>CM070575.1:25512457-26712457 GCA_036346355.1 Rhipidocladum racemiflorum | reverse complement strand
AGCATGATCAAACTTGTAATGTTTTATAAAAATACGATAGTGTCTCTGTTCCTTTTCATTAATTGCTGTTTTTGATTGTTCAAAAGCACTAAATGAATTAAAAAATTATTAAAATTTATATGAGGTGTTTTTAGATTAATTGGGAAAAACTCATATTTTATTTATTTATTTTCCAAAATTTCTTGAGTGTGCCAAAAATCAAATAAAATTGCACGAAAAATAAAAAATAGGTTGAAAATCGAACAAAATAGGTTAAAAATTAATCGGTTTTATTTTTCTTCAAATTTCTTCAACCTATATCAATTTTGATCTGTTTTTACAAAATCAAAAACAAAAAATAATTCAAAAATCAAAATTTCGATACTGTAACTTGATCGAACGCACCCACAGTTCTATGGGTAAGCGTTATCCAGTCCCGGATCAGACAGCGGGCACACGTCACCTCACCTCCTCAACCTCCCATGAAATAATTTCCGTTCCCGTCCAAACGCCGCTCCACGCCCCGCGCTACCCGCTGCCAGGTTGGCCCGCCCTGCGACACACCGGCTCCACCCACTGACGCGTGGGGACCTCTGACCCAGGCACACATGTCAGCGATGTAGCTGGGTGGGCGCTGGAGCTATCCGGCGCCGCGCGGTGCGGTGCTGCGCGAGTGAGCGCACCGGGGCTTGGGCCCCCACCGTGGTGGGCGTATATATAAGCCGGCCCCCTCCTGTTTCGAGTTTCCATTTAGTCTAATTAATTAATATAATATGATATTTCGCCGCTTTTTTAAATAGATAAAATTTTTGGCCTTCGTCTCCTCCGCTTCGTCTCGCCACGCCACCGCCGAGTCCACCACCACCAGCAGCTCGCCGGAATCCCACGCCGGAGGAGTGCTCCGGCGATATATCGTCGCGGGGGAGTAAGTGCTGGAATGAGGAGGGGAAGTGGAGGGGTCCTCGCTGCCGCGCTATCTCGCTACGGTTAGGTGGGGGCCTGGGTGTCCGTGGTGGAGCTCGCCTGCTGGGCTCGGCTCGGCTCTGCTCCTCCGTGTGGGCATTAGCTGCGGCGCCGGTGCGCGCGCCGTGATCCCGCCGTCTGTGAGCTCCGGGACAGCCGTTTCGGCTTGCGCTATGGGACCGTCTCCTCCGCGCGCGGCCACCGGTTGCGTGTTCGCGTCAAGCTCCGGGCTGTGACGAGGTGGAGGGGATCTAAGTTCCCGATCTGGTGAGGCTACATATTCTTCCTTCTCTACGATTTTTGGAGGTTTCTCAGTCGCGTGTGCGTTTTTTTTATTTAAAAATGACCTGGCGATATTTTTCCGAGGAAAATGGTCTTTGAATTGCGGCAAAGTTTATGTGTTTGTGGCGCTTTTTGTGCGTATTTTGGTTGCCTTGCGTGATCTGAGCTCGGTCTGAGGGGATACTTCGATGCGGTTTTCGGCAGCATTTTTGTCTGTTTCGGTTTTTATTTTGATCACAAGTTGCTTGCGCTCGTCGAGGACGAGGTGCATTAAATTTCCCCCCTTTTTGCGCTGGTTTATGGCTAATTTTTTCGGGAGCTCAAAGCTCTGCACGAAATATCGCGGAATCATTTTATAATCAGTCAAATCGGGTGGTTCTGATCCAAAATTCTGTAGATTTTCTCTTGCACCCCCATGTTGCGTAACCCAGTTTTCTCGAGAGCTCAAATTTCCGTGCATGGAACGTTCATGGCTGATGAAATTTAGGCCGCGGAAACTGCATTTCTTCAGCAGATTCTCTGTGTTCTTTGATCCACTTGAATTGAGTTACCATGAGTGTTGAAACTTGGTGTGTTCGTGCATCTTTCAAGGTCCATGGTGTGGTGCCAGCAGGATGCCAACTAGAGCCATGGAGCAGAGGCACCATACTCCCCCATTCCACCTCCCCACGGAGTCCGAATCGTCCTTCTTCTCTGACGAGCTTCGCCTTCGCTCTGAGGTAAGCCAACTATAATAGCCAAATTACTGCCGGTGTTCCTTTCTTGAAGGGGATCTAATCTTCCCTCCAAAATGATTTATGTTCTCTAGTTGGAATGATTTCTAATGATGGACTGTGTTCATACTTTGGGGGAAAAAAATAATCATTTCGAAAAAAATTTAATTGATGTATTATTATTATACTAGTAGTGTACGGTGGGTATTAGAAATAAGATCAAAGCTCATTGTATAGTGTTCCGGTGACCTGGTTAATATCTTGCACAACTAGACCTAGGCTAATTCCTTTCGTCATATCGAATTCTTTTGTAGAGGCAACTTGGAGTTTTGAAGCAGGACTCCTTTCTTGAGCAAGTTGGTAAGTACCTGAGCATTTGGTTCAGTTTGTGGTTGTTTGTTAGTATTCTCTCAGGGGAGCTTCTCTTGTCCAAATAAAATGTTGCCCGGTAGAAAACTGTTGTTGTGTATTTGTTGGGATGTGGGGCATCCGTGGTTCTACAACATTTGGGACAACTGATCGAGCAACATCTGGGGATGTGCAATTGTGCATGGCTTTTCCAGGTAGCTCTCTTGCTGCTATATATAGGGGGAAAAGCTGATTTAGCAGGTGCATGTTATCTCAAGGGGTCTTGACAGATAAGAGTGTGGATATTGCCTTCACGATTGTTCCATTAAACAATGCTAATGTTGCTTCATCATATTTATTTGGGCTTGATGTTATTGTTCATCGTGATGATGGTTGTTTCGTTTCTTCTGAACAACAGATAGATTTCCCCTATTTTTGGGAAGCAAACCCATGGCATCTTCTCCAGTTGAAAAGCTCAAGCCTATTGGTGCAAAGGCTGTGGACCGGTTAGAGTTTTTGCAACCATACAAGCTGATGGACCAGAAAACTCCATATGGCCTTGAGCACAGGTTGTTGGGCCAAGAAAGGCATGTTAACCTACCGCCAACCTCCTGGAGGGCTGATCAAGACCCTGTACACCAACATGATTCATTTTCGAAGCTGTTGGCTTTATTTCCTAATGGTAGAAAGGCAAATTTAAATGGGACCCACTATGAGAATGGACTATTCTCAAGCTCCCTTCCAGACATTTTTGACAAGAAACGTGAGCCCTTGTTCTTTGTCTCTTGCTTTTTTTACTTCATTAACACTTAACAATGAACTGCTTCCAGCGAAGATGGTACATCTATCTTCAGTAGTTAAATAGTAATTGGATGAACAGAAAGGGAAAAGAAAGCAGGAGGATAAAGATGAATATAAAAGAATATAAATAAAAGGACTTTGCTTTGCTTATTCGTAAGAATCTTGCTTCCTTTGTCCACCATTTCTTTCCACTGGCCCAAAGAACCCACTCGCTTTAGCGAAGTCTGAACTTTTCATGCTACACCCATGCGAAAAATGGAACAATCCGGTTTCAAGAAAAATATTGGTACTCATTTTAAAATAGTTTTTATTTGCTGCTGTGCAGTGAGATTAACATCGAAGAATGGACTTGTTGGTCAGCCTGCTGAAAAGGATCACAACCATGTGGATGATGAACCTTTTGAGTTGACTGAGGAAATTGAGGCCCAAATAATTGGCAACCTGCTACCTGATGATGATGACTTATTATCAGGTGTTCTTGATGATGTTGGGTACCCTGCCCGTGCTAATAATAGGGATGACATTGATGATGATATATTCTATACTGGAGGTGGAATGGAATTGGAAGCTGATGAAAATAACAAATTGTTAGAACTTGGCGGTGGAACCATAAATGGTCACACTGGGTTAAATGTCCTATTGAATGGTGAACACCCCTCGAGAACCCTTTTTGTTAAAAGCGTTAATAGCAATGTTGAGGACTCTGAATTGAAACTCCTATTTGAGGTAAGACTTCATCTTTCAGCTAGACTTGTCCTGAGGCAACGGATTTGATGTAATGAAATTTACTTTGTTTATTTAGCAATATGGAGACATCCGAACACTTTACACTGCCTGCAAACATCGTGGTTTTGTGATGATATCATACTATGATATAAGATCGGCAGAAAGTGCCATGAAGGCGCTTCAAAGCAAGCCATTCAGGCTCAGGAAACTTGACATACATTACTCCATCCCAAAGGTATTCGCTTAATGTATTGCCATTCAGTACAAAATGCTTGTTCATGTCTTTTCTGACTTCGTTGAGATGTTGTGTTGCTTTGACATTACTTACTGTGATGTCATTATGATGTTTGTCTCCTATTTATATTGTTATCTGACTCTATGATGTCACCTATGTTTTGTCTGTTGGCACTGGGAATATGTACATATCTGCAAAAATTGTTCACAATTCATATTCTATTGGTGATTTTTTTTTATTAGGACAATCCTTCGGAGATAGATATTAACCAGGGCACACTTGTAGTATTTAGCCTTGACCCATCTGTAACTAATGATGATCTTCGTCATATATTTGGTGGCTATGGTGAAATCAAGGAGGTATGGCCTTACACTATCTCTTATTTCAGCTGGAACACAACTAAGTAGTAACTAACTTCCTTTGCAGATTCATGAGACTTCGCACGAGAGTCATCACAGATCCATAGAGTTTTATGATGTCAGAGCAGCCAAAGCTGCATTTTATGCGTTAAAAAGGAGTGATGTTGCAGGAAAGAAAATCAAGTTGGAGCCCAGCTGCATGGGCGGGACTAAACGGTACGTTGTGTGACCGTAATTTGCTCATTTATGCATATTTAATACTGGAATAGCTGTACAAATTCTTTTCAAGTCATTTGATATGCCGCAAGATGCGTGTTTACAAATTCTCGGGAGTTAACTTGATGTAGAAAATATAAATGCCCGCTCTGGATTATTTTACATGTCTGAAACTTTATTTTTGAAGGAAAGACCAAGAATGTGTTGATATTTAGTTATCCTGATCTTACGTCTGTTTTAGTAATGTTAGTTTTCTGTACAGCAGTTTGATGCAGCATATGCCTCCTGAGTTGGAGCAAGAAGAGTTTGGTGTATGCGAACTGGGAAATCCAAATAGTCCTCCGTCAACATGCTTTGGTATGCATTTTAATTTCTAACCATGAAACATGTTTTCTTCTGCTAGTTGTATTTACTAACCTGGATAGGGCATAATGCAAGGTTCCATCAATATGGCATCCATCACATCCACTGGCCCTGAAAATGGGATCGCTCGGGTTTTGCATTCCAGAGTTCAGACATCAATAAACCAATTCAGGGAGGGAGCTTTTCTGGATGTTGCCTCAACTACAACGCAAAGCATATCCTCTCCTGTTGGAACTGCAACTGCCGGAACACCTAACAACCAGTCTGCTCTTGGTGAGCACAGCCATTCACTTGGAAAGATGAATGGACAGATTAATGGACACATGAATTATGGTTTTCAAGGGATTGGTGCTGTTCTTCCTCATTCTCTTCCTGAGTTTCACAATGGACAAAGTAATGGTATCCCTTACAATTTAAGCACAATACCGCCCATTGGAGTTAAGAGCAACTATAGAACTACTGAAGGAATGGATAGCAGGCATCTTTACAAAGGAGGTTCTGGTAACCTCAGTGGTCATACTGAAGGTATTAAATCTGGATGCCCTGATTTGCTGATGTATTTAATTTTCGATAACACGATATTTCCATATTAGGTTCATTTGCCATCTCATATCCCTCTTCTCAAAATGCCATCTGACTAGCACAGATGCGTTGATGTCAATCATAAGAAAGCTTGTATAGTCTTATGGTAATTGGAATAACCTAAATGATTTCTATTTTGAAGATTGCAACTATCCTGGTTAAACATTGCATGCTATTTCATCATTCTTACTTGAGTATACCTTATGTTTTTACAGCACTTGGGTTTTCAAGAACTGGAAGCTGCCCCCTCCATGGCCACCAATTGGCATGGAATAATTCAAATAACTTCCATCAGCAGCCCTCTTCTCCCATGCTATGGGCGAACTCGGGGCCATTTATCAATAATATGCCATCTCGTCCCCTGACACAAGTGCATGGAATTTCAAGAGCATCTCGCATGCTTGAAAATGCCCTCCCTATAAATCATCATGTCGGATCTGCACCAGCTGTCAATCCATCAATTTGGGATAGGCGACATGGGTATGCCGGGGAGCTGATGGAAGCACCAGGTTTCCATCGTGGGAGTGCTGGAAGCATGGGTTTTCCTGGTAGCCCACATCTGCATCAGTTGGAGCTCAATAATATGTTTCCTCGGACTGGAGGGGGTTGCATAGACCCAGCCATGTCTCCTGCGCACATTGGTGCTCCTTCTCCTCAGCAGAGGGGGAATATGTTTCATGGGAGGAGTCATATGGTTCCCCTTCCATCCTCATTTGATTTACCTGGTGAACGGATGCGGAGTCGAAGAAATGAGTCAAGTGCTATTCAGTCTGATATTAAAAAGCAGTATGAGCTTGATATCGAGCGTATAGTCCGCGGTGAGGATTCACGGACTACATTAATGATAAAGAATATCCCAAACAAGTATGTGTCTGGGACTTAATGATTTTGTGTCTAGTTCTCTGTGCAAGTGTCTACGAAGTCATGCCATGTTTGATGTTTCTATTCCCTCAATGGTATTCCAGGTACACCTCAAAGATGATTTTGGCTGCTATTGATGAAAATCACAAGGGAACTTATAATTTTATCTACCTGCCAATTGATTTTAAGGCGAGCGGAGCTTCTCTTTATTAACAGCTGTTGCCTTGTTTCTACTTGTTTTGATGTTACTTGCATATATCGGACTAATGGTTGCTAATCTCCATTTTCAGAATAAATGCAATGTGGGTTATGCATTCATCAACATGATCAATCCTGAGCATATTATTCCATTTTATAAGGTGAGATGTTACAACTTATCAAATGCCTGCACATTATTAGATAAAGCTTCTTTTTGTCTTTTTAAAATGCAATCCCTCTACTCCCGCTCTCCTTTTCCTTCCTCATTTCTCTTTCCTTTTCAACCTGTATTCCTATATCATGCAATATGTCACGCCTTACTTTTGGATAAATGGATATAATAGCCTTTCAAGTACTCAAGTTGTAACTTTAGCTTTTCTGAATACAACAACAACAATTAAGCTTTTTGTCCCAAACAAGTTAGGGTAGGCTAGGAATTAAACCCAATCAAAGTCAAAAGACCCGTAAACCTTTGATTTTCCTGAGTTTCATTCCATGAAAAGGCGGCTATCTTTTTTATGTTGGCTCGCCAAGCTTGTCACAACCCTCTTTTTTCCTGGCTTGCGATAGGCCATGTAGAAAACTACACTGGCGTTTTTAGCTTTTCTGAATACATGTTACGAAATTTCTTTTTGTGATCTCTAATGGTAAGTGACACATGACTACATGAGCAATATGCTTGTCTCTTGCAGACATTTAATGGGAAAAGGTGGGAGAAATTCAATAGTGAGAAGGTGGCATCGCTTGCATATGCTAGAATTCAAGGAAAATCAGCTCTAATTGCTCACTTCCAGAACTCAAGTTTGATGAATGAGGATAAACGCTGCCGCCCTATACTCTTCCACTCAGATGGTCCGAATGCAGGAGATCAAGTATGTTCTCTGATTGCCCATCTTTCTCCTTTATTTGCTATACCACGTTTCTGTACAGGGCACTTGATTGGGTACCACTAAGTGACCTGCACCTTGTTCTATCTGGTTATGGGCTGCAAATGATCTTGCAATAGATGGGTTGGCAGGGTTGCTATGATAAAAGCTGATAGTAGTGTGAAACACTATCAATATTTAGCCAAAAACTGGTGCTAACTAGCTGGTTTCCAGTTGAATTCATGCATCCTCTATGAATTCTGATTTTTTTTTTTAAATCCAAAGAATATTGTCGGTGGTATGTTACATTCAAATGCAAGAATAATGCAAAACCTGGTCAGAATTTCTATACAATGAAATTAGCATGAACGCCCTGATCCTCAGCCATCAAAGCCTAAACCCTGAAACCCCATTGCGACTGGTAAAAGTGCTGCACTGAATGCAATTCCCCCGTACTCTCTGTGTCTGCCAGTGCAAGTTCACTAGCATTTGCTATCCTTTTATTATGATGAGAGCCTGAGATTTGCAATATCTATTCCCATGGCAGAAGCTAAAAATGTTTGTGCAAGAAAATGGAGCTAATGGAACCCTTAACATTTTATGAGCATTCCCATTCAAAAAGACAACTAGCTTTAATATCTCCCACTTTTGAATAGGCAGTTTTATATTGTGATGTCAGGGAACTGAACTGTTACCAATAGGATCTTAGTATTACATGGATCAAGGTTAATATTGTATGGTTATTGTCTTGCATTTGAAAATTATGCAGTATGCCTTGTTACATATTTATAGTAAACATTTTCTTTCTTTGTGCCATATCAGAATCACCTGTCGTACATAGAACAACGTTAGCACCCTGCTCAAATCCTTTGGGAAATGGGGATTTAGGGCATGTTTGGATCTCTTGCTTACCCTTGCCTGGCAAGGTAAGTTGGCAAAAGGTGTCTTGCCTAGCCCTGCTTTTGGGCAAGATGAGCAATGATTTCCTTGCTTTTTTGGGAGAGCCAAATTGGCTCTCCACTACCAAGGCAAGGCTAGGCAAACGAACCAAACATGCCATTAAGCATAGGCTCATCATTCTTGTTTCTTAGTGTTGCTATGACAGCATGGGCTCATGGTTCTTTCAATATACGAGTTTTTTGTCTTTTTCTTTTGAGGTGTAATATACCAGTTTATCTTTAGTCTGGAAGCTTTTCCCCCACTTCATGAGCCTGAGATGATCCTGTGCTATCTTTCCGTCTTTGTTAACTTTTTTCAGGAACCATTCCCTATGGGAACAAACATCCGTTCTAGGTCGGGGAGATCCAGGATTTTGAGCTGCGAAGAAAACCACCAGGACACCCTATCGACCTCTGCCAACAGCGGGACTCCTTCGAATGGAGGCAGCGACACTTCAGGCTGCGCCAAGGAGACTGACCCAACAACCACTTGAAGGCTGAAGCACTAACCACAACGTTGAGCCTTTTGACAGTTTCAATCCCAATCTCACATTACCCATCCCCCTTTTTTGCTTTCTTTGGTATTTTCAGAGCCTGTACTCTGCAGCTATTTTACTCCTGTTTTTGTGGGTTATCGGAGGCTCCCTGGGCGGCTGCAAATTTTGTCGCTGCCGACGGGAAACAACGCGACCGACACAGGGCGCTCCCCCCAGTTTCTCCCGAGCCCATACGAATCACTGTTGAAACACAGGCCGTGGGAGGGGAAACTCTCAGGAAGGGCTCCGAGATTTTGTTCAGTAAGATATAACCCAGTGTTGTACAGGTGGTGTTTCCAGTAAGAATGCATGGTAGGTGACAGGTGAACCCAAACAGTGTTTGCTCTGCTTTTGTGCTGTTATATGTAAAGGCAGGCTGCCCCCTGCATCTTTTGGAACCAGTTTGATGTGTGTCCTTTAATCTCCTTTGGTGCTGAGGGTTCAGGTGTTGTATCCTGCGAGCTTGCATTTGGCTGTCGGGACCACGGCGCGCCCGTGCAGTGCCGCCGCCGTTCCGGCGTTGTATCGACACTACATATGGTGCCGTGATCTACTGCCCTAGTATCATGTATAGCTTGGTATGAGGTGTGGCTTTTTGTTCTGTGTTTTATGGCAAATCTGCGAAACGACCTGATGCTCATCGGCTACAGCCTACAGAGAGGGTCAGCATCAGCTAAATTCATCCAGTAAACACAAGGAGCCCTAACATTTCGGACATTAAAAATTCAAGTACGACTCGTAAGTCTGGCAATATGGCATCCAGCAGCTTCGTTGATCACCGCGTGATCACTGCCAAGCAAACAGCATCAGCTGGTGGAGCACACGCTAATCAACACGAAATGAAAAGCACACACGATTCTTGTTGATATGTCATGCCTCTAGCTTAATTTTTATCTTGAAAGCTAACTAGAGTGCGTAATTTGTTGAGTAATTAGGCAATTTCCAAATTAAATTCCGAATATAAATCATGAACAACATCATAGAAATTAGCATGTATTACTCTACCATACTAGACAGCACGCACAACATGATCATCTTGTTAAACATGATTAACCACGAGATTAGGACAGATCGAATGTACTGAGCAGAAGAAGATGCAGATGCCGCGGCTGATGCAGTCGCGACGTTGACGTTGACGACGTTATTGCCGGTACGTCGCAGGAGCCGTTCACTGCGACGCCTAGCAGCAAGAACAGGAAGGCGACCCGTGGTGAAGATCTTGAGCAGTTGCACGAAGCGCTTCCTAAAAACCTTATTCGCCCTCTCCCGGTGCAGGATCTCGAAGGCGAAGGGTTCCGGAGACCTGCTCCCCCGATCGCAGGTGCACGCCGGTGCTCGGAATGGAGAAGGCTACGGTGGTAGCGCAACAGCGAGAGGTGGCAAAACTCTAACCCCTCTTAAGCCTCTAGCACACTCCTGGTGGTGGCCTATAGGTAGTTTATATAGAGAGCCACATGTGTTCCTCCCCTTCCACTAGCAATATGGGACTAAAGGGTTCCACCATCCTCATGCTCCCACATGGGCCTTTGAGATTTCCTTTGGAATTAGTTGGTTTTTACATGAGCCAAGCCCACTATATTCCAACAATCCCCCACTAGATCTCAAATGCCCATGTAGAGATTTGCCAATACTCACTACTGTTTGATATACTAACGTTTCAGCAGAGACTGTTAAGTTGAACTTCTGCCTAGAGCTCCAAGCTACACCCATTCACAACTTGAACAATGGATTACGCCTTGAATTGCAAGTTTTGTGTGGACAGGTTTCACTCAAAGTCATAACTGATACCTGGCTGCCAGTAGCCCCCTCCGCGGGTGGAGCATATGCGTCGTACTCCATGGTCTCTTCATGAGCTTACTAGAGATCACCCCAGTCTCATAGACTGCGAGACAGTCGGGCTCATATAGGTGTGTTCTTTCAAGAATGCTCTGTAGGACAGCATCTTCGCTAGTTAAAGCCAACAGAAAACACATTAAGGCATATCGCCATCCCGCTTCTGACCTTTTTTGAGAGTATTGCATCTTCACTTGGAGAGGGCAACAGATTACTCTCCTCAGTTCGCCAATTGCTTGTTTTACCCAGGACCTAATTCACGGGATCTCCGATCACAAAGGCTGGGTTACCATAATGGCAACTTATATGGGTCTCATACCCATCTCCCTAGATGCACCTTTTATCACATTCCGTGATAGTCCCTTTGTAAAGGGATCTGCCAGGTTTTTGTCTGTTTGAATATAAGTCACACTTATTACTCCAGAGTTTCTCAATTTCCTGACAGATTTCAATCGTCTTTTAACATGTCTTGATGACTTCGCATTATCCTTAGCATTGTTCACTTCAGCAATCACAGATTGATTATCACAGTTCATAAGGATAGCCGATATTGGTTTTTCAACCACCGGCAAGTCCATCAAGAGCTCACGCAGCCAATCTGCCTCTACAGTGGCTGTATCTAAAGCAGTAAGCTCTGCCTCCATGGTTGACCTTGTCAAAATGGTCTGTTTGCAAGACCTCCATGACACTGCACCACCACCAATGGTAAATACATATCCACTGGTAGCATAGAGCTCATCAACATTAGAAATCTAGTTCGAGTCACTATATCCCTCAAGCACTACAGGGTGCCCTAAATAGTGAATCCCATAACTCGTAGTACCTTTCAAATAGCGCATTAACTCAATTTGCTCACAGCAAATGATATACCAGGTCTTGTTGCACCAGTAAGATACATGAGCGAACCGATAATCTGAGAATATCTTAATTGGTTTAAGCCAATTTTCTTATTCTTTCTCAGTGTCACACTGGGATCATGAGGAGTGGGAGAGGGCTTGCTATCCATAAAGCCAAACCGGCTCAAGACCTTCTCCATATAGTGGGATTGTGAAAGAGTAATCCTACTCTCATCCTTAATAAGCTTGATGTTCAGAATTACATCAGCTTCTCCCAGATCTTTCATATCAAATTTCTCTGATAGAAAAGACTTGACCTCATTGATCACATCAATATTTGTGCCAAATATCAATATATCGTCCACATAAAGGCACAATATAACTCCTTCACCCCCACCATAGCGATAGTATACACATCTATCAGCCTCATTAATGGCAAAGCTCGCAGAAGTCAAGCTGGTATCAAATTTCTCATGCCATTGCTTAGGTGCTTGTTTCAGGCCATACAAAGATTTCAATAATTTGCACACCTTGCTCTCTTGACCCTTTACTACAAACCTATCAGGCTGTTCCATGTAAATTTCCTCATCTAACTCTCCATTAAGGAAAGCTGTCTTCACGTCCATCTGATGAACGAGAAGACCATACGAGGTAGCCAGGGAAAGTAATACCCGAATGGGGGTCATTCTAGCAATAGGTAAATAAGTATCAAAGAAATCTTCGCCTTCCTTTTGGGTGTAACCCTTAGCCACAAGCCGAGCCTTGTACTTCTCAATAGTACCATCAGGCCTAAGCTTCTTCTTGAACACCCAATTACAACCCACAGGTTTACAACCATAGGGCCATTCAGTTACCTCCCAAGTCCCATTGGCAAGAATCGAGTCCATCTCATTTTGGACAGCTTCTTTCCAATTGTTTGCATCTGGAGATACATATGCCTCTGCAATGGACGTGGGAGTGTCATCCATGAGGTACACAATGAAATCATCACCAAAGGATTTCTCAATCCTCTGTCTCTTGCTCTTTCTAAGAGCTTCATTGTCATCCGCCTCTAGGACTTTCTCAGGTGGTTGCTCAGAAGACTCAATAGGTATAACAGTTTCAGGAATTATCTCAGAAGAAAACCTAGAAGTGCTATGCATATCTTTCATCGGAAAAATATTCTCAAAAAATGTAGCATCGCGAGACTCCATAATAGTATCAACATACATATCATGCACATCAGATTTAACTACTAAAAATCTATAGGCGATGCTCCGCTGAGCATATCCCAGAAAGACATAATCCACTGTCTTAGGCCCGAGCTTACGCTTTTTATTAATCGGTACATTGACTTTCTCCAAGCATCCCCACGTGTGTAAGTAAGAAAGTGAGGGTTTTCTCCCAACCCACTTCTCATAAGGGGTCTTCTCCATGTTTCTGTTAGGAACTCTATTCAGGACATGACATGAAGTCAACACAGCTTCCCCCCACCATGCCTTAGATAAATCAGCCGTGTCTAACATGGCGTTCACCAAGTCAGTCAGCGTGCGATTTTTCCTCTCGGCAATCCCGTTTGATTCGGGTGAGTAGGGAGGTGTCCTCTCATGAATAATACCATGTTCCGCACAGAAATCATTAAAGATTTTGGGAAAAAATTTGCCACCACGATCCGACCTAAGGCGTTTGATCTTTCTCTCCAGTAGATTTTCAACTTCAGCTTTATAGATTTTGAAGTAGTGTAGCGTCTCGTCTTTAGCTTTCAACAAGTAAACATAGCAAAATCTAGTTGCATCATCAATCAATGTCATGAAATATCTCTTTCCACCCTTTGTCAACACACCATTCATCTCGCACAGATCAGAATGTATGAGTTCTAGAGGTGCCAAGTTCCTCTCCTCAGCCTCCTTGTGAGGCTTTCGAGGTTGCTTTGATTGCACACAACTATGGCACTTAGAACCTTTGGCAATAGTGAAATTCGGAATTAAACTCATGCTGGAAAGCCGATTCATAAGACCAAAGTTAATGTGGCATAAACGAGAGTGCCAAATACTCGCATCATCATTAACACTACCACAAATGTGGTTCACAGACTTATTACTGAAATCTGAAAGGGAAAAGCGAAACAAGCCTCCACACTCATAGCCTTTACCAATAAATAGTCCATGCCTCGACACAACTACTTTATTGGACTCTAACACTACCTTAAACCCATCTTTGCATAGAAGGGAGCCACTAACGAGATTCTTGCTTATAGAAGGGACATGCTGCACGTTCTTTAGCTGCACGATCTTTCCCGAAGTAAACTTCAGATCCACTGTGCCAGAGCCATGAACAGAAGCATGTGACCCATTCCCCATTAGGACGGAGGAATCCCGAGCGACCTGATAAGAAGAGAACATATTAATGTCAGAACACACATGAACGTTAGCACCCATATCAATCCACCAACTGGAGGACTGAAATACTGTGAACACAGAAGGTAAATTATCATACCCTGTGTCTCCAGTGTTGCTAGCGGTCACCGTGTTGACAGCCTTGGACGCCTGTCCATTGTTGGCCTTTTTCCCTCGACGGTCTGCTCGATCTGAGCATTCCTTGGAAAAATGTCCGACTTCACCACATGCGAAGGAGGGCATCTCAGCCTTGTTCATCTTCTTCTTCTTGAAGTTGGTAGTCTTATTAGGCTTGTTCTTCCCTTTGTTCTTGCCGTAATTCTTCTGAACCATATTGGCGCTGGACTGGCCCTCGGCTCCACTACCACTGAAGTCCTTAGCCCGAGCCTTCTCTTCAACATCAAGGGACGCTATCAGATTTTCGACTGATATCTTTGCCCTCTTATGTTTTAGAGTAGTGCCGAAACTCCTCCACGAGGGAGGCAGTTTTGCAATGATGCAACCGGCCACAAAAGGATCAGGTAAGACACATTCCAGGAGTTCGAGTTCCTTCTGTATCTCATGGGCTTGCTCTACAACAGAGCGATTATCAGCCATCTTATAGTCATGAAAGTTTTCCATGACATACAGTTCACTGCCCGCATCCGATGCACCAAACTTGGCGTTCAGTGTATCCCACAACACCTTTGCATCTGTTATGTGCATGTACACATCACACAGATGGTCGACAAAAACGCTAAGAATGCATCCCACGAAGATAGTATTGGCATCCGTGAAACTTTTCTGCCGCTCAGCAGAGAGATCACCTTCAGGCTTGCCTTTACTAACCGAGAATACATTCATAGCCGTAAGCCAGAGTGTGACCTTGACTTGCCACCTCTTAAAGTGCACACCAGAGAATTTAATCTCCGGCCTCATAGCGTCGGCAAAACCAGCCATTGTTAATCAAGGAAGTTGTCTACAATAAGGTTTTTGGATTATTGAGTAATTAGAAAATTTCCAGATTAAATTCCAAATATAAATCATGAACAACATCATAGAAATTAGCATGTATTACTCTACCATACTAGACAGCACGCACAACATGACCATCTTGTTAAACATGATTAACCACGAGATTAGGACAGATCGAACGTACTGAGCAGAAGAAGATGCAGATGCCGCGGCTGATGCAGTCGCGACGTTGACGTTGACGACGTTATTGCCGGTACGTCGCAGGTGCCGTTCACTTCGACGCCTAGCAGCAAGAACAGGAAGGCGACCCGTGGTGAAGATCTTGAGCAGTTGCACGAAGCGCTTCCCAAAAACCTTATTCGCCCTCTCCCGGTGCAGGATCTCGAAGGCGAAGGGTTCCGGAGACCTGCTCTCCCGATCGTAGGTGCACGCCGGCGCTCGGAATGGAGAAGGCTACGGTGGTAGCGCAACAGCGAGAGGTGGCAAAATTCTAACCCCTCTCAAGCCTCTAGCACACTCCTGGTGGTGGCCTATAGGTAGTTTATATAGAGAGCCACAGGTGTTCCTCCCCTTCCACTAGCAATATGGGACTAAAGGGTTCCACCATCCTCATGCTCCCACATGGGACTTTGAGATTTCCTTTGGAATTAGTTGGCCTTTACATGAGCCAAGCCCACTATATTCCAACATAATTAGTTACCAAGCAGTTGGACAAATGACAATCGATTCCATCTTCGAAATCAAAGCATTTCCAGCCTCGGATCAAACCACACGGGCCCTCCACGCCCTGCGACTTTCAGCGCCACCGTGCTCGGCAAACCTGATCAGCACCGCCTGCTGCTGCCGCTGCTCTCCCACATCCGGCGTCATGACCCAGATCTCCGTCAGGCGCCGGCTTCGCCGGAATTCGACGGGGAGGCGCCTGCCGTCGACCACCGTCCTCAAAGAGGGCGGCGGTGCGATCAGCTGCGGAAGGAACCAAATTGAAATGTTTTGTTGGGTATGAAAACTAGATAGCTAGAAATTATTACATTACATTACGTCACACGAATCATCTGTGAAGTATCACAGATGGTTTATCTATGAAGTATCACAGATGGTTTTTACAGAAAACATATAGTACTTTAGAGACGGTTACCACAAACCGTATGTGATATGATGACCAAATTAGCCTTTAAAGTGGCACCTCTTAACTTTGAACAACTTCTATTTTTATGGGAGGGGAGTACTACTAGTTAGTAACTTTTAGTTTCAATTAATTGTTGCAGGTACAATTTTTCAGCTACAGCGACAAGAAGCAGCAGAGTTTAGGGATTGAGTGGATGACTCACTGTAAAATCCTGTGCTTTGTGACTCTCCTCATATAGTGATCATCGCCGGTTTTGTGCTCATGGTTTTTTCCCAAAAAAGTTACGATGACGAGTTGCAACGCCAAAATGCTGGATACTAGAGTATGTTCCTATAGATAATGTGCTTTACTGACTGGATGGTTTGTAGATGGTGAATACTTAGTCTCTCGTGTTATACATGCAAAGAACAAGGAAAGTCCATTCAATCTCTCTATGCATTATGATGGCCAGATTTTCATCTCTGAAGGATTCATCTCTTGTGAATGATCTGGATAGTTGTCATGAGGGGTTTGCATGTGAAGATGTAACATTCAAATCTGCCAATCAAGTTTTATCTTTTGAAGAGTTCAAAGACCATGGATATCACATATGTTTATTACCCTATTCCGTAGCCATCCTCTCTGCGTTGATGTCGCCCTCATCACCTGCACCATCACCTTCGTCACTCTGCTTCAGTTAAAGAGTGGAGCCAAGGACTAGGAGTAGTCTGGTGGCCCAAGCATGTTGCATGCATTTAGTAACTACTACTTCCTGACTAATGCCTCGGATAGTTCATAAGTTGTATAGCGGATCGTGTGTATATTTTAATTGTGAATTGTGTGAAGTGCATGTAGATGTATTTGAATTGTGAATTTTAAGTCATTTATTCTGTTTGAATGTGTGTTACGTGTATATATCTCAACTGTGAATTTTCAACTGTGAATTATGTATGTGTCTTATATCTATTTGAATGTGTGTTGTGTACTTGTGTGTATATTTACCTCAACTATGAATTGTGTACCTTATATCTATTTCAATGTGTTGTATATCTGTACAAAGGGTATGACTAGCTTGATTCATGAGGCTAGCCATAAAACTAAAATGATGTATAAAAAATGTATATCATAGGCGGTTCGTAATTGAACTGTCTGTTATTTATCATTATTAGATACGGTTTCTTAAATACTAACCATCCGTGATAACTATTACAGACAGTTTTTTGTGGGTAACATTATAGATAGTTTTTTGTGGGTAACCGTCCGTGATGTATAGCTATCATAGATGGTTTCTAAACTTTCTGTGATGACCACATGTAATCATTGATTTTTTTTAGAGACGGTTTCAAAATAATTCTGTGCTTACTGTTTTTAACCGTACGTGACTTTCTTCTGTGTAGTAGTGCATGTTCCTTTCAATGTCACACACATAGACCTCCGTGATTGTTTGAGTGAGGTTCATATATGGAGCATGTGAGGTACGTGTTGCGTGGCGAATCACAGATCAACACGCACCTCTGCTGATACGTCTTATTTGAGCGTAGATGTCCACCGATGCTAGCAACAAGTTAAGTGAGAAAGAAGAACGAAGAAATCTGGGAAAAAGGAGAGACCGACGCACCAACAAGTCCCAAAGCAGCAAAAGCGATGGGCGACCATCGACTGATTCGATCGAGGGAGACACGGCACATCAACATGCAAGAGCTACGCTTCCATGCTTCTTAATTTCCAATGGAGTGGTCTCCTCTCCAACGCAAGGGAACAACCAACCGAAGAAGGCTTCTTTAATTGATTTGTTTATGAATCCCAGCAAAGTTTATGGACAAGGATGTTAGAGACGAAACCGACCAAGTGCAAGTAGATGCATACTACATTAGTTAGTACTCCCTCCAGTTTGATAATAGATGTCGTTTTGGACATCGACACGGTCTTCAAAACACAATTTTGACCGCTAATTTTTATTATAATATATTTATAAAACCCAATAAAATTATAATATTATGAAAGTACTTCTCGAGATAAGTCTGCACATATAATTTTCATATATCCAATTTAAATATTTAAAAATATATCGATAGTCAAAGTTTTAGAAGTTTGACCATCACTATGTCCAAAACGACATCTATTATCAAACTGGAGGGAGTACTATGCAAGTACTAGATTGATTGCATTTGCCTCAAAAGCAACTCCAAAACTAGGGGATTAGAATCAAGTGCAAGTCCAACTAGGGGATTAGAATCAAGTAGAATCAAGTGCATGTCCAACTAGGGGATTATAATCAAGTAGAATCAAGAGCAAGTCCAACTAGGGGATTATAATCAAGTGCAAGTCCACTTTGGCATGCACGTGTAGCAGCCATCGACGTGTATCATCTGCTGGTTACCATTACCAAGTCTAAACAATTAATTGTAGTTACACATACTTGAGTGGTCATTAGAGCATGTACAAAGTCCATCTTTAAAGATTGTTAAGGATTTTAACTCATCTAGAGACAACATCTTTAGTAGTTCATATCTAAAATCATTCATCTAACTATTTTATATTATTTTCATCATATTGTTCCCCTCACACTCTATCATTTGACGTTAATTTGCGTGATCAGGTTATCTCTTTTCTCTCATATTCTCTCTTCTCTATTTCGGATTATGCTGATATGGTATACTCCCTCTGTCCCACAAAGAGTGCATTTTTAGTTTTTTTTCAAACAGATTAGTGTGCAAGGTAAATAACTAATGTGACCCTCATTACTCCATGCACAGGCGTGCTGGTGCTTTGGTTTCCACCAGCACTTAAATGAGCATGCATACATTTACAGCTGTGCCCTACGGACTAAAGATGCACTCTTTGTAGGATAAATTTTGAACACTAGAAATACACTATTTATAGGACGGAGGGAGTAATTAAGAGACAGTGAAAATGATACTATTAGAGATACACATAGTCAACTATCTGGTCATATACAATATGCTGGTGGTGCCGTGGATAAGCTAGGCTTGAGATAAGCCAGTAAGCTATAGTGGTCAGGTCAATCTTCTCGATCACCTGGTCAGAGACTCCACACATCACCTGGTCAGAGACTCCATGTTTGTGTATAGTCCATGTCTATGACATAAGCCATCGTCGTCTACCCAAAACCATATGATTTTTTTAATAATACATTTTAAAAATAAATTGATCAAAAAAATACGCAGGAAAAACAATTACATAAATGGTGACAGATCCTTTCATCAAATAAATTGGTATAGATCATCTTCCACCAAATAAATTGGTAACAGAAGCCCTGTCACCAATTCAATTGGTAACAGAAGCTTCCAATCAGCCTGTTGCTAATTTATTTGGCATAGATGTTGACATAGTTTTATTTAGCCAGCGGTTTTATCGCTGATTCATTTGGCCGCTATACTTCTTTTGCCGAATGAATTTACAATAAAGATATATTTATGTAATTATTATTTTTACATATTTTTTTCTATAATTTCATTTAAAACTGTATTATTAAAAAAATCAAACCATATGCATCTATGTAGCAAGCTACTACCTTGGTCCTAGCAACCAGACATTTTTATCCTTATGCCGGGAAGATTTGGAGCCTAAGGAGAGCGCCACATCATCATTTTTTGTAGAAACGTCCTTTAAAAAATTTAAAATTATGTCTAAATCCTTTCGCTGGTTATTTTGCAAAAAATCCCCATAGTTTCATAGATTCGCAAATAGGTCCTCGATCAGTTTTTTCGTTCCTGCGAAAGGGCCCTCTGAAAAAAAAAATCAAAATTACATCTAGATCCTTCCACCGGTTATTTGCAAAAAGGACATGTAGTTCCGTAGATTCACGAATGGGTCCTCCACTAATTTTTTTGCAAAAAGGCTCATGGTTACGCAAATTCACAAATGGATCCTAACCATCCTATTTTTTAAAAATTACCCTGAGAAAACTGAAATTATGTTAAATTTCTCCTACCGTTTTTTTTTTGCAAAAAATACACCAGACTAAATTTCGCACAGCGCGGTGTAGCACGCGGCATGCGCATATCAGCAGACGCCACTTGCGACATGCCGTATTCATATACGTACGCCAAACCATGTTTATATACCTGTATATATGTACGTATACCCTGTATATGTACATGCATGTACCTAGCTATAGACCCAATGCATGAGCCATGTGAAAACTTGTGTTTTCATTTTCTCTGGATCATGCATGCATGGAAGTCTGTCTTGTTGGTTCAGCCAAAAGGTATTTGGCCTAAGGCTATTCCCAGCACATGTTGTCATCCTTATTTAATGCTTGCTATATAGGACAAATTGCTGATGTGACATATGAGTTAAAGAGGAAAGAGAGTAGTGCGATATCATCATGGAGATACTGCTCCGGCTCCATATCCAACACCTTGGTTTTCGGACGACACCGCACTGGGGTGATTATGGTGTCTTCTCCACGCGTTTTTTTCTTTGATGCGTCTTGGTTTACGTAGCAATTTAATGGACACATGCTGTCTTGGATACTGTAGTATGATACTATGCACTGGAGATGGTGTTTCATCTAAACAGTATCATACTATGTATACGACGTGGTTGTCTTGGATTTTGGAGTACGACACCGTCCACTGAGAATAGCCTAAGTAGCTTAGGGCTCTAATTAACTTAACAGTCGAGACGAGCATTCATTCAATAGCTAAAGTCCAAGCTAGTGTTCAAACGCTCAGTCGAACTGACACGTGAACTGCGATGTAGGTCTCGTGTAGAACACGAGAACCTACAAATTTTCGTTAAAACTGAACAATTTTGTTCAAATTTCTACGGGATACTAATATTCTAAATAGTAGTGTTCACGCTAAAAACGTGAAATAGGGTTTCTAGCCTGAAACACACAAGACAAATGCCAGGTTTGCAGAGCGTGCCAGTTGATTTGACCTGCAATCGACAAGGTAATTAATTTGTAAGCACAACCAGCCGATAACAAAATTATCGGCTTAACTCCGATCGGCTATGGACCGATAAGGGGATTACTAGATCATCTTATTAGGGCTAATCCAAGGGGTAAAGGTAGATCGGCTTTGAAAGATGATGCGCAACAAGCAAAACATATCGAACCTGGAGACAAGTCGACGAGAACAACAAATTGGCGATACGCAACTCTTTATTGATCTCAACGGCTTACAGAGGAAAGATTGCTACAAGAAACTAGAAAAATAGAAGCGTAAAGATTGTATGTGTTGATTGATTCGTCGATGCCCTTCGTCTTCTGGTCCGCCTCTTTTATATGCCTCAGTCGATCCGAGTCCTGCATGGATACGGCAACCGAATTCATATCGGCTTTAATCCGATCTCTTTCTGTTTTGGCAACTGAATCGTTGTTGGTTACGGTGTACCTTTTAATCCCAACTTCATCATACTTTCCATTTTTAAATTGGGCCGATATTTACCGTATACGCCAAATCTTGGTGCAAACATATGCCCCCCATTTTTGGAAGATAACTTGTTGTCTTCCAAAAATCGTATCAGCTTTTACCGTCGGCTTCTGGGAAGGATTTCCTTGATAACTGCTCCATTAATGGCGCCGTAAAAATCTCGGTGCAATTTTAATGAGCTTATCACGTCAATTCAGTTCCCGCCCGTTCACCCTTTTTCACTGCAGTATAAATATGTGGGTCCTCCTTCTGTCATTTTCACGCGTTCAAGCTCTCAAATCATCAGCGATCGGCTTTCTCTGCTTTCTCACCCAAGTCTCAAACTTTTCCTAAATCGGCTGAAATGGATCCATCTCAGGTATTTATTCCGATATCTCAAAGTACAGACCAATTCTTCCTAGGCCTAGTAGGAACCATAGAAGCTGATACTGTAATTAATCAAGAAATCCCCAGACTCCCTCTATCGGCTGTCGGGTACAATATAAACGAATGGGGGAAAAAGTTTTAGGGCCTAGCCTACAGCTCTCAAGGCTTGGAGGTCCTGGTATATTAGGGTGTCGGCTCAAAAGAGAGCAGAATGGGAGAGGATGGGTATAGCCGAATGCCTTCCTCTCAGTTTGGCTGATCCCGAAGCCACCGAACCCTTGGTGGCCATGGCATGCTACTTTTGGTCCGACACCTTTAATGCCTTCCTTTTCCCAACTGGCCCAATCGGCCCCACCTTGTTTGACGTAGCCCAGCTCTGCTGCCTTACGCCAGATGGTGACCAACTATCGGCTTTCAGTGGTAAACCCAACTATAAATTGATCCGAACCAAAGGGGAGGGCTGGCATAAGTATATCCAAAACAACAATAAGGTCAATGGGTTGGTGTTGGATGAAGAACATGTCGCCTTCCTTAACCTATGGCTAGACCGCTACCTATTCTGTGGAGCTTCCCTTGGCCCAACCCAAACTTATCAATTGACAACAGAGCAGTTGGTAGAAAGCTGTCGGCTTGCATTAGGAAAAATGTTTCTAGGAGCCGTATTCCAAATGATGCATGTTATCCAGGGTCGGTTTTTTCTGGTTTCGCCAATTTTATTGTTGGTAACATATGAGGGCCTTTGTGGTTTATCTAGATCTGGCTGTATTGCATGTTTAGGCGATCTATCTTTTCTGAGCCCGTAGAAAAATCATCCTTCCCCCGAGAAGACTATCCTGAGACATCAAGCCCCCAGTATAGAGCTAGCCGATCTTATGGAGAGACGTTCATAATATGCTCTGCTAGTGAACTAAAGATAACCCCAATTGGCTTAAGCAAATATCTCCATTTCTTTCTGGACTTAGATAGATCCATCTTTGGCCAACAGGATTTCTTTAGCTGTATTGATGCAGCTGATTATCCTTGGCCTTCTTTTCTGCACTTAGATGCCGACAGTTCCCAGATGCCTCAATCAACCTTAGATTTCTATAAGCTCTTCATTTCTCCAAGTGTAATCCATGTCGGCTTGAATACCAGGAACTGAACATTTCAGCCATCATATGAATTCTACCAACCTTCCGTCTTTGCCTGCCCGACAACTGGATTTCGGACAAACCATTCCTTGTTTCCCTTTGCTCGGTTGCCTCGAACCCAGATCTCGGGTGACCAACAAAACTGCTACAAAAATTGTTCTTGAAGTGGCCGACGATCTCCAAATTCTTTCACTGCACCGCTTTTTCCTTAATTCTCGTCGGTCGAGCCCCTTTTCGCAGTGGTGGTCCTCTATGGCTGAGGCTCTTCTATTGGATAGAACTCCATCGGATATCATCTCCCTATTTTTGCCTAATTTTCGTGAGCCGACGGTAGTTTCTACCAATGATTCCAGTGAGTTCGGGTTACACCAACTCCTTGATAGCCGCATAGGTATCTGATCGCCTATTATTTCTCCCAGGAAAAACTCCGTTTTATAATCGGCTTGTCTGAAATTTTTTCCATCTTTGCAGGATAAGACTGTGACAAGCTCTGGCAGGCAAGCAGCCGCCCCTGTAGCTCCATCGGGTAGTGGTCGTCAAAAGAGGACGGGCCAGGCGACGGGCCTTACAGGTTACTCGTCAGGTACCCTTGGCATCCAAAGTCCTTCCCTGTCGGAGCTTGCCAAAAAACAGCGCCCCGCCAGTATGTATTGTTACCGTTAGCCATTTTTTGTTCCTTATTTCTTTCATCGTTAATGCTTATTTTTGGCCGATCCCTAATTTCCAGAAAAAAGGAAAACAAAGTCCGCTGCGAGGAAGTCTCCAAAACCCATGGAGCATACCGCCGAAACCTCTCCAGGCCAATCATCAACTGTGGTAACTTTTTATTTCATTTTTGTCATTCTCAGATTCGCACTGACTAATTTTTTTTCCTCAGCCATCACCGTTGGTGCAAATTGCTGGGGCCATGGCCGATCTTCAGGATCCGCCACCAGTTATCCCGCCGCCACTTTCTCCAGCGTTGCCGTCCCCATCGACTGCTACGCCTGCTTCTCCTGTTTCAACTGCAGACCCCACCAATCTTTTGGGTTTTACTTTGGACGAGTTGGATGACCCTGAGGTGATGGCCACAGACGAATACCCAGCCGACATTCACCAGATACTTGAGGCTTCTATTGTTGCATCGGCTACCGTGACTTTTGCGCCAGGTATGCAAGAAAGGCTCAATCGTCTATTTCATGAAGTCATGCAGCCCGAGACCCAGCTTTTGGCGAACACCCAGCCTCTAAGGAGTGCAATGGATGCCGTACAAGCCGACCCCCCCCCGAGGCCATGAGGGCTTTATTGGACGTTTGTCACTTGGATAACCGGAGGGAGGAGGTGGAAGAGGCCAAGTCCAGAATCACCTAGAGGGAAGCACAACAAGCTGATCAGCGGCTTCTGGATGAGCTGGTAGCCGATGCCAAGCTCAAGAAAAAGGAATTTGGCCAAGGTGCTGCTACCCTCAAGCTGGCCAAGGGTAAAGTCCAAGAACTGGAATCGACCAAGAAATGTAACACCCCAAAATTTTGCTTTTCTTGAATTCATGTGTGATTTGACACTTTGGTGAATTTTTGGAATTTTCTGGAATTTATTTGGATTTATTTGGAATTTATTTGAATTTATTCCATTTTGAAATAATTAAAGAATTTAATTTTGCAAATAAAATTTTGTTGGAAATATTTTAATTGAGTCCAAAATGATCCAAAATATTTTCCAGAATTTTTCTGAGTCTTTTGCTATTTTTAATGAATTAAATGAATTACTGGGAATTATTTTAAATATTAAATCGCTGGAAAATGCGAGTGGGTTTGTACTGTTCACCCGACCGAGCCCGAGTCAGACTCGAGTTCGAGTCCGACCCGAGCCACGTGGTCGAGCCGAACCCGCTCGTCCCGAACCCTAGCCACACGACCCTTGGATCAAGATCCAACGGTTGTGATTGCGCCACGTCACCGAACCCGAGTCCGACCGAGCCAAATTGGCCGAGCCGACCGAGTCCAACTCACGCGGCCGTTGGATCGAGATCCAACGGCTCACGCTGCGCCACGCCGCCTCTCGTGGCCGCCGGACTCCGCCGTCAGAAGTCGACCTCGGTCTCCGTGCGTTTCACTGACGCCGAGACCCCTATTTAATGCGCCGCCACCACGGGCCGCGTGACCTAGAACTTCCGTGGCGCACTGCGTGCCCCAAGCCATCTCGCCGAGCGCGCCCGTTTGCCGTCTGAGCTCGCCGGAGTTGGAATTCCGTTCGCCGCGGTTAACGCCGATATCGCCGCCGTCCGACGTCCTCCGCCGTCATCAAGCCCAGATCCGGATTCCCCAAGACGAGACGCGTTCGGGAGTACCCTTCACTTCGCCGGAGAAGCCCCGAAGCGCCGTTGGACTCGTCGTCGTCTTCATCTCCGGTGGCCTCTGCTCCGCCGCGTCGCCATCGCCGTCCGCGAGCTACGCTAGCCGTCCGATCAGAATCCAAGGGCTCAGATCGCGCCACGTCACACCGCGGTGAGATCTCACGTGCAACCTCTGGATCTATTTTCAACCGTCGGATCTAGATCCAACGGCTTAGATTGTGCCACGTAGCTAGAACTGCACCAGGTTAGATTGGATCTTGACCGTCCGATCAAGATCGAACGGTCTGGATCAGCGGAGTTGTTTTTCCAAAGCACTACGCTAGATTTAATCCGCGCCGTTGATTTTCAAACCAACGGCCGTGATTGCGCCACGTGGCGGGAAGCTGGACCGCCGCGGTCAGCGCCGTCCACGCGCGTGTGCGTGTGACGCTGACACGCGGGGCCCGCGTGTCAGAGGGCCCGCATGTCAGTGGCTAATTCAGCCAAGCGCTGACGTCACCCATGACGTCACCCGAGTGGGTCCCACATGTCAGTCTCACGTGGAGTCGTGGACCGAGTCCACGGTAGACCCGAGCCGAGCGTGGACCAAGTCCATGGACCGGCTGACGTCAGCCAACCAATCAGAGGCTGCCACGTGTCCATGATGACGCAATAATTAATTTCCGAAAAAGGAAATGATTTAATAAATCGGTTTAATAATTGATTTGAATTTCAAAACTTCAAACGCTTATAACTTTTGCGTTTCAACTCCGATTTGAGTGATTCAAATTTCTAAATTTGTATAAAATTCAGATCTACTCAAATATGAATTTTATTTAATTTTTGGACTAAAGTTTTTCTCTGTAATATTATTTAATTGATTATTTAAACTTTAATAAATCATAACTTTTGCATTTTAACTCCGATTTGGACGATTCCAGTTCCTAAAAATCCAGAAAATTATCTTCTCTCTGTTTATGGATTTTATTTGGAGTTTTGGGATGTTTTTGCCTATTGTTTATTTGCGTATTTGCTATTTGCACGCTTTACGAGTAGACGTTGAAGTGCCGGAAGGATTCGAAGGAGAAGTGTTGACTCAGGATCCAACTCAAGACCAAGAGCAAGTACTTTTTGAAGGCAAGTTGTGCTTTGACCATGTTGATCCTACTTCGAAATCTATTTTGATTTAAACTATTGCATGCTAGTTCAATTAGAAAAATACTTTGTTTAAACCTGGGGGTTAGATAAATACCAATTTGCTATATGACACCTTGATTACTTAAGTATGTGCCATGACCCTTTGTCACCCTAGTTGTGGTTTACTAGTTGGACATTATTAAATTGCCAACGTCGGTTTAGACCGTTGTAGTACACTGCTTAGACCTGCTACGTGCTCATGACATGGTTTTGGACAATCAAATGTTAATATTGACTTAATGATATATTGAACCTGTTTTGGAAAGGTATCATGTGATGTTGATGGCACGTGGTGCATGGTAATCAACTGGGGTTTGATAAACAGTTTTCGACCGGGGCATGTGGCAAGAGTAATCAGGTGGGCCAGTTGTGGCATTGGGAGTGTTGATTTGGTTTTTCGGGTAGTCTTGCCCTGGTCACTCTAAGGACTTAACCTTGCAAGCCTTTGAACTGGGTCATACTTGCAACCACATGGCTGGAATGGGACGGCCCTAGTTGAATAAGTCGCTAAGGACTCACTTGTGGAGCCTCAGGGTGTCAATTACACCGTTTGTGTGATTGTGCGGGGAGCGTATCGTGGTCGTGGCCGATACCCATCTAACGGTGTGTTGGTCCCATACTTCGCCTTGGCTAAGGGAAGGGATGGTGTAGAGCACGAACCGAGAGGACCACTGTGTTGTTTGAGGCTTCCAAAGGCTTTGTTACTGAACTCGCCTTTGTGGTGTTTGACTGTATCTTGTGGGTAAAGTGCATAACCTCTGCAGAGTTTAGAATCTATTTAAATAGCCGAGTCCACTGTGATCGACAATGCTCGGGAATTACAGTCAAGGGTTAGATTTTCTCAAAAATAACTTTGGTTTGAAAGGTTGGGTTGGTTTAATAATGGAGATGATGGAAATGTGGTTTAGGATGGGGAAAATGTTTATTAAACTTCTTGAAAAGTTATTCATGCTTTACTTATTTCTACTGCTTTCGAATCTACTTATATTACTTGTCAAGAGCTGTTTACTGCAAAAATACCTTGTGCTATTCCTTTGTACCAAGCCATGCATATAGTATATTAGCCTGCATGCTGTGCATGACTTGCTGAGTACCAAGTACTCACCCTTGCCTCAACACAATATCAGTTGAAGAGGAGATTACGCCAGCTTCAGAGGAGGAATTCCAAGAGGACCCGTCTACTTAGGGATGCGAGCCCAGTCAGTTGCCTGTGGTATACTGGATGGCGCCACGAAGTTATTTGATTTTCCGCTGCTATTCTTTTTCTCTGAATAAGTTTCGCCTTGCGAGGCATATATTTGTAACTTGGCCATAAGGTCGAGTAACCAAGTTTGGTTATTTAAATAAAGTACTTTATTGGTATCGAGTGGTATGATTGTGATATTTACCAATGTTAAAACTGTGTGCACTAGCGCGTTCCTGGACTAGTGCTGAATACACAGAGGGTCCGGATTTGCAAATTCGGGGTCCCGACAAGAAACAACTTGAGGAACAGTTGGCCCTGGTTGCAAAAAAGCTTGCCGAGTGCCAGGTGAACGTTACTGAATCTACTTCTTCCTTGGCAGACCAGAAACGGCAGATCGGCGAAATATTTGCGAAGGTCAAGCTCCTGTCGGCCAAGGTGATTCCCGTCCCAAGCAATTCGGTAGCCGATCAACGACTTGTGGACAGCATCCAGGCAACCATCGGCAAAGTAGTGGCGGCATTGTCGGGCCTGGGAGCCCATCTGCCCAGGTCAGGGCTGTAATAGTTTTTAAGCTGAATGATGTTTGTTCGAAACTTGTGGTTGAATGTTTGGATGTTTTGCACTTGGAAACTTGGTCTTATCATCGGCTTTTGTAGCCGATTGTTTTAATGTTTTGACTTTATCGTTGAATGTACCTACTGATCTGATATGCTTATGCTCCGATCCATACGCTGGGGTAGTACGGTTTCAAGTATTTTCCATTAATCGCCTTAGGTAGTACCGATCCTTCCAGTGTTTCTAATATATAGGAATTTCCGTCGACAAGCTGATTTATTTTATATGGCCCTTTCCACGTTGGTGACCATTTACCAAACCGATTGTCCTTGGATCCAATTGGCAATATGGTCTTCCATACTAAATCGGCTTGATCGAAAGATTTTGGTATAACCTTTTTGTTGTATGTTCTGGCAACTCTTTCCTTATTCTTTTTAAGCTGATCCAACGTAATCGGCCTTAATTCTATCACATAATCCAAATTACCAAGCATAAGATACTTGTACTCGTCGGCCGATAAATTATCCTGTTTAGATACTCTGATCGAGTCGATGTGAATCTCTATAGGCAAAACGGCTTTTTGTCCATATACCGGCTGAAAAGGTGATAACTTAGTCAATCCGTGGTAAGCTAGCCGATAGGCCCACAGGGCCTCTTATAGCGTTGAGTGCCAATTCCTTGGCTTTTCTTCAATTTTTCTTTTTATCAATTTTATCAATGTTTTATTTGATGACTCGGCTTGTCCATTAGCCTGAGCGTAATATGGTGAGGAATTGAGCAGTTTGATACCCAGGCTTTTTGCGAAATCTCGGAATTCTTTGGACATGAATACGGTCCCTTGATCGGTTGTGATCATTTGCGGTATTCCAAACTTGTGGACGATATGTTCATTAACAAAGCCGATCAGCTCTGTGCTAGTGACTTTCTTGAGTGGTATGGCTTCAACCCATTTCGAAAAGTAGTCTGTTGCCGCAAGAATAAACTTGTGACCTTTACTGGATGTTAGGAATATTTGGCCGATTATGTCTATTCCCAATCCCCTGAACGACCATGGTTTGATGATCGGATGCAAAGCCGATGCTGGCACTGATTGCACGTTACTGAATTTTTGACATGTTTGACATCCTTTGTAGTACTTGAAGCAATCTTCCAGCATCGTCGGTGTAACACCCCAAAATTTTGCTTCTCTTAAATTCATGTGTGATTTGGCACTTTGGTGAATTTTTGGAATTTTCTGGAATTTATTTGGATTTATTTGGAATTTATTTGAATTTATTCCATTTTGAAATAATTAAAGAATTTAATTTTGCAAATGAAATTTTGTTGGAAATATTTTATTTGAGTCCAAAATGTTCCAAAATATTTTCCAGAATTTTTCTGGAATTTTTCTGAGTCATTTGCTATTTTTAATGAATTAAATGAATTACTGGGAATTATTTTAAATATTAAATCGCTGGAAAATCAAACCGAGTCGGTTACTGTTCATCCGACCGAGCCCGAGTCAGACTCGAGTTCGAGTCCGACCAGCCGATTGACTCGGCCGAACCCACTCCTAACCCCATCGATCCCGACCAGTCGGATCAAGATCCAACGGTCGAGACTGACCGTGTCGTTCGAGCCGAACCGGATCGGATCCGATCGCGCCCGCGCGATCGTGACCGTCGATCGCGCCACGTGGACGGTTCTCCGTCGTCGTCCCCGCCGAGACCGAGCCGGACTCCGCCGCCGCGCCCGCCGCCGTGAAGAACTAGGTCTCCGTTTTCCGCACGGACGCCGAGGTTATTTAATGACCGGCTCACACCCCGAGGATCGCCTTGACCTAGCGCACCCGTAACCCTAGACAACGTCGCCTGAGCCGCCGCCGTTGAGCCGCAATCGCTCGCGGAGTTGTCTCTTCCCTCCGTCGCGTTTCCCTGCCGAGTGCGGCCATCTCCGTCGTCCTCCGCCGCCGTTGTGTCCAGAACCGGACTCCTCGCGTCGAGGCGCACCCGGAGCTACCTCTCACTTCGCCGGAAGGGTTCCGCAACGCCAGAGCCGTGGTCATCGTCTCGACTCCGTCAAGCGGCGCCGTAGTGGCCATCGCGGGACTTCAAGCTTCCTCGGTAGTCGGATCTTCATCCAAGGGCCCAGATTACGCCACGTCATCTCACGGTGAGATCCGTTCCAAATCCTAGATCCAATCTCCACCGTCGGATCTAGATCCAACGATCCGAAATCAATGCGTTAACCCAAACGCGGCGTCAACACTAGATCTAATCCGCGCGTTGAATTTCAAACCAACGGCCGGATTGCGCCACGTGTCGGGAAGATGGACCGACGCGGTCGGCGCCAGACGCTGTGTGAGCGTGTCCTCGACACGCTGGCCCCGCATGTCGAGGGCCCACACGCCACCGCGTTGCGCGAGACCACTTGACCGACAGTGGGTCCCACTGTCGACCTCACCCGAGCTGTGGACCGGGTCCACCGTGGACCAAACCGCGCCGTGGGCTGAGCCCATGAGCCGGCTGACGTCAGCCAGCCAATCAGGAGCTGACACGTGTCCATGCTGACGCAATAATTAATTTCCGAAAAAGAAAATGATTTATTAATTCGAAATATTGATTCAAATTTAGATTCAAACTTCAAACGCTTATAACTTTTGCGTTTCAACTCCGATTTGAGTGATTCAAATTTCTAAATTTGTATAAAAATGAGATCTACCTAAATATAAATTTTATTTAATTTTTGGACTAAAGTTTTTCTCTGTAATATTATTTAATTGATTATTTAAACTTTAATAAATCATAACTTTTGCATTTTAACTCCGATTTGAACGATTCCAGTTCCTAAAAATCCAGAAAATTATGTTCTCTCTGTTTATGGATTTTATTTGGAGTTTTGGGATGTTTTTGCCTATTGTTTATTTGCGTATTTGCTATTTGCACGCTTTACGAGTAGAGCGTTGAAGTCTGGGAAGGATTCGAAGGAGAAGTGTTGACTCAGGATCCAACTCAAGACCAAGAGCAAGTACTTTTTGAAGGCAAGTTATGCTTTGACCATATTGATCCCATTTTGAAACCTATTTTGATTTAAACTACTGCATGCTAGTTCAATTAGAAAAATACTTGGTTTAAACATGGGGGTTAGATAAGTACCAATTTGCTGTATGACACCTTGATTATTTAAGTATGTGCCATGACCCTTGTCACCCTAGTTGTGGATTACTAGTTGGACATTATTAAATTGCCAACATGGGTTTAGAACGTTGTAGTATCGCTTAGACACCTTTCGTGCTCATGACATGATTTTGGACAATCAAATGTTAATATTGACTTAATGATATATCGAACCTGTTTTGGAAAAGTATCATGTGATGTTGATGGCACGTGGTGCATGGTAATCAAGCGGGTTTGATAAACGGTTTTCGGCCGGGCATGTGGCAAGAGTAATCAGGTGGGCAGATTGTGGCATTGGGAGTGTTGTTTTGGTTCTTCGGGTAGTCTTGCCCTGGTCACTCTAAGGACTTAACCTTGCAAGCCTTTGAACTGGGTCATACTTGCAACCACATGGCTGGAATGGGACGGCCCTAGTTGACTAAGTCGCTAAGGACTCACTTGTGGAGCCTCAGGGTGTCAATTACACCGTTTGTGTGATTGTACGGGGGAGCGTATCGTGGCTGTGACCAGATACCCATCTAACGGTGTGTTGGTCCCATACTTCGCCTTGGCTAAGGGAAGGGATGGTGTAGAGCACGAACCGGAGAGGACCACCTGTGTTGTTTGAGGCTTCCGAAAGGCTTTGTTACGGGAACTCGCCTTTGTGGTGTTTGACTGTATCTTGTGGGTAAAGTGCATAACCTCTGCAGAGTGTAGAATCTATTTAAATAGCCGAGTCCACGGTACTGGACAATGCTCGGGGATTACAGTCAAGGGTTAGACTTTCTGAAAATAACTTGGATTTGAAAGTTGGGTTGGTTTAATAATGAAGATGATGGAAATGTGGTTTAGGATGGGGAAAAATGTTTATTAAATTTCTTGAAAAGTTATTTACGCTTTACTTATTTCTCTCGCTTTGAATCTACTTATATTACTTGTCCAATGTCACATCGCAAATATACCTTGAGCTATTCCTTTGTACCAAGCCATGCATATAGTATATTAGCCTGCATTGTGCATGACTTCTTTGAGTACCAAGTACTCACCCTTGCCTCAACACAACACCAGTTGAAGAGGAGACTACGCCCGGCCGGAGGAGGAATTCCAAGAGGATCCGTCTACTTAGGGATGCGAGCCCAGTCAGTTGCCTGTGGTATACTGGATGGCGCCACGAAGCTATTTGATTTTCCGCTGCTATTATTTTTCTCTGAATAAGTTTCGCCTTGCGAGGCATACATTTTGTAACTTGGCCATAAGGTCGAGTAACCGCTTTGGTTATTTAAATAAAGTACTTTGATAATATCGAATGGTATGATTGTGATATTTACCAATGTTAAGACTGTGTGCACTAGCGCGTTCCTGGACTAGTGCTGAATACACAGAGGGTCCGGATTTGCAAATTCGGGGTCCCGACAGTCGGCCAAAAGTACCCTGTCCGTCTCAGCATCCATTTCATCTTATGAGCCGATTGGTGAGATCCACAAATCCCTTCATGGAGTTCTCCCATCGCTACCTTGGCTTCCTCGGCTCTAAGACACCTTAGCAGTAGGCCTTCCATGGTTCGGAAATATAACGTATCTTCCAGTACAATATACTTCAACGCTTTTTGCTGGATTTTTCGCTCAGTTGGCTTAGACGGATCTAACAAGTAATCCCTTATTTTTGTTCTCCAGTCGACAGGTTGGGCACACATGACCGACCCATCGTTTAACTCGGTCGATTCCTGTCAGCTTTTACTTCTATACCCTGACGCCCATTGTGCCAATAGGTTTGCTTTATCATTAACCTCTCTAGGGATATGTTTGATGGAGAATGTTGTGAATGTTTCAAATGACTTGGAGGCATTGATGCAAATATTGAACCAACACTTCATCATTGCATCGGTATTCCCCTTTGACCTATTGCACAACTAACATTGAATCCCCAAAGGCTTCTACGTCACTTATCCCAATGCTTTCTAACAATTGTAGCCCTTTGAGCAGCGCTTCATACTCTGCTTGATTGTTGGAACATCGGCTATTAAGCCGATACATGAATTCAAATTCCCGCCTCTTGGGTGAAATTAGCACTATGCCGATGCCTTCACCCTCCTAGCAAACTGACCTATCAAAGTACAATTGTCAGGGAGTGACATCGACCATCCCAGTTAATGTGGTACTCCCTGTGAGAAAATCGGCTATAACCTGTCCTTTGACGGCTTTAGGCGATTCGTACGTTAGGTCAAACTCGGTTAAGGCATACGCCCATTTGCTGAGTCAACCCCGTAGAATTGGTGCAGATAGTATGTACTTAATGATGTCGGTTTTACATACTATAGTGCACTTTGATGCCAAGATGTAATGCCTCAATTTTTTGCAAGCGAAGTATAAAGACAAACACAACTTCTCTACTAGGGGGTACCTGATTTTAGCATTCAAAAGCTGTCGGCTTAAATAAAATACAACTTGTTCCTTGCCATCGGCTTCCTGCGTCAGAACTGCTCCTATAGTCTCTTTTTCAGCCGATATGTACAACCTGAAGGGAAAACCTTTCCTTGGCGCAACCAACACAGGTGGTTTCATCAGATAATCCTTTATATCGTTGAAAGCACTCTGTTGATTTGTTCCCTACACAAACTCTTGGTTGTCTTTCAGTTTTAGCAATGGAGTGAAGGCACGAATCCGACCAGACAAATTTGAAATGAAGCGCCGCAGGTAATTGATCTTGCCGATCAATATCTGTAGCTCCTTTTTATTTGTCAGCGGCTTAGTATCGGTTATAGCTTTAACCTTTGCTTAGTTGATTTCAATCCCTTTTTCATGTACCATGAACCCGAGGAATTGCCCAGCTGATACCCCAAACACACATTTGAATGGATTCATCTTTAACCCATGTGCTTTTGTGCTCTCGAACATTTTCTCCAAATCGGCTAAGTATTGCCAATCCTCTTTTGACTTTACGACAACATCATCAATATAGATCTCTACACAGTATGGCCGATTAGATTGTGGAAGATATGGTTCATGGCACGTTGGTATGTGGCGCCAGCATTTTTCAAGCCGAATGTCATGACAGTCCATTCATAGAGCCCTAAAGCCCCTGGGCACCCGAAGGCTGTTTTGGGTATATCGGCTTCTGCCATGAATATTTGATTGTATCCGGCATTCCCGTCGAGGAAACTTATAATTTTATTTCTGGATGCAGCATTGATAAGCATATCGGCTATTGGCATCGGATACTCATCTTTTGGCGTAGCTTTATTCAAATCCCTAAAATCTACGCATACTCAGAGTTTGCCATTTTTCTTTTTCACTGGAACGATATTCGAGACCCATTCAACATATCGGCAAGGCTTAATAAATTTGGCCTCCATTAATCGTTCTACTTCTTCTTTTATAGCATCATACAATATAGGATTAAAACATCGTAGATATTGCCTAAATGGTTGATATCCGGCTTTTATAGGTAGCCGATGCTCAACCAGCTGTCGGCTCAAGTATTTTCTAAGTAGTACTCCCACGTAAAATAATCTTTGTATTTTCTAAGTATTTCGACCAACTTCACTTTATAACATGGGTCTAACCTGGCGCTTACAAAAGTTGGTCTTTTCCTATCGCCTTCTCCTATATCGACCTCCTCGAGCAAATCGGTAGAGGTGAAACCTTGTCCCCGCCTTTCTTCTTCAAAATCTTCGATAGCTTCCTCGTATTCCTCTTCTTGCTGATAGCTCCGCATCTTGTCTTGCAATTTTGCTATTGTTTTGGACTCCATCATCTTCTCACCACTTCATTTGCCCGATCAAACGTGTCAGGCTTGACACTGATCGGCCTTAAACCCGATTTCCCGATGCAGATAAAATCACAATCGTCCAAAACCTTACCCGATATGCACTCAGCTTCTTCGTGCGGCCAATTGGCATCTGAACTGGCCATGGCGATATGAGCTGATGTATCGACCGACACAACTTCAACTTCATCATCATTCCAATGTACAACAAGTTTTTGATGCATAGTTGATGGGATGCAGCAATTAGCGTGAATCCAGTCTCGCCCGAGGAGCACGCTATAATTGCCTTTGGCTTCTATAACGAAAAATGCAGTCGGCAAAGTTTACTGCCGATTGTTAGCTCTACTACCATTACACCTTTTGCCTCGGTAGGATCACCCGTGAAATCATTCAGGACCATGTTAGTCTTGATCAGATCCTCATCAGCTTTACCCATCTTCTTGAAGGTGCTTAAAGGCATTAGGTTTACTGTTGCTCTGCCGTCGACCAACATCCTTGATATCGGTCAGCCATTGATATATCCTTTAAGATACAATGGCTTTAAATGCCGATGCATGTCCTGTGGTTTTTCAAACACGGCACCCCGTTCGCCAAAGCATAGCTGAGCAAACGCTTCCTCAGCCGATTCAGCCCTAGTCTTGAATTCAACTGGTAACGAGAATACCATGTGGATATCCATTGGCGGAGTGTCATCCCTGATCACTGGTGATCCGGAATCGACCGATTGATCGGACTCATCATCGGCTTGATCCTTCTTCCTCCATTCTTGCCTCATGATTGGTATTGGCCGCATTTTGTTGAAAATACGATCTCTTTCTTTTTCCTTTTCGGCCTCCCTCTTTTCCTGTGTCTTTAGCTATTGAAGACGCATGTGCTGCGATTTGCTGAGGCTTGAGGGGCACCATCTCGGTTTAGGCTCGATCGGCTTTCGGATTTTTCCAGCCAGATCGCCTATCTCACTGCTAGATTCTGTCTTGGAGGTGATATCGGAAATCAACATCTTTGGTGCCTCCGAAGATTCGCCGTGTTCTGGCACCGATAGTCTTTCATGGATCGGCTTTTTGTTTCCCAATCTCAATCGGGCGTGTACTGGCCAGGACAACCTATCCTTAACCAGTTGTCTTGGCCAACCCCTAATTGGGTGTTGCATGGGACATGACCGTGCTGTGGGTAAGGTCATCCTTGTTTCCCAGCAAAACTGCCAAAAGGGACATCACCGATGGGCTTCTTACTCATTTTTTGGCCGATAGGAGTTAACCGGCTGATGGGTATGCCGCTTTTGCCGATAACTTATCCTTTCATACTTCTCAAGTAACTGCGAGAAAGTTGGCTTAGGCCTCATAGCTTGTCTCCTTGGAGGGGATCTCTCGGCCTTGTACCACTTCCCAACATCTAGTTCTCCTTTTTGTTTTACGGTCCTTGAGCTTTGTTCGTTCCGATCGGCTTCTATTTGTATCGAGCCGATAGTTATCTGCATCGTGTTGTCTCTAGCGCTTGGCCGGACATCGACTTTCGATGTCGGCTTCAGATCTTCTTCCATAGGTTCCTTCCCTTTGCGTGAGCACTGAACCATGTTGATCGGGAAAGGATTCACATCATCTGCATAGCCGACTCATCCGCAAACTTCAATCGCCCATCAGCAATAGCTGACTGAATCTGTTGTCGAAAAATATTAAAATCATTAGTGTTATGCGAAAAAGAATGATGCCACTTATAATATCTTCGTTTTTTGATCTCATCAGCCGATGGGATGACGTGTCCTTCTGGCAACTTTATAAGTTTTTCCTGCAACAGTAAGTCGAATATCCGATCGCATTTTGACACATCGAAAGAATATTTAACCTCTGCTTTATTCTTTGTCGGCTTAAGCCAAGAGCAAACAAGCGATTTTTTGGAACCCTTAGTCCACTCGGCTATATTTACTTCAGCCTCGTCCTCCGAGGTGTCGCTTGAATTGTACTCAACCATGTTTACTTTAACCTTTTCGTTACCATTTAGCCTAAATTTGTCTTTGAATCCTTTGTTCTCTGAATATCGGCTTTCGTGTGCCGATACACGGTGAAGTAGATGACCTAGATCGGAGAATTCCTACCCTGCCAATTTCTCCTTTAATGGCGAGATTAGTCCTTGAAATGCCAAGTCTGCCAACTGATCATCGGGTAGTGTAACGCTAAAGCATTTATTTCGTACATCCCTGAATCTCCTAATGTAGTCGGAGACAGACTCGTCGTATTTCTGCCGGACCGAGCTTAGATCAGCAATTCTGAGTTCCATAGTCCCACAAAAGAAATATTCATAAAATTGGCTTTCCAAATCGTTCCAAAGGTGGACTGAATTTGGGGGCAAATTAGTGAACCAAGTGAATGCAGCTCCGGACAAGGATAACGGAAAGTGTCTAATTCTTTACCCATCAGACTGTGCTGCTTCCCCACACTGTGCTATAAATCGTCCGATGTGTTCGAGAGTAGTAACAGAATCATCTCCTAAAAACTTGGCAAAATCTGGGATCCTATAATTATATGGATAATGCTTTCTATAGCCGATTACTCTCCCCTTGGGCTGTAGGCCAAACTGTTCTCTTAATACGGTAGGAATTTGTTCAGCCTAGTTAACATTATCGGCCTGTACGACCCCTGGGCCCTGCCAGTTAACGCAGTTTGCATCCTGCCCCCGAGTGTAAATGCGGGCTGCTGGCCGTAACGCATCGGCTGACGTCGAGGCAACTGTTCGCAGCCATCGTTCCTTGTAGCCGATGCCTCGAGCATAGGCACAAATGGATCGGTGTATGATACTACTCTATGTGGGGTTGGCTCTTTAGGGGGAATTGGCCTTTGGACTTGAGATATCCTATCTATTTCAGTCGGCTTGTTAGCCGATTGAACGAACATACTGGTTGATGGTCCTGGATAACTTGTGTTTAGATTTGCCGCATCGGTATATGCGTTGTAATGCATCATTCCACCCGATCGGCTACTTGGTGCTACTATGGTGGGTTGAGCCGGCATTGCAGAGGGGGCTGGAGCCGACACTTTCACCGTACCGGTGTTTTGTGCTATTGAATAAACATGGTACGATGGGAGAGGCTTTACTGGATCTAATAGGCTTCCTGACACAACCAACTCCTTAGCAATTGTTTTTACGCTATTTTCGATTATCGGTTTCAATGTGGTGACTAGAGCCGATGATTGATTGATTAGCGCATGATGTACAGATTGCTCTATCATACCAGACAATTCAGCTTGACCTGACTGTATCGGTTTATCGGATCAGTGGCGGTGTTGTTGATAGGGTTACTGGTTGGGAGTGCATTTTTTTGAGTGATGCCCCGTCGGGTCTTTTGGTAGCATTTCAGCATCATCTCTTCAAGTGCAGCTTTCCGATCTTCAATATCCTTTTGCTGCTCGGGGGTCAAATCGGACAATGTTGGCGCGATTATGGCCTCTGGGTCAATATCGGCTGTCGCCGTGGACTTTCCAGTCGATGCCATGTTGATCTTCAGGTGGTCCCACCGGGCGTGCCAAAATATGTCTGCGCTAAAAACGTGAAGTAGGGTTTCTAGCCTCAAACACACAAGACAAACGCCGGGTTTGCAGAGCGTGCCAGTCGATTTGACCTGCAATCGACAAGGTAATGAATTTGTAAGCACAACCAGCCGATAACGAAATTATCGGCTTAACTCCGATCGACTATGGGCTGATAAGGGGATAACTAGATCAGCATATGTAACATCCCCAATTTCGGTCTTTTGCCAAAAACCTAATTTAAATTAATTAAATTCAAAATTTGGATTTTTCTTGGTGTTCTAATTAACCTGGCATCCTTATCCTTCCGAAATTGGAGTTCAATCCTCCTTCGTCCGAAAAATCGAATTTCCAGATTCCATTCCGTACTCGAAATTCCACCTAAGTTCCAAAATGCTCCAAAAATCTAGAACCTATTGCATTAGGTTCCAAATATTCGAAAAACATTTTGGGAATTTTCCCAAGATTTTTGGAAACTCTCTAGTATTTTATCGCTCGCGGCCTTTCATTAAATCCCCTTTATTCGTCTCGGAATTTTATAAATTCCAAATTTCATCCAAATTCAATGAAACTAATTTTTTTGAGTTCCAAATATTCCCTAATATTTTTAGGAATTTTTTTCGGAATTTTTAGACCCTTTTTGCTATTTTTTCTTTAGGGCGTTGCGTTTACGTAAATTCTAGCGAATAGGAGAGTGCCACGTGTCGGCTACTGTAGCGTCGCGTTACTGTTCATCTTCAACCCCATGCGATTGCTCTGTCCAGAGAACTCGTTTCTCTCTCCCGTTTATGGCTGCAAGATTCAATCTACCATAACTTCCTCATTAAAGCTCCAAATCACGATCCGCCGGTTCCGTTGGAAAAATATCGACGAGGCGAACCCATTCCCCACCTCCATTCATTCCAAATTCCACCGGAAACGGTTCAATCAAAGGAAAACCAAAAATCATTAAAATAGCCATAACTTGGCCATTTCTCCATGAAACTTCGAGCTTCCACCTCTCAACTCTTCGTCTTGGAGCCCTCTACCCCATGCTCACACCCTCCCTATGCCACTCCTCTCCATTCGGCCGGGAACGCGAAGAAACCGACGCCGGGTGTCCTCCGTCGATGTCGTCGTGTCATCTTTTGTTCCTGTGAGCCAAACTCAAATCCGATCGCGTCGTTGTGTTCGCGTTGACGTCCCGAGCAAAAGACCTCAACTAATTTCACTTTTCGTTGTAGGATGACGACGAATTTCGCCGTTGAAATCTTCGTTGGGAGCTCAGTTTTTCATCGATTACTCTCAATCCGGTGAGCTACTCTCGAATCCGACCACACCGTTGAATTCGTCTCGTCGAGACCTACGTGGTGCTCCCCTTTTTTTGTTGTGGCGCTTTCTAAATTTTTTTTTTAATATTTTGGGTGTCCACGCCGTCGACATGACCGTGGCCGCCGCCGTTCCGGCGATCTTCCGGCCCAACCGATGTGAGCGTCGCGTTCGCCATGCCTGGCCGCACCTTCTCCACCGCTTCCCCGGCCGTGTGCCGCCCCCTCCCATCGCCGGCGCCACACGCCGCCCGAGCGCCGCTACGCGCGCCTCTGATCCTAACTTCGTCGAGCTTTTCCCGATGATCCGCTAGTCCGATCGTCCAGCAAATTGAACCCCAGAATACTCCTCTCATTCCCCACACAACCCAATTGGAATTTCTCCAATCCAATCTACGAATCTCCCTGTAGAAGCTATTCTGTCTGAAATTGGTGTTCTCTACCTCCAGTAAAATCAGATTTTCAATTTGATTGCCAGAGCTCCGCCGGCAGCCATTTGTTCTCCAAGTCCGGCGGGAGGTTCGAAACGCTCGTTCTCTTTCGTCGTAACTCCGAATCGAATGATTCAAATTCCTAAATTCATCTAAAATCACCCTCTATATGCCAGTATTATTTTTATAATCTTTATATTTTATTTATTTGTTGCTCCGTTTTGCGCGTAGTCGAAGAAGCCGCTGTCGCCATCAAAGAAAGTTTAGTCTAGCAGAGCGACGTGTCTCTCCTCGTCAGCGAAGGCAAGTCTCCTTGACGCATGTTGATCGCATGATTTATAAATGTTTTACAATGTTTTATAAATTGCATCGCTATTTATATAACATGATGATGTTAACGTTAGGCTGTTAGTTATACCTGTTGTTTATGCCTCCTTGATATTGTTATCCATGATCCTTTGTCGCCCTGGTACAGTAATCCACCATAATAAATACTTTTGATAAAATATTATTTGATTAGGGGGATGACTATTTGGAAGACAGTTTGGATGGAACATATTAGTATAGAATGTAGATTGGAGCTAGAACCCAAGTTGATTGGAGATTACATGAATATTAGTGTTGATGGGGATTAGTAATTATGAAATTGATCTATGATTGGTGATAGTTGAACTATTGAGGAGTTAGATTGTGATGGCAGTTCGCAATATAATTATTATGGATTTGGGGAATATTGAAATATGTATGATATTAAGAATAATAGTCGTAAAAATTAAATAAATAATATTGAGAGTCATACTTGTGGATCAAATAGAATAAGTGGTGAATCATATTTCGGTGGATTTTAACAAGCATACTATGTGATTTAGAGATGACAATGTGAAGGGTTAAAATAGGTGATATTGAGAACGATACTCGATGATTTAGTCCATGATATTATCAAATACACTCGACAGAGTAAGTGGATGATATTGAGAATCATACTCGGTGGTTTAGTGGATGATTTTGTGAAATATGGTCTCGCGATAACCATTTATGTAGAATTATGAATAATGTGGATTATGTGTGATTTGTTTAGTCGATCTGGTATCACTGTGTATGGAAATCATTATAGTCGATGAATTAATAAAATCTTGGTTTTAAGGAATCTTTGTTAAAAGATGCTCGAGGTTGAGATCATGAATTATTCTTGGTGAATTAAGTCGATTAGAAGATTAATCGTTGTATGGATGATGATTACACAATAGTGTGACTTATATTTTGAGGAGGCTATTTCATATACAATAATATTAGTAGCTTAGCAGGATTTTGGAGTCATGATGGCACATGATTTAGACTTTACTTGTTGGAGTACTAAATTGGGCTGGAATATGTAATGCCATGATAGTACTGAGGATCTTGGTGATTTCATGAATTTTGGAGGGTACAGATTTAATTGTAATAAATTTTTATCAACACTGAGATTTGAAAATTATAAATAAACTAATGGTGGAATAGAACAGTTCGGTATAAATGCTTAGACTCACAATCGGTCAGTATGCACCTATGGGTGGGAATTTCTTATAACTCTTGAAAACTTGTGTTGGAAGTTATAGGCAAAGAGTATTGCCGTTGGTTTACAAAATAAAAACAAAATGAAAAATGGTTTGTACTTGGGCGGAATGGTTTGTCTGGCGGGTGCGGATAGAGCACTAGTTTTCATTGTGCAAGTACCGCACCAAGTCAGTTAAGGACCAACGCTTATGACTGTCTCCATTCTAAGCATTACCGTACAACCACATGTCAAAGTGGGCACGACCTGGTTGAATAATTTGTAGAAACCTAACTTAGACTCACCAGTTGGTGAAATGCGAGTGCCGGATAGAGGCAAGACTGTTTTCTCACACGGCGCAAGAGGGGGCTTCTATACTGGGTGGATAGAACCCTAACAGCGGTGAAACCTCAGCGGGTGGGTCGGGTTAGGCGTATACATTGTAAAGGCCTTGCCATGATATCCCTGCCGGCACACCTAAGGAAGTGTGTTAATTGTACATGGCACTAAGGGAATATCATGTTTTGTGGGTAAAGCTGTACACCTCTGCAGAGTTAAAACTATTCGAATAGCCGTGCCTACGGTCAAGGGCAAAGCGAAGAATGCTTTCATATTGGTAGACTTTATTTATTTATTTAAAAAAAAACTGATGATTTGGGATCCGGGAGTGGTTAGAACTCTCGGGTGTGCTTCTGGCGGCTAGTGCCAGGTAGGTGGATTGTACCTGATTTTGTGAACCATGGTAAATAGAGCCATGTGGATGGATTGAACCCTGATCTTCTTGAGATGTGACGGATAGAGCCTGTATACTAGTGGTTGGTGGCTAGAACCTTCACTAGAGTTATTAATAATTTCAATAGTACAAATAATTGTAAAAATGGCTTTGTGAAAATATTACATGTAAAGTTTTTGAAAGTGTTGCTTTGTGCCAAAGAACCATAATATGCCATCTTTGGATAGCCTGCATTATGCATTTTTTTCCAGACTTGCTGAGTACTTTATGTACTCACATGCTACATTCTAAACATATCTCAGAAGTGATTAAAGCTGTCAAAGGAGATTCCAAGGACTAGGACGCGCTCTCCACTCGATTGCCTCTGGGCATATGGATGGGTCACCACTTGATGTTATCGTCTTCCGCTGCAGTTACTCAAATTGTTCAGCCTGTACATGCCGTAATGGTAAACCTCGACCATAAGGTCTTTGCTTTTATTTGGTGTTATTATTATTTGGTTATATGTAATCGTGATATGGTTGTTGATTCATCACTGTTTGACTGTGTGTACTAGCTACTGACCTAGGACTAGTACAGAAATACACAGGGGATTCCGGATAGCCGATCCGGGGGCCCACAGCTTATTAGGGCTAATCCAAGGGGTAAAGGTAGATCGGCTTTGAAAGGCGATGCGCAACAAGCAAAACATATCGAACCTGGAGACAAGTCGACGAGAACAACAAATTGGCGATACACAACTCTTTATTGATCTCAACGATTTACAGAGGGAAGATTGCTACAAGAAACTAGAAAAATAGAAGCGTAAATATTGTATGTGTTGATTGATTCGTCGATGCCCTTCGTCTTCTGGTCCGCCTTTTTTATATGCCTCAGCCGATCCGAGTCCTGCATGGATACGGCAACTGAATCCATATCAGCTGTAACATCCCAGGATTTACCAAACAGATAAAAATAAAATATTAAAATGTAAATTTGATTTATTAATATCTTTTTGCAAATTTAAAATTTTTTGTTAAAAGATAATTGAATTCCTGAAATTAAAGAAGGAAAAATTTATAGAAGAAAATGGTAAGAAGATAACGTAAGTCAATTGCCATTTGCTGATCAAGAATATTCATTGCATGAGATTGAACTGTAACACAAAAATTTATTGTTACATCGTAGCTCACATCCACAATACATAGGAAATACAAAGATCTTTACAATGGCATACAACAGTTATATGGAATACAACTCTTACAATTATTCAATTACATATACAATTACAATTACAACTCTCAAAACTATCTAATTACATAAATGGTTACATTCTAAAAAGTAGGCTACAAGATCCTAAGCTTTGGCTTTTATGCTAACTTGTTCTGCATTGTTAGACCTGCATAATCAACTGCATCTGTATAAGTTTGAGAATAAAATAAATGCATTAAACTAAGTTCAATAAATAAAAAGAAGAAAGAATTGCCGTCAGCTAAGTTGAATCGCTCAATAAGGTACCCTAGATTGTACGGGGGCCAATCTGGCTCCTCTCGCGATTAGGTTTGCATCATTCGGCAATAAACAAACCTGTTTAAGCCGTAGACACGAATATTTAGAAAATATCGCGTGGTAGAAAGATAAAGAGATAAACATGAGCACTAGGCATTTCGATAACCCAACCATATTCCAAGCATTGCACCAAGCTAGCCAAGCACATGGGTCTCAAAGACCAAGTGCAATGCATTGGCCAAGACAATCATTAGGTGCATTCATCCAACCACATGACTTGGAGCAATGAATTTGTTCTAGCCTTATCCCAACCTCTAGACTACATGCAATGCATTCACTTCACCTTAACCAAGCACATGACTAGGACCAATGCATCTACTTCATTCTTATCTAAAGCTCGAGAGCTCAAGCTAGCCGGCCAAATAAGCTACAAGACCAAAACCATTGCACCAACTAAGTCATTAATATGTGCAATCATTCCAGCTGCAAAAACCCAAGCCATCAGGATCCATTCTAACCCTGTTGCAAATCCACTTCCATGGCTATAAAATCTAGCCAAGACTTATCTAAAAGCCACAGAGCAAGCCTTAGGCATGTTCCTTCCAGGAGACCAAAGCTCCAAGAGCTAGAACCAGAGTTAGCCCAAGCTTCATCTAAGGAGACACAAAGCAAGATATTGCCCAAAGCATAACCGCATAGTTAGAAGAAGCCAGGAAAGGCAAGTTTCAGAAACTAGCGCAACTAGCTGGAAGTCAGGAGAACCGAATCCCAGGCGCAAGAAGGGGAAATCAAGCCGTACAAATATCCATCCATTCCCTTTTCACATAAGTAAGTTTTCCAAATTCGATTCCATTAGCATCATTATATCGTACCCAATAGGAACAAATGGTGAACTAGAAATGGAAATGGGTAGTAAAAAATTTAGATGAAAAAGGATAGAAATAGTGGCCTCAGGCTATATGCATAACAAAACTACAAGGGTTACGTCATGTGTCCCCTTTGAATTGCATATACTCCCCCAGCGTATTGCAAATCAAGGTCGTCACTATGACGCCATCCAACCCGCAAATTTGAAAATGCATGATTCATCACAGACCAAAAGAAATAACTCAATCACCAAACATAGTATCAACTTCATCATTTACTATGTAATCTAAGTTGAAGCTTATGTCATCATGTTATAGCCAAGTATTAGGAATACCAGAACATAGCATGGCATCAGATCATCATTTGCCGTGCAATAAACCTCTTTAAGTCATTGTCATCATGCTTTAAATAAGCATTCAGAGAATCATTCAATGACATAGTAGTATCTCATCATTTACCATGTATTACCAATTAATTGGAAGCCACTGTCAGCATGTGACCCTAAGCATCCCAAGGATCCTTAAGCGCAGCTTAGTATCAATTTCTTTATCATCTACTAAGCCAACCCATCCACTCATAAAAATTCATAGATCATGGCATCCAATTCCTCGGTCCATTTACTCAGATCATGATCCATTAATATATAGTCTCGGCTAATAGGGAAAACATGGCATCAAATTAACATATACCTTGTGACCCAAAACATTAACCATGATCATCATGATATGATTAAACATTTGAGAACAGCAAAGCCTAGCATAGCATCAATTTTATCATTTGCTATGCGAACTAATCGAAGTCAGTACCAGCATGCCACAATTAAACCTTAGGGACAGTAGAGCTAAGTATAGCTTTAATCTATCTTGGATCAAATTCATCCTTGCCATAATAACCTCAGTACTACTACCCTCCATCAAATCTTTCCAATACATCACGGATCACGGTGATATGACCTTAGTACAATGAACTATTAAAACATTTTCTAAACATCACAGATCAAGGAAGCATGATCTCAGTATCAATATCTAAATTTCAATCATCATGAAACCCTAACATTAGGCAACATAGAATAATCCCCAATCACAATAAGGAGTCGGCATGTAAGGAAAAAGGGGACAAGACATTAGGGATATCGAACCCTAAATCAAACCGAAACCATCATCATCAGGCATCCAGAGAAGGAGTGAGGAAGAGAGAGGATTAGGGTTACCAACCTTAATTAAGAAAATGGAGAAGGGGATGGAGAACCAAACCGCGAGGACAGGGAAGAGCCAGTGGAGCCGGCGTGTGACCTCGATGGAGGCGGCGCAATGTTGAGCCGGCGTGAGCAGGCATGGAGGCGAGCCGGAGAAGCCGAGGCATAGGAAGCGGCGACGCAGGGAGTCCGGGCGCCGACGGCCAGAGCGAGGCGACAGAGCCGAAACCCTAGGGCGCGGCAGCTAGGGCGAAGGACCGGTGCAGGGGCGGCGCGCGCGTGAGGAAGTTCCGGCGACGAGACCAGATCGCAGAGACCAGAGGATTGGGGAAAAGAGAGAGAGAGAAAGAGAGAGAGAGAGAGCAGAGTAATCGGTGGAGGAGATAAAGAAAAATAGAGAGATGGGGAAATGAGATAAGAATAAGGAAAGGAAAGGAAAAAGGGCAAGGAGATGGAGAGAAAGAATAATAATAATAATAATAATAATAATAATAAAAAGGATAATAAAATAATATTTGTCTCTAGAAAAAAATGAGTATTCCAAATGTGTAAGAATTTTGTATAATTGATTAAGGTTGAACTACTATAGTAAATAATCATACCATCACAGTATATATATATAGGTAACCATACATATTAACCTGTTTCGTATACAATCCATAAAGCATGATCACTTGATGCTATAATAGTTAGCACTAACCTGCTTTGTTTTTATATGTATATATATTAGACTTTACGCATATGGAATATTTAGCCCTCGATTGACATATACTTCCATTCGATAGACAAAACATTAACAATAGACCTTAATACCTGTAAAATCATCCATAGGATACCTTCTGAGACAGATTACCTTGTTCTATATAAATATTTCTATTATATCCTGCTTTGCATCTGAATCCTATTAAAACACGACTCTACAAGAGCTAAACCCTAAAGATCTGTAGTATCGATACATATGCCAAAATTTAACCATGCAGTTTGCATTTACTCTTTCTCGCCTGCTATTTTAATCAGTATTAGTATAAGCAGCTACATACCTTGAAAATGAATCATAGTATATTAAATCTTACAATCTTAGCTTCCTGAATTCGTAAAATAAAATAAAATGAATCATAAGGAATAGGTGTCGTTTGCGATGCAACCCTTAGACCGTTAATCAATAATAACAATTATAACATAAAGGTGGCACACTTATATGTTCACAAACCCTAGTCCACACTCATGCTTGTTTTATATTTGATTTTCCATCTGATTTTCTTTTGCCCTTATTGAAAGTGTTATATGCTATTTGTTATTCTTTTCCGTTATACGACGTGTAGATTCCGACGTTCCAAACTCCGTCGTCGACAACTTCAAGAGTCCAACTTCGACTTCGTCCCTGAAAACAACGGATAGCAAGGCAAGCACCCCTTGATCATATTGATCCTAATTTTTCATAATCAACTAAAATGTTGATTAAAACTTGCTTGCATATGCTATGTTCTATAAAATTATTTTTGGATATTGGTAGATATATCTTATCATTGATAAATTTCCTCAATTGGCATTGATATGTGAACCTTGATAACCCTAGCTCAAGGATTGACACTTAATGTCAAAATGGGTACATTCGATTATTACTTGCATATGCTCAGCCATGCTTTAGACTGGGAACACGAACAGATACTGCTCGTGAAGAACTTAAATTGTAGACATGATGGACTCTGTTCATGGACATGTTGGAATATTGTGATTATTGAAACTTTCATTTTCTGGAAAATAAAACTACTGTTTTGACGTGGGTGATTATTGGCAATAGCCAGTTGTACATGTTTTAACGTGTACGTAGATAGGGTGGAGTGTTGCCCATGTCACAATAAGGACCGAGCTGATGTGTTGTTTTCAGGCCAAGATAACCGTACATCCACAAATCTTGAGTGGGACAGTCTTAACCTATTAAAATTATTTGGAACTAGCTTTGCACATTGGTAGGCAGTTGTAGCACGGGCATTCCAGATATAGGTTTGCTCGAGGGAGGTGTCATCACCGAGGTGTTGGCATCTGCCGTTGTAACGATGTACGCCTGGCTATGAATTTGGGGCTGTTATTATTCCTGGTGGGTCACTGACTCCGGAATTTCTATTCCTGGTGGGTCACTGACTCCGGAATTCCTTTTACCTTTTTAGCTTCCATCATAGTCAGGGGTAACGTCATTGGGCTAGTGCAAAGTTAGGTCCAAGTAATCGAACGGTTTCGTTATGAACTCTCTGGCGGCACACCAAAGGAAGTGTGTCTATATGCATTGCCACAAAGGGAGGACATATCTTGTGGGTAAAGCTGTACAAACTCTGCAGAGTCTAAACCTAATCGATTAGCCGCGCTCGCGGTCATGAGCACTTGGTAAAGTCATCACATAGCTAGACATTTTCTATACTTTTATAAAACTGGACCAGATAATTTGGAATTGGTGAGTTTACCCTTACAGATGATTCAATACTTGACATTTCGTTGGCAAGGTTGAAATCAACTGTTGTGCCCTGTGTGGACAAAAGTTTAATCTTCAGATAATATTTCATATGATGGGATTGGACGTCTCATTTCATTCACGAAGGGATGTGAGTCACTTATTCTGTTTATGAGATTCTTACATATTACTTTTGTATTTACATACTTGTTATTTCATTTCCTTTACAAGTTTCGCTTTCACTCTATTATTCAATATTTACAATTCAAGTTTCGCTTTACGCAAAACAACCATAGAAACCCACTTTCTATTCAACCTGCATATATTTAAGGTTTTGCAAACACTACAAGTCTTGCTGAGTACGCAACGTACTCACCATTGCTATTATTGTTGTTTTTAGGCAGGAATCCTCGACAGGTACTTTGACGCAGGAAAACGGGATTATTAACGATGATTCTTTCTAAGGATTTACCTTGTCAGTTGCCTGTGGATTATGTGGCAAACTACAAGTCATATGATTCTTTTGCTATGTTTAGTCGACCTTCTCGGTCATATTGTATCATTACTTCCGCTGTAATAAAATATGAAACTTTTGTATGGTTGTGATTCCAAATTGTGTTTGTGCGTGCTAGCTACTGATCATGGGAGTAGCACAATATGCGCATTAGAACCTTTCTTTTATGTTACACTGTAGCATAAAAGTGAGGGTCTCACATCAGCTTTAATCCGATCTCTTTCCGTTTTGGCAACTGAATTGTTGTTGGTTACGGTGTACCTTTTAATCCCAACTTCATCATACCTTCTATTTTTAAATTGGGTTGATATTTACCGTATGCGCCAAATGTTGATGCAAACACGTAGTTTGAGAGAGCTCCTGCTGTCTAAATAGTGCGGCGATCTTGCTTTCCCTGCAGTAGCAGATCGTTTGTAATACCACGGCATAAACACTCCGAATAGGGATTTTTCTTTTTTCGTATAGCAATGGGCCGGAAAGAGCCATAGAGTTCAAAAGTTTATCAAAACTAAATTTGTACTAATTCGGTTTATCTAGCTAAAGCAACGATTAGTATTTACGAATAGGTAGCTTGTCCTCTTGGCAACTGAAAGCTACAGTCCAGTCACCAGGTTATTCTAAGTCCCGTTTGGTAACTTGGAATCGGGCTGTTTCTACTGGATTTTGAAAGAAATTCAATTAAACGGGCTAAAGCTCGGAACGATTCTTCTCAGATCGTTTATTCTTTTTCCACTCTGTGGCTGAATCGGTCTCAACCTTGTTCCACCGGATTTACAGAATCTTACCTGAAATGTTTCCACGAAGAATCTGGAATTGTTTTCGTTTCTACTAGAATTTGGAACCGTACCAAACAGGGCCTAGGTCAGCACTGTTTTGCTATTGGGAGAAGAGAAAATCTACAATATATCACTGAATAACATGATCAATAATATGTCACTTATTGTGAGAATGACATGTAGGAGCAAATCTACGTATCAGTAAAATATAGTGGTGTATTGTAGATATAATAAATTATTCCGTGGTATATAAATGATCGCCCGAAATAGGAAAATCTACTATCAATCCGGTGCACCTTTGACCAAGCAATGTGTTGGATTTCTCTTTGTAAACGATTGGAGCGTACCTTCTACCATATTTTTGTCAACAAATGCATAAATTTCGGGTTGAAACGGAGAAGAAAAATACACTTATAATAGCAATGTCAAATCCATTGTATCACCATGCGTAGACTCACAGCCTTGACCAAATTTCAGCACTTCTGAGTGGTTGATCATGTCTCGCCAGTCAAGATGCTTTTGCATGCAACACGCTCAACTAGTCGTCGGTTTTAACAAATACGTCCTCCACTCTTTTTATTTCTCATCTTAATAATACGCTCAACAGCCATTTTAAAACTTATATTAGTTCTGTTAGAAATTTTTTTTAAATAATATTATTTTAATCAAAATTTACAGAAATAATATACCGAAAAAGAAAATAGCAAAACTACCCCCCTGTGTCCATTTGAATTGGCGACAGGGTCCTGTCGCCATTTGAATTGGCGACATGAGCTCGCCGGCGACAGGAGCTCATGTCGCCAATTCAAATGGCGACAGGGGGCATCCAGCCTCTGGCTGCGTGGGGCAGCAGTGGAAATGTCGAGTTTGCCCCATGTCGTCATTTCAAATGGCGACACCCCCCTGTCGCCAATTGAAATGGACATAGGATGGCAAACTCAATAAATTAAGGAAAAAACATATTTAGCTGTGATAATTGATGTTGTAATATATAAAATTACAATTATGAAGGAAAAGTAATGTGAAAGGGTGAAAAAATATTATTGAACTGTATATACTTTAATATATATATATGCAGCACATGTATAAGGAAATTTTGGAATTCTATACACAATATTTACTGTATTTTCAAATCTGTATAACATTTTTGTGTAAGAGCGAAAAACCCAACCGTATTCGCTCTGCTGTACTGCGGAAACCTGAAATTGCATCTCCGGTATATGGAAAACCAGACATGTTTTATTCGGTCAACGCTAAACCGAAAATCGGTGTATTTGGAACACCGAAATGACAATAGTGAACAGTACCTTCTCCGGTTCACCCGGAACAAGGCCAGCCAATCTATTTTTTTTGTTTATTTCGGATTTTTGAAACCGAGTTGATAAAAATGCAGATAAGTTTCGATGTACTAGTCACGTTAAATTCGACTTTTTCATAATCGGTTGTTGCTTATTTGTATTTTCGAAAACCGGTGACTATGTATCCATATGACATGATGAAATTTGATATTTTAATGCTGGAGAATTCTGAGCTCCTCACGAAGGTGTTACATTTTACGTATATGTCAAGAAAACCAATGTCAAGAACCAAACATTGCAAATTCAGAGGGTTGTACAACTTGTACATGCATGGATAATTCCAGTCTAATAGGCTGGCTTTCATGGCTCAACAGGAAAGGAAAGGAATCAATCAAAGAAGGCTACCAATTGATGACTGATTTTACGATCATTGTGAAAAGCACGTATATGCAGGTAGTAACGTTAGGAACAAAACTCAACGTTAGTAGTGCACATGTAACGAAAGTTTAGATGATGAAAGGAGCAACAGATTATATTACAATGACATTACAACAGTGACCATATTTTTAGGAGAAGTGACGATAACACTGGTTGTCATGGTGGAACAAGTGATCGTTCCGTCTATGCTCGTAGAGTGGGAACGATGCCATACATTTTCTACATATTACATCACCCGTCATTCTTTTGCGATTTGTTCTCGGACACCGCTCAATCTCTCTTATGAAAGAGCTCCATGGCCGTGGGCAGTGCTCCCAGTTGCTGCCGAATGGGTAGCCTATGCCGTACGTCTCTGGGGTATAAGAAGTAACTTGGTTGTGTGCATTCAGTGGAGTTACGCCCTCCCATATGGGTATGCCATCCCGATTTCAGCGTCCCCTATGTTAATACTGCTCGGGTTCTCGATGGTCTCAGTAACCCGGCAAGGATTTCTTCCGTTGTGCGATCTCGGCATTTGCTTCCCCTTGTCCCTACTTAGAGTGGAGGAACCCTTTTCCACTTCGGTTCCTTGCGAAGACGTCTTCTTTGTTTCGCTCGCACTCCACTATGTGGTGCAGGAGGTGCGTGTTGGGCTTGTCCTTGTATAATCTAAGCGTGCCTGCAGTCCATACAGTATGTATCTTTGTGGTCGTTGCAAAATACCTTGGGCGTACTAAAGTCCGGCTTTTCGGGCGAAAGTAGCACCACGGAGAGGGTTGCTCCCCAGTTATCCCATATGGGAAGTTTGAGATGTGGGTGGTACCGCCGGATCCACCTGGTTGAAGTAGGCGCACCATTCATCCTCGGCCAAGGGGCACCGTAGAATCTCCGGTCCGCTAGATCCCTTGGCGGTATCAACGATCGCTTCCAGGTCGTGATCGCAAAGTCGGGCTTTCGGTGCGGGCCCTTGAGGAGGTTTCTCCTTTGATTTTATCCATTTTGCAAGTTTCTTCTTGGAGTCCTGTATGCGAGGAAGCAGTTTAGAATTACTACTTTGTGACTGCGTAACATTAGCATGTCGCATAAAACTCACCGATTGGTTGCTCTCTTGCCCACCGGCCCTAAACTCCGGTCGATCTAGAAGGGGGACATATCCCGGCGGCCTCTCCCACCGGGTGAAGTTCTCGGGCGAAGTGGGGTAGGCGTCGTGGCAGTTGTTGAGAAATTCGTAGTCACGTCGTTCCGGCCCGTCGATCCATTGGAAGAAGCAACACCGGTCCATGCGCTACAAAAGAAAAACGACGCATGAAATGGTAGTGGTACCCTTAACTGTAATGACACCAGTAGGTTTACCTCATAGCCGTGTGCACAACAGTAATGAGCGCGGGCGGCCGTAGCTCCGTGGTTAGACTGCATCATCTTCGCCGGAAGGTTGCAGGCGCAATTAGGTCGGGGCAACTCCGGAAGAACTGGAGCGTCAACACAACTCGCATCCGGGTATTCGGGGGGGTTAAGTTTCGCTTGCTGAAGAGGCGACGGTAGAACGACATCGTAGCCTAATTCGTGTGAAGTGTGCAGAAGTTGATTGTCAGTCTGTTGGTAATGGAAGTGTATCCCTCCACCGGTTTTATAGTGGTGGCGAGCTAGATAGCCTGCCATCCACTTGGCAAAGATGCATGACCTGTCTCCCCTCTCCGAAAGCTGCACAACCTGTCACATCATTAGCAAAGCTGAACGACATGGCACGCCTTTCGCAAAGCTGCATCACCTGTCACGCTTCGTGAAAGCTGCACGACGTCGTGGTCCAGTAAGTCTGAGAAAGCTGACAGTAGCGTGTTGTCAAGTTGCATTGAGGGTGACCGGTCGTTGACCATCAGTCTGTCGAACCGACACTCATCCCACTCCGCGGGGAAAGGCTCTTCATCCTCTTCATCGTTACTTAAATCCTCGTAGTCCCGGCTCTATGCGTCCATTGATATCACCAGCGATTCAATATGTTCTCCCTCGTCTGCCACACCCATTGGTTCCTGCACGTCTGCCACACCCATTGGTTCCTGCATGTCTTCCATTGGAACACCAACTTCCTCACCTTGCACTGCCTCCTGAGCCGAACTAACATCATGCCTCACTGAGTATTCTCTTGCTTGGCTGCTCTCCCCAACTTCCTCCTCTTCGTCACCAACAACCTCCTGCTGTTCCTCACGGATGCCCTCTGCTTTCTCAAATGCTTGCGCCAACAATACTAATGGCCACCCTCTCTCAATCGCTGCTCTGACATACGAACTCCATGATTTCGGACCTGTAATTTCAACTAACTCCTAGTACGCATAGCCTGCCTCCGACACCCTACTCCGTGCAGCTTCACACCATGCAACTCACGGTCCAACGAGAATATTTGGTATAACCATCTTCTAAGCGTGCTCCATGAACGCTCCATTTGGGCGTGCCAGACCAACTACGACACTTGGGAAATGACTTAGTTCCACCCCTTCCACACCCATTTTCGGAATTCCCTCTCCGTAATATATTGTAAACTGCACTCGTTCATCCATACCTGTCAAACATTTCATGAAATTCTTACTGTGTACAACACACACCTTTTAGACAATGTACTTATGCTACGTATAGACTTTCGATATGTCAAAAATCTATTTTTCAGTCTTTAATACCAATTTTCTGAATTTATTTACTGATTTCTAAAATTTAGGAAAGAAGGAAAGGCAAAATCATAATTTTTACCTATTTTTTAGGAAATTGTTCATGGCATTTTCCCGGCCCATGCAATCATCGCCGTGCAAAGCGTCGAGGCAAGCTCGTGCGGCCGGCCGGTGAGCCAAGGCAAGTGTGACACAGCCGATGGGGCTGAGGCGAGCAAGGCCGAGGCAAGCGCGGCAAACACGGCCAACGGGGCCAAAGGCGGTCGTGGCCGAGGTGAGCACGGCGAGCAGGGCCGGCGCGGCGGGAGGTTTGTTCCTATATCGCGAAAACATCGCTAAGTCGCTAAACTAGGCGAGCAAGGCCGAGGCAAGCGCGGCAAACACGGCCAACGGGGCCAAAGGCGGTCATGGGCCGAGGTGAGCGGCGAGCAGGGCCGGCGCGGCGGGAGGTTTGTTCCTATATCGCGAAAACATCGCTAAGTCGCTAAACTAACGCTAAGTAGCATGGAGATTTGTTCCTATATCGCGAAAACAACGCTAAGTCGCTAAACTAACGCTAAGTCGCTAATTCGAAAACAACGCTAATTGCTAAATTTTTGCTAAGTCACTAAGTCGCGAAAACATGACAATACTACTCGCTAAATCACTAAATCACTAATTAATCAATCTAGTCACTAAGTTAAATGAAACATATAAGAAAGAAAAAAAATTTACCCGCAGACGCGATCTTCTTCTTCCTCCTCTCCCTCTCCTTCCTCCCTCTTCTCCCTCTCCTTCCTCCCTCTCCTCCTCTTTCTCTTCTTCCTCTCCCTCTCTTTCTTTTCTCTTCTTCCTCTCCCTCTCTTTCTTTTCTCTTCTTCTTCTCCCTCTCCCTCCCTCTTTTCTCTCGCTCTCCCTCTCTGTGAGCGTGCAAATGGCGAGATCGGTTTCGGCTGCGAACGGGTATAGGCTCCTGTCGCCATTCCATTTGGCGACAGGCGCCTCGCGCGTTAGGTATTAAATGCTGTCGCCAAATGGAATGGCGACAGGACGGGGGAAATTCCTATTTTACCCCCTGTCGCCATTTGAATTGGCGACAGGAGCTGCTGTCGCCAATTCAAATGGCGACAGGACCCTGTCGCCAATTCAAATGGACACAGGGGGGGTAGTTTTGCTATTTTCTTTTTCGGTATATTATTTCTGTAAATTTTGATTAAAATAATATTATTTAAAAAAAAAATTCAGTTCTGTTATCTATTCCCATTGTTTCATGGTAATTGACACTGTTGATTCTTCACACTCTCCCACATTAATCTTTTACTATTAATTTTATATTAATACATTTATGAAATACTGTAAAAGTATAGTATTATGAAAGTAATTTTTATGATAAATCCGACAATACCGTTTTAATACTACCAACCTAAATATTTAGAAAAGTATTATTGAATATCAAAGATTACCAAGTTCCACTGGTTTAAGTCAAAAGTGTCAGGTACTATATATATGAGGCTTCAATTCATGAACGGTTTTCATCAGTAACTTACTGACGATGAAAGCAACATAATGCTATAAATCTTGCCGCTAAAGGCCCATATGAATGAGATTTTACTACTAAATGAACACAAAATTACTGTTGTGTGTAAGATTTTACTGCTGCACATACTCCACAGGCTGCTAAATCCTCTGGCATGATAGTATATATTTTACTATTCGTATATATAGATTTTACTATCCATATACATTATGCTACTATTATGCTAGAGGGTTCAGCAACCTGTGGAGTTTGTGCAGTAGCAAAATCTTACAATTTATATATTTTACTATTCACAAAATAACATTTTACTAGCTATTATACATTTTATCATCGATTACATTAATATTTACTATCGTCCTCACGATATTTTACAATAAGCCAACAAATGAAACTCTGCAAAAGTTGATCAGAACTTCCTCAGTCTCTGATAACTGGGCTAAAACAAACCATACCAGTATATTTAGTATTTACTGAATCCACCTTTCCAACTAACATTGGATTGCACAGAGATCAACAGTCCACAAAATTCAGAGAAGAGAATATACAGTTTCAGTACTGAGTATGCAAGCAGCAGAGAGTGTTACTTATCATAGGTCAGACCGCAGGGTCAGAACTCAGAAGTGAACAGAACTGTGAAAGACTACTACGACTATATGATAACCGGCTACACCTCAGAACCAACTAAACAGCAGCTAATATCAACCAGTCATTTAAACAAGCCATCCATCCATTCTTCACCGGAAAATGGAATATTTCAACGAAAAAAGCTAAGAGCATGGATGAAGGATGCTAAACCCTTTGATAGCAGAAGATCACACACACATTTATAACTGTAACATCCAAAAGCCCCGAGTTTGACTCTGAAATACTAACTTCCACAAGCCATTGATCTTAGTCCAGCAGTCGCCTGCAATTTTGATGGAGTGGTATTGCAGTTATGTTCATTCAAAATGTATTTGGGATTTTCTTTGACGTGATGAACCTAGAAGATCAAATCAATTACCCCAAGTTTAAGAGTTGTTTTCTGAAGCCTTCTCAAGGAGGGGAGCTGTGACATTACGGATGTGACATTATAGATTTCGGCATTTCGGTACGACTTTATATCGCGTTTTTGGGTGTTTGGGCCTTTCCGAGGAAACTTGGGCCTTAAGGGGATCTTTTTGGGCCTTAGGTGGAGGCTTCTTGGCCCATGTGGGGAGGAGGGGGCAGCCAACCTGCCCTAGGGCGCCCCTAAGCCCTTCCCCATGCGCCCCACCTCCTCCTCCCCCTCCAAGCCCTAGCCGCCCCCCTCCTCCCCTCCCATGCGCCACCCCCTCCCTCTCCTCTACCCCCTAGCCGTCCCTAGCAGGGATCCACCCTCCCCTTGCTGCCACACCCTCCCCCTCCGTCAATCTCTCCGTTGGGAAGCTCCGCAACCGAGAGGAACCGGTGGATTCGGCGTTTGGAGGAAGATCAAGGGCGGGAGGAGAAGGTTTTCGCCGTTCGAGTGGTTCTTCGAGGGAGGTAAGTGTTGGTAGGTTATTTTGTAGGGTTGTGATGCCGGTTAGAATGGAGTTTTCATGCCTAAAATTCTTGTATAGGTGCTATTTCTAGATGGGATTAGGGTTGATGCAAATCTATTCAATGTTGTGTTCTCGGGCAAAAAGTTGTAGGTAATTCAATTACCTTTAATTGGACACCAAGAACACTAAATTCCATCCAGCAGTTTAAAAGTTATTGCTGTTTTATCGAGCACTGTCAAATCTGTGACGTGATTGAAATAGATCGTGTTCAACTGTAGATTAGACAATTTTAGAAGCCGATTCAGTCTTCCCGAATACCTAGAAAAAGTTGGGAAATTTCCTAAGCTTTGAGAAAATGTACTCGTTTACTTGATTTGGGGTTTTAGAACTCAAATTATGCTAGTTGGAAGCCCGCTGTCCCGATGGGACAGATTCTCTGTTTTCGGGTTTTTGGAGTGGGTTGCGAAGTCGTTGTAGGTGGTCGCTCTCGTATGGTTTTGTGGGCAAGTTTTGAGTGTAGTGTACCTTTGTGCATGTGGTGTGACCCCGGGAGTGCCCTCAACCTCTCGCCACTCCGTCGCTCACGGTTGAAGGCAAGTGTATTATAGTGGTTGTGGCTTAGGGAGCCATAATGTTTGATAATGAGATAGTTTACACATGTTTTATGATATGATGCCATGATTGATTGATTCTTGCATGTGATATGATGAAAATGATTTATTATAAGTCTATGCTATGGTTAAATTGAGTTTATATGCAAGTTATTCATGTTTATGGCATATTTGCATTCATGGCATGAGGACTGGCCAGGTCAGTGAGAAAGTCATAACTAGTCCGGTAAGGTCGGTGAGATAGTTATGACTAATCCAGAGCGCCAGTGAGAAATACCTACCTCGTGGTTCCATCCACAGTTGTGAATGGAAGCGAGTCAGTAAGAGTAGGCAACCTCCATCTATGAGATGGAAGGGGAAAGAGGGTGCACACCGACGGGTGTGCACTCGGCAATACCGGTATGTGCTAACAGGAGATATGTGCATTGCATTGCATGTATGATGATGTTAATGAGATGCATATAAGATGAATTATGAAATGCATAGTGATGATGGTATTGAAGACTGTTTTGCTTGTTCCATTACAACACAATTTGCTGAGTGATGAACTCACGCTTGTGTTTTATGATGTTTTTATGTACCATGAAACCGGCATGTGGGAAAGGGGATTAGCGGCACCTCTTCACGTAGCTTCATTCACTTAGACAACTACACTTTACCATTCGTAATTGCGATAATAAGTTTATTGAGCTAAAGCTTGGAGTACGCATTAATGTGTCTTGGTTCTATCGTTCACTTCGTTTTAGTTCATGAAATCGTTGAATTCATTATTCTAGACTTAAACTGTTACTTTACCTCCCGTTATTGCTGTTTTAGATATCATTCATTATGTTATGTCTTGTGATACTATTGCTGTTGCTTCAAACCATGGAAAAACAAAGGAGATGTTGCCGAAATTTCGATTAAAGCATTTGCGCCCTTACTGTGATCTGTCTTTAATTGTGGTATTTAGTTTCTATTTCTACTATGTTTGGTAACATCCAGGGCATACTAGGTGCCGGGGTGTTACAGGAGCTATGGAGTTTGCACTTCGTATAGTAATTTTTTGTGTAATATTTAGTAAAATATTATTTTGTGAATAGTAAAAAGTAGTTTTATATTATAATATCAAAACAAGAATTTAGTTCTATTTATTGGTCTGTACTAAAATGTTATGTGGACGATGATAAACGCTACTGTAATAGATGGTAAAATCAAATAAAAATGTAATATTTCAAAATTCACATCATTTTAGTATAGTAAAAATCTTGTGTAATGTCTAGTAAAATGTTATTTTGTGGATAGTAAAATCTATAGATATAGAGAGTTCAACAGCCTGTGGAGTCTGTGCAGTAGTAAAATCTTTCACACATTAGTAATTTGGTGTTCGTTTGGCTGTAAATCTCATTCATATAGCGTTTAGTGGTGGGACTTATATCATTATGTTGCTTTTGTCGTCAGTAAGCTACTGGTGAAAATCGTTCATGAATTAGATGTGCCAATAAAAATTATGGCTAAATCAAAGAAAAAAGATTGTGTATAAACAAGGAAACACATTTATTAGCTAGTTGGCCACGTAACTGATAAGTTTAGTCAACTAGGGCATACTATTACACAGAGGTTTATATTAGATGCCTCATCATAGACGACTTTTTAAAACCATCACGACTGTCAGTGACATCATCACAGATGGTATTTTTCATTAACCGTCAGTGATATACAGCAATATCAAAAATGATTTTAGTATAAAACCATCAGTAATGACTCATGTAGCTATCACAGATGGTTTTTAATATCACAAACGGATTTAAATTAAAACTGCCTGTGATAGTTACAGGAGTCATCACTGACGGTTTATGAATAAAACCATCTGTGGTATATTCTAGCAATATATAATATAGAGCCCCGAGCCACTTAGTATTTTTTAGGGTTTTGAGATCTATCTTGAGACTGGTTGCAGCTGTAAGGCAATATTGTGAAAGAAGACAATTGATTTTGAAGGGTGATTGTAGATTTATTTGATTTTGGTGATCTAAGCTTAGTAATGGGTTCTAATTGTATTATATTCAACATCTAGCTTGGTTAGGGGATAATTTAAAGATTGTTTAGATCTAGCTTGTAGATCCATATGTTGTTAATGATCTAGGTTTAGTAATGGGTTCTAATTGCATTATATTCAAGATCTAGCATGGTAAGGAAAGAATTTGAATATTGTTTAGATCTAGCTCGTAGATCTATGTGTTCTTGGTGATCTAAGGCCAGTAATGGGTTCTAATTGCATTATATTCAAGATTTAGCTTGGTAAAGAGAGAATTTGAAGATTGTTTAGATCTAGCTTGTAGATCCATGTGTTCTTGGTGATCTAAGATTAGTAATGGGTTCTAATTGCATTATATTCAAGATCTAGCTTAGTAAGGAGAGAATTTAAAGATTGTTTAGATCTAGCTTGTAGATCCATTTGTTATTGGTGCTCTAAGGTTAATAATTGATTCTAATTGCATTATTATATTTAAGATTTAGCTAGCTAGTTTGGTGAAGAGAGAATTTGAAGATTGTGCTTAGATCTAGCTTGTAGGTTAATTTTTTTCTTTGTGATCTAAGATAGTAATTGGTTATATAATTACATTATATTTAAGAAGTAGCTAGTATTGCATAATTAATTTAAGAATGTGTGCATACGCACACCTAGTGTACTTCAATATTTAACACTAAATGTTACATGCGTAGCGTACATGGATCGAAGTTGGATTTACGCTGAGAACCATACGTGTGTTGAGTACATTAATGGCGTCTCCGTTTTTAGAAGAGCTGCAGATTAGGATATGTTTAATAAGTGGGTGCAATTTTATGCCTTGTTCGTGCATTGAATTCAAGAATCTGAGGATGTTTTAAACTTAGCGTAGATCGAAGCACACTTGATTCTGAGGGGTTTCAAAAGAGGGTATACATGTTGGACCAGTCACGACGAAGAGCAGAATATATAGAAAGCATGTATTATTAACACCATCGACGAAGTCAATGATATGCCGGATGAACATATCGATTGTGCTTCCTATGATGATAGGTTGCAGGATGACAATCTGGATCAGATGCTGCGCGGTGCAGAAGGGAACCGTGATGACAGAGAATATGGTAAATTTCAGGGCTTGATGGAGGACTCGGAAAAACCTTTGTTCCTAGGCAGCAAGTTGAAATACAAAAGGTTGTCATCCATATTTGAACTGCTAAAATTGAAGGCAAGCAACAGTTGGTCTGACAAGGGTTTTATAGCGCTATTACGTCTATTAGCAAACATGCTTCCAAAGGGAAATGAGTTGCTGACAACCACCTACAAAGCCAAGAAGATTATTTATCCCTTAGAAATGGAAGTAGAAAGAATACATGCATGTCCTAATGACTGTATCCTATACCGCAAAGAGTACGCAAACTTGCATGTATGTCCGATGTGTAACAAATCCTAGTACAAGCATAAGAGTCATTCAGATGATGATGGTGAGGGCATCGAGATGAAGAAAAGATCTCTTGCTAAAGTGGCATGGTATCTACCTGTAATTCTCTGCTTGAAGCTTTTGTTTACAAACCCAAAGGAGGCAAAACTGCTATGTTGGCACTTAGAGGAGCATAAGAATGATGAAATTCTAAGGCACCCTGTTGATTCCACCCAGTGGAAAAACATCGATAGGAGGTTTCAAGAATTTGGTGCAGATATGAGAAATATAAGGTTTGGATTGCGTAAAGATGGGATGGATCCTTTCAGTAATATGAGCAGCCGGCATAGCACTTGGCCCATAAATCTCTATATCTACAACATTCCTCCTTGGTTGTCTATGAAGCGAAAGTATATTTTTTGTATGTACTTATCCAAGGATCGAAACAACCTGGGAACGATATTGATGATTACCTAGCTCCATTGGTGGAAGATCTAAAAAAACTGTGGGTTCCTGATACGGGGTTTGCCCGATCTTCACGGCGTAGGATTTGGATACTCACATGCACTCTTGATGAACACTAGCTGATCCCCCGCTGCAAGATGCAATTGGCTTGCAACTCTTCGATTCGCCGAGGTCTACGAGTGAAGTATATTGATCTCATAATTGCCAGTGGAAAGGCAGAACGATCTTTCGAAGAAATCACCCAATTCCCCCTCTCTATGCGTATGCAATGAGGAAGAACAAGCGAAGAAAGCTTAACAGATGCAAAATAGCTATCTTATTAATCAAGAGTCTTTCAATGGAATATATGAGAATATAAAGGAGGGAAAACCATAAAAAAATTATGTTCGACTCCAAATTGCTGCAAAGCATCGTAGTAACAGAATAGCATGAGATATTGTAGCATCGTGTGCTATTGAACACTGTTCACATGGTTTCTGTAGCAACAAAATCAAGGTTTTCGGTTCTGTTGCATTTTGCACTATAGCACCACGTAGCAATCTGCACTGTAGCAATTGGGTCGGCACTTTAGTAGTCCCGAAGTACTGCAACATGCCCCTTGCTATTCATCCTCCTGGAGCCCCGTAATCTCCTTTGAAAAATCTTCAACACCTTCATACCTAATAACAAGCAAACACCCACCATTAGGTACATACAATTCTCATGTGAAGAATTAAATTCACGAAGGAGAAGATTCACCTGTTCTTATACAGTTCTTGCTCTAGGGTTAGGGATGTCCTTATCATCTTCCCCTTCTTGAAAGAGAGTCGTCCTTGACTCGGTGTCATCATAACCAAAGAAAGGAGAAAGATTAGCGACAATAAAAGTAGAGCTCATTGTATAGTCATCACCTAGAAGTTCAATTTTATATGCGTTGTCATTGATCTTTGCTAGCACTTTAAAAGGACCATCACCCGTGGCATCAATTTTGATTTACGCTTTGCCGGAAAGCGTCCTTTGTGTAGATGTACCCAAACTAAGTCACCTGGTTGAAATAGCATTTTCTTCCTTGATTTTTTTTGCTTTGCCAGCATAATAACGTGCTTTCTTTTCAATTTCATCTTTTGTCTTTGCATGAATCCTTTTCACATATTCAGAAAGCTTTGAAGCTTCATATTAATTCTCTCCTCAAATGGCAAAGGCAATAACTCAAGTGGTGTGATTGGTTTAAAATCATACACCACTTCAAATGAACAAAGTTGAGTAGTAGAATGTACCACCGTGTTGTATACAAATTCCACATGTGGTAGATAATCTTCCCACCCTTTTAAGTTATTCTTTATCATTGTCCGTAGTAACATAGAAAGTGTTCTATTTACCACCTCAGTTTGTCCATCTGTTTGTGGGTGACAAGTTGTTGAAAATAACAACTTAGTTCCAAGCTTGGCCCACAAAGTCTTCCAAAAGTAGCTCATAAATTTGACATCACGATCAGAAACAATGGTATTGGGCATTCCAAGCAATCTCATAATTTTCCTGAAAAACAGGTTAGCTACATGCGATGCATCGTCGCTCCTATGACATGGAATAAAATGTGCCATCTTTGAAAATCTATTCACTACAACAAAAACACAATCTCTTCCGGTTTTAGGTCTAGGCAATCCTAAGATAAAATCCATACTGATATCTTCCCAAGGTGCATTAGGAACTGGAAGTGCAGTATATAAATCATGTGGATTGAGTTTCGATTTAGCCTTATGACAAGTGATACATCTTTGCACATACCTTTCGACATCGTGTCTCATTCTATGCCAATAAAAGTGATTAGTTAACAATGAATATATCTTTTCTCTCCCAAAATGTCCCATTAATCCCCCTTCATGAGATTCCTACAACAATAACAAATAAATAGAGGAATCTGGAACACAAAGTTTGTTAGCTCGAAAGAGAAATCCATCATGTATATGGAACTTATCCCATCCCTTTCCATCTTTACAATTAACATATGGTACTGAAAATTCAGAATCAATTGCATACAAATCTTTTAAACACTCTAGTCCAAGCACTTTAACTTCTAATTTAGTCAAAAGAATTGATTTTCTAGAGAATGCATCAGCAACCATATTTTCACTATCTTTCTTGTATTTCACAATGTATGAAAAAGATTCAATAAATTCCACTCACTTAGCATGTCTACGGTTCAATTTGCTTCAACCTTTCAAATATTTTAATGCTTTGTGATCAGAATGTATAGCAAATTCCTTAGGCCAAGATAATGTTGCCAAGTTTCCAAAACACGAACTAAAGCATAAAATTCTTTGTCATGAACAGGATAATTCAATTGAGCACTTCTAAGTTTCTCACTAAAATAAACAACTAGCTTACCTTCTTGCATAAGAACACCACAAATACCTATTCCACTAGCATCACATTAAATCTCAAAAGTTGTCTCAGTTAAGCGCTTCTTTAATTCAGCAAAAACATTTTCTTGCGCTATGCCCCACACAAATTATACACATTTCTTTATTAGTTCATTTAATGGGGCTGCAATAGTACTAAAATCTTTCATAAAACGACGATAAAATCCAGCAAGACCATGAAAACTTCGTACTTGACTTACATTAACAGGAGTAGGCCAATTCTTAATAGAGTCAACCTTAGATTCATCAATTTCTTCTCGTCCAGAAACAACATAGCCTAAGAACACATCTTTATCTTTGCAAAATGTGCAATTTTCTAAGTTTGCATAAAAACATTCAGTTCTAAGCACTTCTAGCACTTGCTTAACATGTTCAACGTGTTCTTACAAATTTTGACTATATATAAGGATGTCATCAAAATATACCACTATAAATTTCCCAATGAAAGCTCATACTATATAATTCATTAGTCTCATGAATGTACTAGGGGCATTAGTTAATCCAAAAAGTATAACTAACCATTCATACAATCCAAATTTAGTTTTAAAACAGTCTTTCATTCATCACCCTCTTTCATCCTAATTTGATGGTATCCACTATGCAAATCAATTTTAGAGAATATAACAGCACCACTAAGTTCATCAAGCATATCATCTAACCTAGGAATAGGATGGCAATATTTAATAGTGATATTATTAATAGCTCTACAATCAATGCACATACATCATGTACCATCTTTCTTAGGAACTAAAATAACAGGAATAGTACAAGGACTTAAACTTTCACATACTTACTATCGATGATCGGGATCGCCTGACCGCAGAGATGAAACCGAGGGGGTGTGTAAACAGGGGCCCGAAGGTGAGCTTCGTTCCTCGGCAGGCCGCTGTCTGTTGTTGTCACGATTTGAAGAAGAATAGGACAAAAGACGCAAGGAATTATACTGGTTTGAGCCCCCGAGCTGGGTAATAGCTCTACTCTAGTCTTGTCCTGAGGTGGAGGAATTGATTATGCGTGTGTACAAGTGGATGTCTATTGCTCTATGTGTGTTTCTATCCTTTGGGGTCTCCCTACGTACTCGTATATAAGTTACAAAAAACCCTTTCAGTCTGTTATGGGCGACCAGTCAAGAGTAGTTTCCGGAGAGGGTGGCCCCACCAATGCCTCAGCCAGATCACAACTGCCTCCGGGTCCTACGCCCATGCCACTTCATGTCCTACCTTTACGGATCTTGGTAACCTCCAACGCAAGCCTCTGATCGGGTCTCCTCGAGCTTTAGTTCTTGGTCGTGAGACGGCCTTCGGTTCCCTTGCTCGAGGTCGCGTGAGCGCCGCCTGGTCATCGGGATGGCAGGGGGCCTGAGCTTGAGTTACCAGCTCGAACTCGGGCTGTGGCCCGTTGACCATGCTATTGACTGGGCAGGACTTCTCAGTCCGCAACATCTAGCCCCCGAGGCTCAAGTCTCTCCTAGTTGCCTAAGAGGACCTTGAGCCTTAAGATCTTAGGAGGGGAACGTTCCTTTGGTCTTTGCTAGCCCCCGAGGTGGCATCTCAACCTCGGGTTTAGCCTCAGCTCAATGCCGTATTGGGTGCCCTGGTCTCAACCTAGAACTCCCATGCCTCGTTGCTTAGGTCTGAGCGATGGGGACGGTCCAAGTCCTTTCGTACTATTGCCACTCCCCCTAGCGCGATTTCCCAAGTGCACCAGGTGCACCTTTTGTAACACCCCGGCATTTAATATGCCCGAATGCTACCAAACATAGACTAAGCAACCTCTAAATACCACAAATACAAGTAAATTACAGCAAAGGCACGAATTGCTAAAAACCGAAATTTCGGCAGCATCTCCTTTGTTTTAACAAGAATTGAAGGAACAACAACAGCATAGCAATATATGGCAATATAAGAGGCATCTAAAATAGCAATAATTAACGGCATGACATCAATATAAGTCTAATTCCAAGCATTCAATGTCTCCATGAGCCAAACGAATAATAAGACTCTCATATCGCAAAACTAAACCATAAATCAATAAGCATCATACTTAATTTATTATCAAGACTCCAATTGAACGACTATGGGAACAAATAAGTGAAGCTACGTGTAGAAGTGTGACTATTTCCCTTTCCCGCATGCCGGTCTCATGGTACCTAAAACAACAAGAAAGCACAAGCGTGAGTTCAACACTCAGCAAGTATATTGCAATGGTACAAAAGAACAATTACATGGCTACAACAACTCACATCATGTCTATCATCTTATTCATGTTCACATATCATTATCATCACCATCATGTATGCAATGCGATGCGATGCACATGTCTCCTGGAAACTCATACCGGTATGGTTGAGTACACACCCGTCGGTGTGCACCCTCTCCCCCCTTCCATCCCGAAGATGGAGGGTGCCTACTCCTTGCTTCCATACACCGCGGTGGATGGAATCACGATGTAGGACTTACTCATTGGCTCTCCGGAATAGTCATAACTTTCTCACCGACCTTCTCCGGACTAGTTATGACTTTCTCACCGCCCGGGCCATGTATCATGCCATGTATGCAAACATGCCAACATCATAAATAACTTGTACATTAACACATGGCATCATAACATAATAGGCATATTCGTCATATCAATGGCAAACATTAAAGCATGGCATGTGAACATATCATATATTCAATTTCAATCTCAACCAATCTAGCAAACCACAATCCGCTACCCATTCCAATACACTTGCCTCAACCACGGGCGACGGATTGGCGAGAAGTAGAGGGTACCCCCGGGGTCACACCACCTGCACATAGGCACCACACACTCAAAATCATGCCCACAAAACAATACGCAAACACTCTTCTACCCCGACTTCGCAAACTACTCGCACAATCCAAAAACAGAGGTTCTGTCCCACCGGGACAGCAGACTTGCAACGAGCATAACTTGGGTTCTAAGACCCCGAATCGATTAAATGAGTACATCCTCGCGTATCTTAGGAAATTTCCTAACTTTTTCTAAGTATATGGAAAGACTGATTCGGATTCTAAAGTGGTTTAATCTACAGAATACCGTGATCTGTTCCAATCACGTCACAGTTTTTAACACGCTCGGTAAAACGAGCATAACTTTCAAACGGCTGGGCGGAATTGGATGTTCTTTATGTCCACTGAAAGGTATTGAAATTACCTACAACTTCCTCAACAGGCGGCCGACCAAATTCCAACTCTAAATTGGCGAAAACCCAAACCCTAGGTCGACATCTCATGCTGCCCGAAACAGAGAACGTGGCAAACTCTAGATTCCATCTAATCTACCCAATTACAGCACCACCAATTGATCTAAAAACATGATATAAACCCTTAGAACAATACCTAGACCAACCCCAAGGATTCCCATGGCCATACCTTCACCCGACGAACGAAGAACCAACAGATCTCCTCCCGGTTCGCGCGATCTCCTTCCTCTCTCCAAATCCACCGGATCTCCTCATCGCGGAGCATTCCAATGGATGGATATTCGGGGTGGTGAGGTGGAGAGGCTTCCCTAGGGCAGAAGGGGTGGTGGAGAGGGGAGAGGATGGCGCAAGGGGGAGAGGAGGCGCCCAAAGTGGGGTGTGGCGGCTTGGGTGGTGGGAGGAGGAGGTGGAGTGGCGGCTAGGGTTGTGGGGCGCATGTGGGCAGGGGGAGGACACCCCCAAGGCAGGTTATCCTGCCTCCCCTTCCCTCATGGGCCCAAAAATCCTCCCACCAAGGCCCACGACACATCCCGCTTGGGCCCAAACTCCCCCGGAGAGGCCCAAACTCCCGAAAATAGCCCGGAAATGCGAATAAACCTCACAGCGAATAGTTTTAACCTCCGATTTCATATTTTATAATGTTTTGACCTCAACATTCACATTTTATAAGATTACGACACTCCGTGGTGTCACACCTTTTGAGGTACAGCAACTCCCATCTGTCAGAAATTGGGACCCTTTGTATACCGGGCCACTTCGTCTTCCTAGAAAAAGGCCCCAAATCTTTTTCGACCCCACAACCTCTGGCGAAACCGCTCCCTCTCTTGTCCAAACCTTCCTTCTCTTCCCCTAGCCAAGACCTCGTAAGCTCCCATGGCCAAGTTCGGGAAGAGCTCGTTGCCCGCGGTGAGGATGATGGAGCTTGAGGAATTGGGGTTGCTGGACCTGGTGGGGAGACTAAGACGCAGCCCCAAGAAGACGAGCTCGTCAGCACCGAGCAGTACATGCTCTTTGGCCTGTGGAAGCCGGAGAGCGACTTCTTGGCCAGCTCATTAATCTAGTGCCCAACTCTATCCTCCTCCTTGCCGTCTTCTCTCACCTGTGCGAGGGGTTCTAGGGATTATCTCGACCCCTTCGCTTTTCTTCCGCTACTTTTCTCTGTTCCGCACAGGAAAGGACCCCGTGGTCGGGTGCCTTTACTTTTGGCTGCGACCGGGGCTTCCTTGGTCCTTTCCTCAGCTCCGTGCCCGAGATTCCCTCGGTCCTTGGTCCGAGAGGTGGTTTTATCTGAAGAGGGGTGAAGACAACGCCCTCACCTACGATGGGACCCTATCAGCACCAAGCGCCAGACCCCTGAGTCGGACGACCTGGAGGTAGACCAAGAGGCCATCGCCGCCATCCATATCTGCTCCACGCACGGCCTTACCGGACAGGCCATCGCTAGCGATTTCTTGCGGAACCGGGTATGCCCTCTGCGAAAGAGGCTCCACCCATTCTTCGAGATCGTGGGGTGAGACGACCCTACTCGCGAGGCCCCACTGGTAAATCTCCTTGTCCAAGAAGGCTTTACTGAGCTCGAGCTGATTTTTTTTCTAACTCTCACATGGTCCTCAGCAGCGCCGAAAGAATCCTGGCTGGCCGCCAGGATGAACAAGATGTTCGGGAAGGCAGCCCTCGACTACACCTTGAATGATCCCATCCCAAAGAGCGTGTTAAGCTGAAGCGCCGATGTAACCATTTTTCAAGTTCAGGTCCCTGCTCAAGGCCTCTCGAGCTTGCGCTAATCCCGAATGTGTTCGCAGGATAATCAGGAGCTGCACGAGGCTGCGAGGCGGATGCTGCCGCTACTAGGAGCGGTCAGAAGCAAGAAGTAGGGCAAGAGGCCGCCCTCGGACGCCCCCAGTGGTAGCGCCCCGAAGAAGCAGCACGTCGAGTGGGGGGACCGGGCGGTGGTAAGTTTCCTTCTCCCCGTGTTTTGGTCGTTCCCCAGGCTGCTTTGCTCTAGCACCTTTTCTTCTCACATCCTCTACTTTACTCGCGCAGCAGCAACAAGCAGCAGCTACAGCGAGGACCTCGAGTCCACCAGGGGCTCCAGGTTCCCAGACTCGAGGTCCAGGGCCCAGCCCTTCTGTAGCCCCGAGACCTTCCCGAGCTCCAGCGCCTCCGGCTCAGGGCACCCAGAGGGGAAGCTCTTCGGACCCTCCGAGGCGCCATGACCCCCAGCGTCCGTCCTCGAGGAGAAGGCTCGTCACCCAGGTACACATACCACCTTGACCTGGTGCTCTTGAAGTTTTCCCTGCTTTGGTTTAGTAATACTCCCTACTGCAAACATCAGGAGCTCGAGTTCGCTCACAACTGCCCTTGACAATGGTTGTTGTCCAGGGTGAGTCCGAGTCCGAGGCGGAAGTTGACTTCCAACTGGTCCACCGATCGCGACCGCTCGGGATCCAGACCTTTGGAGGATCCCCCAGGGGAGCTCGTTCGGCCTCCCCGAGCTGAGCCCTGCCGGCATGGGGGTTGGGGACCCATGGCGAACAAAATCTCATCTCCCCCAAGCGAAGCCATCGTGGAGGACCGGGCGAGAGATGCGTTAGAGGTCGAGATCCTCCAGGCCGGGTCCGTCGGGGAGGGCGAGGCCGAGACCACCCTAACCGTCGAATCCGGGCCCCTTCCAGTCGCGGTCCCCAGAAGCCCCCTCACGGTCGACGAGGGCGACCTTCCCCCGATCGGGGATGCCCTGGGGGTAGTCGCCGAAGGTGCCTCGACCCGGGACGCCGAGTCCAATCAGGTCGGGGGCGAAGGTCTTGGGGCTGGCCCCGTTCCTAGGCCTAATGAGGAAGATCGGGCGAGTTCTTCTTCTGACCAGGCCGGGCCAGAGGGCAAGTCGTGATCGGGGCATTGAGCGGCAGGGGCGTTGGCCGCCACCGTGTCACCTTCGAAAACTGGCTCAGCCAGGTATGCATCACCTTTCTTCTATTTTCTCCTTTCCACCTTCCCCTTGGTGATCTTCACGTGTTTACTTCTTGATTTCCACAGGCCGTGGATCACGTTGCCCAGGGACTCCAAGGTCTCCAGGAGCATGTAAATTCGCTGAATGCCATACTGAACCTGGTGGAAGAGCGGGAGACCCGCCTAAAGCAGCTCGAGGAAATCCTTGGGGCTGAGCGAGACATGTCCTGACAAAGAATGGATACAGATTCTGTTGAGCTCGCTGCCCTTCAAGGTACCATGAGGGCTCTCGAGGCCTCTCACGTCGCCGAGCTCAGAGGGGCCGTCGACACCGAGCGCGACCACGCTTACTGAGCTGTTGAGGATGAGCGTGAGAGGTTGTCTCGAGCACTTGAAGATGGCTGAGCTGAATCCTCCAAGACCCTTGAAGCCGAGCGTGCTGAAGCCACCAAGGCCCTGGAGGCAGAGTGAGCGAAGGTGGAGGAACTTCGGAAGCAGCTCGCAGAGCAGGCCGCCGCACTGGGTAAGGCCTCAGCCGAGCTCGAAGCGAAGGTTGCCGAGCTCGAGGAGAAGCTCGGGTGGGCAGTGAAGATGGCCAAGGGAGCCCTAGCTCAACTCCAAGAGGAGTGAAGCCGTTCCGCCAGCTCAGCCACTGAGACGCTCTGCCTTCAAGGTGAAGTCACCGAGCTGAGGGCAAGGATCGCTGGACTCGAGAAAGAGAAGCTCGCTCGTGAGATGTCAGACCTGTAGACATGAGTAGGCTAGTACTTTTGTAGTTAAGGTTTTTTTTTCAAAACAATGTAATAAAAAACAGAATTTTACGAGCGAAGGGTGCGCTCTAATATAGTCCTTTGTACATATATGATCGAGAACTTAACTGTTCGTAGAATGACGTCTCCTTAGCTAGCCCCCGATGTGGTTGAGGTCGTGCGATGTCGACATCGGGCGCAGTTGATGAAATCCGCGTGTCCAGACCCTGATGCGGTCGAGGTCGTGCGGACTCGAGCGCAAACGAAGCCCACGGTCCAGACCCCGATGCGGTCGAGGTCGTGCGGATGTCGAGCGCAAATGAAGCCCGCGGTCGAGGTCGTGAGGACGTCAAGCGCAAACGAAGCCCGCGGTCCAAACCCCGATGTGGTCGAGGTTGTGCGGACATCGAGCGCAAATGAAGCCCGCGGTCGAGGTCGTGAGGACGTCAAGCGCAAACAAAGCCCGCGGTCCAAACCCCGATGCGGTCTAGGTCGTGAGGATGTCAAGCGCAAACGAAGCCCGCGGTCAAGACCCCGATGCGGTCGAGATCGTGCGGACGTCGAGCGCAAATGAAGCCCGCGGTCTAGACCCCGATGCCGTCTTTGAGAAGACCAACCTTTTAGGCCAGGACCTGCAAAGTTAGAAGAAACCGAGAGAGGATTCACAAGTTATGAAGGTCGAAGTCGAGCCCCCAAAGGTTCTTGAGCCACTTGTGTTAAACTCAAGAGCACTTAAGCCCGGTCTAGTATGCGCTGGCATGTCCAAAGTACGGACTTTAGTTCGAGTCCTACAACGGGGGGAACCGTGACGCGATAAGGATCGGCTTACTGCTGGCGTAACTGTCAAGGCCCCAAGTTACAAAAATTCTGGGACATCCGGAGAGTCCGGATTAACCATCCGGAGTATCCGGATTAGACCCGGATTGTCCGGACAAAATGTCCGGAGTATCCGAGTTGAAGTGGCCGAACACCCCAACTCGGAGTGTCCGGACAAATCGTCCGGAGTGTCCGGGTTGATTCCACCGAAGACCCCAACCCGGAGTCTCCGGGTTGAGCATCCGGAGTGTCCGGATCGTGCGGGATTTTGTATAAAAGTCCCATTTCGTGGTCCCCCATTCACCCCACCTCACTTGGTCTCTTTCCCACCTCTCCCGTGCGTCTCCTCCACCCCGAGCTCCACTCCGGCGAGCCCCACCGGCCGGTGAACCTCCGTGGATCCTCCCCGGTGGCTTCTCCATCCCGGTGGCCTCAAGCTCCTCCCCAAGCCGGCGTCCTCTTAGCTCAACCCGGCTTCCCCACCCTCTCCTTCATCCCCATTGAAGGTGAGACCTTTTCTTGGACTCCACTCGTGGGTCCTCGAGTTTTAGGGTTTCTTTAGGAGTTGGTTTTTGGGGCTAGGGTTGTAGATTGGGGTTGGGGGTAAACTTTGGAAGTGTTAGGGTTTTGGGGTTGGTTGGATGTGGGTTGGTTTGGGCAATGTTGGGTATTAGGGTTGTGGATCGGGGTTAGATGGTGCCGTTCTTAGCATCGGATTGGGGTTTGGTTGGAGATGTTAAGGATGAGCCCCGTTCGTCGTGGGTTAGGCTTAGCTTGGAGCTTCTCTGGCTCGACCGCGTGTAGAAAGGATTGTAGATCGGGTTCTCGCGGTGTCGTAGGACTTGGCGGCACCTCGATCCCTCGCGCTAGATGGGCCAAATGCTCCAGGTCCGGAGTGTCCGGGCGGGCGGTCCGGAGTGTCCGAGTTGTCCGGAGAGTCCGGACAGAAACACCCGGAGTATCCGGCTTGTCCGGAGAGTCCGGATACAAAACCCGGACTGTCCGGGTTAGGCTAGTCTGTCCGGATTCGTTAACCTGCCGGTCGCATTGTTTCGTTGGGGTTTTTCCTTATGTGTTCATTTCATTTGCATGGCATGCATCTCATTGTGCATTGTACTCGTGTAGAGAGCGATCCCGCGGAGACTGATGCCGCGGTGACTGAGGGTACTGCCGGAGAGCCGACTGTTGCCGACCCACCAGCAGAAGAACAAGGCAAGCACCTAAGCATGTTTATCCTTATGTATCGTTATTTTTTTTGAATAATGTGATTAATTGAAATGTTAAGTATTGCATTAGGAATTGCCATGTGGGATAGGAATAGATCCTATTTGCTGCACGTACACCCCTTGTATTCGTCGAATATCTCCTTTTGATCTAGACTATGGGTATTAATGAGTTCATGCTTAGTTCGCTTAGAAAGTGGGTTGGGCCAAGTGACGGAGGGTTCTGTCACTTGTGGTTGTTATTATTACACACATACTACATTATGTTGGACTTGGAATTGGGAAAGGTTTTGGAAAGAAATGAATTGTGGACCGGGCGGGGAGTTGGTTCATTTGGGTACGGAGACTCAAATGTGTAGCCCCGTCTGTGTCAGTTAAGGACCGATCCGTAAGTGGAATAAGATTGAGCACACCCCGGTTGGTCGCATGCCCGATTATGGTACGGTAAGCCACTCTTTCTCTCATATGGAATCGATGGACCGTAACTTCCTGTGGTTGGACATGGTTGAGGGCGAGGCTTAGGCCGACTCTCGAGCGCCAAGCCGGGCTTGGGGCGGCTCGAGGGGGTGCTAGGTTTTCGGACCACAGGAGGACGCTTCAGCGATTGGGTATGATTGGGAAGGGGGTTGACACTAGGCCCTTGTGGTAAGTATCGTGCGATCAATGCTTCCCTGCAGGGTTAACTAAGCGATTCGAATTGCCGCGCTCTCGGATATGAGCAAGCTTGATCTGAACTTCTTCTGCGTAGTAAACAACTTGAACTTGTGGTTCGCCGTTTGGTTTGAGCTAACTTTTAATTGAGATGACTTGCTTTACATTCTGTTAAATACAATTCCATGCTAGAAGTAGGTGCAGTATCAACCGCTTAAAAATTGTGAATTGAGTAGTTGAGTGACCAAATAATAAACATAAGCATTTCCACAAATTTTACCCCTAACTTATTCCTTGCTACATCCAAATGCATGTCCTTTGGAGTCGGTCATATATGGACCCCGGGTAAGTCTTGCGAGTACCTTTTGTACTCATGTTTCTGCTTTGTGGTTTTCAGGTGAGGATCAGGTGGGTGGATGCGAGTTCTGCCCGTACTGCCTCTCGGTGACTGGGCGAGGCACCGAGTAGAGGCTTGCCGATGCCGTTGCGCCTGGGAGTGTTCAGGGGCAGAACACTTCCGGGATTTGTCTTACTTTTGCTAAATGCATCCTTTTGTTGTATAGATAGATGCGGGTTGTTGGGCTTTTGGATTTGGCAATGGACGTTAAAGTGTATGTCGGGTTCCGTATGCATTTTCTTTGACTATTGATACTACTGTGGTGCTGTGGTTGTCGCTTTTACTTTCCATATATATATATCAACTGCTGTTTTTCTTGTCTGCTGAGTGGATGTCCGTATATTCTAGGAGGGTCATGCCGAAATTTTTCTAGTTTTTGATGGCTTGGTTGATTTTCGGGTTTTGGCTAGTCGTGGGTCCTTGTGGGCTGTTTTCGGTTGAGTCGGTGGTCGTCTTGGTTTGTCTTTGTGCGTGGTGTTTCCGCTTGCGCGTTTGGTCGTGACTGTTTCGAGTTCGTTGCCCCCTTTGTGCAAATTGAATTGATAATGGCATTGTTAACCGGTATGTGAGGATCCTGGTCGAGTTCGGGTCGCATACCGGGGGAATACCGGGATTGTTGTCGAGTTAATCGAATGGGTTGCTGTCGTCTCATTTGGGTTTGGGGTGCTAGCACTGCGAACGCCACCGGTGATCCGTTGCTAGCCTTCAAATCCGATGAGAGCGACAGGACATTCGATAATCCGAGGACGATCTGGGCGGCTCCCTGACAAAGTTGGTATCAGAGCAAGGTGCATAAAGACGAACTTAAACTTGACGACCACTTAGGTGATTGATTAGGACTTGCATGATGCATTAGGTAGAACTTAGTACTGATTACCCGCCCTAGTTATATATTTAGGAGAGTTACGTTAATGGTGAGTGTGGGAGAAACGATCCCGTTGGAATCGTGCATCCATACTGTGCATATGAGGTTCATGTCATGTCATGCATGCATGTGTTTACCATGTCATTGTGCATCATACTGTATGCTTTTGTGTGGGATGGACTTGTAGGGCTCCAGCGCGGGATGCCGCAGTCCTGACTAGATCATGTTAGGGTTTCTGATAATCTTGGAGTCTATTTTCCCCTATGGGGTTTAATTTGTGTCGTCTGTCTTGTTGGTGACAGAATGCGGACCCGCGGGGCTTCCACCTCTGGGGGTGATGGAGGTGCGGAGCGACAGCGGCCAGAGGGTGCTGATCCGCCGCCTCCTCCCAACGTGTTGGACATTCTGCAGCGGACCGAGCAGCACCAGGAGGCGACAAATCGGATCCTGGAGATGCTGGTCGAGAATCGGGTCCAGCAGGGTGGCCGCGGTGATGGGCGGGGTCGGCCCACCGGCTATCTCGACTTCCTGCACACACAGCCGCCTGTCTTCTCACGGGCCACCGACCCGTTGGAGGCCGATGATTGGCTGCGCACGATAGAGCAGAAGTTTGCTCTTATCGACTGTGGGGAGCTCCAGAAGGCCCACTTCGCGCAGCGGCTCAAAACCTGCCGGTGCTTGGTGGGCCAATTTGCGGGTGATGCAGCCTGCCGGGCACCAGTTTACTTAGGCTGAGTTCCGTGAGGCGTTTCGGGCGTACCACATCCCGAAGGGCCTCATGGACATGAAGAAGCAGCAGTTTCTCACCCTCCGACAGTTTAGCAAGTCAGTGGTTGACTACTCGCAAGAGTTCAACTACCTGGCGCAGTACGCCCCGGAGGAGGTCGACACCGACTAGAAGAAGCAGGGTCGGTTTGTGAGTGGGCTGACAGCGAAGATGCAGGATAAGTTGTCCGTCTGCGACTTCGCCGACTTCAATGACCTGGTGAGCCGTGCGATCACTGTTGAGCACAAGATGCGGGCTCATCAGGAGGAGAAGAAGAGGAAGCGGGCGATGCCGTACTCAGTGGGCAGCAGCTCGCAGCGGGCTCGGGCGGTCTCGTATCAGCCGCCGAGGCCGTCTGCTCCAGCGCCGTCTCAGTCAGTCGCGACAGCCCGGCCGTCGGTTGCCGCTACCCGGCCACGACCACCACTACCACTACCGCCGGCAGAGCGGCGATGGGTCGGTCCGTGCTACAATTGCGAACGCGCGGGCCACTTCATCCGGGCCTGCCCATTCCCACGTCGGGGCAGCAGTGCCGGCGTTCCACGGCGTCAGGGCGCGACGGCACCACCGCCGCTGTTTCACGCCGAAGCCGAGGCAGCGTCACCTTCGTCGACGCCGAGGCGGTTCCTGAGGGCTCCGCCGTGCTAGCTGGTATGTTCCTTGTTGAGGGGCATGAGGCTAGGGTGTTATTTGATTCAGGGGCCTCCCATTCCTTTATTCACACGGGGTTTGCGGAGCAGCATCAGATGAGGGTCAGTAGCGGTGTCACCTCCTTTCTGATTGAGGCACCGGGGTCGAAGATCACGGTTAGGCGGATGGTTCAGAAGGCAGTAGTTCAGATTCAGGGGATTCCGTTCACTTTGTCGGTTCTTTGCTTCTAGACCTTCGGGGAATAGATGTCATCCTGGGGATGAGTTGGGTGACACGACGGCAGGCTATTTTGGATTCTTTGTAGTCGCACCTGTCACTCCGAAATCCGAAGGGCGGCCGACTCACCCTACTTCTTAACGAGAACAAGGCCACCTTGTGTTCGCTAAATGGGACAGAAGTTGAAGAGCTAGACTCGATTCCCGTGGTGTCTGAGTTTCCCGATGTGTTCCCAGCGGAATTACCGGGAATGCCGCCTGATCGGGACATTGAGTTCGTCGTTGAGCTCCAGCCAGGGACTGCTCCGGTGTCCAAGCGACCGTACCGGATGCCGCCAAATGAATTGGCTGAGCTAAAGACCCAGCTAAAAGGATTAATGGACAAGGGGTTCATCCGACCGAGCTCCTCACCTTGGGGCTGTTCGGCTCTGTTTATGACCAAGAAGGATGGTTCTCTGCGCCTCTGCGTTGATTACCGTCCCCTGAATGCAGTCACCGTCAAGAACAAGTACCCATTGCCCCGGATCAACCTCCTGTTTGATCAGCTGACTGGTGCACGAGTATTTTCCAAGATTGATCTGAGGCTCGGCTACCATCAGATTAAGATCCGAGCCGAGGACATCCCGAAGACTGCTTTCTCCACCAGATACGGGCTCTACGAGTATACCGTGATGTCGTTCGGCCTCACGAACGCGCCGGCATACTTTATGTACCTGATGAACTCCATATTTATGGAAGAGCTGGATTCTTTTGTCGTCATCTTCATCGATGATATTTTGATATATTCAGCCGGTGAAGAAGAGCACGCCGAACACCTTCGCATTGTTCTCGGGCGACTCGGGGAGCATCGCCCGTATGCGAGTTCAGCAAGTGCGAAGTTCGGTGAGGGAAGTGTCATTCTTGGGACACGCCCTTTACGAGCGAGGCGTGGCGATTGACCCGAGCAAGGTGCAGGATGTACTCAAATGGGAGCAGCCCAAGACTATCACGGACATCCATGATTTTCTTCGATTGGTGGGTATTATCGCCGTTTCATCCAAGACTTCTCAAAGATTGGCGGCCGATGACCGAGCTGCTCAAGAAGGGAGTTGAGTTCGGATGGTCACGGATCGCGAGAGCGCCTTTGACGCAAGCAACGCGTCGACTACGGCTCTGTCCTCACTCGGTAGGATATCCACAGGCCTTTTGATGTGTATTGCGTCGTCGGGCATTGGGCTTGGCTGTGTGCTTATGCAAGAAGGCCGAGTCGTTGCCTACGCATCTCGGCAGTTGAAGCATCATGAGGAGCACTACCCCACCCACGATTTGGAGCTTGCAGCAGTGGTGCATGCATTGAAGATCTGGCGCCACTATCTCCTGGGGAACAAGTGCAATATTTATACTGATCATAAAAGTCTCAAGTACATCTTCACCCAGGAGGATCTGAATATGAGACAGCGAAGATGGCTCAAGCTGATCAAAGACTACAGTCTGGAGGTGCATTACCACCCGGGGAAGGCGAATGTGGTAGCTGACGCATTGAGTCGCAAAGCTCAATGCAACTGCTTTACTCTCCAGTCCCCGAGTGTCTCCCTCTGTGCCGAATTCCAGAGACTCGGCTTGGAGATGGGCGAGTAGGGATTCATAGCTAATCTCGAGTTGAGATCTACATTGCTCGATCAGATTCGAGAGGCACAGACGAAGGATGAAGAAGTTGCCCAGATCCGGGATAAATTGAATTTGGGGCAAGCTGCTGAGTTTCGCCTGGATGATCAGGGAACCTTGTGGTTCGGCGACCGCATCGTTGTCCCTGATGACCAGGAGTTGAAGCGAAGGATTCTCGATGAGGTGCATAACTCCTTGCTTACCATTCACCCGGGCAGCAACAAGATGTATCAAGACCTGAGGCGGCAGTTTTGGTGGACTCGCATGAAGCGCGAAGTCGCTCGCTATGTGTCTGAGTGCGACGTCTGCAAGCGGGTGAAGGCCGAACACCTCAAGCCAGCCGGTACTCTTCAGCCTCTTCCTATTCCAGTTTGGAAGTGGGAGGATGTTACCATGGATTTCATTACTGGCCTGCCGACCACTTCCTCAGGCCATGACTCAATTTGGGTGATCGTCGACCGACTGACGAAGTCCGCGCACTTTCTGGCTGTCCGGACCACTTACTCGACCAAGAGATATGCAGAGCTATATATCTCTCGGATCGTGTGTCTCCATGGAGTGCCGAAACGGATAGTGTCAGACCGAGGCTCTCAGTTTGTCTCTCGGTTCTGGAGAAGCCTACATGAAGCTTTGGGCACGGTTGCTCCTGATTCAGCATACCACCCTCGATCGACGGTCGAGGCCGAGAGGGTCAATCAGATCCTCGAGGACATGTTAAGGGCTTGTATCTTGTCCTACGGGAAGAAGTGGGAAGAGTGTCTCCCGTACGCCGAGTTCGCGTACAACAACAGCTACCAAACCAGTATCCAGATGTCCCCGTTTGAGGCACTTTATGGTCGCAGTTGTCGAGCGCCGCTGAACTGGTCAGAAAGTGGAGAACACTCCTTGATTGGGCCTGAGTTAGTTGTGGAGGCGGAAGAGAAGGTCAGGACTATCCAGGAAAATCTGAGGATAGCGCGGTCGCGACAGAAGAGTTATGCCGATCGCCGTAGGAGACCCCTCTCCTTCAACCTTGGCGACTTCGTCTATCTGAAGGTTTCTCCTCTCCGTGGCACCCGTCGCTTTGGAATTAAAGGGAAATTGGCACCTCGCTACATAGGGCCATTCCGAGTCCTTGAGAAGCGTGGTCAGGTTGCATATCAGCTAGAGCTTCCTCCCTCGCTCGAGATGGTCCACAACGTCTTCCATGTCTCCCAATTGAAGAAGTGTCTCCGTACTCTGTTTGAGTCGCTTGAAGTGGATGACCTCGGAGTTGCGCCTGAGCCGGATCTGTCCTATCAGGAGCATCCAATTCGGGTTTTAGAAGAAGCGGAGCGCAAAACTCGGCGGAGAACTCTCAAGTTCTATAAGGTCCAATGGAGCAACCATACCGAGGACGAAGCTACCTGGGAACCCGAGGATCGCCTAAAGACCGAGTATCCCGAGTTCTTCAATTCCATGTAGGTGCTACCCGTTTGTCACTTAGAGGTTCCGTTGTAGGTATTTGTTTCGAGTAGGTGCTCGTTTCTGAATCTCGGGGCGAGATTCCCTTAAGGGGGGAGGGTTTGTCAAGGCCCCAAGTTCCAAAAATTCTGGGACATCTGGAGAGTCCGGATTAACCATCCGGAGTATCCGGATCAGACCCGGAATGTCCGGAGTATCCGAGTTGAAGTGGCCGAACACCCCAACTCGGAGTGTCCGGACAAATCGTCCGGAGTGTCCGGGTTGATTCCACCGAAGACCCCAACCCGGAGTCTCCGGGTTGAGCATCCGGAGTGTCCGGATCGTGCGGGATTTTGTATAAAAGTCCCATTTCGTGGTCCCCCATTCACCCCACCTCACTTGGTCTCTTTCCCACCTCTCCCGTGCGTCTCCTCCACCCCGAGCTCCACTCCGGCGAGCCCCATCGGCAGGTGAACCTCCGTGGCTCCTCCCCGGTGGCTTCTCCATCCCGGTGGCCTCAAGCTCCTCCCCAACCCGGCGTCCTCTTAGCTCAACCCGGCTTCCCCACCCTCTCCTTCATCCCCATTGAAGGTGAGACCTTTTCTTGGACTCCACTCGTGGGTCCTCGAGTTTTAGGGTTTCTTTAGGAGTTGGTTTTTGGGGCTAGGGTTGTAGATTGGGGTTGGGGGTAAACTTTGGAAGTGTTAGGGTTTTGGGGTTGGTTGGATGTGGGTTGGTTTGGGCAATGTTGGGTATTAGGGTTGTGGATCGGGGTTAGATGGTGCCGTTCTAAGCATCGGATTGGGGTTTGGTTGGAGATGTTAAGGATGAGCCCCGTTCGTCGTGGGTTAGGCTTAGCTTGGAGCTTCTCTGGCTCGACCGCGTGTAGAAAGGATTGTAGATCGGGTTCTCGCGGTGTCGTAGGACTTGGCGGCACCTCGATCCTCGCTAGATGGGCCAAATGCTCCAGGTCCGGAGTGTCCGGGCGGGCGGTCCGGAGTGTCCGAGTTGTCCGGAGAGTCCGGACAGAAACACCCGGAGTATCCGGCTTGTCCGGAGAGTCCGGATACAAAACCCGGACTGTCCGGGTTAGGCTAGTCTGTCCGGATTCGTTAACCTGCCGGTCGCGTTGTTTCGTTGGGGTTTTTCCTTATGTGTTCATTTCATTTGCATGGCATGCATCTCATTGTGCATTGTACTCGTGTAGAGAGCGATCCCGCGGAGACTGACGCCGCGGTGACTGAGGGTACTGCCGGAGAGCCGACTGTTGCCGACCCACCAGCAGAAGAACAAGGCAAGCACCTAAGCATGTTTATCCTTATGTATCGTTATTTTTTTTGAATAATGTGATTAATTGAAATGTTAAGTATTGCATTAGGAATTGCCATGTGGGATAGGAATAGATCCTATTTGCTGCACGTACACCCCTTGTATTCGTCGAATATCTCCTTTTGAGCTAGACTATGGGTATTAATGAGTTCATGCTTAGTTCGCTTAGAAAGTGGGTTGGGCCAAGTGACGGAGGGTTCTGTCACTTGTGGTTGTTATTATTACACACACACACTACATTATGTTGGACTTGGAATTGGGAAAGGTTTTGGAAAGAAATGAATTGTGGACCGGGCGGGGAGTTGGTTCATTTGGGTACGGAGACTCAAATGTGTAGCCCCGTCTGTGTCAGTTAAGGACCGATCCGTAAGTGGAATAAGATTGAGCACACCCCGGTTGGTCGCATGCCCGATTATGGTACGGTAAGCCACTCTTTCTCTCATATGGAATCGATGGACTGTAACTTCCTGTGGTTGGACGTGGTTGAGGGCGAGGCTTCGGCCGACTCTCGAGCGCCAAACCGGGCTTGGGGCGGCTCGAGGGGGTGCTAGGTTTTCGGACCACAGGAGGACGCTTCAGCGATTGGGTATGATTGGGAAGGGGGTTGACACTAGGCCCTTGTGGTAAGTGTCGTGCGATCAATGCTTCCCTGCAGGGTTAACTAAGCGATTCGAATTGCCGCGCTCTCGGATATGAGCAAGCTTGATCTGAACTTCTTCTGCGTAGTAAACAACTTGAACTTGTGGTTCGCCGTTTGGTTTGAGCTAACTTTTAATTGAGATGACTTGCTTTACATTCTGTTAAATACAATTCCATGCTAGAAGTAGGTGAAGTATCAACCGCTTAAAAATTGTGAATTGAGTAGTTGAGTGACCAAATAATAAACATAAGCATTTCCGCAAATTTTACCCCTAACTTATTCCTTGCTACATCCAAATGCATGTCCTTTGGAGTCGGTCATATATGGACCCCGGGTAAGTCTTGCGAGTACCTTTTGTACTCATGCTTCTGCTTTGTGGTTTTCAGGTGAGGATCAGGTGGGTGGATGCGAGTTCTGCCCGTACTGCCTCTCGGTGACTGGGCGAGGCACCGAGTAGAGGCTTGCCGACGCCGTTGCGCCTGAGAGTGTTCAGGGGCAGAACACTTCCGAGATTTGTCTTACTTTTGCTAAATGCATCCTTTTGTTGTATAGATAGATGCGGGTTGTTGGGCTTTTGGATTTGGCAATGGACGTTAAAGTGTATGTCGGGTTCTGTATGCGTTTTCTTTGACTGTTGATACTACTGTGGTGCTGTGGTTGTCGCTTTTACTTTCCATATATATATATATATCAACTGCTGTTTTTCTTGTCTGCTGAGTGGATGTCCGTATATTCTAGGAGGGTCATGCCGAAATTTTTCTAGTTTTTAATGGCTTGGTTGATTTTCGGGTTTTGGCTAGTCGTGGGTCCTTGTGGGCTGTTTTCGGTTGAGTCGGTGGTCGTCTTGGTTTGTCTTTGTGCGTGGTGTTTCGCCATGCGCGCTTGGTCGCGGATCAAGCTTTGAGTTCGTTGCCCCCTTTGTGCAAATTGAATTGATAACGGCATTGTTAACCGGTATGTGAGGATCCTGGGCGAGTTCGGGTCGCATACCGGGGGAATACCGGGATTGTTGTCGAGTTAATCGAATGGGTTACTGTCGTCTCATTTGGGTTTGGGGTGCTAGCACTGCGAACGCCACCGGTGATCCGTTGCTAGCCTTCAAATCCGATGAGAGCGACAGGACATTCGATAATCCGAGGACGATCTGGGCGGCTCCCTGACAGTAACCCCCGGATGTGAATGTCTAAGTCGCGGTTCTTAGATTTGGCTTAGAAGCACATGAACACAGGCCAGGGAAGGGCTAGGGCTTTTGATCTCGACCTCGACTGTGCTAAGGTGGAACGTGATAAAGATCGTCACGCAATCGCAAGGTCCCCCTGGACCCACAGAACACAGCATAATGCAAAGATATGCAAAGATTTCAGAGGCAAATGGGGGTAACCTTTATTGAAAATTAGAGCATGAGCGTTACACATGAAACTTCTGAAGTTGGTCGATATTCCACGAGTTCGCGAGCTCCTTGCCATCAGGTAACACCAGCCGGTAAGTCCCCGTGCGATTTGTTGAGACAACTCTATAGGGGCCCTCCCACTGTGGGGATAACTTGTTGGTGTTGGACGCGCTCTGGATTCGTCTTAGAGACAGGTCCATAACAAGGAGCTCCCTAGGTCGCACCGATCTGGCTGCATGTCTGCGAAGAGTTTGCAGGTAATGTGATGATCACAACAGCGCTCGGCACCTTACTTCCTCTGCCAGGGTTAGGTTGCGCGGATGACCGTGGTACGGATCGACCATAGGACGGTGGAAAGTTTGTCTACCCAGGACCGGCCATGCTGCACGAGCCCCTGAGAAACCCGCCTCTTGACGCCTTGAACGATCTGTCCGTTGGCGCGTTCCACAGCTCCGTTGCTCTGTGGATGGCTCACCGAGGCATAGCACACCTTGGTTCCAATGCTTTCACAAAATTCTTGGAACAGCTCGCTGGTGAACTTCGTTCCATTGTCAGTAATAATCCTGCATGGGACTCTATACCTGGTCACCACAGATGAACGAAAAAACTTGACCGCGGCTTGCGCAGTGATCGCGGAAACCGGCTTGGCCTCAATCCATTTGGTGAAGGTGTCGATGGCGACAAAAAGGAATCTCTTCCCGCCGACAGCCTGTGGGAAAGGACCCAGGATATCCAGCCCCTAGGTCGAGAAAGGCCAGGCGAGCGGGATTGCCTAGAGGTCGCAGGCCGGTTGGTGTGACTTCCGAGCGTGAAATTGGCAGGTCCGGCAGGTGCGAACTATATCTCGCGCGTCTTGGAGCGCCGTTGGCCAGTAGAACCCCATCCGGAATGCTTTTCCAACCATCGTCCTGTAGGAGGAATGCGCATCACAGAGACCCGAGTGGATATCGTTTAGCAGGAACTTACCATCATCTGGGGAGACGCATTTCGTCAGGACGCCCGACATGCCTCGGTGTTACAGCTGGCCACCAATGATCTTGTATGAACACGCTCGGCACTTGATTCTGCTCCTCTCTGTGGGGTCGTCTGGCAGCTGACCCCGCTCGAGGTAGTCGTAAATCGGTTTGTTCCAGGTCGAGCCCCCTTCGAGAAAGGCTGCCAAGGCCTTCGATTCTGAGATCTAAGGGGCCGCCAGGGTTTTGAGGATGATGTCTGACGGTATCTCGTCGGAGGAGGATCCGAGCTTGGCCAGGAGGTCGGCACGGGTGTTGTCCTTTCAGGGCACATCCTGACCTCCAGGTTCTAGAACCACTTCTCCACTTTACGCACCTCCGTGAGGTACTTGGCCATCGAATCCTCCGTGCACTGGTAGTCCTTGTTGTACTGATTGACAATGAGCTGCAAGTCGCCTTTCACGACTAGACAGCGTACGCCCAACTCCTTGCAGGCTTGGAGTCCAGCGAGCAGGGCTTCATACTCTGCCCCAATGTTAGTGGCCATGAAGCCAAAGCGAAACACGTACCTAAGCTTATCTCCCTTTAGTGTGATGATGAGGATGCCGGCCCCTGAGCGCTCGAAGGATCTCGAGCCGTCGAAGTGCATGATCTAGGGCTCCTCCTTATCGACCTCGAGCTTGGGGGCTGGCTGTGAGGTTTTCTCAACCACAAAGTCCGCCAGCGCTTGCGATTTAATGGCCGTGTGCACCACGAACTTGATGTCGAACTCGGCCAACTCCATAGCCCATTTGGCGATCCGACCCCCAGCCTCTGGGTTCCTAAGATCTCGTCGAGCGGGAATCCGCTCGGGACGATCACTGAATGCGCCTGGAAGTAGTGCTGGAGCCTGCACGAAGCCATGAGAAGGGCGTATAGCAGCTTCTAGACCTGGGGGTAGCGCTCCTTGGGCCCGTGAAGCACTTCACTGACATAGTAGATCGGTTGCTGCCGACCATCTCGCTCGGCAGCCAGGACGACACTCATGGCTTGAGCTGTAGCCGCAAGATAAAGCAGCAGGTCCTCGTTTGGCCGCGGGGACGTAAGCAAAGGTGGGCTTGAGAGGTAAGTCTTCAGCTCGTCGAAGGACTGTTGCGCCTCGGGCGTCCACTCGAAGCCCCCGTGCTTGCGCAGTGTCTTGAAGAACGGCAACCCGCGTTCGCCGAGTCTTGAGATGAACCGGCTGAGCGCGGCCATGCGGTCGGTGAGGCTCTGCACCTACTTCACCAAGGTCGGGAGAGCCATCCTTTCTATTGCCTCGATTTTTTCTGGGTTCGGGCCGACTCCCGACCCCCCGATCATGAAGCCGAGCACCTTCCTCGAAGCGGCGCTGAACACACACTTTTCAGGGTTGAGTTTGATACCGTGCCTATTCAGGTTGGTGAAGGTCTCGGGCGTGGTCGTGTTCGGAGGAACTCTTCACGATGATATCGTCCACGTTGACCTCGAGGTTGCGGTCGATCTGAAGGTCAAAGGTTTTGGCCATGAGGCGTTGGAATGTCGCACCTGCATTGTGAATACCAAACAACATTATCATGTAACAATACATTCCGAATGGCATGATGAAGGCCGTTTTACTCTCATCATCGACCGCCAACTTGATCCGGTGATAACCAGAGTAGGCATCCAGGAAGCTCAACATATTGGCGTTTGCCGTGGAGTCGATGATCTGGTCTATCCGTGGGAGGAGAAAGTTGTCTTTTGGGCACGCCGAGTTTAAGCCCGTATGGTTGACACACATCCTCCACTTCCCTCCTTTCTTCTGGACGATCACAGGGTTGGCCAGCCATTCGGATAGTCAATTTCCCGAATGAAGCCGGCCTTCAAGAGTTTATCCTGGTTCTCCCTTATTACGACCACTTTCTCATTCGAGAAGCGGCGCAACTTTTGTCGTACGGGCCGCGAGCCGGGCCGCACTTGCAGTTTGTGCTCGATCACCTCCCTCGGGATGCCTGGCATGTCTGCCGGCTCCCAGGCGAATATGTCTTTGTTAGCTCGAAGGAAGGTGACGAGCTCGAGTTCCTATTTGGGATCCAACTCGGCCGCAACGTGGGTGCACCTGCTCGGATTGTTCTCCTCGAGCTGCACGGCCTTCGTTACGCTGTTGGGCTGGATTGCCGCCTTCTGGTGAGCGTTCTTCACGGTCGTGTCCAGGCCCTGCTGGGGTAGTAAGCCGGAGAGAGCTCGAGCATTACTCTCGCAACCATGTGCCGCCTTGAGGTTGCCCCGTATCGTGATGACGCCATTGGGTCCTGGAAGTTTCATGCAATGGTGGCCATAATGGTTAGCCGCCATGAACTTGATCAGGGCCGGGCGCCCGAGAATGGCGTTGTAGGGGAGGTCTGCATCACTTCGAAGGTGATCAGCTCGGTGCGAAAGTTGTCCGAGTCACTGAAAGTGACGGGCAGGACCACTTACCCAAGGGGAGTGGTCGAGCTGCCCGGGACGATCCCGAAAAAAGGAACTGTGATGTTCTTGATTTTCGACTGGGGGATTTGCATCCGGTTGAGCGCGCTTGCAAGGAGCAGGTTTAGGGAGCTGCCTACATCGAGCATGACCCGACCGACCATGGTGTTGCTTATGGTCGGGGTCACGACCAGGGCAGTTTTGAGATCCTTCGACATGCCCTGGGGGCGTCCTCCCCAGTGAAAGCGATCGTCGTGCCAGCCCATTTACAGGGCTGGTCGGTGGGCCTTTTGGCGGCGGTGTGGTAGACTGCCCGGGCGGCGCTCTTAAGCTCACGCCGGGACTGGTAGGCAAATGAGCAGCCAAAGATGATGTCTATCCACCGCTCACGCTGTTGAAATTCTAGGTCGAGGTCGTCTAGGTCCTCACGTGCATTGACCCTGTCGGGCTGCTCGCCCTCCTTTGGGAGCATGGGCATTTCACCGCGCCCATCATAAAAGGCGTCCAGCTTGCTTAGCCAAGCCCTACAACTGCGCAGATCATGGCCATGGGATCTGTGGAAGGGGCAATACCTGTTGTCGTTGTACTTTGGTTGCTCCTCAACCCCCTGTGATCGGGCGTCACCTCGCTGGGACCCAGGTCGATGGTTTCCTGGTTGGGGCAGCCGCGGTGTTTGTTGTGTTCGGGCCTGTCCTTGCTGAGGTTGAGGTTCTTGTAACACCCCGGCATCTAATACGCCTGAATGCTACCAAACATGGATTATGTAACATCTAAATACTACAAATAAAAGAAAATTACAGCAAAGGAACAATTGCTAGAACCGAAAATTTCGGCAGCATCTCCTTTGTTTAATCATGATCTCGAGCAATCATAATAGCATAGCAGAATATGACATAATATGAAACATCTAAAACAGCAATAATAAGCGACACGGAAGCAATATAAGTCCACTTTAAGCATCCCAAAGTCATCATTAGCCAAATGAAACGAATAAGGCAATCCTAGCACACATCTAAACCATAAACATCAATTGTATCACATTAAGTTTATTGTCATGACTCCAAATGATTCCATTGTGGAATCAATTGCGTGAACTACGTGGAGATGTGTGACTATTCCCCTTTTCCCTCATGCCGATCTCAAGGTACCTAAAAACAACATAAAACACAAGCGTGAGTTCAAAACTCAGCAAAGTGTATTGTAATGGAAAAACAAAGATCAAGTCAACAAACCATCATCACCAATCTCCAAAAGCACATCATAACACAACATGGTTAGCATTCCAACATCTTTTAAGCATCCATGTATTCATCTCGTGAGCAACTCATAAGTATTCACATCGTCATCTCATAAACATCATCATATACATATTTCATTAATGCAATGCAATGCACATGTCTCCTTCGAAACTCATACCGGTATGGTTGAGTGCACACCCGTCGGTATGCACCCTTTTCCCTCTTCCATCCCGAAGATGGAGGGTGCCTATCACTCGCTTCCATTCACCACGGTGGATGGAATCACGATGTAGGTCTTACTCAAGAATAGCCCCGAACTAGTCATAACGGTTCTCACCGACCCTCCCGGAATAGTTATGACTTATCTCACCGGCCGGCCATGAAAATATGCCATGTATGCAAAATGGACAACAACGTACACATGTATAGGAGTATTGCATATCATCACATGGCATGTAATCCACTTATCAACAATAAGTACATTTAAATCATGGCATAATGGCTTCATATCAAGCAATACATGTAATTCATGGCAAGACAACATGTTATCTATTCCAAATACTATGAAGCACAACTAGCAACACATATAGCATACAATCCACACAACACACTTGCCTTCAATTTCGGGCAACGGAGTGACGAGAGGTTGAGGGCACTCCCGGAGGCACACCACCTGCAAACACGTGCCACACACTCAAATCAAGCCCATAAAACAGTACACATACATCCCACTACCTCGACTTCGCTTACAACTCCTAAAATCAGAAAACAGCAAATCTGTCCCTTCGAGACAGCAGCCTTCCAAAGGGCATAACTTCTGTTCTAAGACTCCAAATTGATTAAATGAGTACACCATCGCGAAGCTTAGGAAATTTCCTAGCTTTTCCTAAGTATTGAGAAAAGCCAGATCGGCCTCTAAAATTGTTTAATCTAACGTTGAACACGAACTGTCTCAATCTCGTCACAGATTTGACAGCGCTCGGTAAAACGGCCATATCTCCCAAACGGCTAGGCGGATTTTTACGTTCTTTATATGAACGGAAACATAATGAAATTATATACAACTTCCTAAAAGTCCGTACGGTCAGATTCAAATTCTAAATTGGCGAAAACGCCTGCCCTAGTTCGGGTTCCCAATCTGCCCGAACCAAAACGTGAATACAACTCTAGATTTCATAGATTCTACCCCATGGCAGCACAACCCTTGATCTAAAAACATGGTATTCACCCTATACAGCAGCAAGAGGTCTACCCCAAAAGATTCCCCCATTACCTTCTTGGAGAAACACCAATCAACGATCAAACCTTCGCGTTCCTTCCCCGATTTCCTTCCACGCGCCGTTTCCACCAATCCTCCTCGATGCAACTCCTCCCAACAGCTTGGACAGCACCTTGGCAGCGAGGAGGAGACCTTGGGGTGCGCCCACAAGGGAGGAGAAGGGAGGGGCGGCAGCACCTAGGGGAGGAGGCGCTTGGGAAGGGAGAGGAGAGGTGGAGGGAGAGATGGAAAGAGGAGGAGGATGGGGGGTGCGGCGCAAGGGGTGGGGGGAGGCTAGGGCAGCAGGTCTCTCCCCCCTCCTCACCCCCTCATGGGCCAAGAAAAACCCACCACTCGGCCCACCAAGTTTCCCCCTAAGGCCAACACATCCCCGGAGCGGCCCAAAAGCCCGAAAACGGTCCGAAACGAAATAAAAAATCCCAAACCATATGGTTTTAACCTTGAATAACATATTTCATAATGTTTGGTCCTCATAATTCTCATTTTATAAGTTTAGGACAATCGGCCCACCAAGTTTCCCCCTAAGGCCAACACATCCCCGGAGCGGCCCAAAAGCCCGAAAACGGTCCGAAACGAAATAAAAAATCCCAAACCATATGGTTTTAACCTTGAATAACATATTTCATAATGTTTGGTCCTCATAATTCTCATTTTATAAGTTTAGGACAATCCGTGGTGTCACAGTTCTCCCTGGGTCGGCCCTCGCACTTCCATCACCTCGTGCTCGATGTTCGACACCGTGAGCACCGCGACCGGCCAGCTTTTTTGCGATCCCTCTTTCTTTTGTTAGAGATTGGTGCAGGGTCGTTACCTTTAGCGCCGGACGGACCGGTTCCCCTGGGGTTGGGGGCGAGCTTGCCTTGGTCATAGTAGCATTTCCAGCGCACTGAATCGTCCACATCTGCGTATCGCTCCACCATGCGGAACACCTTGTTGACGCTAAGCCTCAGCGTGATCTCTAGATCTTCAGTGAGGTGCCGATCGCGGACGCCAAACTTGACGGTCTTGATCACGGTCTCATCGGAGACACTGTGAATCAAGTTTTGGGTGCAGATAAACCGTCGCACGAAGTCACGGAGGGGATCGTTCCTGCCCTGGATAACTCGATCCAGGTCCTTCTCCCTCCCGGGCCGTTCGTAGCAGCTCTAGAAGTTGGAGCGCAGGGCGTTCCAGACTTGGTGCCATGATCAGAAGGAGGCAGGCTTCTGATTGAACTGCTAGGTATGAGTAGCGCCATCCAACACGGTCGAGAGGTATTTGGCCATTACCACCTCGTCTCCCCCGGCCGCCAAGACGGCCGTCGAGTAGATCGATAGGAACTCGTCGGTGGTTTTGAGTCCCATCGAACCGCTCGATCGGGGCGGGCTTGTACCGGACTGGCCAGCTCACCCGACGAAGGTCGTCTGTGTACGCCGAGCACCCATAAGCCGACGTAATGTCCCGTCGGAGATGGTCACCGTCACTAGACCCGGAACATCGGCTGTCACGGCAATCGGGCGCACGACCGTGCTGGTCACGATGATGAGCGCGGGCATCACCCGGGTAGTATCGCAACCGCTCATGTACTCTACGGCGCCTGGGCGGGGTGTTTGGAGACGGGCTCCTAGGCACGGTATTGTTCGAGCGGGTGCTACTATGACTCGACAGGCAACGGTCGTTCCCCCAGGTCGCGTTCGGGGAGCGTCGACGTAGGGGCGTCCGGGACGCATCCCGGGTTTGGCATCGCAGCGACCGGCGAGGGCGTTGGCACCAACACGAAGAGCTGCCATTGCTCATGGGGGAGCGGGAACCAGAGTGCTGGCACCGACCCCGCAGGGGGGTGTTGCCTCGTCGGCAGCCTTGTCGAGCTCTTCTGCTAATGCTCGGCTGAAGAGGTCCGACCTTACCCGAGCGGGATCGGTCATGACTTTGGCGATGACGCGAAGGCATTCGGTGGAGCGAGGGAGCCTAGACAGCCCGGAGGAAGCACCGATCTCCCCACGTTGTTCCCATCGGAGCGTGGTTATCGCCTGGTTGATGGCGACCTGCGCCATTTGACGTGCGTCTTCGGGAGTTTTCGGATTGCGGTATTCTGTCTCCGCGTTTGCCCCGTGATCACCGACCACGAAGACGAGTTGATCGCGGAGTGGTGGCGACGGGGAAGACAGGTACGTGGACCCCCCACGCTCGGGGGCCGAATGTGACCCCGAGTTCGCCGGAAACCTCCCAGAGACGTGCGCCATGACTTTGTCGAAGTTTTCAAAGAAGTGATGTTCCTCCAGAGGTTCAAAACCTTTGGGCCCCACGGTGGGCGCCAGCTGTCAACGATCGGGATCGCCTGACCGCAGAGATGAAACCGAGGGGGTGTGTAAACAGGGGCCCGAAGGCAAGCTTCGTTCCTCGGGAGGTCGCTGTCTGTTGTTGTCATGATCTGAAGAAGAAGAGGACAAAAGACGCAAGGAATTATACAGTTTCGAGCCCCCGTGCTGGGTAATAGCTCTACTCCAGTCTTGCCCTAAGGCGGAGGAATTGATTATGCGTGAGTACAAGTGGATGTCTATTGCTCTATGTGTGTTTCTGTCCTTTGGGGTCTCCCTACGTACTCGTATATAAGTTACAAAAAAACCCTTTCAACCCATTATGGGCGACCGGTCAGGAGTAGTTTCCAGAGAGGGTGGCCCCACGAACGCCTCAGCCAGATCACAACTGCCTTCGGGTCCTATGCCCACATCCGCTTCATGTCCTACCTTTATGGATCTTGGTAACCGCCAATGCAAGCCTCTAATTGGGTCTCCCCGAGCTTTAGGTCTTGGTCATGAGACGACCTTCGGTTCCTTGCTCGAGGTCGCGCGGGCGCCGCCTGGTCATCGGGATGGCAGGGGCCCGAGCTTGAGTTACCAGCTCGAACTCGGGCTAGGGCCCGTTGACCATGCTATTGACCCGGGCAGGACTTCTCAGTCCCCGACACTTACCCTTTATTTAGAAACTTTTGTACTTGTCTATGAATTTCTTTTGTTTCTTCGAGATTGGTACGATATAGTGGGCGATTGGGAAGGGATACTCCTGGGATCAAATCAATTTGATGCTCTATCCGTTGAATTGGTGGTAAACCAACCGGTACCTCCTCTGGAAACACATCCTTGAAAGCCTGCAAAACTTTAGACATAGCACTAGGAAGAGAGGTTAAGTCATTAGTAATCAAAACATCCTTGTATAATAACATAAAATGGAGTAATTGAGGATCATCTCTCATCTCTCTCAAGTCACTTTTAGTAGCTATCATGACACGCTTATTCTCTCCTTCATTCTTTCTTTTACTACCTAGTTTTGGCTTTTGCCTCTCATTTGTTGGTTTAAAAATGATATTATTTTGCTCTTTCCCTTTAGCACCTTCAACTTTTACTTCAATCTTTTGAGCATTATCATTAACAATTTGAGGTGTTAATGGTCGAAGTATAACCTCTTTATTATTCCATTTAAAAGGATATTGGTTGGTACGACCATCATGAATAACAACTCTATCATATTGCCATGTATACCAATTAATAAATGAAAAACTTCTATAGAAATAATATCACATTCAACGGTATCACAATAATTACCAATTTGAATAGTAACATCGACTGTATGTATAACATTCATGGATCCCTTTTCACCTAACCATTGAATCTGATACGGATGAGGATGTTTCTTATATTTCAAACTAAGTTTTGTGCACAACTCTTTACTAGCTAAATTGTGACAACTGCCAACATCAATAATTACCTTGCAAAACTTACCTGAGTTGCCAACTTGAGCTCGAGTTTAAAATAAATTACAACGCTACGCATGATGCAAATTTGGTTGCACACTCAACACATTTTGTGTGCACATAAGACGGGCCATTACCTGGGTCACAAATTAGTTGTTCTAGCTTCCCTTCTTGTATTTCTTCCTCATGAGCGTCTCCAAACTTTTCAAAATCAGCAAGACACTCCTCTTCATTTTCGCTTGTAGAATCATATTCTCCATTCTCCATAAGAAGCATTACCTTGTTATTTGGACAATCCTTTTGCGTATGACCACGACCAAGACATTTGAAGCATTGAATAGCACTACTTTTCGCCGTAGAACCCACGGATGAAGAAGACGTAGGTGCTGCCTCCTTCTTTGAAGTTGGAGTAAATGAGTCCTTTCCCTTTGATGGGTCATGCCCACTGAAATTCACACTACCACCAATATTGTTTAGACGGTTAGAAATAAAACGAGATGTCGAATTACCTCCTCGAGTTGTAGTTCGTGATGGAGTGGATGTGGAGCGAAGCATCTCTTCATCTTGCAGGTATCTTTCAGCCTTTGTAGCTTGATGTACTAACTCAACAATATTGTTATATGGCTGAAATTCAACAATGCATTTAATTGGAAAATTCAAACCTTTCATGAATAGTGCTATCGTTTGTTCCTTTTGTTCATACACATTGGCTCTAATCATAGCCATCCCCATCTCCTTGTAATAGTCTTCCACAGATTGGTTTGTCTATCTTAAACTTTGCAATTTATCAAAGAGATCACGTTTATAATGTTTTGGAACAAACCTTGATCTCATTTAAAGCTTCATCTTCTCCCATGATGCAACGGGTGGTTCATCATATTATTGCCGTTGATTTTGAACTTGTTCCCACCAAACCAAGGCATAATGGTCAAAATCAAGAGACACCATGTGAAGCTTCATTTCCTCGGAATAGTTATGCATACGAAAGATCTTATCGACTTTCAGCTCCCATGTGAGGTATTCTTTCGGAGAACTCAAACCTGTAAATTTAGGAATAACACATTTTAATTTACCAAATTTTTCTTTGTTACCTCATTGATTGTCATGGTTTGGACGCATTGATAATCATTATTGCGATGAAGGTCAAAGTTGTCAAACTCATTAGGTGGTAAAATTGCCGATGCCACAACCATATTGATGGCCGCGGCCGGCTCCCTGGGGTTGGCCACCTCGCCCACGCCTTGGTTGTGGTGGACATACAACGTTGGCAATTACGCGGTCACATCTTATGAGATCTTCTTGAACTCGCCGTGCAGCTAACTCAGCATTAGTCTCATCAAGTGGCAAATTTTATTGTACACTAGCCTCCTCTTGATGAGAGCGTAGCTCACATGCAACGTCAGCAGCAAGACTCCTCCTTATTGCATTCATTTGTTGGGCTATATCTTGCTAAAATTCCTACATAGACGATTGCAATTGATCTTGTTTATTGGATAATGCTTGATTTATTTTACCACAATTTCTTGTCATAGTACATCCCGTAAAGCTCTAAATTGAAGTTGACTAACAGGCTAGTCAGAATGGTGATATGATGTCTCGTCGTGTTGTTCACTCCTCCCTGCCATGGTTAATTAATACAAGAAATAAATATGCAATGTGCGATGAATGCAAGTGTATATGCAATCACTCAATTTCACTCTTTATACCAATTCAAGTTCTTACCTCTCCACAGTGAATGAAGGTTAAAACTTACACTTTAGTAGTTGTAGTAGTCAACGATGGTGATGACAAAGTGAATAAAAGATTGAGCCCACAACACAACAACGGTGGTTTAGTGGAGCTTGGTATGAACATTTGTAGCAAGGAATAATAGATATGTAACTCAGTTAATGCAAAATCAAATAATAATCCAAAAGTTAATAATGCTCTAAGTTGTTGTTACAAGATATAGAATAAAGCTAGCACAATAGGATATGTAATAGTGTAGATATCAGCACAATGCACCAACCGAGAAAAATGCACCAAAATCCGACTTTTTTTTACCGAATCCTTTTTTTCAACCGGTTCTCTCTCTCTTTTTGCCCTTTTTCTTCTTCACTTTCTTTTTCTTTTTTAACGTTCTCTATCTTTTTTAATCTACTTCCTCTCTCTCCACTTTCCTTAATTTTCTTGTGCTGTGCACTGGAGCAACTCGACCTGCTGCTTCTCTCTCTGTTACATCGCCTGTCGTTTTCCTTTTCTTCTTTACTATAGCACACACGAAGCTCCCCCTTTTTTTTCAGCGGCAACGGAACTTGCTGCTGCAGGGATTCCCTGCCGTAGAGAGCTACTGTAGCGACGAGGATGGAAATCGTTCGCTAGTTCCAATGGAAAATAGTGCTACCATATTTTATGGCGCAATATACTGCTTGATTAACTGTACAGGACATGAGGAACAATAATGAGTACACGGTGAACAGCTCGCAGCACGCAATGAACAGTGACGCTTGATGAACAGATCTATTTCCTTTTTCAACTAATGCAATGCAACAGCAACTAAAAACAATATAACACATGGATTGAAATTTGCTAATGCAAAACTAAGAACAAATCTAAGCACAAAAGGTCTAGATATATGGGAGTATTTTTGTGAGGCAATTTTCTGGATTATAGGACTAAAAAAATATGATAGTAGCTAGGGATACAAAATCCTACAATGTCAACCTGACGCTCTAATACTAAGATGATATGGGGTTTGCCTGATCTTCACGGCGTAGGATTCGGATACTGACATGCACCCTTGATGAACAGTAGCTAATCCCCCGCTACCAGATGCAATGGGTTTGCAACTCTTCGATTAGCCAAGGTCACACGCGTTGAACTTCGAGTGAAGTATATCAATCTCCCAATTCCCAGTGGAAAGGCAGAACGATCTTTGAAAGAAATCGACCAATTCCCCCTCTATGCGTATGCAATGAGAAAGAACAAACGAAGAACGCTTAACAGATACAAAATAGCTATCTTATTAATCCGGAGTCTAGAGTCTTTCAATGGAATATATGAGAATACAAAGGAAGGAAAACCGTAAAAAAAAAAAAATCTGTTCGGTTCCAAATCGTAGCAAAGCATCACGGTAACAGCATAACGAGAGTTAGGCCCTGTTTGTTTCAGCTGGGGATTGTAGAAAGCAGCTTTTAAAATCTGGATTGTAAAAGCTGGAGGTTGAAAAGCTGATGGCTGTTTGGCAACCCAGATTATAGTGTGTTTGGATTGCTATTTCTGCTTGGCAAAAGTCTGTGGTACCCTCGATTATAGGTTGAAAAGTCTGTGTGAACAGTGGGGGGGCAATGGTGGGTAATTTTCACTGAAGTTGGATGTGTATTGTGGTCTTTTGCAAAAAAAAAAAGCTGAGAAAAGCTCCTCCAGAGTGGATTGTGGGATTGCTACAATCTAGCCTCCAGATTATTACAATCCAAATTGAAAGTTTCCTGTTTGTTAACCTTCCAGCTTTTAAAAGCTGCTTTCTACAATCTCCAGCTGAAATAAACATGCCTTACTGTAGCAACAAAATCAGGATTTCCGATTATGTTGCGTTTTGTACTGTAGCGCCATGCAGTAACCCACACTGTAGCAGTCTCAAAATACTATAGCACACCCCTTGCTATTCATCCTCTTGGAGCCCCACGATCCCCTTTGAAAAATCTTCAACACCTTTATACCTAACAACAAGCAAACACTCGCCATTTGGTAGCATATAATTCTCATGTGAAAAATTAAATTCACAAAGGAAAAGATTCACCTGTTGTTGTATAGTTCTTGCCCTAGGGTTAGGGATGTCCTCATTAGTTCCTAAGGTACAGGTATAGAATGCGTGCAAACGAGAGAGCTTTACTTTGCAATGCATGTTGTTCTGCACCATAAATAATTACCCTGCCCTTGCTAACCTGTCGGGCTAGAGTACAAAAGGAGCCAAAACCTGCACTCACTGCTTAGACGATATCGAGAGTGTGTGGTTGAAACACTCGTGCAAAACCATGTACATGCGTCACCGTACATTTCTTCAGAGGAATCACCCATACCAAAAGATGAAGAAACTATTCGAAAGAATGAACGAAAATGGTTCAGCTCCAAGGCATTTAAGCAGGAGAGATGTTCACGGCACTGTTAAGGATTTAGATGTTGTGCATGGAAAGGGACATAAATTAATGACCCGTGAGAAGAGCATGTGGAAGAAGAGATCAATATTTTTAGGCCTACCTTACTGGGAGCACCTACAAGTTTGCCACTGCATCGATGTCATGCACATAGAGAAGAATGTATGTGATAGTTTGATTAGTCTTTTACCGAACATTAAGGGAAAATCCAAGTATGGTATCAACGCATGTCTTGACTTGATCGATATGGGCATAAGACTTGAATTAGCACCGAAAGAGATTGATAAAAGCCGAACATACTGTGAACCTTCTTGTTACCCTCTGTCAAAGTTCGAAAGAACTGAACTGTGCCAGTGCTTGCATTGTGTGAAAGTTCCACCAGGCTACTCCTCCAACATGAAGAGATTTCTTTCGATGCAAGATTTGAAATTAACTGGCATGAAGTCTCATGATTGTCATGTGCTGATGACACAGATGCTTCCTATTGCAATTAGAAATATTTTATCGGTCAAGGTCCAGGAGACAATCACGAGGCTGTGTTATTTCTTTAACACAATTTCTCAGAAGGTCATCGATCTCGAAGCACTAGATAGTCTACAAGCTGAGGTGGTGATGACTCTATGTAATTTGGAGATGTATTTCCCTCTGTTGTTTTTTGATATCATGGTCTATCTCATTGTTCACCTTGTGAAAGAGATGAAGATGCGCAGGCTCGTATTCCTACATAGCATGTACCCATTCAAGAGGTATACAGGAATTATCAAGTCCCACGTACAAAATCAATCTCGGACTGAGGGTAGCATTACGAAGGTTATGCAATCGAAGAGGTCGAGAAGTTCTGCATCGATTAGATGGCTCAGGTCGAGCTGATAGGTGTGCCTTGATCTCATCATGAGGGGGGCTCCAGGGTATCGGTACCATGGGAAGGAAAGAAATCACGACTGATCAGGTTGCGTGTGCTAGAACCCATTTCACGGTTTTGCAACACATGGCTATAGTATCTCTGTCTATCATCGAGCACAAGCACTGGCTAAGGCAAGAGAATTTGGCGCGATAGGAGTCTTAGATCACGAGACAGCATAACCTTCAGTTCAACAAATGGTTAAAGGATCGACCCATCACTAGGAGTCCATCAGATGACACACTAACATGGTTGGCAAAAGGCTCAACTTTTACAGTTGTAACATTGAAAGAATAAATAGATACACATTTTACACAAGAGATCAGGATTTGAAGAGCACAAACCAGAACAGTGGTGTCCGCATAGATGTGTTCAATATCGCTAGGTCGATGAGGAGCTCCTACTATGGGTTCTTAGAGGACATTTGTGAGCTCGACTAGGTACTTTTCAAGATCCCCTGTTTCGGTGCCGTTGGGTCCACCTCCAGCATGTTAAGGTTGACAAGTACGACATCACTACTGTGGATCTTCATGTTGGATACCAAGATGAACCATTCATACTCGCTAACCAAGTTGTTCAAAACTTTTATGTAATCGACCCGTCGAACAAGAAGCGCCACGTAATACTTCAGGGAAAAAGGAGATTGTAGGAGTTGAGAATGTAGTAGATGAGGAAGAATACAATTAGTTTGATGAGTTCCCTTCTATCGGGTACGTCATAATGGTCGAGGAAGAACAACCTGAGGAAGCTAGCTACACACGCGTCGATCACCGTGAAGGGCTAATTTTTATACAAAAGAATAAGTAATGAGTTATGATTTTAAGTGTAGTCTCAAGTATATAAAAGTTGTTTTTAATGAAATGCTTGAAGGTTGAAACATCTTTGTGTATGCATATGATTTATTTAATAAATTTCTCATTCTTTTAGTTGACTGCTTTTAGTTAGCTAATGTTTACCATTCTTTTTAATCAGCTAATGTTTACCAGCTAAATTGTGTTGTGTACTAGGTAATTAATTATCATATATATGTCATAACTGACATCACAGATGGTTATACTAGAACCGTATGTGATATAGCCTCTATAAAAACTCCCTCACGCAGATCAATCAGTTACCACTTACCGGCGCTCCAAACCCAATATAGTCCCGACGCGCCATCTCCTGCCACCGTGCCTCACCCCCTAACCTTGGCATCACCCTCGGACTCGGTGCCTCCCCCCACAGCACCTCCCCCCGGTGTATCCTCCACATGCGATGCCTCCCCCTCAGCGTCACCCCTAGCCTCGGCGCCTCCCCCTGACTTCGATGTCGCCCCTGACCTTGGCGCCTATGGTAGGCATAAGGATTCCCTCTCATTAATGGATGTCCCTCTCATTGTTATTGCATAAGGATTCCCTTGTAGTGCCTATTTGACCATGTGATTGATGATCAGTTTGATTTTTATTAGCTCCATGAAACATTTTACATAGCTTGTAGGTCATTAAGAGTGAGAAGTGGCCATTTATAGATTTTATGTTGATAATTGACATAGACAACAAAAACTATAGTTTCCTCATAGTTTTGGAGAATGGTTGTGTGACTATTGATGGCGTCTCTGAACAATTCTCTTTCTAAAGGGAAAAATGATTTTAATTAAAAAAATTAAAGATATTTGTGACTAGTAATTAGTAATTGATTATTACAGTAATGATGCTTTTTATGTCGCTGCAAATTGACATGTTAACATGATTTCTAGTTACATATGATAGTTCACTTCATGACATTTTCTTGCCCTTGTTCTCAAGCCATTTCATCCTACAAAATGCAACAGTTTTAATGATATGGCAGTACAAAACTGTAAGGACCATGAAAATTTCATTACGCAAATGCATTAGTTGATCACTTAATTAATTCATTAGCATGCATTTAAGCATCCAATCAATGTAGCAGCATGCATTAGACTTGTGAAATAACCAATGTTGCACTAGGAAACTAGAATTACTAGAGGGCCCTTGGATAGCTAGTAAAAGGGAGAGGGTAGAATAATAATCGAAGCAATACAATGAGGATAAGACCAAGCCACAACCTTCTCTCCCCATTTCTCTCTGTCAAAATCGAGAGCCAAGACACAACCATTTCTCCCCAAACCGAGAGAGAGCCAGAGGGAGAGCAAGAGCACATAGCTCCAACCGGAGCCAATCAAGCCGAGAAGGAGGAGAAGGCAAGGAGAAGGAGAGGAAGCAAGAGCAAGCACTGAGAGCCAGCTGGAACCAGGAGGGAAGAAGAGTCGACCAAACCAATAGAGGAGGCAAGAAGGAGCCAGAGCACCCGACCACCTCTCCACGGCCATCCCCACCCTCTTCTTCATCCCAAACCAAACCACTCCCTCCAGGAGCACAAGTAAGAAGTAGTGTAGCAATAACATAGTAGTAGAGTAGAATGTAACATGTCGATTGAGTAGATAGGTAGATAAAAGAGTAGATCGGGCATCAAATCGTGGTCTCGGTAGGGGAGGCTGGTCAGCAACCAGGCGCAAGGGAAGTGACCAGCTGGAAGTAGGTTGCGGCTGAGAGGAGGAGCTGAGTGCTTCGACAGAGAGGAGAGAAAAGAGAGAGGTGTGGGGAACTCGGGTAGGCTACGCTAGTAACAATTCAAAATTCTACCGCGAACACATAGAATCACATGCAAGTAGAGGATCATGAGTCATTACCCTTGACGCGTCGATGCAGTGGAAGAAGATTCGTGCGCGTAGAGGAAGTAGTTGTTCACGTCCCGATCTCCACCGACTGGTTCCCGGACAGCGCCGACTGGTTTTTGATCTACTCGGGGTCGATGGTGGAAGGTCACCGGAAATCCAACCGAACAGCGCGTTCGTGAACGGCAACACCTCTACCGGTATCCACACGTGCCGAGCAGGAACGCCGTGCAGGGTGTGCTAGCACCTCGCCACACGGCTAGGGTTTCTAGGGAGTAAGAGAGGCACGCGACAGCTGAACGTGGTGAGGGTTCTAATCGCATATATCGCACTATTCCTGGCCTGGCCTTTTATAGGCATGCTAGTGGGCCGAAGCCCGCTAGGTTTCCATCTCCAACGCGGATCTCATCCACACACAAACCCGTTAAACTATTCCAACTCGTTAAGTGTGTGACCCGTTAGGTTCAGTGCAAGTCGAACATGAATCTGGAAATTCTTTTCCAATTCAATGATCAACAGCGGCACCTAGCAATACTTATTGATCCCCGAATGCACAGAATCAATATTCGGTTGAACCTTGATACACTCACATACCGATCCCTTTGCCTCACGATACCAGTCAAGCTCAAGGCGAGATGCGCGCCACCCTTGTTGATTGCTTGACCACTTCACTCGACAGTGTGATGGATACAAACCATGACTAGCTCCTTAGTCATATTAGCACGATCGTGCGCTTTCCCTATCCATCCACATGAGGGGCCCAGATGTATCTCTCCCGTTATCTAGGAGGGGCAAATCCCATCTTGATCATCACACCCTTGGCGATGTATCGTGGCATACCCAGTATTCATTTTTATGACTACCCTGTTACGGTGTAGCGTTTGATGACACCAAAGCATACAAGTCTACATGCTAGGTATCCATGACAATCTTAGGTCTAAGGACCATATAGGCGTACCACTCGAGACTATACGCTGATGGCATTATAAGAGATAACAACTCAGCGTCTCGGAGTGGGTCTTGTCCGACTACCCATGTTCTTCAACATGTGTCCACATTATTGGTTCGATATCTCCATATCTATGGTATGTGAAACATTACCATCAACCAATACATGTGATGATCAAATCATCACTGCTCCTCGTAATGATATGGATCAGGGACCCGTTTAGAATAATGTCACTTGACAATGTGTTTCACAATTAGGTCGTACCCAATGGACAAAATGGCAACATTTATTCAGGGAATCGATAAACAAAGTTATCATAATTACATGAACAAAGACGTGTTACAATCATCACCATGATTGATCTAGGGCATATTCCCTTCAGAGGGGAGAAAAGAAAAGGAAAAGAAAAGAGAAGAGAGAAGAAAAGAGAGAAAAGATGGGGAAATTAGTAAATGGGATGATCACCACAATCTGTGATTAAGTTAGATAGTCATTTAGCCGTACGTCTAATAAAAACAAAAAATGTAACAAATGGCCACATTAAGTATATGAGCAATTGGGTATAACCTTGTAAAACATGAAAAGCTAAAAATAAGAATTAACACCCTTCTTTAAATAACATTGCTACTATTAAACTGGTTGGACGCCGTGAATCATATTCAAAATTAATATGCTATAATTTCAGGACAAGAACTGAACCAATCAGACCACCATCTCCAGCTTTCGAGTGAGGACGATTATATTTACCAGAATTCAGGCAAGTTTCCTTGATCATGTTTTGGGATCAAAGTTTTATGAAAGTTTAATGTTGAAATTGCTGTGGTCACTACTTGCATATCAAAAACCTATATTTTTAAATTAAAAAGGAGAATGGAGGATTTTAAAATGGATGAGTGAACGGTTGGAGAGATGGATTGGTTGTGGGAATTCAGCTCTGGACTGAAGGTAACTGGAACTCGGCTATGGGCTGAGAGATTGTAACCCAGTTATGGGCTGGAACCGTAGGACTCAACTATGGGTTGAGAATGTAGGATTCAGCTATGGGCTGATAGCAGGACTCAACTATGGGTTGAGAATGTAGGCTTCAACTATGGGTTGAGATTCAACTATGAGCTAGAGTGATGAAAATCAGCTATGGGCTGATATTTTAGAACACAGCTATGGGCTAATTGTTTAGAATGAAACTATGGGTTAATAGTTTAGAACGCAGCTATGGGCTTAGATTGATAGACCTCAACTATGGGTTGAGATTTTAGAATTCAGCTATGGGCTGAAATAGTTATAACTCAACTTTGGGTTGAGATTTCATATTGCAGCTATGAGCTAAAAATTTGTTGGGGGGATTGGAGGCCACGAAGTTAGTCTTATATACAATTGCTAACGGTCTTTCTTTGAAATTAAAACTTGCAACGTTTTCATTTTAATAAAATCTATTTTCAGAAAAAGGGTTGTGAAGGACAAGATGAGGTGCTAGTAAAAGTAGAGCTATTTTCTCATTATTGCACATTGCTACTAATGCTTGCTTAGTACATTTGTACTCACTCTTGCTAAATCTCCCCTTGCTTAGATAATAGCACCGGTGGACAAGCATGTGGTTGGGGTGACGAGGCAGTTGAGGATTATCAAATGGGATAGACTAATGAGTGGACCATACATTAGCCTCAGTCTTGGTGTCAATAGTACTTTGGTATTATATTTTTGTTGTACTTTGATTCTATGTATAATTAGATGTACTGGACATGTAGCCTGCGTGGCAACTGACTGTAATAAAGTCTCCAATTCAGTCTCTAATTATTGTTCTGTTGCAACACTCTGAACACGGTGTACTAATTGATAAAACATCGACTGCGCTCGATGTTTTGATTAGTTAGTATGCCGAGATTCATGTAATTATCTTAGTGTAATAATAGTGGTTACTGTCGTTACCATTGGCTAATTATGCGGGTCACCACAACAACTCGGCGTAGATTTCTCTCAAGGTAAATTTTGAGCATATTTAAATCTGTTCCTTCTTGCTTTGGCTGTTCTGAAAGTTTTATCGTGGAATGGGACTAACATTACTCAATGTGACATGCTGATGAGGAATATGCCCAAGGGATGATCCAAAGATATATTTACTCCATAACATTTTGATTTCTTTTTCATTTCCATGAAGTATACCATTACAACTTCCTCTATTAACTCCGAGACATCAAATATTATGTTTATTAAAGCATGAAGATATGTCATAAATAAGATATTATGCAAAAATACATTTATGTACTGATTTTTCACGGCATGTGGTAAAGTTTGTTGCAGTTAATCCATTTTAAGAAGATAATTGTATCTGATTTACCAACTTTGGAACACACTAGTTCTATTTAGAATTTTAGATGCATCTACATGCTTGTCATGAGTTGTAGTTTTTTCCTGGAGTCAAGTTGGTTTAGTGCTATGTCAAAGTTCAGAGATGTGATGCTGCACTGAGCTGTAAAATTTAAGTCGATAACAAGAAGTAAAATTCAATTTGATTAATGGATGACTAAGAAGTAGAGTTTATAGTATAGATAAGTACTAGCTAAAGATAGCTGTAAAGGTTTTAAAAAAATGGTGTTTATTTAGTCCGTTAGAGTAAGTCAGTATCTCTAGTATCAGTTTGTAAAATCGATAAGAGGATGGCTTTGGCATCTTCTTGTACTAAGAATGTGAGATCAATGTATTGAAAAGTTTTTAGAGCTGAAGGTCAGATATTTTGATTTTGTCCTCTGACCTTGCTTCCTTGAGTGATCCATACCCAACAAAGATGCCCAAGGTCCTCTAATAGTTCTACTATTTACTACAATTAGAAATTATTTCTATCCTCCCCCTCTGGTATGGATACTCCCTTGGTCCAAAATAGTTAACCCTGTTGGTTGAGCCCTTCTGTTTGGTTGAGCCCTTCTGTATGGTTCATTTACATGTATGCGATTCAACATTAGCGCAAGTACTCCCTTTAGTTACAAAAGAACAATGAGAGCGTAGATGTTTGTTTTTTATAAAAAAAAAGTTAGGTCAAATTTTATTGCCGTTAGATCATGTGCTTGGAGAATTGCAAGATGCATTGCTTTAGCTGTTGAACTTCGATGAACCGAAGAGATAGAAATTTGACTTGTCTCACAAGCATGACGTTGCATTGCCCCTTAACAAAAATAGTGACCGTCTAGTTTCCCGGTAGTATTGCTTTAGTTGTTCAATTTGGCTTGTCTCCACAATTAACACTCTCCACAAATTGACCCACATATATTTTTTATTATTCTCTTTTAGTGGTATCTTTTACAAAGAAGATGACATCCCCTCATTCATTGTCTCAAGGATGTGATGAGCTGATGAAAGGAAAACCGACTCGCAGTCCAAGAGGAGCAACCAAAAGGCTCACAGATCAATGTACCATCACAGTGATCTATTCGAAGGATGGGGCCCCTACCGAACCAAGAAAGTTAGCGAATGCATTTCGAATAATATGCGGGATAGTCGCACGGGAATGGGTCCCCATCACCTGTCCATCCTGGAAGTCATTGACTAATGAGAACCGCAATGACCTGGTGATATACATTCTTTCATCATTCGAGATCCCAAAAGAATCCGTACTCCTAATGCGAAGGTATGCACTACTAGTGGCGGGAAAGGCATGGAAGAACTTCAAGAGTACGCTTGTCAAGGAATACATCAACAAGGATAGGACCCCCTTCTCTAAGTATGGGTTCATTGATGAGGACGTATGGTGGCGTTTTGTTGAGGTGAAGATGACAGATGAATTCGTGTGTCAAAGTGAAGCACATAGGGCCCTACAGGCAAGGAATACCTACCCCCACATACTCGGCACCACTGGGTATGGGGGAAGAGGGCTCAATGGGAGAGGGAGGACGAGGAGGCCTCTGCCTCATTTGTATCGATCGTTGACCAGCGCACTAGAGACTGACTAAGAGCGAGGTCATGTGGCACGTCTTCCGACACCGTCTCCTTTACAAACCCTAAGGACAAGGAAGTCTGCCAACGCCTGGTAAGATATTTAACTACAATTTTGTACGTAATTAGTCCATAACTTCATAAGTAAAATAACTTGTCGGGATCTTCCAGATAGCATTGTATACACAATCTTCTGATGGCTCTTTTTTATTAGACAGGGAGAAAGATGTACTCTCCAAGGCCCTGAGAAACAAGGAACACCTTGGTCGCACGCGAGGCAAAGGGGTTTTCGTTCCCTAGAAAAAGGGATTCCCAAACAACTCTGACAAATACCGGAGTAGGAAGACAACCAAAGCCAAGCGCAAGGAAGGCTAAGTGAAGAATTCAATGATAGGATAAGAAGCCTCGAGGAAAGGCTCAATACTCAGGACAAACTGCCTATGGAAGCCCCCATACATAGGGGTGAAAACGGAGCGGATAATATCTGAATCGTATCCGTATCCGATATCCGTTTTTAGAGAAATGGCAAAAAAATCGGATAGTTGTCGGATACGGATACGGATAATTATCCGGATCGAGCAGCCGGATACGGATCGGATATGGGAGAGGTAATATCCGCCGGATACGGATCGGATACGGATATCCGGATACCGGATATCCGTATAATGGCTACAGCCTACAGGCCGGCAAGCGGCAGCCCACTGGCCCAAGCGCGGAATGGCAACACTCCAAGGCGGCAAGGCCCAAGCTTGGCGCCTCCAAGTTCCTAGCGAGTAGAGACCAGAGACCAGAGAGCGTCAAGCCTGGCCCCTGCCTGCTGCCTCTCAGATCCAGTCCGGCAGCACCCGATACCCAACCGGCCAACCCTAGCTAGCGCGCCGCCGCCTCAAAGCCTCCCCGTCGTCCTCGCGGCTGGGCGCTGCCGGGACGCCGCCACCTCCAAGCTTCCCCGGCGTCCCCGCACTGGCGCACCGCCTCCTCTCCTTCCACCGGTGCGTCGCCCCACTGCCGCCTCGAAGCCTCCCGTGCCACCTCTCCGGCTTCTCCGCCCAACCCTAGCTGGCGCGCCGTCGCCTCGAAGCCTCCCCATCGTCCACGCGGCCGGGCGCCGCCACCTCCAAGCTTCCCCGGCGTCCCCGCACCGGCGCGTCGCCTCCAAGCTTCCCCGGCGTCCCCGCACCGACGCACCGCCTCCTCTCCTTCAACCGGCGCGTCGCCCCACTACCGCCTCCAAGCCTCCCGTGCCACCTCTCCGGCTTCTCCGCCCACCCGTTCTTCTGGTCGACTAGTCCTCTGGAGAACAGGAGAAGTAAGTTTAGACTTTAGAAGCACAAAATCAGATCTACACTGAATAATGCCTCCCATTCTTCAAGCAGTATATTTTGTATTTTTGTATGATCTAGACTGAACAGTGAACACCAATTAGAAGCAATATATTTTGTATGATTAGAAGCACTGAAGCAGTATATTCTAAGTGTAGACTTTAGAAGCACAAAATCAGATGTGATGACCTGATTAGTTGATTAGAAGCAGACAGACTATGCACATGAATGGAGAAAAACTGCTCTATTGCATTTGAGGTATTGGAGCAAACCAAAGCAAATACTCCATTGTTTTACATATATCTTGCAGTAAACTAGAAACACTTTAGATCCTAGCTGCGCTATAGTGATATCTCTCTATATATGTATATATCTATGAGTGTGACCATTTGTACATGGTAACATGTATTTGTTTAATCAACTGCGTGCTGGATAAATTTTTGGTTGAGATGAACTGACCAAATTGAAATGCAAACGTGAGTATCAGAATGGTTTGAAACATTTTGCATTGATGAATAACATTGTTCTCCTTATTTACTGAGAGTTGAGTGTACTCATTGCTTAAAGGAGGCATTGCATTGATGAATAACATTGTTCTCCTTATCTACCGAGGCAATGTATTAACCATCACAATTTCGTAGCCCTGGTGTTACTAGTACTTTTTTTATTGTTGATAGTTGCAGTAATGTGCAGACTTAAAATCTTAATTTATTGTTGCTTACACAGTGTCCCACGACGAGCGTGCAGACTTAAAATCTTAATGGACATGTTATATTGTTATATGTATGTATGGTCCAGTTTTTTTACTTGATTGTGCCGTGTTGAGTAGACGTAATTGTTATTGTTGTGAATACAAGGCTAAATTGAATTGCCAATGCACTTGAAATACTTGTGTTCTAACTTCTAATCAAATGTGTACATGCATATTTACGTGTTGAAACTTGTGTTTTGGCGTTTACATATTATCCGACTAAAAATTCGGTTTCGTTTCTGTTTTCGATCCGACTCCGATTACTATCCGTTTTATTATTATCCGATACTGAATCAATATCCGATCCGTTTTTAAATTATCCGTATCCGGGTGAAAAAAATGTGAGCGGATATGGTAAAGCCATTATCCGTCCGTATCCAATCCGTTTTCACCCCTGCCCATACATGTGTGCGCAATTTAGCCCCACTACTCGTAAGAGCTGATGTGCGTCCACCGCTCACACAGCTGAACATGGCTGCAAATTTCCTGTCTGTGACATCAAGGTACTAATATATATATTTCTTGAATGCTCTATATATATATAACTATTGGACACATTAGCTAATTGTGTACCATTGAATAGGAGGCCACGCGATGTAATCTCCAAGTGAGAGTTGCCAATTGTTCCCTTCCTCTTCCGACTACTTAGGAGGCTCGTGTATCCATCCACTGAAGGGGCGATGGTGCACGGTACCCTGGTAGTGTCGGGTTTTACAAAGGTCAATGTGGATGGTGTATATCTTAATTTTAAGATCATCACGCTACAGATGCCGCCAAATGACGAGATAGTGACACTAGGGATGCTATTTGCACATTCATCCAGTGGTCTAACAGCGTGTTGACACCTAAATTTGACCGATCGAGACAGGTCCGGTCGTGGCACGAGCCAGGAAGATGGCGCGAGTCGGATTAACAATGAGTAATGGGACATAAGCCATATCGGAAAGAGCATGGTCGTATAAGGCACAGACGGAAAGAAACCGAAGCCGGTAGAACCTGGATTTGATACGGTTGCGGTCAAGATGGAAAGACAAGATCAAGGCTAATACAATTGAAGAGTCCATGATGATCACGATCAAGGCTACACCAGCTATAAAAGGCGACATGCTGCATAGAAGAAAGGGATCAACCAATCCAAAACCAACAGTCAATCTACCAATTACTTTTATTTCCTTGCACTAGGAGTAGTTCTCGTAGCTTTCTAATCTTTCCTCTGTAATTCATGTTGATCAATACAAGTTGCGCATCGTCGGTTATTGATCTCTGCTGCATTATGCCCTACCAAGCTCTCGTTTCTTCCGATCTTGTTGCGCATCGCCTTTTTCGGAAAAGCATGCTTTTACACTATCTGATTGGCTCACGAGAGCAGTTTAGATCTGTTTATCCGGTTCGTGCTGGTTCATACCGAGCTAGCAATAGCCCTATCGATACCAAGACTCAAATCGTTCTCCCGAGGACGATCGTATTCAGCTACATGTCTCTTGCCAATTGCGTGATCAAATCGGTTGGCACGCTCGCAACTCTTGAACCCGGCGTTCTCTTGTGTTGGCGGCGATCGACTCGACGCTACATTTTTCGACGCCAACATACTTTTGGCACGCCCGGTGGGACACGAAGAAACATCGATGACGTCATCAGGAAAGACTGTCGCCCCTGTTGACGTCAACACCGACGCAATTATCGCGCCTACCTTGGCCGATTTAACACCAGAACAACGCCAAGAGATTGAAGATCAGAAGACGGTGTTTGAGCAGATGATGCTAAGCTGCTTCCAGGAGACACGGCGTGGTGTCACCCAGAAGATGGCGCTGCCGACGGTCAACTCTTTCAGAGCCATCGCCCCAAACACCAATGACGAACCTGGGGTAAGCCAATACATGCCCGCACAAGCAGAATTATCGGAAATGATTAATCAATCTATCAATCACGCGTTGCTAAACCAGTCATCGGCTTTAGTCACCACACTCAGGCCGTTGATATCTAACAGCGTAAAGGAAGTAGCGTAGGAGCTTGTAACAACCAAAACCCTATTTGATCCACCACAGGCCCTCCCTACGTACCCGGTCTACTCAATCGGTCCCGGTACTCAGGGGCTAAAGCCGATGGTTGAAAACAAACCATCGGCCGCAATTATGATGCCTACACCACCATAGCCGACGATCACCTTGCCTAGGGATCCTGGGACAAGCAAGGTCAGGCAGTACTATGCTCACACCGATGACTCCAAAATAGGTGCCACGGTTAGCTCAGTCTCGAATGTGCAGCATTCACATCGGGTAGCTGTTAGTGTTATGCCCTTGAGGCAATCATATGGATGATTGTAACATGACTATGTTTATGAATAATAATATGATTATTGGTCCAATGAATGTATATCATTGTTTTGATCAACAAGTGTGTGACTTGTTTATGAAGCTCTTTACTTATTGATATAATTGGATAGATATCTCTGATCGGATATCATCGTATAGGACAACGATGAATAGATCAGCACATGTATTGTTTGATGATCATGTTTCATAGATCATGGGATATGGAGATATCATCAATACATAGTGGACGCATGTTGAAGAACATGTGTTAGATAGACCCACAATGGGACACTGTGAGAATGTTACATTCTTATGTGTCATCAGTGTATCTCATACATAGTAGATGTATGATCCTTAGACCTGAGATTTTCATATTCCCTACATGTGTAATAGTTTACCTTGGGGTTACCAAACACTATTTCCTAACCGGATAGTTATAAAGGTAGCTTTCATGTTTACTATGAAACATGCAGAGGGAAGTGAGCAGTCAAGATGGAATTTGTCACTCCAATGTAATGGAGATATATGTCTAGGCCACTCGTGTGATATGATTAAGGAAGATCATGGCCATGCCTTGATTGAGAAGTCAATCACAACTTATTAATATATCACAGATACGAGAGATGGATTGAACTGTCAAAGGATGACATGCTTCTCGCCTTGAGTTCGATCTTTATATAGTTTGGCAAAGGGATTATTACATCAGTACTTTAATCATATGTGTTTAGGAGTTGGCATGCTCTGCAAGGAGCCGCTACCGACTATTGGATTAGAAAAAGGGTTTTCCGAATCCATGTCCAAATGCGCATGAACTTACAGGGTCACACACTTAATGGGTTGGGACGCATTAATTCGGATTGGATCCATAATTAATGGACCTCGTGGGCTTAGCGCGTAGATGGGCCCTAACTGCCTAGGGTTTCACCTCGTGGCTATATAAGGAGGGGAGGAGGCTAGACGCAGAATACAACTTTCGTGCGGTTTAGAGGTGTTTCGCCAGAAACCCTAGCCACCTCCTCTCGTTACCCCTGCCGAGCGACCCGGTGCTTGCACACCGACGCACGGCGTTCCATCCCCAGATGTGTGGACTGTTGTGGTGACGCTGCTGCTACTGCGGCATGGCGAGGACGATCCGCGGCGAGGACGATCCACGCCGAGAACGATCCACTACAACGACGTGTGAAGGATTCCGCAACTGCGCGTCTAGTGGTAATAGATCTATGATCCCCTTCTTGTGAGTAGCTTTTCTGCTTTGCGGTAGAAATTTTAATTTGTGCTAGTATAGCATACCGCGTTCCCCAACAGTAGCTGCATACCCGGAACCTGTCATACCATAACCAGATCATGCGCGGCACTAAGTCATTGATCAGGAGGCTGGGCAAAATCACCGATAACACAGACTGGTGGCACACCCCGAGTTTGCACTCGGGGGGCAGCGCCAGGTTCAGCCCGAGCTCCCGTGTGACATCATAGGATGTGACAATATAGATTGTGGTATTATGGTACGACTTTATTACCTTGTTTTTGGGCTTTTCCGGGTGTTTGGGCCTCTTCGGGGGAGTTTGGGACTAGCGGGAGCTAGTTTGGGCTTTGGGGGGATGAAGTGGGCCGTTGGTGGGGGAGTTTTTGGCCTAGGAGGGGGGAAAACCTGCCACCTCCCCCTAGGGTTTCCCCCATGCCCCCCTAAGCCCCCTTGTGCCCCACTCCTCCCCCCTAGCCGCCATCTCCCTCTCCCCCTCCCCCTTCCCCCATGGCGCCCCCATCCCCTTGCGCCTCCCCTCCCCACCTCTAGCAGGCCATAGTGCCCTCCCCACACTGCCCTCGCACGGGTTGGAAGCCCTCCATCCGACGAGATCCGGTGACCCCAGCGTTTTCGACGATTGGAGGGAGGATTGGACCGAGGAGATGAGGAGTTCGTCGTTCGTCGGATTCTTCAAGCACGGTATGGGATCGTAGATTCACTTGTAGAGTTTTGGCGCTAGTTATATGGGGGAGATCTTGTTTAAATTTGATGTTTTGGTGCTGTGATTACAAGGATTTAGAGTGATTGCATCTCTGTCCTGCGTTCTGTCCTCGGACAAATTAGGTCGTCGATCTTCGGATGCGATTTTGGCAATTTTGGAGGCGTTTTCTAATCGGCTGGCTGTTACGAAAGCTGTAGGTAATCCAATTAGCTTTAATTGTACATCAAGAATGTTAAATTCCGTTCATCCTTTTAAAAGTTATGGCTGTTTTACCAAGCGCTGCCCAATCTATGACGTGATTGGGACAGATTGTGTTCAACTGTAGATTAGAGGATTTTAGAAGCCGATTCAGTTTTCGCGAATACTTAGAAAAAGATGGGAAATATCCTAAGCTTAGAGAAAATGTACTCGTTTACCTTATTCAGAGTTTTAGAACTCAAGTTATGCTCGTTGGAAGCATGCTATCCCGTTGGACAGATTCTCTATTTTTCGGGTATTAGGAGTGGGGTGCGAAGTCATTGTAGATGATTGAGTGTAATGTACCTATGTGCAGGTGGTGTGACCCCGGGAGTGCCCTCAACATCTCGCCACTCCGTCGCACACGGTTGAAGGCAAGTGTATTGTGATGGATGTGGTTCGGTGATCATATGCTTGCTTATTGTTGTGATGTAGTCATGTGAGATGATGATCATGTGTTTACTTATGATTATGCAAGTGTGTTGCGGTGGTTATGGCTTGGGTGGCCATATTGCTTGCTATGTGTAGCTTATCCATGTGTTAGGTTAAGTTGCCACGTTTGGTACTTGCATGTGTTATGATGATTATGGTTTGTTAAATGGCTATGCAATGGTTAATTTGAGTATTTATGCAAGTTATTCATGTTATGGCATATGTGCATGCATAAAGGAAGAGGTGACCCATTCTGATGCAGGCATCTATGTTCACACGTAGTGAACACAAAAGTCCTACCTCGTAGTCTCATCCACGGTTTTGTATGGGAGCGAGTCAGTAAGAGTAGGCACCCTCCACGGGATGGAAGGGAAAGAGGGTGCACACCGACGGGTGTGCACTCGGCAATACTGATTTGTTCTAAGCAAAGAGGCATGATGCATTGCATTGCATAAATGAGAATGTGAATAAGAAAGTATATGAGAATGTGAATGAGAAGTATATGAGAATGTGATTGAGGAAGTCTTCATGGATTGTTTTCCATGGTTGTTGATTGGTATGTCGTATGTATATGAATTGTTATTGTTTTGTACCATTGCAATACACTTTGCTGAGTGATGAACTCACGCTTGTTGTTTATGTTTTTTTTAGGTACCTTGAATGCGGCATGTGGGAAAGGGGAGCTAGATTCACGTCTACACATAACATCACTTAACTAGATAATTATCTACCCTTTTCCATAGTTATGATGGTTTACCTTATTGAGCCAAATTGTGGACTATGTCGTGATGGTTATTTCAACTATTTGATCAACTCGTAGTTGTGCTTGAGATGGCTAGATTTATCCTTGGTATAAATTGTAGATGCAATCTTGGTTATCATGCTCATAGTAACTGTTATGCTACTATTATGTTGTGAACTTACTATTGATGCTTAAAAACCTTGTTAAAGCAAATATATGTTGCCAAAATTTTGTTTAAGTTATTAGTGTAGTTCCTGTAATTTAATGTTAAATATGTGTTTTAATTATTGCTAGTATACTTTGTGGTGGCATTCGTGGCATATTTGGTGTCGGGGTGTTACATCCCGCTCGGGGGGCACCGCCACGACATGCCCAAGTTTGCACTCGGGGTGCAGCGTCATGAAACACTCAAGTTTGCGCTCGAAGGATATCGACACGGACTAAATACGCTAGCAACCCCACCACCGGCTGCACCGCCCAGAGAAGCCGATTGGATGGACGCAATCACAAACGTCCTGCGAGACCAGTTCAGCATTCAGCCGAGAGGACAAACTCTCGGCTACAGAAAGCCTTACCCTATAACATTGATCGGATCCCATATCCCAACGGATACCGGATCCCTGACTTTGCTAAGTTCTCAGGGGATGACGCAACCACCACCATGGAACACATCGGCCGCTTCATAGTGCAATGCGGAGAAGCAGGACATTCCGACGGGCTCAAAATAAAACTGTTCGCATTATCCCTGTCTGGAGCGACGTTCACATGGTTCACCACTCTACCTCCAAATTCGGTCAACACTTGGGCCGATTTGGAAAGCCGATTTCACGAGTACTTCTTTTGCGGAAGTCTAGAGTTACGGATCTCTGATCTGAGCTCCGTATGGCAAAAGTTCGGAGAATCAGTGGCTGAATACATCAAGAGATTCAGAGAAGTGCGTAACCGATGCTTTAGCGTTACTCTGCCTAAAAATCAACTTGCCAACTTGGCCTTTCAAGGCTTAATCCCTCCCCTACAAGAGAAGTTCGGCGGACAAGAATTTGCCGATTTAAGCCACTTATTGCATAGAGTATCTGCTCAGGAAGGCCGATTGTATGAAAATAAAGGGTTTATAGATAAGTTTGAGAGTGGTAAAGAAAAGGAAAAACCAAAGGTTAACTTCGTAGAGTATGAGTCGGATGATTCAGCTGATGATGAGGAAACGGATGTTTATATTGCCGAGTGGGTCAAGGGTAACAAAAACCCTTGGTATGCTCCTGGCTAAAACCGACTAAGGCCAAGTCGGAAGTCAAATATTCATTTGATGTGAACAAATGTGACCGCATATTCGATTTGCTTTTACAAGAGAAGCTGGTGCGGATCTCGGAGGGGCACGTTATACCATCAGCTGAAGAATTAAAGAAGCGTAGATATTGCAAATGGCATAACTCTTTCTCGCACAACACTAATGATTGTAATATCTTTCGTCAACAGATACAGTCGGCCATAGAAGACGGATGACTGAAGTTCGCAGAGGAGCGGGACTTGCAGGTCGACAAGAACCCTTTTTCGGTCAACATGGTCAGTTGCTCGCTTAAGGGGAAGGGAATACAACAAGACGAAGTCTGTTCATTGGCGGTATCGGCCACAAAAGCCGATAGGAAGACGGTGAACAAAGAAAAAACAGTGCAAATCACTATCAGCTCGATCCAGATAGAGGCCGATCTTGAAGGAAAACGGTCTAGGATAGTTAAACTGAAAGGTAAACCTGAGGTCAACAAATTGGCTTAGAATTGAATTTGCAAAATGTGTTTGTGCATGTGTTTGACAAATTGACAAGAAACAGTAAGATTCGCATTAGCGCCGGACCAGAGTTTCAGAAAATAGTAAGTTTCCCTTTTGCGCCGGACCGGTTTTCGCTATTGCGTAGGACTAAACTTTTAGTCTGGCGTGAACGTGTTCTCGAGGTACTTTATGCCGGACCAAATTTTCCTATTGGCGCCAGACCAAAAGTTCCAAAGAAAATTGCGCCGCATCATTCCTTTGCATCAGCGCCGAACCAAATTAGGGTTTCTTTCGCATCTACACCGGACCAAATTTTTGGTCCGTCGTGAATGGGTTTTCGAGTGACTTTTTCATGTGTACGCCGGACTATATTTTTGGTCCGTCGTGAATGCATTTTGCTCGGGTAGGGTTTTGCAAGAATTCGAATTGAACTTTGGTTTGAATTTGAGATTTGTAATAATTTCATGATGTTTGTTTTTATGTGCAATTTATGCAATGCTCGTGTGAGTATTTGCATGGACTAATGTTGAGTCAAATCGCGGACTTGTGCTCGGATTCGTTTTGTGGTTTGTTCATGTGCAGGTATTGCTCGAGGGCGAATGTGGTCGATGACGGGACCGGAACTAGGTTCATGGAGGAACTGAGGTTCGGGACTAGGTTCAGGAGGAACTGAGGTCTTGGTGGTCAAGGATGTCATGCGTGATGTTCGGGCTAAGAGAATGGTGCATATGAAGAATGGTTAGTCACGTGAGAATGGCATGTGGCCATGCGCGTGCAAAGGGTTAGTCACGTGAGAATGACAGGTGGCCATGCGCGTGCAAAGGGTTAGTCACGTGAGTATGGTAGAGTTGCCATACGCGTACAAGAGTTGTACTCGGCCAGGTTGAGTCAAGTGGAGTTGTGTTGAATACATACTCCTTCTAGGATTAGGAGTGGGACTCCTTCTAGGATTAGGAGTAGGAATTGTATTTAGGACTCTATGTGTTTGCTCTGTATAAATAGGGGGGAGGCGCCTCTTGTTTATGCATCAAGTTTTGAGCAAGCTTTAGGGTTGTACTCTTTTGTTTGGAGTACTTTAGACAAAATAAAGGAGAAATAAAGATCAAGTTCTTCAAATCTTTTGGCGAGCTACAATTCTAGTAAGATCTATTCTCGTCATCTTTTGTCACAGCAAGCTTGCGAGGTTCATAACTTTTGATCTGTAAGTCCGATCGAGCTGATTCTTTTTGGGTTCGATTCGTATTGGAATCTAGTTTCTTGTGTCCCCATTTCAGATCGATATAACGGTTGGATCTCCAGGAATTGGCATTTTACCAAACCTCTGTCATTCTGTTTTTGTCGAATACGAGTCAATTATTTGGTTCTGTTTTGGGGTGAACTTTTAGTAGATTGAAAATTTGGTTTTCGCTTCCACACAATCATTCACCCCCCTCTGATTGCTATATTCGTATACTTCGATCCTACAGATCGGCAGAATGGAGAGAACACCCGAGCGGTTAACAGAACAAGGCAAAGCCGAAAAACCAAGATCGACCAAGCAAGGGGGTCAGAGAAAGTCAGTCCACGAAAGAATTTCATGGGCAAGAAAGAGCCTAACAAGCACTGGGGAAAAACGCAAGGCAAACTAGTTAGAATTAGCTAAGTCCAAGAACCTTGAAAAGGCAGTCTCAAAAGGGAAACATAGTCAGAAGCACGACATAGCCGAAGTGGCTGGAAAAATCCGCCAACCTGTGGAGCCAAAACCGCGATGGTGCCCGGCTGGTCTCACGAAATCGCAAAGACGTCGGCTCAAGCTCCTCAAGACGTAATAATCCAGAAGGGCTGAAGAAGAAAAGAACAGAAATGACGCTTTCAATGAACTACGCCCTGTAAAGATCCCAAAGAAAGAATGGCGCAGGAAAGAAGTTGCTCCAGATAGTCCTTCTATGGTTGAAGATATGGACACACCCATGGCTGAGGACATAGAGACACCCACAGACGAGGACATAGAGGCCTTTATGGACAAATATGCGGAAAAATCTGGGGCCAGAGAAGCAGAAACATCTATGACCGAAGACGACACACCTACGGCTAACAATACAAATAGTTCTGGGCCAGATGATGTGAAACCGCCAGCAACACAGAACGGCATACCCTCTCCGGCAAGCATCAATATGGTGTTTGCCTTACTGGCCGAGTTCAAAGCTAAAGCCACTACGACCTTGGAATCATGCGCGCAGTTGTGCCTGGGGTCCCAGGAGGCGATTTTTGAGAAGCCGCAGGAAGATCACCAGCACTTAAAGCCATTGTATTTAAAAGGGTATATCAATGGCAATCCGATATCTAGGATGCTAGTAGATGGAGGTGCAACTGTCAACTTGATGCCATATTCAACGTGTAAGAAGCTAGGCAAATCTGATGAAGATCTCATAAGAACCAATATGGTTCTTAACTACTTTACCGGGGATCCCACAGAAGCCAGAGGCATCATGGTCACGGAATTGACTGTCGGTAGCAAAACTTTGCCGACTGCTTTCTTTGTGGTGGATGCCAAAGGCAGTTACAGTGTGCTGCTAGGAAGAGATTGGATCCACGCTAATTGCTGCATCCCGTCTACCATGCATCAAAAACTGGTACAATGGAACAGAGATGCAATCGAGATTGTGGAAGTCGATACGTCGGCTCATATTGCCATGGCCAGTCCCGATGCAAATTGGCCACATGAAGGAGCCAGGCGCATCTCGGGTAAAGCATTAGAAGACTGTGATTTTGTTTGCATCAACGATGCAAAGATAAGTCCGTTCAGCATAAGACCTAGTGCAGTTGATCGGATAAATGAAGTCCTGCGACGATGGAAGACTGCCTTAACACAAGATGGTTGCAAGGAGGAACAAGAAGCCTGCCCGAACTGGAGGAGCCCGCAGCCAGCCGTCGCTTCGCCGATGCTCGAAGACGCAGCCGCGCGCCACCGGGCCGCACACGTGCTCCCGCTGGCGCCATGGCGCCGCCGCCGGCCTCGCAGCCGCCATGTGTCGCCGCGCTTGAAGCCGCTGAAGCCACATCGTTTGCCAGATCGACGCCGCGCCGCGCCCCTACCCGGCCGATCGGCACCGCCACGGCGCCCACTTCTGCACGGCCGGTCCCTTGCCCATGCGCCGAAGAAGCCGATCAACATGTCCAAGAATACATGGACTTGATGTCCAAATTGAAATCCAGTTTTGAAGACCGGATGGGGCACATGAGGGAAGGAGGAAATTACCGGTTTGCCCCTCTCTGTTTTTCCTTTTCCTTTATTTTCTTATTCTTTTTCAGAAAATTGATTAAGAATTCGAAAAAATGATTAGAAAATTCTGAAAATTGCCAGAAAAATCTGAAAAATATCTAGAAAATTCTAGGAATTTTTTTTGGATTTAGTTTTAATTTTCTAGCATTCTCTTGCAGCATTTATGAATATGTTCCATGCATTTGTATTTATTGCTTTAATCTATCTTACCGGAAATTGAAGTACGCCGCATGAAGCAGCCACCGTCGCACCACGAAGGCCACCGTGCATGGAACTGACCGCATAGCGTGCATGAAGCCGATCGCACGAAGTCAATCGCGCGTATGAATCTGATCGCATGCACGAAGCCGATCACATACATGCACGAAGCTGTAATTATGAATCTTTATGAATATTTGTGAATCTTATATTTATGAATCTTGTACTTATGAATCCTGCATTTATGAATCTTGTATTTATGAATCTTTTATTTTTTAATCTTGCATTTATGAATCTTGCAACCACTTTCTATTAGATTACACGAAGTAATCTAATGAAAAAATCTTATGAATATGTAAATACCTGGCATTGTCATACGTGAGTTTGAAGAACTGGCCCGAATGGTCAGAACTATCTCACATGGGCATCAGATGTGAAGATCGTGCTTAGGAGCAAGAAGCTCCGAGTTGCCATTGGTTTAGGGTCCTTGAAGGACAAGCAACCTACTGCCGAGCAAAACGATTAAATTTTGCACTTCCTCATGTATCACCTCTCAGCCACTTTAAAGAATGAATATATGGCTGAGATGAGTACACTTGAGTTATGGACCGCACTTCAGAAGCGGCTCGAGAAACTTAAGTACACCATCTTGTCCCAAGCACAGCAAGATTGGGTCCGCTTGAGGTTTGCAGACTATAGATTGTGGTTGTTAATGAATTTTTGAATAATGAATTGTAAGCTCTCAAAGAGCACAAATTTTCTCATGAATTGAATTAGAGTTTACTCTTTATTCCAGTATTCTTTATTTACAAGCAATGTTTGAATTGCTTTACCACTGTTTGATTAGAATTATATTTCTTTTCATTTAAAAATTGTGTAGCGCCCAAATGGAGGACATGTGTATTGTTGATAGTGGCACAACAAATACCATCTTAAGAAAATCGAAATACTTCCAGACGATCAAGAAGAACGCTGGAAGAATTACGACAATCGCATGAAGCAATACGCATATAATAGGTTCGGGAAGAGATACAATTATATTGCTAATGGGTACAACTTTGGTAATTGAAGAAGCCCTATTGTACCCTGAATAACACGTACTCTCTTAAGTTTTTAAGATATCCACGCCAATGGGTTTCACGCAGAAACCATTGAAGAAAATGGCAAAGAGCATTTCTGCATTGTGAAGCACGCGGAATATGGAAAAATGGTACTAGAAAAATGTCCCTCATATGAATCTGGGTTGTACTACACAAGAATCAATGCACACGCAGTGTATACTTCTTTGAAGACTATCTTTAGAAGCTCTGAATTATTTTCTTTATGGTATTGTAGATTAGGTCATCCTGGTCTTAGAATGATGCGAAATATAGTTAACAACTCACAAGGTCATGGCATTAATGTTAAAAATTTCTCGAATCATGAAGATTTTGTGTGCTATGCATGTGCCACCAGGAAATTAATAACAAGACCCTCTGTTATGAAAGTGCAAAATGAAATCCCCGCATTCCTGGAACGCATTCAGGGGGATATTTGCGGTCCGATTCAGCCCTTGTCGGGGCCGTTTCGGTACTTCATGGTGCTCATTAATGCTTTCTCGAAATGGTCGCATCAATGTTTGCTGTCAACAAGGAATCATGCATTCGCAAAGTTGATCTCGCAGATCATTAGAATTAAGAATGCTTTTCCTGATCATCGCGTGAAGCTCATTCGACTGGACAATGCCGGCAAATTTACTTCCAAGGCATTTGATGATTATTGCACAGCAAATGGAATAACTGTTGAGCACTCTGTACCGCATGTCCATACGCAAAACGGACTAGCTGAAGCACTAATAAAGAGGATTAAGTTCATAGCTCGATCGCTCTTGCAGAGTTGTAACTTGCTCAACACTTGTTGGGGACATGCAGCCTGCACGCAGCAGCACTCATCAATTATAGACATCGGCCTACAACATCCATTCACGTATGCAATTAGTGCAAGGGGTCATCCCGAAGATTTCCCATATTAGAAAATTTGGTTGTTTGCTATATGTACCTATACCACCCCCACAACGGACTGCAATGGACCCACTTTGCATGTCTGGGATATACGTTGGTTATGAGAGTGCATCCATAATCAGGTATTTGGAACCCATGACTAGAGACTTGCATACAGCCCGATTCACTGATTGTATCTTTGACGAGGATTGTTTCCCGTCATTGGGGGGGGAGAGAATCAACCATTGGATGAAAAATGCCGAAAAATAATATAGCATTCCATGGGATCCTCGCGCATGACCCTCGCACTAATGAAGCAAATCAAGAAGTCCAGAAGATAATTGATTTGCAAAATTTAGCAAATGAACTGTCTGATCATTTTTGTGATCTGAAGAGCGTTGGTTAAGTCGCATGTACCAGCAAGAAATGCACCAGAGAGGGTTGAAATACCAAAGAAAGCAGAAGGTATCCCTCATCCTGTTCAGAGGCCTCAAAGAAAAAGAACAGGAAATCTGGCTTCTCAAACCCAAAGTACCCGGAGACGTCTGGGGAAAACTGGGCAAGACGACTTACTACAGCCAATCACGAAAATGCCCCAAAGCAAGAAGAGGAGCCAGTTGAGACCTGGCACTGGAAAGAAGCCTGTGGAAAAGGCAATTCCAGATCTGAACCTTCCATTGGAAGAAGCCGCCGGAAATAATATGTGCGCACACATTGGCGGAGAAAAACTAAAGGAACTTGTTCCTAGAATGGGAAATAGTAGTAAAGAGCAAGTAGAAGTGCATGAAGCACACCATGATGAAATGGCCATAAATTTTGTAATAACAGGAGAATCAATTAATAGAGTAACAGCCAATGTCGATGCATAATTTGCAAAGAAGATTGCCACGATCATTGATTGTGATCCTAAGCCTACATCTCTCGCCGAGTGCAAAAAAAGGCTCGATTGGGAAGAATGGAAGAAGGCAATCACTGCAGAGTTAGTCTCTCTGAACAAAAGAGAGGTGTTTGGGCCTGTGTGCTGCACGCCTCTCCATATAAACCACAATAGGTCACAAATGGGTTTTGTTCGAAAGAGGAATGAAAACAATGAAGTTGTAAGGTACAATGCAAGGCTTGTTGCTCAAGGTTTCACTCAACGTCCTGAGGTTGATTATGAAGAAACTTATTCTCCGGTAATGAGAGGAATTACCTTTAGATACTTGATCTCAATGGCGGTCAACTTGAAGTTGAGAATGAAGCTAATGGATGTTGTCACAGCATATTTGTATGGAAACTTGGATTCGGAGATATATATGAAAGTACCGAAAGGTATACCTATCCCGAACCAAGACAGAGCAAATAGAAACCTATACAATGTGAAATTGGAGAAATCACTGTATGGGCTGAAGCAGTCAGGAAGAATGTGGTACAATCGCTTGAGTGACTTTCTCTACAAAAAAGACTACACGAACAACGAAGATTGTCCATGTGTGTTTATACAACGATCCCCGAATGGATTTTGTATAATCTGTCTATGTAGATGATTTGAACATCATTGGGACGGATGAAGAAATTGAAGAAGCATGCTCATACTTGAAATCTGAGTTTGAAATGAAAGACTTGGGTAAAACCAAGTTCTGTTTAGGCTTGCAGCTTGAACATGTCCAAGGCGGAATCTTGGTACACCAATCATCCTACACGCAGAAAGTGTTGGAGAGATTTGGTTTTGAAAAGGCATACCTTGCAAAGACCCTAATGGTCGGAAGGTCACTCTAAGCAGACCTAGAGAAGAGGGGGAAGTCTTGGGAGCGGAATTCCCATATTTGAGTGCAGTTAGAGCACTCATGTACCTTGCGAATAGCAGTAGGCTGGACATTGTGTTCGCCATTAATTTGCTAGCACGGTACAGTGTAAAACCCACCAAAAAGCATTGGAAAGGGGTGAAGGACATCTTCTGTTACCTCCAAAGAAGTAAAGATCTCGGCTTGTTTTACAGAAGAAACAATGAATTGAATTGGTTGGCTATGCCGATGCCGGGTACCTATCAGACCCACATACTGGCAAGTCACAAACCGGGTATGTTTTCTTTTGTGGTGGAACAACAATCTCTTAGAAGTCGTCTAAGCAGACACTTGTCTCGACGTCGACAAACCACTTAGAAACCATTGTGTTGTATGAAGCCTCCCGAGAATGTGCATGGTTTCGAAGAATGGTTCACTACATCCAGAAGTCATGTGGTTTGAACATGGAACAAACCCCCCACTATTATCTATGAAGATAATGCAGCTTGTGTTGCTCAAGTGCAAATGGGATATGTGAAAAGTAACTTCACGAAGCATATCAACTTCAAGTTCTTTTATGCTCATGAAATGCATAAGATGAACGAAATCAAGATACTGCATACTAAGTCGTGTGAAATTCTCGCATATTTATTCACTAAGTCACTCCCGGCATCTTCCTTTGAAAGATGCGTAAGAGGAATCGGGATGATGAGGCTTAGAGAAGTGCAGATTTCAGAGGGAGAATTTTCACATACTCTTACATAAATATTAAACATAAAGTTTTAGTACCCAACGTGAATCTAGAAGATTAACATTGAAGTTTGAGTGGATTGTACTCTTTTCCTTAGTAAGTTTTTCATTCAAGATTTCTTACATAAGGTTTTTGATGAGGCAATCCATGCAACACAACAAACGTATGCTATGTACTCTTTCTTTAAGTACTTTTCTTACTGGTTTTTTCTGAAGTTTTGATGAGGCATATACATCTCGCGGTGAAAAGTTCAAGGGGGAATGTTAGGAAACTTGGCACATCGTGGTCTATGTGGACTCTCTCGAAACCCTAGCTGTAGGTTATAAATAAGAGGCAGAGGCTCACTTCATTGTACAGATACAAGCATAATAAAGCATGACAGTTCCTCATACATTGTGTCTCTCTCTGTTCCCCAATTTAGATCTATTAGGCAACATCGGACTATTCGATAGCGAGGATGTCTAACAATTTTGACCAGAATCCGAAGAGTGCTACCCAAAACAAGCACTGTTCCGAAATTCGATCGCCATCGTACGTATTTAATTCGCGGCTAAGATTTCCGAAAGTGTAGCACAGCAGTGCACGAAGCATCCGTACGCGGATCAAGGAAGGTCGTTTTCCGTAGATACGTCGCTCGCCTGGCTAAGTACGTTAGCCCATTCCATTTTCAACGGCGAATACGTGCCCCGACGACTTGCGACGCCGATACGGCGGACGGTGGAATTGAATTTTTTTTCCTTTCCGGCCGCAGTCCTGTTTGACCTTGCGACGGCGACACCCGCCCCCCTCACTCAATCGGACTCGACAGCATTCCGAGGGCCAAAATAGATGATGGACTTTCGGTGCCCGGCCCGGCGCATACGCCACCTTGATTGAAGGAGTTGAGCCCGACTTATTGATAAGTTATTAGTCTCTCAGTCTCTCTGAACTTTCGAGGATGGTTTGAGAGAGCACTTTCTTCCTTCCGAAATACAAGATATGTTTTAATTTTATAAAAGGATTAAGGTTACGGTAGAATTGAGAATGTATGAGGAAAAATAACCTAGATACCCTACTTAATCTTATTAGAAATGATAGATAATACTTTATGTAGGTGGTAATAAATAAATACATATGGTTGAGAAGGAGTAAATATGAGTATAATAGAAAAATCCTATTGCATCCGCATACAAGTCTTTTATTTTTAAATAAGATCATTCAAACCATATGTGTTATATATCTGAACGGAGGGAGTATCTGAGTGCGAGGGAAGCATACTTGTACAAGTTTTTAAAACCCCATTTGGCAACTTGGAACCGGACTGTTTATACTAGATTCAGAAAGAAATCCAACCAAACAGACTAAAACTTAGAACGATTCTTCTCGGATCATTTCTTCTTCTTTCACTCTGTGGCCGAATCGGTCTTAACCCCGTTCCACCCGATTCACATAATCCTACCTGAAACGTTTCTACCAAGAATCTAGAATCGTATCCGTTTCTACTAGCATCTGGAGCCGTACCAAACAGGGCCGAAATGATTATTGTAAGTCCAAAGGATGATGAGCGCCACGCTGGACGTTGACGTGCCTTCAGAATGGCGCTTTTCTCCCTGGCATGTCCTTTCGCTCTTCTTTGACCCAAATACCTATCTCGACCTGCCCCGGTCCCCCCTTTCTCCTATTTCTCTTTGCAAATCTCTAGTCTGCGACCAAGCTCACTGGTCTCGATGCCGAGTTGGCCCACCATTCATATTCATAGCGCTAAAACTGGAACTGGGATCGGCCAGATGGGGCCCACCGTTCCACCGGTGAGTTTGGTTGGATGAGCCTATCGGGGAGCGGTACCTCATTTTTCCTTGGCACCGGCTGGAGATGGAAGACCCAATGGGACCCACCTCAATTGCACAAATAATCAGAATAATAAATGATACTCCCTCCGTCACAAATAAATTTGTTGTCGATATAAATATCGATACGGTCTTCAAAATGCATCTTTAATCGTTAATTTATATTATAATACATTTATAAAATTAAATAGAATTATAATATTATAAAACTACTTTTCGAGATAAATCTATCCATATGATTTTCATATATCCATTTTAAATATTTAAAAGATATTGACAATTAAAATTTTAAAAGTTTAACTGTGTTTATGTCAAAGATAATAACTATTTATGATCGAACGATAAAAAGATTACTAAAAGATAGATGAATTTACCGTAACTTAAGTAAATATACAGTGCCATCATATAATGCTAATACCTAAGGTTTCTGAGAGGGTATACAAGCAGTATATGAATTTTTTTTAAAATAATAATATTTTAATCAATATTTACAGAAATAATATGCCGAAAATAAAAATAGCAAAACTACCCTCCTATGTCCATTTGAATTGGCGATAGGGTCCTGTCGCCATTTGAATTGGCGACAGGGGCCTGTCGCCATTTGAAACGAGTCGTGCTTGAATGTCCTAGGACGGGGAGAATTCCGATTTTACCCCCTATCGCCATTTGAAATGGACAGCTCCTATGTCCATTTCAAATGGCGACAGGACTCCTATGTCCATTTCAAATGGCGACAGGACACTGTCGCCAATTCAAATGGACATAGGATGGTAGTTTTGCTATTTTCTTTTTCGGCATATTATTTCTGTAAATTTTGATTAAAATAATATTATTTTAAAAAAAATTCAGCAGTATATGGTATAGAACCCTATTGTCACAAGCTTATCAAGGCACTAATAGGGAACGTCCCCGCTGCCCTGACGTGGATCTATTTGAACCTAGTTTCAATTAGGCATGTAAAAGAGTTTAGTTGGAGCAAGTTTGGATTCTTAGACTAAAACTTTGTAAGAACTTGAGTCGAATTTGAGTTAGGGTCTGAGCTTGGACCTAGACTCAACCTCAACTCAATCCAAACTCAAGTATACTTGAGTAAGCTCGGTAACAATAAACAATTCGATATGCACTATTTCTTAATAATAATAAAATGCTCAAGCTCAAATTTAACTTAAATAAGCTTGGTGAGAGTTAATATATAATAATATTTAACAAAATGATTCATAAATTTACCAGGCTCGCGAGCTATTCGAGCTGGGCACAGTGAAACTCGCGAGTTTAATTCTATTAATTCGGTGAAGTTCGGTAAGAGTCAGCATGACATTATAAAATGCTATTTTTCAGTACAAAAATAATTCTATTAATTCGATTTATTTTTTTAATGTATTTTTAAACTTTGAATAGTTCGTTCTCACTCATACGAATTTTATTTAATTTTTAGACGATTGAGACGATTCCAGTCCCTAAAAATTTATAAAATCATGCTCTATTTTACGGTGAATTTTATTTAATTTTTAGACTTGAGTTTGCTATCTATTTTTAATATTTATTGCGTTATTTATCATTTTGTGCAGACATTGAATACCTTGAAGAGCTTGTGAGTGAGGAGCCAACTCAAGAGCAAGGTTCAGAGCAGGATCAAGTGCTGCTTTGATCATATTGAGCCCATGTTTTAGAGGTTGTATTACTTTAAACTATTGCATGCTAATTTAACATACAAATATTTTAATTAAATTTGGGATTAGCTATTCAATCAATTGAACTTATGTCTACTTTGTCACTTGTATGCTATGATTCATTGTCACCCTAGAATAGTTCTTTATTAATTGGTAACTATTAATTGCTAATCTAGGATGGTTAGAACGTGTTAGTTTGCTTAGTCATGCAACGTATTATTAATATCATTTTGGAGTATTAGAAATTAATTTTGCTTAATGGAATATGAAACATGTTTATAAAAGGTGTGCCCTGTGTTATTGATGTTGTTGATGGCGCGTGGTGCATGGTAGTCAAATGGGGTGATAAAATAATTTAAACTAGGGCAAGTGGCAAGAGTTGTTAACTAGTGAGCCAAGTGCGGCGTTTGGGCGATTGCATTTGTTCTTTTGATAAAGTGGATATTGTGTATTTGGGTAAGTCTTGTCTTGGTAAATTAAGGATTTAACCTTGCAAGCATTTGAACTGAGCTAAACATACAATTAGTTGTTTGGAATGGGACAGACCTAACTGGTTAATTTGTAATGTTTAGGCTTTGGTACTTTCGTGGTGGTGTGAGTGCTATATGTTTGGTTAGACTCACTTGGCGCAAGAGAGAGGGCCTGAGTGTGATAACCAAACCCTTCAGTGTTGAAATATTAGCGGTAGTACTGGGTTTAGACAGATCACTGTAAAGCTTTTGTTATGATCATTCGCCTTTGTGGTGATGCGATCATATCTTGTGAGTAAAATACATAACCTATGCAGAGTGTCAAACTTATTTGAATAGACATGTCCATGGTATTGGACAAAGCTCAGAAATTACAGTAAAGGGTTAGATTTTAATAAAATGATCTTGGGAATGGAGGCTGTGTGTCTATGGGAACTTGGAAATTTGTTTAAGGTTGTCGGATGGTTTATTGTGAAATAAATGAGAAATTTAATAGTGTTAATATTTATTTTACTGCTTTTCAATCTATTTATACTATTCATTTGTAAAAATAACCAGTTGAGCTATTCATTTGGAATAAGTCATGCATGTAGTATATTAGACTTGCAACCTATGCACAACTTGTTGAGTGCTTTATGTACTTACCCCCTTGCAACAATACAAATACCAGTTGAAGAGAAGTCTACGCCAGCTTTTAAGAAGGAATACCAAGAGGAGTCGATTAGTTAGGGACCAAACCTTGCTAGTTTTCTGCGGCATATTGAAGGGTTAATACGAAAAATTTATTTCCGCTGTAGTTTTATTTATTCCTTTGTATAAACCCTACGAGGCGTATTATTGTAAGATTGACCATAAGATCATTTAACAGGATACATTAATAGATGAAATATTTTATATTATTTTTGCCTTGTATGATTGTAGTATTTTATTTATGTTAAGACTGTGTACTAGTATGATTATAAACTAGTATAGAATACATAAATGGTTCGAATTTGTAAATTCAGGTTCGACACATCCGTATATGGATCAAGGAAGGTCGTTTTCCGTAAGGGGGTGCTTGGATTAGGGGTATTTCATTGGAATGTTTTAGGATTTAGTTCAAATTTGAACTAAATCCCAAAACTTTCCAAAAAATTACCACTCATCCAAGCAGGGCCTAAATGTGTCACTCGCCTGGGTAGGGCGATACTGCCCCCGACGACTTGCGACGCCGATACGGCGGACGGTTGAATTCAACTGGCCCGGCCGCAATCCGGCGTGACCTCGCCATGGCGACAGTTGGGCTCGACTGCATTCCCAGAGCCAAAATAGAAGATGGACTTTTGGTGCCCGGCCCTGGGCATACGCCACCGTAATTGATAGGTTATTTGCGAAAGTAAATTGCACCGCGGGTCCCTGAACTTTCAAGAATGGTTGGAGCGAGCACTTTCACCGTTCAAAAACACAAGACATACTTTGATTTTGCAAAAAAGAATTAAGGCCACCGTAAAATTAAAAAAGATAGAGAGAAAATGATATCGATACCCCAACTTAATTGTCTTGCAAGATGATTGATAATACTTTGTGTGTGGTATAATGAATAAATGTATATAGTTAAGAGAGAAAAAACAGATATATAGTATAACAACATCTATTAAATCTGCATGCGAGCCTTCTATTTTTAAATAAGATCATTTAAATTATATATCTGAGTGCGAACGGAGGGAGTATCTGAGTGCGAGGGAAGCATAATTGTCCAAGTTTTTAAATGATTATTGTAAGTCCAGTGGGTGATGAGCGCCACGCTGGACGTTGACGTGCCTTCAGAATGGCGCTTTTCACCCTGACATGTCCTTTCGCTCTTCTTTGACCCAAATATCTATCTCGATCTGCCTCCTTTGTCATTCGCAAATCGGTCGTCTCCGACCGAGCTCGCTTGTGACATGCTGAGCTGGCCCACCATTCATAGGTCTCGAAGACTCAAACTGGAATGGGGCTCGGCCGTTCCACCGGTGAGCTTGGTTGGATGGGCCCATCGGGGAGTGCATCCACCCTTTTCCTTGGCCCCGGCGGGAAATGGGAGACCCAACGGGACCCACCTCAATTGCACAATTAATCTCAATAATAAATGATATTTCCTTCGACAAAAAATAGCTTTGAAATACAGTTTTGATTATTAATTTATATTATAATATATTTATAAAACCTAATGAAATTATAATATTACGGAAGTAATTTTCAAGACAAATCTACTCATATGATTTTTATATATCTATTTTAAATATTTAAAACTATTGACAGTTAAATTTTTAAAAGTTTGATTATATTTATATCCAAAAACGATAACTATTTAAGACTGAAAGGAGTACGATGAAAAAATTAGTAAAAGATGCATGAATTTATCGTAAATATACAGTACCATCATATAATGCTAAGACCTAAGGTTTCTCAGAGGGTATGCAAGCAATATATGGTATAGAACCCACCTCGAATTGTTTTTAAAATAATACAATTTTTAATAGCAACTGCGGAATTAATAAGCGGAAAAAAATTACAAAATTAATACTAAATCGCTAAATGGTGTGGCGAAATAGCAGTAGTCGCCAAATGATATGGCGAAATATCAGTAGTTGCCACACCATTTGGCGACTATTGCTTAATACCACTATTAACTATTGGATTACGGAAAAGGCTATAATCGCCACACGGTTTGGTGACATATCAGTAGTCGCCAAATGGTATGGCGAAATATCAGTAGTCGCCGACTCATGGGGCGATAACTTGATGTCACCAAACCATATGGCGATTATAGCCTGATTAGTGAAATTTCTTTAAAATAATATTATTGTAATGAATAATTACAAAAAAAATAATAGAAATATACTTCTTTTCCAATATTGAAATGGTGACTGAGAGCAATTGCTCTTTTTTCCACTTTTACGCTCTGTTGCAATTTCAAATGGAATAAAGGTCCTGTCGATATTTGGAATAGATACAAGTAGAATAAATAATGAAAAAATCAGATGTATCCATGATAATTCATGTAGTATTGTATAAAATTATTAGCGTGAACCAAAAAATTAAAATTGAAATAATTGTTAGTTTTTTATGAAGGAAAAAAAATACGAGGAAATATTTAATCATTTGCTAGCAATCTCTAAATCCAACGAAATAAATTGCTAAATTTGTATTAAATTACAAGAAGTCAGATTATACGATAACACTTAAGCCTTTTCGGTAGCCCGTAAAATATCATATTTGAATGTAATTTTCTGGAAGAATGGAGCCGATTTGCTATTTGATATATGGACTACCATATTCTGAAAAAAATATTTTATTTGCACCTAGCATTGCATCTAAATTCTACTAGTGCAATAACCCTAACTATAATAGTCGACAATGTACGATAACGCTTAAGCCTTTTTGGTAGCCCGTAAAATATCATATTTGAACGTACGATAACACTCTTTATTACAGCTTGAAACTGAAAGGAGTACCACGAACTTGGAAAATAACAGTTACAACTAGACGTCTACTGAGTGCATCGAGGCCACTTGCCCTTCGCCCATGCCTCCGGTGGGGATTCTCTAGCACGACGTGCCCTCTCTTGACCTCCTTCTCCTCCGCTTCCTTTCTACATGCCTCCTCGCGTGTGGCATCACGATGCTCTTGTTGTTACCGCTTGAGCTCCTCGTCCCGATTGGCTTGATCATGGAGCCTTTGGTCCTTGGTGTTGATCTCCATGTCAAACCACTGCTCAAATTCACACAGTGACGGAGGTGACTACATGATACATAAATTAGAAAAGTGTCATGTAGAAATATTACGAAACACGTATGATTATTACCATCTGGTGATTCTTCAAGCTCTTCTCTAGCGGGTCGAAGGCGTAGTTTCGGCACTTCCAATACCTCCTCTTCCAAGTTGTAATTTCCCAGGAGCGGACAAGCCTGCAGGAATCTCCGCATAAACACATCGATGGGATAGCTCCATGAGGTACAAAGAGGTCCTGGTATGCTGAATTGCACGGACAGCCCGAAGCGTGTCCCTCTTCCTTTGCTTTCCCCTTTCCTTTTCCACTTGCACGCCTCGGCATTTTTTCCTCCCTTCTCTTTCTTTTCTCTCCACTTCTTTCGGTTCTAGCTTTGCTCTTGGACTCGTTTGGTGAGAACGAAGGCAGGAGGGGATCGCACTTATGTAGGGGCGATATGTCCCCGAATAGTGTCACCCATCACCAAAGCTGCCGATCCTGTCGCCCTCTCTGAAAAGCCGCACGACGTGTCACCTATCATCAAAGCTACAAGACCTGTCACTCTCTGTGAAAAGCTGCACGACGTGTCATCCATCATCAAAGCTGCATGACCTGTCACCCTCTGTGAAAAGCTGCACGACGTGTCACCCATCATCAAAGCTGCACGACCTGTCACCCTCTGTGAAAAGCTGCACGACGTGTCCCCCATCATCAAAGCTACACGACCTGTCACCCTCTGTGAAAAGATGCACGATGTGTATTCATCGAGTGCGTATCCGGTGTTGTGTTGTCACGTCGTGTGAGAAAGTAAAAGCGATGACAACACAATTAATGGTGTGAAATAATAAAACGTACGTAATTTGAGAAAATACACAAAATGGATAGTATGATAGACATAAAGTAAGAAAGTAAAAAAAAATGGATCGCTAACAGCCTAATCCTGACCACCCCTACCCCTAGCGTGACCTCTCTTTGGCCGGCGTGCTAAAGTGGGTGCATCGTCGAGAGGTCGTGGGTGAAGCTGCTACGACAGTCGCCCCTGGCAATAGTCTAAAGGGCTGTACCGGTAAGGCGGGCGATGCTCGTGGGGAGGCAACGCGTACTCATAGTCCTCCTGTGTGTACTGCGTAGCTGGAGGAGGCTGTGTGTACTGAGTGCCTGAGAAGAACTGATCCACCCAGAAATCAGGATCGGCGTACCCTGACGAGTGCGGTGACGGAGAGGACTGCCTTCCACCCTGAGGGCAACCTGCAGTTTAGATAGTAATATGGAATCATAGTTAGGTGATTAGATACGAAATGCGAACAATTGAATATTGCTTGACTTACCTGGTGTGGGGACCATGATGGGACCACGTGGTGGTGCCTGCCAACTGGATCCTCCAGCCATGTCTGGGGCCGAAGGCACGGGGTGTGGAAGCTAGAGCCCAGCTGCAGTGCAGGTTGAGGAGCTGGTGTCGAGGAGATGGGCCCGCATGGCGACATGGATGAGGTGTTAGCCGAAACAATTGTGTCTGGGACGTGGCAAGAAGCACCAAGCTCCATGATCTGTCGAGACTGCATCGCCACACGTCTCATGGCTTCCCCCATCTCCTCCAGTGTGACATCGATCCCCTCCCGTAGCCTAGCCAGAAAGCCAGTGGCATGCTGGTGCAAGTCCCTGGCTTGGTCCACCTATCACGTACGAACAAACGATAAACACAACGATAGAGGGTAACGAATTGATGATATAATTTACGAAATAAGACTTACCATCGTGTGCATTGCCACTCCTGCCTGGGCTGGGTACAAGTTTGCCAGGCTAGGAGCATACCTCTAGGTTGGTGGCTCCTCCACAAGTAGGAGACGAGTACGGGTTCGAGGCACGTACCAGGGGTCCAGGGCAGGTACTGCTTGTAGGAGGAGCAGTCGTAGGGCACGTCCTCGTCAACAACATCCTCCAGTGCCCCATCCCACTAGGCGAGCCACGACGTCATCCTTTGAACCAAGGTCGCCATGTTCTTCTGGGGTCCGTGGTTGGAGTACTTGCACAGAAATCCATATTATTACAAATTTAATATAAGCACTTAGCATACTTGTAGTGGCGAGTAACTCACGAGTGCACTTTCGCTATCACGCGATCCCCCGAAGGAACAGGGACCAGTTGGCGAAGTCCGAACTGCCTAAGGACTCGCTGTGGCATGTAGTCCTCCACAAAGATGTCGAAGACGAGTTTCCTCCTCGTTAGCCAGTAAGGGTGGTCCCTGTAGCACAGCATTGAGACCCCCCCCCGTGGCTCTCTTTGCTACACGGTGGTCACTATAAGGGTCTCAGATGACCTGCTCCACCCTCAGGTGGTCGAAGGCCTCCATGAAGGAGAGGTACGACGAACGTACCTGGAGACCTGCCCACTGTAGCTGCAATAGAAAACAATTAACTTTAAACACATGTGATTAAAATTACAATTGCATAAATAAGTAAAAATATGTACCCGTCGCCTGGTCCAAAGCGAGCCCATCGTCGGTCGATCAATCGCATCACCGTCATACATGTCGATGGTGTAGTGTCGAGGGTTGACATAGCGTCGACCCATGGGGAAGCGCTTGAACGACTACAGCTGAAGAAGAAGAGGCATCCTAGTAAGATTGGAGGTCTTGCTTTTCTTCACGTACGCGTCGCAAAAGGGTGCGGTACGTGGCAGCAAGAACTGCTGAACCCTAGGATACCTATGGTACGTCCTTAGGCTTAGCGTCAGCAATAGCCCGTGCATAGACTATCCAACGCGCGTCTATGCTGTCGCCGTTCTATGCTGTCGCCGTGAGTCAACGTGAACATCACCCAGCCGAACAACCAAAGCAGATTGGCCACAAGGTGCCTAGCAACCTGGTAGTTAATGGGATGAGCCACCATCCGCTGCACCTATGACAATTCAAAGAGTGTGATATCATGTTAATGATATACAAAACTGGAATAACATACTAACATGTACAACCACTAACCTCAAACTGTGCCAACTACCTCCTCGATGGCCCGTGCCTCTTGCCTATCTATATCTCTGGGTCAACAGTCGCCACCCCGGGGAACCGCTGCTCCAAGTCCGCCACCCACTCGGCAGGAGTCACCGAGGGTCCGATCGGTGTCCCAATGATCGGCAAGCCTGTAAACATGGCGACGTCCTGCAGGGTCACCGTCACCTCCCCCGAAGGGAAGGTGAAAAGTGTGCATATGTGGTCTCCAACGGTCGACAAAACACGCTATCAGGGAGCTGTCGAACGGAAAATGCCGCGACCGCTTTGGACCGTCATCACCCTCGGCGTGGTCGTCGGGCTCAACTACGTCGGCAGCTGAATCCTCCACCATGCATTCTAGCGGAAGCAACCCGGCACGTGCCAACCTATCAAGAAAGAAAAGAGTTGCATCAGTTAAATGTAAGTTATATGAACATAAATTTTACAAATAATGTAACATGTAAATGTACTGCAACTAACCTGGTGTAGAAGCGAGGGTCAATGCACCATACCTTCTTAGGCATAGGGATCCGCAGTAGGGGCACCTTCTCATGCCCTGTGTCATAATGTGCGCACGGTGCCGCACATCCAAAACAGGGTCCAGAAGTGAGTCGACCTGCTCCATCCCTGCATGTAAACAATAAAAATATTTATTGCACATATAAATCAAAAGACATAAGGGTTGAACATAAATAATACTACACAACATATGAGAAACACGACATATATAAATCAAAAGCCATGAGCGTCAATATTACATAACATCCAATGAATGGTCCAACACTAATATAATTACATAATTCGATACATATTGATGATACACACATCGCCGAAACACATGACATAGCCACCACCATGTTCAGAACCTATAGGCTACGTGCATTGGTTTGCCTTGTGGCCGTACTCACCGCACTTAGAACACCTCCTTAGAGGGCCACCCACTTCAGATTCATCCATGTCATTGCGAATGCGCCTAGTCTGTGGACGACTAGACTGCCCTTCCGCACACCTCCACAAGGTTAGATCCGGCAGACAGATGCGCTCATCTCTGTTAATCACAGTGAAATCACCGTGTGCACGGAAACCCCGAACTCACCAGACTAGGTATGGACAACATGATCCTTCAAGTAGAAAGGGGACATGTATTGCTACGTGTTCATTCAAATTTGCCGACAAGCAGCCATCACGTGTGAACAAGAAATATGAAGAAGTCTTGGCTTATTGTAGGTGTATTCACACCATCCAGTGGCCCCTTGGCGTAGACTAACCTCATGTGTAATAATCACTGTGTCGGTTCCCAATCCCTTTTTGCACTGAAGAGTCACCTCGAAGCGGTACTCAATGATTCCGAAGCTACGCACCATATGCTGTTGATCTTTCATAGTTCATTCCTCCATGTAGGTCATCATACGCGAACAATACGGTGTTTGCAATGTTTTGGCACGAAGTACAACCTACACATGCCTTTTCTGGAAGTAGGAAACGATGCCGTGCAACATGCCTTTCAGGATGGCCACAAGTGGTAGCGGACGGAGGCCTCTGATGACCCAATTGTAAACCACAGCTATATTCTTTGTCATGGCACCAAACTTGTTCAACACATAACAGTTTAGAACAACAACCCCATTTGTTCAACCATGATAAATATCTTAATTTAGTATACTAACCTGGCGCCTCTAGTGTCATAGAGCATTGCCCACATCTCTAGAGGCTCCGCCTCTATCCAGTGCGAGAAACACTTTATGTTCCTTAACGTTCGTCTCCTCAGATTAGGAGGATCGAGCTCCCCAAGGGTTGTTAGCCTTTTGGGTGGGCAATCGTTCGATGTAGGTGGTTGCTTCTTCATCTCTTCGATATGTGCACTTGTGTGCTTATCCAACTCGACCAATAGCGCGTTGAACTTACGTGCTTGATTCTGCTTGCATAACCTCTTAAATAGGTCCATCAGTTTCTTGCCTTAAAACTACTTGAAGAAATTTGCTCCCAAATGTCTCATGCACCACATGTTCTGCAAGTCAGGCCATGAAAATAGCTCATCAAGGTCCTCCTATAGAGTCTTAATTGCTGAAAGGATACCTTTGTGACGATCATGAATGATGCACATGTTGAGACGATCAACAACTACCCTAACCTTCATATGTATGAAAAACCACAGCCAGCTATCTCGGTTCTCACCTTCAACAAATGCAAAGGCAAATAGAAGTATGTGGTTGTTCGCATCAACTGCAATGGCCGTTAGAATTTGCCCCTTGTATTTTTCAGTCAAAAATGTACCATCGACACAAAGCAATGGACAACAGTACCGGAATGATGCAATGCAAGGGCCCAATGAAAAAAAAGCACGACGAAATGTAGAGATCCCATTTCCATCTGCTTCACTTTCTTTGAAAGCGGTGTATATGCCAGGACTGGTTTGCTTCAATACTTCAAGCACACGAGGTAGGTTGCAATACGAAGCCTCGTATGTGCCAAACCTCTTCTCTAATGATTTTTGCTTCGCACGCCAAGCCATCGAGTAACTTATCTGGTACTTAAATGTTCTTAAGAATGATTTCTGAATATACGAACACTCAATATCCTGCTTCTTAATGATTTCATTGAACATCATGCTAGCAATTAGAGCCGCATTCAAGTTGCGGTGTTTCACAAGAACATTTTCTAGTCTGCATGTGTGTTCTTCCACTCGTGATGCAATCCAATACGTATCGCACTTCGGCTTAGATGCATGAACACAAAATTCACATCCATCGGTTTTGCACTTCACTGTGTACCTATCTGGCCTGGACAAGACAACCCGAAACTCTCTGTGCAGCGATAGTGCCCACAGCCTCACTGCTAACTTCAATTCAGAATTGTTCGAGAATATTTGATTCAGGTGAATGGCATTAGTACCATACTCGCAATTTGACTCATGGCCCCACAAAACTTCCATACCAGCTCTGTTTTGCTTGTTCCATTCATCAGGTATGGGTACCTCTGTTGCCCCAGTACTACCATGCATTTCATCATTATCATCCCCCTTCCTCATCTTCGTCGATATATTCACCTCATCTCTAGGGCACGCCTGCACCAGCATCACACATTCAAGGCGAGATCCCTTGCACCACCTTAACCATTTCTGCCACAAATATGTTCGATCTACTTTCTTCAACTCCCACATAGCCGGGTCACCCTTACTACGCGTGAATAATATTTGGATGGTAACAGAGTAAACACTTGGATTCAGGAAAAAATATTGGGTTAACCAAAACTTTATATCATAAATGCTAACACTATCGGGGCACGAGTGCTCAACCATGGTGACCGGAAAACTGCTTAAATTAACACCATTATGCTCATTCTTTATTTCACCATCGCCATAATATACCCTAAATTTCACCGGATCCGACATTATTGCGACGATATAGACAAAATAAATTTTTAGATAACTACTAACATGTAAAATCACTACCGTAAATTGAACAACGTTAATTAATTATAATATTATAGCGCAAGTGCAACATCGCTATTTTCTACTAACATGTAAAATCATTACTGTAAATTGAACAACGCTATAATATTGTAGTGATTTTATATGTTACTGATTGTGAGACCCCGGATCGGCTATCCGAAATCTCCTGTGTATTTCCGTACTAGTCCCAGATCAGTAACTAGTACACACAGTCGCCGTGATACTTCATTGCCAAACAAAACGAAAATTGTAACATAAATATTCAAGTATGGGCCACATGGCCACTTATTACAATACTCGGTCCAAAGACCGGAGACACGACAGCGGAAAACGAAAGCCAAAAACAACGAACACCAAAACACCACAGGCGACGACCAGAAATGCAACTAGATATCCTGGCAATCCTCCTCGAACTCCTCGGGGTAGAGCTCACCATCTTCAGCTGCGTCGTGGTAGTTCTCTGATGATGACAAGTTGTGTAGCACGTGAGTACAAAAGTACTCAGCAAGTCGGGGAAAGTATGATTATGTAGGGCTTTCCAAGGGAAGCTTAACAGGGTTCATTTGCATGAAGCCAAATTTTATTAAACCATACTTAAGTAATAAATTTCACAAAGCATCTTTTTACAATTCTTTTTAACAATTGAATTATTTAATATTGCAGTGAGGTTCTATCCACCATCACTAATATAAAGGCTCTAACCGCCAACTTTTTAAAGATCAAGGTTAATCATGTGACTCCATCCGTCAAGTATAAAACAGGTTCTTTCCACCTGGTTGGCTCTATTCGCTAATCAACATCCGAGAGTTCTAACCACTCACGAATCCCAAAACAAAACACTTTTCAGTTTTTAAAACCAAAATCGAAGTCTACCAATATGAAAGCATTCTTCGCTTTGCCCTTGACCGTAGGCACGGCTATTCGAATAGTTTAACTCTGCAGAGGTGTACAGCTTTACCCACAAGACAAGATATTCCCTTGATGCCATGCAATTAACACACTTCCTTGGGTGTGTCGGCAGGGATATCCTGACAAGGCCGTTACAATGTATCCACCTAACTCGACCCACCCGCTGAGGTTTCACCGCTGTTAGGGTTCCATCCGCCCAGTACAGAAGCCCCCTCTTGCGCCGTGTGAGAAAAACGACATTGCCTCTATCCGGCACTCACATTCCATCGTGTGGTGAGTCTAAATTAGGTTTCTACAAATTAGTTGGCCAGGTTGTACCATTATAGACATGTGGTAGTACGGTTATGCTTAGAATGGACAATCACAAGCATCGGTCCTTAATTGACTTGGGGCGGTACTTGCACAAGACAACTTGTGCTCCATCCGCACCCACCCGACAATCCAATCCGCCCAAGTCCAAACCATTTTTCCTTTTCTTTTTATTTTAGAAAAACAATACTAAAATCATAATAATAATTTCTAAATCATACTTGAAATCATTCTTTTTGAGTAATCCCACCCATGTGTTGTTTTCAGCGAAAAAGGTCCTAAGCAATTCTACCGTACTATGTCACAAAGGATACCATATAAGCATATGCATGGTATAACAAATGTCCTAGGGTTACAAGTAACATGGATGTCGACAACAAAGGAGGAATTTACAATTCGGATTAACTATACACTTATATTTAACATACGATAATAAACATAGCATGCAAGTTATAAAATGTTTAAAACATGTTTATAAAAGTAGGATCAATATGCATCAAGGAGACTTGCCTTCAGTCGCAGCGAGATCGTCAAATGAGGAAAGTCCGGTGGTGGGGTCGGCGGTCGCGTCGGGATCCTCGGCTACGCGCAAATCGAGGCAATAAATAAATACCAGAAAATAAATAAAATCTAAAAATTACAAAAGTAGTACTGGTAGGTAGATCTTGATTTTAGATGAATTTAGAAATTTGAACGGAGTCAATCGGAGTTCGGACGGAGAAGTTATGAGCGTCCGAAGTTTGAAATTCGAAAAATTGGAAAGCGAGGAATATTCCCTGGTATCTTGTTTTGGCTGAATATTGGAATTACATGAGCCTATTACATGTGGGGCCATGATGTCATTGGCTAGCCCTTCTTCTTCCTTGAGCCAAGAACAGATGAGAGAGAGGGAGCATTGGTGCCGGCGATGGGGGGGCATGGCGGGCTCTGGCGAGCGGCGGCAGGCGGCGGCGGGCGGCGGTGGTGCGACGGCGGGGAGCCGGCGGCGGGGTCGGCTGGCCGGCGGCCACACACGCACAGCAAGGCCCAAACAGAGCCCTCCCAAAAATGCGAAAAACCCGATTTTTCGCCCAAATTTGCATGAAATTGAACCCAACAAAAGAATGGAATCTCTAGATAACATCCTTAGGGACTCATAGAAGGAAGGAATTGGATTGATTCTCATCGGAGACGATGAATTTGGCGACGAACGGAGCTCCGGCCGAACCGACAAAAACGCGAAATTCGTCTCCAAAACTTGAGAGATCCTAAAATTGATGGAACGGTTAGAAGCTAGACTCCCTCACGGTCACAAAGAATCAAGTAGCATGAAGATTAAAACACCGAAAATACAACCCGGCGTCGGTTTTCTTGATCTCACGGGCGCACGAGTGGAAGAGGCTAAAGGAGGATCATACCACCGGGACGGGGATTCTTATACGGAGAGAATGGAAGTGGAACCACGCGGAATGGAGTTGAAACAGCCGAGTTACGAGCATTAATGTCCATTTCGGTTTTTCCTTAATGCGACGGTTTCCGGCGAGATTAGCAGCTCATCAAGGTGGGGAATGGCAAGAGGGCGTCGATACGGATTCAACGGAACCGGCCGTTCGTGATTTGGAGTTGATTTGAAGAAGATATGAGCATTTGAAGCAAACCCTAGCCATGAATGCTTCACTAGAGTTCTTCTCTGTTCTTCATGGCTAGAGGAGGAAGACGACACTGTAGCAGCGACACGTGGCGGCTTGTGATTGGTCGAGAATTACGTAAATGAACCGCCCTAGATAAAAATTAGGAAAAATGGTCTAAAAATTCCGGAAAAATTCCTAGAACCATTTTGGAATATTTGGGACCCAATAAAATTGGTTTTGCGGAATTTGGATGAAATTTGTGGAATTAAATATTCAGGTGCGGATTGCGGGCATTAAACAAAAGCCGCGCGAGATAAAATAGGAGCGAAGGTCCAAAAATCCGGGGAATGGTTCCTAAAATCCTTTTGGAATATTTGGGACATAATTGAAGTGGTTTTGGGATTTTTAGAGCATTTTTCAACTCGGGTGAAATTTCGGGTACCGGCGGGAACCCGGAAATTCGGTTTTTCGAACGGAAGGGAATTGAATCCCGATTTCGGATGGGAATGGATGCCAGGTTAAGATAAACACCAAAGAAACTCCAATTTTTGAATTTACTTTATTTAAATTAGATTTTTCTCCAGAAGCAAAAACTGAGGATGTTACACTGATTCAACAATGCTAAATTATACAATGCTAAATTTAACAACGCTATAATATTGTACTGGTTTTATATTTTAGTGATTGAACAACGTTAAATTAAACAATGCTAAATTGAACAACGCTAAATATTGTTATATCACTACTAAATTAAACAATATACTAACATGTAACATACTAACATATAGACAACTAAAATCACTACTCTAAATTAAACAATATAGTAACCTATAAACAACTAAAATCACTACTCTAAATTAAACAAAGTTGAACAACTAAAATCGCTACTCTAAATTAAACAACTAAAATCGCTATTCTAAATTAAACAATTAAAATTGCTACACTAAATCACTACTCTAAATTAAACAACTAAAATCGCTACTCTAAATTAAACAACTAAAATTGCTACTCTAAATCGCTACTCTAAATTAAACAACAAAAATTAAATTGTTACTCTAAATTAAACAACTAAAATCGCTACTCTAAATCACTACTCTAAATCGCTACTCTAAATTAAATAACTAAAATTGCTACTCTAAATTAAACAACTAAAATCGCTACTCTAAATTGCTACTCTAAATTAAACAACTAACATACTATTCTAAATTGAAGAACGCTAAATTAAACAAAGTTGCGATGTTACCTTCTTTCTTCTTCTTCTTCCTTCCTCTTTCTCCCTCTCTCCTTCCTCTCTCCCTCTCTTCCTCCCAGCCGACGTCGATCGCCTCGGTCATTGTCGTCTCGCTCTGCTCTGCCGAATGAAACAGATCGATCTGTTTTTGAGTCGGCTATTTTTTACCGAGCAGTCTTCGCCAAACGGTGTGGTGACAACTAGTAGTCGCCACACAGTCTGGCGACTACTAGTTGTCGACACACCGTTTGGCGAAGACTGCCTCGTTTCCTGTGAAATTTGATGACCACTAGTGAATAGCAGTATTAAGTAGTAGTCGCCAAATGGTGTGGCGACTACTGATATTTTGCCATACCATTTGGCGACTACTGCTATTTCGCCACATCATTTGGCAATTTAGTATTAATTTTGCAATTTTTTTCTGCGTATTAATTCCGCAATTGCTATTAAAAATTGTTTTATTTAAACAAACTTCACCAGCCTACCGCAAGCTTATCGAGGCCCCAATAGGGAACGTGTATGGGGCAAAGGGAATATCCCCGCTCTCCGCAACGTGGATCCATTTGAACCTAGTTCTAACTGTTATAAAACAGATAAAATTCCAATCTAAATTGGATAGACTTTATCTACTAGCGGACGAATCCAAATCTAGCTCATCTTTGTTTTACTATATATTGGACACCCCCTTGTACAGAGAAAAATCAATCTAATAAAGTGTAGGATCGAAGTATACGAATATAGCAATCAGAGGGGGGGTGAATGATTGTGCGGAAGCTAAAACCAATTTCTTGATCTACTAAAAGTTCACCCCAAAACAGAACCAAATAATTGCCTCGTATTCGACAAAAACAGAATGAAAGAGGTTCGGTAAAACGCGAATTCTCGGAGATCCAACCGTTGTAACGATCTGAAATTTGGACACAGGAAACTAGATTCCAATACGAATCAAACCCAAAAAGAATCAGCTCGATCGGACTTATGGATCAAAAGTTATGAGCTTCTCAAGCTTGCTATTCCAGAACTTGACGAAAACTAATCTAATCAAAACTTCAAGATTAAACAAGATCTTCAAAAGATTAATCAACTAGACTTTGAGGAACTCTCAAACAAATACATAGAAAGGTTTTTGATGGATCAAATCAAGATTGAAACTCAAGGATCAAAAAAACAATCTAGATTTAGAATAAGCATGCAAACAAGAACCAAAGCAAAAATACTGTAGCAACGTGGTTACTGTAGCACGCAAGAACCTTGGAAGAATTGATCTTTATTTATTTTATCTAAAGTACTCTCATCAAAAGAGTACAAACCCTAAAAACTGAGCTTGAGGCTCTCAATGCGCTCAGTTCCGATTGATACCCTTCAACAGGAGACACCCCTCCTATTTAAAGGAGCAAAACACAAGGAGTTCTAAATACAATTCCTAATCAAGAAGGAGTATGTATTCAACACAACTCCTCTTGGCCCAACCTGGCCGAGTACAACTCTTGCACGCGTATGGCAACCCTACCATACTCACGTGACTAACACTTTGCACGCGTATGGCCACCTGCCATACTCACGTGACTAACACTTTGCACGCGAATGACCTCCTGCCATTCTCACGTGACTAACCATTCTTCATGTGCACCATTCTCTTAGCCCGAACGTCCCGCATGACATCCTTGACCACCAAGACCTCAGTTCCTCCCTAAACCTAGTCCCGAACCTCAGTTCCTCCATGAACATAGTTCCGGTCCCGTCATCGACCACGTTCGCCCTCGAGCAATACCTGCACATGAACAAACCACAAAAAGATTTCGAGCACAAGTACGCGACTTGACTCAACATTAGTCCATGCAAATACTCACACGAGCATTGCATAAATTCCATTTCAAACAAGCATCATGAAATTCTCACAAATTTCATAATCTCAAATTCAAATCTAAAAAATCAATTCCAATTCTTGCAAAACATCTAAACCAAGCAAAACACGTTCACAACGGACCAAAATTAAAAACCCTAAAAAAAGTCCATTCACGACGGACCAACAAGATCGGTCCGATGTACAAGTGAAAGTCTCGGTTTGAAGAAGAAATCATTCCGGCGAAAACACGTTCACGACGGACTAAAAGAAATCAGTCCGTCGTACATGCGAAATCAATCCTCAAAAAGTCGTTCACGACTGACCAAAGAAATTTGGTTTGTCGTACATGGGAAAATGAGGTTGCCAAAGCATGTTTACGACAGACCAACAAATTTGGTCCGTCGTAGATGGGAAACTTACTGTTTTCTTTAAGTTTGGTCCGGCGCCAAAGCGAAACTTACTGTTTCTTGTCAAATTGTCAAAACACATGAACAAACACATTTTGCAAATTCTATTCTAAGCCAATTTTTCAGCACATGTTTTCACAATCTCCCCCTTGATGAAAACATTGGCAACACCACTTAGAATTGAACATTTGGCATTCACTTTACAAAAGATTTTGAAATCCAAAGGATCAAGGACCAAAAAGAGAAAACACAGAATTCCCCCTTTGACCAAAATGCAAAACAAAATATCCCCCTGAGAAGGAAAATGTGTGTGAATGTGCAATGTGCCCAAAAATTTCAAAATTCTCCAAACTTCTCCCAAAATTCCAGAAACAAATCCCCATTTTTCTTCTCCCCCTTTTTCTTAAACTTTTCAACGATTCCCAAATTTCTCCCCCTTTGACAATGGATTCATCAAGAGTACAAAAGAGAGAATTTGTTCAAAATTTTTCTTGTAGCAATGATTTCACAAGAAGAAACAAGGGAGTGCCAAGATAGGAAAAGATGAGTTCATTCGATCATATAACCTTATATATCACATAATATGCAAAATACATGATCTTGATGTGATTTAACAAGTTATGGAATGACATGCATCTCAACCTCAATTTAGTCAACTATAGCCAAGTACTAAGCAAGATCTTAGCAAAAAAAGCAAGGCTTTAAAAATTGAAGCAACTAACAACTTAGGGCGAGCAAGTAGTTTCAACTCCAATCTAGTAGACCAATTTAATCTTTAAACAATAAATTGCATGTGGCATGCTTGAAGCATACTTCTTTTATTTTCTAGGAGTGGCATGCTTGAAGCATACATCTTATCTTTGAGGGAATGGCATGCTTGAAGCATACATCTTATCCTTTTTTTAGGGAAAGCATGCCTGAAGCATACAACTTGAAGCTTTTGCTTTTAACAACCCTTTTTTATTGATTCCCTTTTTCTTTTCTTTTTCTTTGATTGTAAACATGCAAAAAAAGATTAAAAGGTCTTATGAAAGAATAAAGCTGAAAATACACTTGCTCCATAGCCCAAATTTGTCAAGAAAATTCAATAACAAGCCTAGAAGAGTAAGATATCACATAGTATTTAGCTATAGGCAATCAGTCCAGGGAATTCCGCAATGTCATTTTTAGTTCAAGTGGAACAATTTAGATTATCATATATTAGCTCAATTACATAACATATAAAGAAATATGATAAAGTGAGCTCATCAAGTGAAAGAACTTGGCAAGGAAACTCCCCCTCAAAACAAACTCATTGGATGAACAATCCCAAGTTCTCCCCGAATGAAAGCAAAACGAGAAGAAGATAAAGGTTTTGTAAAAATGTCTGCCAATTGATGTTCAGTATCCACATGATGAAGCACAATGTTGCCTTTTTCAACATGATCTCTAAGAAAATGAAATCCAATATCAATATGCTCAAGAAAGGGGATTACTCAAGGGGTGGCACGAACCAAATCAATTCAACATCCTCCAAAGTCAACATCAGAATAAGCTCTTAAACTAATGCATAAGGAAGCAGAAAGCCAAATGCCAAAATCTTGAGTACCATGGAGATACCTGAAAGTTCACTTGAACGCTTGTCGATGTGAAGCACGTGGGAAGCTTGAAAACAAGCACACACAAGCACGTGGGAAGAGTCTCTCATGTAAACCTCCAATTATCTCATCCTCAACAAAGATCATCATCATCTTTTATGAACAAAGACACTCTCCCTGAACATATGCACTGTACTTGCATCATTTGGACTAGTGCTTTTTAAGTAAAACAGAAGTGGAAGGAGTATCTCCAAAGGCAACACTTTTAGTATGAGATGCACGAGTGAAGAAGAACCAAAACTTATCACTGAACATATGAAGTGAGCATCCGAAATTCACTAGCCACATGTTGTCCTTCCTCGCGTGAGAAGCCTACATAGAAGCAGAAATTGTCGAGGCCTCAGATCTTGGGGTTAGAAATAAGATGTTTAGGAATCCAAAGATCGAGACACACGACGACAACAAGAGGGCACAACACGAGTATTCTTATGCACAAAAATAGATTTGCCTTTTTCCGTGTTTTTAGAAACAAAAGGTGTTTGTTTCACCCTAGGCACATAATGAGAAGTAGAGTGTGCCTTTCTGAAATTAGACCTAGCATTAAACCTTTCTCTCTTTTGTTGTTTAGCTATTCTAAAGCAAAAGTCTACTAAATGTCCATCTCTACCACAATGAGTGCAAGTGTACTTAACATGATGTTTTGCTTTAACAGTAGAAGCACATTTTACATTCATCATAGTAGAAGATAAAAGACCAGTAGATTTAAAGACAGTTTTCTTAGGCTCATTGACAATTTCAAATTTTCCACTTTCAAGTGTTTTGACAACAGTGGGAGCATGTGATTTATGATGAGCATAAGAATCAAAACCTAAACCTTTGTTCTGAGTGCTGACTTTTGATTGATCCAAAATCATGTTTAGGTTTTTCTTGCCATTAGTGAAACGTTCCAAAGAATTTTGCAAGTAATCAACTTTCATAGCAAGAGTTAAACAATTATTGCAGGGAACATCCACTTTTCCTTTTTGCTTGCGACAAGTTGAGCATGAAAGAACCTCATGTGTAAGCAAAGTATCTATCATTTAAGAAACCCTAGCATTTGCATCATTCAACTTCAATTCTAGTGTGGAGCATTTGGAACATGGAGTTGTATCATGCAAATCAATGGTAGAACAGCTAGCATGTTTAACAAGTTTCTCATTTCCAGCATTAATTTGCTCTAACAAAGTAACATGTTCTTTCCTAAGTAAAGTAAGCTCATTATAAATTAAGTCACATGATTTACAAGCATCATCATCAGGAATCAAGGTCCTAAGTCTAGTAATTTCAGCATTCAATGATTCCACAAGAATATCATGTTTCTTAATTTTTCTATCACGTTTGTCAAGCAATTTACCAAGTCGAGCAACAGCAATAGCTAATTCATCGTAAGAAGGATCTACCTCATTGAAGTCGCTGTCGTGGTCGTCCTCAGTAAAGCTGTTGCTGCTTTTAGCCATGAGACACAACCCCGTCAACTCATGCTTGCTTGGAGTTGCATCGTCCTCACTGCTCCCTGAATCCACATCGCTCAAATTGACTTGTTCAAGAGCGGAAAGAACTCGGTGGACAACTTTGCTGTTGATGAAGCTCTTCTTCTTTCTATTACTTGAAGAGAACTTCTCTTTTCTTCTGTCGTTGTCCTTCTCCTCCCTTGATGCTTTACCTGCAAGTTTAGGACAGTTTGGACGAATATGGTCGAGATCACCACACTCATAGAATCTTGGAGGGCCACCACCACCTCTCTTTCTCATTCTCACATTTTGTAAAGCTTTGTTAAAGCGAGAAGAGAGTAGTGACAAGTCTTCTTCTGGGAATTGCTCAATCTGTTCATCGGTTAGTGAAGACAAGAAAGATAGAGCAAAGCTTGAAGCAGCACCATTATGAGATATGCTAGATTGAGATGTCAAAGCAATTGATTTATGATCATTCTTTCTAGCAAGAACATCTAATTCATGAGTTTTCAACTTGGAATAAAGAACATCTAAGGTAAGTGTACTCATGACAGTAGATTCTCTAATGGATGTAACTTTCATCTCCCAAATAGACATGTCTAAAGCACCAAGCAATTGTCTAGCATTAGCAGCATCATCAAAGCTAACTCCAACAGCATGAAGATTACTAAGAATTTTATTGAAACGTGCAAAGAAGTCATCTAGCGACTCACCGGGTTTCATCTCAAATCGCATGTATTCCTTTTTGTAAAGATCTTGATGAACCTCTTTAATAGTGTTAGAACCCTCATGGTAATCACAAAGAGATTTCCATACCTCATATGCGGATCGAAGATGAATCACACGATCAAAGTCGCTACGTCCCAAGCCTTGGATGATCAAGTTGCGCTCCTTACTATTTGCTTCAACATGTGCGCGATTGGTGTCGTTGACGTTGTCGTTTGTAGGGACTTCATATTGTTTGTAGACCTTCTCCCAAATTGCGAATCCCTGAGCTTGGATGAACGCCTCCATCTTGGCCTTCCAAAACTGAAAATCAACACCATTGAACACACAAGGTTTTGTCGAATAATGATCCATTGATCTAATCACCGATTAAGATAGATTAGAAAAACCTTGCTCTGATACCACTTGTAGGATCGAAGTATACGAATATAGCAATCAGAGGGGGGGGGGTGAATGATTGTGTGGAAGATAAAACCAATTTCTTGATCTACTAAAAGTTCACCCCAAAACAGAACCAAATAATTGCCTCGTATTCGACAAAAATAGAATGACAGAGGTTTGGTAAAACGCGAATTCCCGGAGATCCAACCATCGTAACAATCTGAAATTTGGATAAAAGAAACTAGATTCCAATACGAATCAAACCCGAAAAGAATCAGCTCGATCGGACTTATGGATCAAAAGTTATGAGCTTCGCAAGCTTGCTGTTCCAGAACTTGACGAAAACTAATTTAATCAAAACTTCAAGATTAAACAAGATCTTCAAAAGATTAATCAACTAGACTTTGAGGAACTCTCAAACAAATCCCTAGAAAGGTTTTTGATGGATCAAATCAAGATTGAAACTCAAGGATCAAAAAAACAATCTAGATTTAGAATAAGCATGCAAACAAGAACCAAAGCAAAAATACTGTAGCAACGTGGTTACTGTAGCACGCAAGAATCTTGGAAGAATTGATCTTTATTTATTTTGTCTAAAGTATTTTCATCAAAAGAGTACAAACCCTAAAAACTGAGCTTGAGGCTCTCAATGCGCTCAGCTCCGATTGATACCCTTCAACAGGAGACACCCCTCCTATTTAAAGGAGCAAAACACAAGGAGTTCTAAATACAATTCCTAATCAAGAAGGAGTATGTATTCAACACAACTCCTCTTGGCCCAACCTGGCCGAGTACAACTCTTGCACGCGTATGGCAACCCTACCATACTCACGTGACTAACACTTTGCACGCGTATGGCCACCTGCCATACTCACGTGACTAACACTTTGCACGCGAATGACCTCCTGCCATTCTCACGTGACTAACCATTCTTCATGTGCACCATTCTCTTAGCCCGAACGTCCCGCATGACATCCTTGACCACCAAGACCTCAGTTCCTCCCTGAACCTAGTTCCGAACCTCAGTTCCTCCATGAACCTAGTTTCGGTCCCGTCATCGACCACATTCGCCCTCGAGCAATACCTGCACATGAACAAACCACAAAACGATTTCGAGCACAAGTCCGCGACTTGACTTAACATTAGTCCATGCAAATACTCACACGAGCATTGCATAAATTCCATTTCAAACAAGCATCATGAAATTCTCACAAATTTCATAATCTCAAATTCAAATCTAAAAAATCAATTCCAATTCTTGCAAAACATCTAAACCGAGCAAAACACGTTCACAACGGACCAAAATTAAAAACCCTAAAAAAAGTCCATTCACGACAGACCAACAAGATCGGTCCGATGTACAAGTGAAAGTCTCGGTTTCAAGAAGAAATCATTCCGGCGAAAACACGTTCACGACGGACTAAAAGAAATCAGTCCGTCGTACATGCGAAATCAATCCTCAAAAAGTCGTTCACGACTGACCAAAGAAATTTGGTTTGTCGTACATGGGAAAATGAGGTTGCCAAAGCATGTTTACGACAGACCAACAAATTTGGTCCGTCGTAGATGGGAAACTTACTGTTTTCTTTAAGTTTGGTCCAGCACCAAAGCGAAACTTACTGTTTCTTGTCAAATTGTCAAAACACATGAACAAACACATTTTGCAGATTCAATTCTAAGCCAATTTTTCAGCACATGATTTCACATAAAGAGAGAACGTTTTCCTTATATTGTGTGCTCCTACTTTTTCATGGGATCGTGTTGATGTATTGCTGATTGATCGTGGGTGAACGACTACGTTTTATAACGTGTTATCAGCACGAAGCTCCACGAGGCCGAAGCCCTAGATCAATCTGAGCTCAGCGTATGTCGTTCTTTATTCTTTGCAAGTGGATCAATCCCATTTTTTATACTAATCATAAATTGATCTATTGTTGATTTGCATGCTGCTCTCACGGGAGATTGAGCTCATCAAGGCAAAGAAGTAGGCTGCATAGCGCTGCTCTGATCCAAGGCCAAACACGCTTCATGCCTAGGTGAGCTGCGTATGTGTGACATTACAGTAAGAGTTATGCCGTATTTTTCTGGGCTTTTCAGGGTGTGTGGGCTTTCCGGGAGAGTTTGGGTCTTGGGGGGTTGAGTTGTGGGCTTTTCGGGAGAAGTTGGGCCTTCAATCGAGGGTTTTGGGCCTTGTGGGGGAGAGCTAGCCTGCCTAAACCCTAGCCCACCTCCTCCCACCAGCCCTAGTCGCCCCCATCCCTTCATGCGCCCCCTCTTGGCCGCCACCCCCCTTGCGCCGTTCCCCCCTTGGCCGGCCCCCCTTTTCCCCTCTTGCACCCCCTTAAGCTAGGGTCCCCCCCATAGCCGCCCCTTCCTCCCCCACTTCACCTTCCCCTGTGTTCATGCGTTAGATCTCTTCCAACCAAGGAGAAGCCGGCGGTTTCCTACGGACCTTAGGCGAATCGCAGACGGAGAAGGGTTTTCTTCGTCGGTTCTTCGTTCGTCAAGTAAAGGTATGATTATGGGGAGTTTTTGGGGGAGGATTAGGTACTATTATAATGGGGGAATCTAGTGCTAAGAACCTCTAATAGTGTGCTGCAACTAGTTAGATTTGAAGGAAACTAGATCTGTTTTGGCGTTCTGTCCTTGGGCAGATTGGAGGTCTGACTTCGGGCGCCATTTAGAGAATTTTAGATTCATTTCCTGGGGGCCCGGCTGTTGTGAAAGTTGTAGATAATTGAATTACCTTTAATTGGGCACTGAAATCACTAAGTTAAGTTTAGCCGTTTAAAAGTTATGGCCTTTTTACCGAACGCTGTCCAATCTGTCATGATTGGTACAGTCTGTGTTCATATGCAGATTAGAGGGATTTAGAAGCCGAATGAGAATTTTTGAATAGTTATAAAAAGATGGAAAATTTCCTTTAGTTTGAGAAAATGTATTCGTTTACCTGATTTTGAGTTGTTAAACTCGAGTTATGGCCGTTGAAGTGCGGTTGTCCGTTTGGGATAGATTACTGTTTTGCGGGTTTTAGGAATGGGTCGCAAAGCCGATGAAGTTATTAGTCTTGTGATGCTTTGTGAGCATGTTTTTGAGTGGATTACATCTATTTGCAGGTGGTGTGACACTGGAAGTGTCATCAACTTCTCGCCACACCGTTTCGAGAGGTTAAAGGCAAGTGTAGTACGATGTGAACTGTTGGCAGCGTTATGAAATTGTTGTTGTAATGTTATGCTAGCATGGTAGGAATGATGTTTGCTTTACCATGTGAATAATTTTGAATTGGATTAGATTGGCATGGCTGATATCCTAAGAATTGAAGTAAGTAATGGATATATGTTTATGTTTGAGGTTATGCAAATGCTAGTGATTATTGTAAATTTCATCTTGTCATGAATATTGCATTTGCGCATTCATAATGGAAGAGGCGTCCCATTCTGATGCGGGCCTCTGTGTTCACACGTAGTGAACATGAAACTCCTACCTCATAGTCCCATACACGTGGTTGTACGGGAGCGAGTCAGTAAGAGTAGGCACCCTCCACGGGATGGAAGGGAAAGAGGGTACACACCGACGGGTGTGCACTCGGCAATACCGGTATGTGCTAATGAAAAGAGTATGGCATGAGCATTGCATGATGCATTACATGAATGTAGATGAGAATGTCTAAATGAGATTGTGATCAAAGGAATTGCGTGGATTGTTTCCCGCATGGTTTACATCATGAAGGCTAATTACTTGTATGTTAATCTCATTTTCTTGTCTTGTTGCAATACACTTTGCTGAGTGATGAACTCACACTTGTTGGTTAATATTTTTTTTGGTACCTTGAGTTCCGCATTTGGGAAAGGGAGCTAGACACATGTCTTTACTTGGCATCATCCGAACAGAAAATTTCATACCCAATCGATAGCTGTGATGGATTACTTTATTGAACTAGATTTGGTTTATGACGTATCATTTGCTATGATTAATTGTTCACCCTGTATTGGTTCATGAGATGTTAATTTATATACTGGGCTTGAACTGTTGCTGAAATCCTTGATTATTAGGTGATTGAAGTCCTCTATTATGCTATTGTGTTATGAGACTATTATTGATGCTAAAAACCATGGGAAACAAAGTTTATGCTGCCAAAATTTTGTTTAAGTTATTAGCATAGTTGCTGTAATTTAATGTTAAATATGTGATTTGGTTGTTGCTAGTATCCCTTGTGGTGACATTCGTGGCATACTAGGTGCCAGGGTGTTACAGTTGGTATCAGAGCGGGATTCAGGTCTGTGGTGCATGAACTTAGTGAAATACCATAGGGTCAACTAAAATTTTGATTTGGGATAATCTAGAAACATGGCTTAGGTCCATACTTTAAAATTTTTCCATAGGACAATAACCTTAAAATTGGATAAAATTGGGGTAATTAATTTAAAATTTGACACACTTGGAGCACAGCAGGATGGGTAATGGTTCATCATTGCATTACGCTTTAATGTTATTTGAGCTTTGATGAAGAATGTTATGTTTTGATGATGCTTGATGTTATGATGATGCCTATGGTTAAGGTTATGAAAGAGCTAAGTGAATAAAGGCGTCTATGTGAAATAGTTGTGCCAAAGGGGTTCAGTTATGTTCTTTTGGCCGTGGTAAGAGCCTTGGTTGTGGGTGTGGCTTCGTAGAGCCACCACTGGAGGTTTAAGAATCTCTCGTAGGGGAGAGTCATTTTTTAATACGGTATAGCACGGAGAGTTTGTGGAGAATGTTGTTTTGGTTGTGTATTCGATGGTTTGAGATAAAGAAAAGAGTTAGTGTTGCATTTTTGTTGGTTGCTTTGCAAAGAAAATTATTGGTTTATTCTTGTATGTGTGTGTCACTTTGAGTTTAAGAGAAGTTGTTGAAGTTTTGTGCAAAATTTAAGATGTGTTGATTTATGTTTTGTGACTTTATCAGAAAAGGATTACTTGATCACTTGGTTCCCTTTTGTGAAAAAAAATTGTCTTTCAACCATTTTTCCTCTATGGGAGTCTTTAAGATTGAAACGTGTTATGGAGAACTTTTGCATGACCAAGTTTGAGTCATGTCCTGTTGCAACTTTGAGAGTGAAGATTCTTTGTGAATTTTGGTCGGGTTTTTTGGAAAAAAAAATATATTATGCTGCAAACAAAGTAAGTAATCTTTTGACTGAAATTTTTTGTTAGTAGTGAGAATGGTTGTTTAGCATGTTACTTAGTATGTAATTATGTGGCATATAGAATGATGTACCTCTAAGTTAATTTGTAGTTGAATCAATTAAATGTAATTTGTGAGACCCCGGAAACAACAGAAACAACTAGCAAAAAGATAAAACCCAAACTACTCCACAGGCGACGACTAGGAGCGCGCGCTCAGTTGTCTTGGCAATCTCCATCAAACTCCTCAATATAGAACCCACCTTCTTCAACGGCGTCCTCGAAGTTCTCTGATGACAAAGTTTGTGTAGCATGTGAGTACAAAAGTACTCATCAAGTCTGGGAAATTATGCAACATGTAGGGCTTCCCAAGGAAGACTTATTATGGTTCTTTTGCACAAAGCCATGTTTCATCAAACTATACTTAGTATTAATTTTCACAAAGCAAATTTTTGCAATTATTTTAACAATTGAAGTAATTTTTTATTTTAGTGAAGGTTCTATCCACCATCACTAGTATAAAGGCTCTATCCGACACATTTTAACAGATTAAGGTAAACCAACTCATGACTCTATCCATCATGATCAAAACAGGTTCCATCTACCTGGTTGGCTCAATCTGCCAAACTTATTCATCCGAGAGTTCTAACCACTCCTAAATCCCCAAAACAAATATTTTTAAAACCAAAACCAAAGTCTACCAATATGAAAGCATTCTTTGCTTTGCCCTTGACCATAGGCACGGCTATTCAAATAGTTTTACACTCTGCAGAGGCATACAGCTTTACCCACAAGACATGATCGTCTCTTGTTGCCATGCAATTAACACACTTCCTTTGGTGTGTCGGCAGAGAGATCATGACATGGCCTTTACAATGTATACGTCTAACCCGACTACACCCGCTGAGATTTCACCGCTGTTAGGGTTCCATCTACCCAGTACAGAAGCCCCCTCTTGCGCCGTGTGGGGAGTACAACTTGCCTCCATCTAGCACACACATTCTACCAACTAGTGAGTCTAAGTTAGGTTTCTACAAATTATACAGCCAGGTCGTACCCATTATAGACATGTGGTTGTATGGTTATGCTCAGAATGGACAATCATAAGCGTCGGTCCTTAATTGACTTGGGGCGGTACTTGCACAATGAAAACTAGTGCTCCATTCGCACCCGCCCGACATTCTATTCCGCCCAATTCCAAACCATTTTTCATTTTATTTTTATTTTGCAAAAAATAGTAGCAATAGCATGCTAATATTTCTCTAACATACTTCAAATCATAATTTTGATGTAATCCCACCCAGGGTCATTTTAAGCAATTTTGCAACTAAGCACAACTATCGTGCTAATCATCATGTGTCACAATATTCTTTAAGCATGACATAACAAAGTATCCTAGGGTTACAAATAAACATGGATATCAATGACAAGGATGTAACAGTGAACTCGGAATAACTACTCATCTACATTTGACATAACTTGTATAAAGATAGCAATGCAAATTTAAAACATTATAAAACACTTGTAAAGCATGGGATTAATATGCATCAAGGGACTTGCCTTCGATCACGGTGAGAGTCTCACAATCTTGCGATTCGGCGACGACGTCGACGGTTCCGGCGAGTTCTTCGGCTACGCGCAAAACGAAGCGACAAATAAATAAAATCTAAAAATTATAAAAATAATACTGTAAGATAGAAGGTGATTTTATATGAATTTAGGAATTTGAATCACTCGATTCGGACTTACGACGAAAGAGAACGAGCATTTTGAACCTCTCACTGGACTTGGAGAAGAAATGGCTGCCGGCGGAGCTTTGGCAATCAAACTGAAAATATGATTTTACTGGAGGTAGAGGACACCGAGATGGAGCTTCAGTAAAATTTTGGGGCCGAACGGAGGTCGGGAGTGACCGGTAGAGCTCACCAAAAGTTAAAAAATAACGGCTTCTACAGAGATATTCGTAGGTTGGATTGGAGAAACTCCAATTGGGTTGTGAGGGGAATGATGAGAGTATCCTATGGTTCAATTTATAGGACGATCGAAACAGCGGAGCGCCGGGAAATGCTCGCCGAAGTTATGACCGGAGGCGCGTGCAGTGGCGCTCGGGCTGCATGCGGCGCCGGCGATGGGAGGGGGCGACGCACGACCGGGGAAGGGGTGGAGAAGGTACGGCCAGGGGGTGGTGGCGTTCGCGTCGGCCGGCGGCGAAGATGACCAGAGAAGACGATGCACGGAGGATGCCGGCGGTGGGGACGGTCGAAATAATAATAAAAATTTTGGGGACAAGAACAACGAAAAGGAGGTGAGCACGGCGTAGGGCTCGACGAGACGAACTCAACGGTGTGGTCGGATTTGAGACAAGCTCAACGAATCGAAAGTAATTGACGAAAAACCGAGCTCCAAATGGAGATTTCAACCGCGAAATCCGTCGCCGTCCTGCAACGAAAAACGAAATCGATTGAGGGATTTTACTTGTGGCAACGACGCGAACACGGTGATGCGATCGGAATTGAGTTTGGCTCATCGGAACAAAATATGACACGGAGGTGTCAACGGAGGACAACCGGCGTCGGTTCTTGCACTATTCCGGCGAGATTGAGAGGGATGGGTATGGGAGGAATTGAGCGCGGGGTAGAGGGCTCTGGGATGAAGCTTTGAGAGGTGGAAGCACGTCAATTCATGGAGAAACGGCAGAGTAATCTCCATTTAACCTCATTTCGGTTTTTGGTTGATTGAACCGTTTCCGACGTGATTGAAGATGAATGGTCATTGGGAAATGAATCTCCTCGTCTCCCTCTTCGCAACAGATCCGACAGTTCGTGATTTGGAGCATTGATGGAGTTATGAGCATTTGAAGAGAGGGCACCATGAACGGGAGAGAGAAATGAGCTCTTTGGAAAACCGATCGCATGGAGCTTGAAGCTGAACGGTACGCGTACACGTGGCGACTCCTCATTGGTCGGTAGTAAGTCAAAAGAAACGCGCACGAGATAAAATAGCAAAAGGGTCTAAAAATCCCAAAAAAAATTCCAAAAATACTAGGGAATATTTGGAACCCAATAAAATTGGTTTCATTAATTTTGGATGAAATTCTAAATTTAAACAATTACGGGACGAATAAATGTCTTTTGGCGAAAGGCCGCGAGAGATAACATACCAAAGGGATTCTAAAAATCTTGGAAAAATTCCTAAAATCATTTTAGAATATTTGGAACCTATTGCAATAGGTTTCGGGATTTTTAGAGCATTTTGGAACTCAGGTGGAATTTCGAATAAGGACAGGAATTTGGAAATTCGACTTTTCGGATGATGAAGGATTGAACTCCAATTTCAGAATGATAAGGATGCCAGGTTAAATAGAACACCATAGAAAACTCCAAGTTTTGAATTTATTTAATTTAAATTAGCCTTTGATAGAAGACCGAAATTGGGGATGTTACATAATTGTTACTCTATAGCGAGAATGTTTAAATGTGTTAATGTACATGCTTAGAATATGTTGCTTTATTTTAAAGTGCCCATGACCATTGATAATGTTTAAAGCTTTAAACCTTGATGCGTAGTTAGAACATTAAGATGATGTAAACTACTGTTAATGTAATAGTAAATTGGTTGGCTATTTAAAGACATCTTAATATAAGGTCGGTAGAACAATTTAATTGTGATGGTGACCGACCCTAGCACATGATAGTTGACTAGAATTATTATGTTTGCTATTACGAACTATTGAAATAATTGGAAGGATGTAATTGTGTTCTTGAAATGCTAATACAAATGTCAATTGAGAAGGTATAGGATTTGTTGTTTGATGATGTTTTAAGAGCATTGTGATGGTCTAACTTATTAAGTTATCTTAAATAACTAGAGTATGTTGTGTAGTGGCAATTTGTTATAGCCTTTGGATAGGGTAACTAAAAGCAATGTTGTTGTTTATATGATTATGCAAATAATTGACATTGATGAATTAGAAGTGGTGTTAATTGTTTAGATTAATTGTTGAAAACCATTGTTAAAATGGAGGAAATTGTAGATGGTGGTATTATGTCGAGTACCTGTTGTGATGGTATGAACAATGGACAATTATCCTGATGTAAGATTTTATCCTTAATGAATGTATATCTTAGAGTCTAATTTATGAATTTTGTCTGGTGGAGGTAATATTTACTTGTTGAAGCCATTTATTAATTGAATAAGCTTCGATTGTCGAGATGTAGACGTATGGGTGGTATGAAATTTATATATTGATCATGCTGAAAAATTTGTTGAAATACTATGTTTTAAATTTAGAATATGATGTTATATGATATGATGGTCCGTGGGGATCATGTTGACGTAGTCTTGGTTGGATGTCTTTTGATAAGCATCAAAAACTCTATTTATAATTATTGGGAAATGTAATAAGAGAAAGAATTTATTTTGTAGTTGTTAATTCCTGACGGGCCTTCTCAGTGAGTAAATAGGGAATATTGAAATCTTTAATGGTAAGTGTAGTGGAATACTAGAGATGGTGGGAGTTATGCTGAACTTATGTTTAAAATTTATATGGATTGGTTTGTTTGTTTGATACTGGAATTTAATTTTCTATCAATTAAGTCATTTCTAAAATTACTTAATCATTAACAAAAAATACAAAAAGCTAGAAAATTATGGAAAATTATATATGACACATTGACAGTGTCACATTTCTTTATTTATTTTATTAGAATCATTCCATGATTAATTCATGTTAGAATTTATTTTTCTATTATTAAGTAATTATAAAAATTGCTTGGAAATTAACAGAAAATTATAAGAAATACTAGAAAATTTTTATATAGCATATTGAAAGCTCCATGTCTCTGGAGTTATTATCCTAGAATACTTCCATGTTGAAATTTAATTTTATATTATTTAGTGATTATGAAAATTGATTAAATAATTAGCAGAAAAAATATGAAAATTGCTAGAAAAATTCTGGAAAATCTTAGATAATTATCTACTAAATAGATATAGACCAAGCTTTACTGATTGAAAAGTTTGCATCCAATATAATAATTTTACCAGTAGTAAAAGTCATTTTACATAAATAGAAAATATGATATGTTGGACATCGCTTAGAGGGAAGTTATCGAGCTTGCTCTGGATGGGCATCAATTACCTTACCTAGGCAATGAATGCTAAGATTAATCTGACAGCTTGTTCGTTTGGAGTTACTACTTTCCCGGCCTGAAGCTGGTACTCCTGCTCTTCTCGAAGCCGCCATGTGTATGGCTTTGCACCTCGTGAGGTATTATCTTCATACGAACCTAAAGGCCAAATATTTGATAGAACAGGACCAGCTGGTACTTTTGAATTCCTTAAAGAAAGAATATATAACCAACAAATATCCATTCTATTGCTAGAAGCTCAACACGAATGGATCCTCCCTCACTTTCATGATTTTAAAGGCTGTGATAGCATATAACTTTGCCATACATTAGCTTATCACTGAACTAACATTATGTAACCAGAAAGTTACTGATGCTAAAAGATCGATACGATATTATGCACCTTCCACCCCAATATGAGGATACTGCTGTAATAGTATCATCATGCCAAGTACCAGAAGTACTACGAGCTTACATTCATTTACTAGAAGCAAAAAAGCATGATGAACTCCTGGTTAAGAATCATCACGTACTTTCTAATATGAGTCATGCAATGCCCGAAGCACATGCAAATGCACAGTAGGCTAGCAATAGTCATGGCCGCAGAAAGGGCCTGATGAATAAAAGGGATAAGTGGAAGAATAGTAGATAAGTGTGATATTATAAAATGTGACATTATAGAACGTGGCATTATGGTACGAGTTTATAGTGTGTTTTGGGCCGTTTCCGGGTGCTTGGGCCTTGAGGGAATTAGATTTAGCCTCGGGGGTTCTTTTTGGGCCGTAGGTGGGGGCTCTCGGCCCATGTGGGGGAGGAGGGGCAGCAAGCACCCCTGCCATGCGCCCCCCATAACCCTATGCGCCTCTTCCCCCCTCTCTAAACCCTAGCCGCCCCCCAAACTGCCCTAGCCGCCGCACCCCTTGTGGCACCCTTCTCCCCCACATGCCTCCCCTCCCTCCCCTCCTCTAGCTGGCCATAGATCCTCTCCCTCCACGCAATCTGGCTGTCCGGGAACTCACCGTCCAAGAGGATCCGGCGTTCCCGGCGATTGGAAGAGAGATCGGGTCGCGAGGAGGAGACGTTCGTCAACCGGGTGATCCGTCAAGAAGAGGTAAGGATTTGGGGTCTTGTTTGGGGTGGACTAGGTGCTATTAGATGGGTAAATTCATGGCTAAATTTGGTGTTTAGGTGCTGTGGTTAGATGGCTTTAGAGGGAATTGCAATGCTGTCCCACGTTCTGTCCTCGGGCAGATTTGCACGTCCGACCTAGGGCTTGAGTTTTGGCAATTTTAGAGGCGTTTTCTGGTCAGCCGGCTGTTGAGAAAGTTGTAGGTAATTGAATTAAATTTAATTGGACACCAAGAACACGAAATTCCGATTAGTCGTTTAAAAGTTATGACCATTTTACCGAACGTTGTCAAATCTGTGACATGTTTGGGACAGTTCGTGTTCATCTGTAGATTAGACAATTTTAGAGGGCGATTCAGTCTTCGTCAATACTTATAAAAAGTTAGAAAATTTCCTAAGCTTCTAGAAAATATACTTTTTTTTGCTTGATTTGGAGTTTTAGAACTCAAGTTATGCTAGTTGGAAGCCCGCTGTCCCTTCGGGACAGGTTCTCTATTTTTGGGTTTTAGGAGTAGTTTGCGGAGTCGGGTTAGATGATCGTTCTTGTACTGTTTTGTGGGCATGATTTGAGTGTGTTGTACCTATGTGCAGGTGGTGTGACACCAGGAGTGCCCTCAACATCTCGCCACTTCGTCGCTCACGGTTGAAGGCAAGTGTATTGGGATGGGTTTGGGTGTTGTATGACTATTAGACTTGCATAGGTGCAATATTGCTACATGATGTGTTAACTTGTCATGCTTGGTATTTGCTTATGATATGATGAATATGGTTAATATGGATTATAAAATTGTTGTATTAAATGTTTATGCAAGTTTATACATGTTCATGTCATATGTGCATTCATAATGGAAGAGGCGACCCATTCTGATGCGGGCCTCTGTGTTCACACGTAGTGAACATGAAAGACCTACCTCGTAGTCCCATCCACGGTTGTGTATGGGAGCGAGTCAGCAAGAGTAGGCACCCTCCATCTACGGGATGGAAGGGGAAAGAGGGTGCACACCGACGGGTGTGCACTCGGCAATACCGGTATGTGCTTCAAGGAGACATGTGCATTGCATTGCATATGTGCTTATGGATACAATGTGGTTATGAAATACTTATGATGTTGAATATGAGATGGAGTGATGTTGTTATTGAAAATTGTCTTCTTGTTCCATTGCAATATACTTTGCTGAGTGATGAACTCACGCTTGTGCTTTATGATGTTTTTAGGTACCATGAAACCGGCATGCGGGAAGGGGACTTAGTGGCACACCTTCACATAACTTCTGTAACACCCCGGCATCTAGTATGCCCGAATGCTACCAAACATAGACTAAACAACACCTAAATACCACTAACAAAATTTCAGCAAAGGAGCAAATGCTAAAACCGAAAAATTTCGGCAGCATCTCCTTTGTTTTAACATGATTTGAGACAATAGCAATTACAGGCAAGTAATATCATATCATAAGACATCTAAAGAAGCAATGTAAATGGATATAACAACAACATAAGGCAATAATATCAAGTCCAACCACTCCATAAACTATAACGAAGCAAGTAAGGTGTAGGACCCCGGATCGACTTCCGGAATCCCCTGTGTATTTCTGTACTAGTCCCAGATCAGTAGCTACTACACACAGTCAAACAGTGATGAATCAACAACCATATCACGAATACATAGAACTAAATAAGAATAACGCCAAATAAAAGCAAAGACCTTATGGTCAAGGTTTACCATTACGGCCTGAACAGGCAGAACAACTTGAACAACCGCAGCGGAAGATGAAAACACCAAGGCGACCCATCCAAATGCCCACAGGCAATCGAGTGGAGAGCGCGTCCTAGTCGTTGGAATTCCTTTGACAGCTTCTTTCACTTCTGAGATATGATTAGAATGTAGCACGTGAGTACATAAAGTACTCAGCAAGTTTGGGAAATTATGCACAATGTAGGCTATCCAAAGATGGCTTAATATGGTTCTTTTGCATAAAGCCAAGTTTCATTAAACCATACTTGTTAATAAGTTTCACAAAGCATATTTAAGCAATTCTTTTTAATAGTTGAATTATGTAATATTTTAGTGAAGGTTCTAGCCACCATTCACTAGTATACAGGCTCTATCTGCCACATCTCAACAAGATCAGGGTTCAATTCATTCGCATGGCTCTGTCTGCCATGGTTCACAAAAACGGGTTCAATCCACCTACCTGGCTCTAGCCGCCAGAAGCACTACCGTGAGTTCTAACCACTCCCGGATCCCAAATCATCAGTTTGGAAAACCAAAACAAAAGTCTACCAATATGAAAGCATTCAGCAAGCTTTGCCCTTGACCGTAGGCACGGCTATTCGAATAGTTTTAACTCTACAGAGGTGTACAGCTTTATCCACAAGACATGATATTCCCTTGATGCCATGCAATTAACACACTTCCTTAGGTGTGCCGGCAGGGATATCATGACAAGGCCTTTACAATGTATACGCCTAACCTGACCCACCCGCTGAGGTTTCACCGCTGTTAGGGTTCTAGCCGCCCAGTACAACAGCCCCCTCTTGCGCCGTGTGAGAAAAACAGTCTTGCCTCTATCCAGCGCTCACATTCCACCGTTTGGTGAGTCTAAGTTAGGTTTCTACAAATTATTCAGCCAGGTCGTACCATTATAGACATGTGGTTGTACGGTAATGCTTAGAATGGAGATAGTCATAAGCGTCGGTCCTTAACTGACTTGGGGCGGTACTTGCACAATGAAGACTACTGCTCCATCCGCACCCGCCAAACAAACCATTCCGCCCAAGTCCAAACCATTTTTCATTTTGTTTTTATTTTGTAAACCAACGGCAATACTCCTTGCCTATAACTTTCAACACGAGGTTACAGGAGATAAATGAAATTTCCCACCCATAGGTGACTACTGACCGATTGCGATTCTAAGCATTTCTATTGAACTATTCTATTCTACCAATAGTTTATTTTATAAAATCCAAATCCCCGGGTTTGATTACAATCCTTATAATCAATTGTGTATTTTCCAATAATCCTTCTATTGCCATAATTTTATAATCATAAGAATAATCCAATTCAATATAGTATCCAACAAGTAGGAAGTACATCATGGTACTATCATAACTCCAAAATCTTATTGAACCACAATCATGTTCATATATGAAATATTTCCCTTGAACTATACTTTGTATTATTGATTTATCCATCATTCATACGACGATCAATCTTACCATTCACTAGGAATATTTCACAAAATCGTCTACTAAACCACCGAGAATACTTCACAATACCATCCCTAATCATCTAGAATACAATCCACCGATAATACTTCATAATATCATTATATATTTAATCATTCACATTATCACCTCTAGATCATCCACTTTAATCCCCCAAGAATACATACTATTATCATTTACTAAACCCCCAAATATTATTCCATAAAACTAGGATTTTACTAATTCATCGTCAATAGTAGTTTCCATTAACACTGACACCAAGTTAACTAAATAAGCTACACATATTCGGCATTATCCTTAATTCCACATCAGCGATTATTGCGACACCATATTTTAGAAAATCATCCACCAAACCCCCGAGTATGATCCTCAATATTATCCACTTACTCCGTCGAGTATATTTGATAATATTATTGACTAAATCGTCGAGTGTCATTCCCAATACTACCTATTGTGACCCTCCACATTGTCATCTCTAACTCTCATCGTATGCTTGTTAAGATCCACCGAAATATGACTCACCATTTATTCTATTTGATCCACAAGAATGACTCTCAATAGTATTTATTTAACGGTACCAATTATTATCCGTAATGTCATACCTCTTCCACTGCTCCGTCGACCCTTACAAAGCATGTTGCGAACTGCTATCATAATCCGACTCCTCAGAATATTTCAACTATCACCATTCATAGATCAGTTTCATGATAACAAGCCCTACATCAACTCTAATATTCATCTAACTCCAATTTGCATTTCACCCCATTTGTTCCATCAAGCATGCCTTCCCAATAGTCTTTTCCCCTAATTAAAGAATATTTTTCCAACCATAGTTACATTGGTGGATCACTGTACTAGGGCGACAAAGGATCATGGATAACAATGTCAAGGAGGTAGGAACAACAGGTATAACTAATAGCCTAACGTTAACATCATCCATTTAATATAAATAGCGATGCAATTTGTAAAACATGGTAAAACATTTATAAATTGTAGGATCAACATGCGTCAAGGATACTTGCCTCGGTCATAGCGAGGATGTCGAACTCTTGAAGTCCGGCGGCGGGGTCGGCGGACTCGGCGGGATCGTCGGCTACGTGCAAAACGGAGCAACAAATAAATAACACTAAAATAAATAAAATCCAAAAAATTACCAAAGTAGTACTGGCAGGTAGGTATTGATTTTAGATGAATTTAGGAATTTGAACGGAGTCAATCGGAGTTCAGACGGAAAACATACGAGCTTCCGAAGTTCGAAAACCCTGAAAATCGAAAACAAGGGAATATTCTCGGAATATTCCTTTGCTGATTTTCTGATTTTCATTGAATTTGCTTTAGTCACTTTCATGTGGGACCATGGTGTCATCCTCAAGGGGTGGTTCTTCCCCATAGCTCTCATGGCCAAAACAGAGGAAGCAAAGCCTCCATGGGCTCCGGCGAGATGGGGCATGGCGACAAATGGGCGGCAAGAAGTCATGGCGACGAGCGGCGACGCCGGGATGGCGCGCTGCCAGGATGTGGCGACGCGGCGTATGGAGGCGGTGGTGGCTCGGCGCAGGCGGCGTGGCCGAGACCACGGGCGGTCGGGAGATGCGCGGGCGGGCTGGACCCGACCGGCGGCCTGCTGGCCGAGCAAAGAACGAGGCTGGGGAGCGGCAGCCAAAGACGGCGCAGGGGCGATGGCGCAGGCGCCGTGGGTGCAGCGCGCGGGCACCAGTAGGGCACGGCGCGGCGGGCCGGCCGGAGGTGGCGTGACGGCGGCGAGCCGGTGACGGTACGCGCAAGGGCACGGGAAGGACAGAGGAAGCCCGAAATTTGCCAAAATCCGAAAATTTGCACCATTTAACACATGAAATTGCAAAATTAAAAGATAGATCATCTAGAGCACCTTTAGAAGGACTTAGGATTGCAAGGAATCGAACAATTGCCCACCGGAGAAGATGAATTCAACGAAGAACCTCGGTTCGGCCGAAGTGACTAAAATGCGAAATTCATCATCGAAACTTGATGAATCCTAAAACCGATTGAGGGGTTATGATCTAGATACCCATATGAACATAATGAATCAGACGGAGTCGAGTTTGGCTCACCGGAAACAAAGATATGACGAAGAACGCGAAGAACACGAAAAACGTGTCCCGGCGCCGGTTTTCTCGAGATCCTGGCCAAATGGAGAGGAGTGACAGTGGGAGGGTGTGAGCACGGGAAGGAGGACTCCAAGATGAAGGTTTGAGAGGTGGAAACGCTCCAATCCATGAAGAAACGGCCGAGTAATTGCGGATTGAATGAAATTCGGTTTTCGGTCGAGAGCACCGTTTCCAGCGTGATTGAAGGCACATGATCATGGTGTCGGGACCCCGAATTTGCAAATCCGGACCCTCTGTGTATTCAGCACTAGTCCAGGAACGCGCTAGTGCACACAGTCTTAACATTGGTAAATATCACAATCATACCACTCGATACCAATAAAGTACTTTATTTAAATAACCAAACTTGGTTACTCGACCTTATGGCCAAGTTACAAATATATGCCTCGCAAGGCGAAACTTATTCAGAGAAAAAGAATAGCAGCGGAAAATCAAATAACTTCGTGGCGCCATCCAGTATACCACAGGCAACTGACTGGGCTCGCTTCCCTAAGTAGACGGATCCTCTTGGAGTTCCTCCTCCAAAGCTGGTGCAGTCTCTTCTTCAACTGATATTGTGTTGAGGCAAGGGTGAGTACTTGGTACTCAGCAAGTCATGCACAGAATGCAAGCTAATATACTATATGCATGGCTTGGTACAAAGGAATAGCTCAAGGTATATTTGCAAAGAAACAAGATTTGACAAGTAATATAAGTAGATTCGAAAGCAGCAGAAATAAGTAAAACATAAATAACTTTTCAAGAAGTTTAATAAACTTTTTCCCCCTGCTAAACCACATTTCCATCATCCTCATTATTAAACCAACCCAACTTTCCAAATCCAAGTTATTTTTGAGAAAATCTAACCCTTGACTGTAATCCCCGAGCATTGTCCAGTACCGTGGACTCGGCTATTTAAATAGATTCTACACTCTGCAGAGGTTATGCACTTTACCCACAAGATACGAGTCAAACACCACAAAGGCGAGTTCAGTAACAAAGCCTTTGGAAGCCTCAAACAACACAGGTGGTCCTCTCCGGTTCGTGCTCTACACCATCCCTTCCCTTAGCCAAGGCGAAGTATGGGACCAACACACCGTTAGATGGGTATCGGCCACGACCACGATACGCTCCCCGCACAATCACACAAACGGTGTAATTGACACCCTGAGGCTCCACAAGTGAGTCCTTAGCGACTTAGTCAACTAGGGCCGTCCCATTCCAGCCATGTGGTTGCAAGTATGACCCAGTTCAAAGGCTTGCAAGGTTAAGTCCTTAGAGTGACCAGGGCAAGACTACCCGAAGAACCAAATCAACATCCCCAATGCCACAACTGGCCCACTGATTACTCTTTGCCACATGCCCCTGGCCGAAAATCGTTTATCAAACCCCGCTTGATTACCATGCACCACGTGCCATCAACATCACATGATACCTTTCCAAAACAGGTTCAATATATCATTAAGTCAATATTAACATTTGATTGTCCAAAACCATGTCATGAGCACGAAAGGTGTCTAAGCAAAGATACTACAACGGTCTAAAACCCATGTTGGCAATCTAATAATGTCCAACTAGTAATCCACAACTAGGGTGACAAGGGTCATGGCACATACTTAAATAATCAAGGTGTCATACAGCAAATTGGTATTTATCTAACCCCCATGTTTAAACAAAGTATCTTTCTAATTGAACTAGCATGCAATAGTTTAAATCAAAATAGATTTCGAAATAGGATCAACATGGTCAAAGCACAACTTGCCTTCAAAAAGTACTTGCTCTTGGTCTTGAGTTGGATCCTGAGTCAATACTTCTCCTTCGAATCCTTCCGGCACTTCAACGTCTACTCGTAAGGCGTGCAAATAGCAATACACAAATAAACAATAGGCAAAAACATCCCAAAACTCCAAATAAAATCCATAAACAGAGAGAACATAATTTTCTGGATTTTTAGAAACTGGAATCGTTCAAATCGGAGTTAAAATGCAAAAGTTATGATTTATTAAAGTTTAAATAATCAATTAAATAATATTACAGAGAAAAACTTTAGTCCAAAAATTAAATAAAATTTATATTTAGGTAGATCTCAATTTTATACAAATTTAGAAATTTGAATCACTCAAATCGGAGTTGAAACGCAAAAGTTATAAGCGTTTGAAGTTTGAATCTAAATTTGAATCAATATTTCGAATTAATAAATCATTTCTTTTTTTTCGGAAATTAATTATTGCGTCATCATGGACACGTGGCAGCCTCTGATTGGTTGGCTGACGTCAGCCGGTCCATAGACTCGGTCCACGCTCGGCTCGGGTCTACCGTGGACCCGGTCCACGACTCCACGTGAGACTGACATGTGGGACCACTCGGATGACGTCATCGCTGACGTCAGCGGGGACTCAGCCCACGGTGCTGACATGTGGGACCCACTGTGACGTCATGGGTGACGTCAGCGCTTGGCTGGATTAGCCACTGACATGCGGCCCTCTGACACGCGGGCCCCGCGTGTCGGCTACACGACGCTGCGCTGCGCTGCCACGACCGCGTCGGTCCAACTTCCCGACACGTGGCGCAATCGGCCGTTGATTTGAAATTCGGCGGCGCGATTAGATCCAGGGTTAACGCGTTGAATCTACTCGATGATCGTGGGCGTTCGATCTAGATCGGACGGTCGAGATCTAATCCTATAATAATCACTACTACGACGCGTGGCGATTGTGAACCGCTGGATCTTGATCCAACGATCCAGATCTAACGGGTTTGGAACACGTGAACTCACCTCAACCGCACGATCAAGATCGGACGGTCCACGAGAGCTTCGCGAGGGCGATGGCGGCAGCGGAGCTGCGACCCACCGGAGACAGAGACGGCAGCGAGCCCGACGGCGCTCGGTCGTTCGGCGAAGTGAGTGGTCTCTTGGTGCGTCTCGTCACGGGATTCCGGATCTGGGCTCCTTCTCGGCGGAAGACGACGGACGGCGGAATCGAGCAAAAACGCGGCGGAGTGGCGCTCAACTACGGCGAGCTCGCACGCGAAGCAGCGGCGGCTCGAGCGAGATGGCTCTGGGAACGGGTGCGCAAGGATGAGGGCAACCTCGGGCGTGACCAGGGCTTTAAATAGCCTCGGTGTTCGTGCGAGACGGAAACCTAATTCTACACGGCTGGCGCGGCGGGCATGAGTCCGGCTCGGACTCGGCGGAGACGACGACGCATACCGGCCCACGTGGCACGATCAACGGCCCACGATCGCGTGGCGCGATCGGATCCGGCCGGATACGGCTCGAGCCGTGACGGCGGATCTCGGCCGTTGGATCTTGATCCAACGGTTGGGATCGATTAGGGTTTTGATTTGGTTTGATCGAGTCACGTGGCTCGGGTCGGACTCGAGTCCGACTGGGTTCGACTTCGATCGGATGAAACGATACTCGACCGAGTTGAATTTCCAGCGATTTAATATTTAAAATAATTTCCATGAATTCATTTAATTCATTAAAAATAGCAAAAGACTCGAGAAAAATTCGAGAAAAATCTGGAAAATACTTTGGATCATTTTGGACTCAAATAAAATATTTCCAACAAAATTTTATTTGCAAAATTAAATTCTTTAATTATTTCAAAATGGAATAAATTCAAATAAATTCCAAATAAATCCAAATAAATTCCAGAAAATTCCAAAAATTCACCAGAGTGCCAATTCACACATGAATTTAAGAAAAGCAAAATTTTGGGGTGTTACAAACCTCCCCCCCTTAATAGAATCTCGTCCCCGAGATTCAGGGCTTACTACAGAATAGGCTTGGGAACTCTTTCTTCAAATCCTCTTCGCGCTCCCAAGTTGCTTCACTCTCTGTATGGTTGCTCCACTGAACTCTACAGAAATGGGTTGACTTATTTCTGGTCTCTCGATCCGTTGTGTCTAGAATCCTCACGGGATGTTCCTTATAAGTCAAATCCTCTTGCAACTCAATTGACTCTAGCGGTCTGCATTCTCAGGAACTCGAAGACACTTCTTCAACTGGGACACATGGAATACATCATGCACTCCTGCCAACGACTGTGGCAACTCTAGCTGGTAAGCAACTTCGCCTCTACGACTCAAAATCTTAAATGGTCCAACAGAACGGGGTGCAAGTTTCCCTTTTGCATGGAACCTCTTAACTCCCCTGAGAGGCGTAACTCTGAGGTATACAAAGTCTTCTGGTTCAAAACTCAAATCCCTGCGACGGTTGTCAGCATAACTCTTCTGTCGAGATTGGGCTATCTTCAACCTTTCCCTAATCATGGCGACCGCTCTTGACCTCTTGAAGAATATCAGGCCCAAAGACACGGCGCTCGCCGGTCTCATTCCAATTCAATGGCGTCCGAAGCGAGGTCGACCATACAAGTGCCTCAAAAGGTGACATCGTAAACTAGCACGATAACTATTGTTGTAATCGAACTCGGCATACGGTAAACTCTTATCCCAAGAAGTAGCATAAGCTAATGCACAAGCTCTCAACATATCCTCCGAATCTGGTTGACTCTTTCGGCCTGTCTGTCTGCCTGTGGATGATAAGTCATCTTGAAGTTCAAGCGGGTTCCCATGGCTTCATGCAACTTATTCCGTAACCTTGAGGTAAATTGGGTACCTCTGTCCGATACGATCCTCTTGGGCACTCCGTGCAAACAGACAATCGATCATGTATAATTACGCTAATTTATCTCCCGAGTAAGTGGTCTTCACGGGGATAAAATGGGCTACTTTAGTCAAGCGATCCACTATAACCCATATGGAGTCATAACCTCCTTGAGTCTTCTAAGAAACCGGTAATGAAATCCATTCCGATTTCCTCCCACTTCCACTCAGGTATTTTCAGCGGTTGTAGCAATCCTGCCGGTCTCGATGCATTGCCTTGACTCTTCGGCATACGTCGCACAATGCAACATGCTCGGCAACTTCACGTTTCATACTCGGCCACGAGAATCTCTCCTTGAGATCCTGATACATCTTGGCGCTTCGGGATGAATTGAGTACTTAGAGTCATGGGCTTCTTCCGAATCGCTTGCTTTAACTCCTTTTGTTAGGCACACAAATGCGATCCTTCATCCACAACGTGCCTTGCTCATCCAACTTGAAGTCCTCTGCCTTGCCTTCCTCCTTGATGGACTTAATCCTGCGGATCTTGTCATCATCCTTCATCCTTCTCGGATCGATCCTCTAGGGTAGGCTTTACTTCTAATGCGGCCAAGAATCCCTAGGTACTACCTCAATCTTCATTTTCGAAAATCCTCACATAACTCGTCCCGACTTGTGGCTAGCAACGTACTCACGGTGATGGCTTTTCTCGACTCAGGGCATCGGCTACTACGTTGGCCTTCCCGGATGGTAATGGATTCCAACATTATAGTCTTTGATCAACTCTAACCATCTCCTCTGCCTCATATTCAGATCCGACTGGGTGAATATGTACTTAAGGCTCTTATGATCCGTATATACTTCACATCTGTTTCCTATCAGATAGTGACGCCATATCTTCAAAGCATGCACTACGGCGGCTAACTCTAAGTCATGTGTCGGATAATTTTCCTCATGCGGCCTCAACTGCCTTGATGCATAAGCGACGACCTTTCCGTTACGCATCGGCACACATCCAAGTCCTTGGCGCGATGCGTCACAATAAATATCGAAGCTTTGAGCAACATCCGGTAGAACTAACACCGGTCTTGGCGTCAATCGCTTCTTCACTCTGAAATCCTTTCTCACATTCTCGCGTCCATGCAAACTTCTTTTCCTTCTTCTAGCTATGCGTAAGAGGTTTCGCAATTGTCGAAAAGCCTTCGATGAAACGGCGGTAGTATCCTGCCATTCCAAGGAAACTCCGAACGGGTCACGATCTTGGTTGCTCCCAATGTAACACGACTTCTACTTTGCTTGGATCTACTGGCGACTCCTTCATGCGGTCATTACATGTCCAAGAAACTCCACCTTGTCCTTCCAAAAATCACACTTGCTGAACTTGGCGAAAAGTTGCTGTTCCCTCAGCTTTTCCAAAACTCGCCTTAAGTGTTCGGCATGTTCATCCTCTGTCTTGGAGTTGATTAGGATATCGTCTATGAACACGGCGACAAACTTGTCCAAATATTCCATGAACACCTTATTCATCATATTCATGAAATAAGCTGGCGCATTAAATCGGCCCAAAGGACATAATCAGTAAACTCGTAATGTCCATATCTTGACGAGAATGCGATCTTGAAATATCTTACGATCGGATCTTCAATCGATGGTATCGATCTCAGATCGATCTTGAGAGAAAACTCCGGCTCCTCTCGGTGATCAAACAAATCATCAATCCCGGGTAGCGGATACTTATTCTTCACTTGTCACTTCGTTGAGTGCACGGTAGTCAATGCACATCCCGAAACTCCCGTCCTTCTTCTTGACAAACAAACTGGTGCTCCCACGGCGACTAACTTGGTCTCGATAAATCCTTTTTCCATTAACTCCTCCATTTGTTTCTTCATCTCTACCAACTCCTCGGTGGACATCCGATAGGGTCTCTTAGCTATCGGTCTTGTGCAGGTACAAGCTCTATCACAAACTCTATGTCCCTGTCGCGGCATACCAGGTAGATCTTCGGGAAAAACATCGGGTACTCATTCACTACTTGGGACATCCTCTATGCTGATTGCCTTGGTACTGTTAACCATCAACTGTCCATCTCTAGCTGCAGTGGCTTGAAATTCCACTTTCTTCCCACACGGGCTCTCAATCGAGATAGTCCTTCGTCCACAATCCAATACTGACCTTGTGCTTGGATAACCAATCCATTCCCAATATGACGTCTAAGGTCCGGGTCTCCAAAATTATAAGGTTTTGCTAGGAACTCTATTCCACCTATCAAGATTCTCACCGGAACATCCTACTTTCGCTCGGAGTTCGGAACCAGTGGGTTTGAACTAAAAGCATGCACTTAAGTCTTGCAATCCTCAAATCATTTCTAGTAGCAAAGCCTTGCGAAACAAACGAATGCTAAGCTCCAGAGTCAAACAAAATCAAGGTGTGCAGTCGAGTTAACAAGTAACTTACCCAAGACGACGTCCGTAGCATTCTGCAGTGCATCTGCGGTGACATGGTTGACTCGGCCTCTCACCACGGTGCAGGGTGTGGCTCCTGTCTTTGGCGTCCTAGCTGGGGTGGTTCCTAGATTGAAGCGAATCGGGGTCACTCCTCGCTGTCTTCTTTGGACAAGCTGTTGGCAAAGTGTCCTGGCTCGCTTGCGATTGTAGCGGCGTCTCACTGTTCCTTGTTGGATTTGCACGGAGTAGCGTTTCTAGCGTGGGCTGGGGTTTGGTAGTTCGATTGATGTGTCTTGGTCGGGATGGTGTCCTTGTTGCATTCTCGTGGTTGGAATCAAGAATTGATTTGGTGCAACTCTCGGTATTGCGTTCCTGGTGTGATCCTTCTTTGTTGCATCCTCGCGCTTCTGTTCTCATCCGGTTCCTTGCGCTTGTCCTCAAGAATAAGCGCCTTATTCACCAACTCTTGGAAATCTGGAAAGGTGTGGGTGATCAATCCTACTTGCAATCTGAGTTAAGTCCCTTCATAAAACGGACTGCGGATTTATCTGTCGCTACATCCTCGTGCGTAGCGTGCTAGCTGTGGTGAATTTGTTTAGGTAGTCGGCCACTGGCTGATTACCTTGCTTGATGCTCTGAACTCCTCCTTCTTAAGGTCCATGATTCCTTCAGCACGTGATCTTGTCGAATGCATTTGTGAACTCTTCCCAAGTGATATCTTGAGGGTTCTCTTGCGTGTACGAAGTTCTCCCACCATTCGGCCGTTCCTTCCAAATTGATGAGAAGCGAGAGTACCTTCTCATTCCCTATGCATTGAGCTATGTGTAGCTTCCTCTCAATAGATCTTAACCAATCATCGGCCTCTAATGGATTGGCATTCCCAGAGAAAGTGGGTGGGTGAGTCCTCATGAATTCTGATAGTCTGGTATTCTGGCGTTGTCCATGATTAACTTGATTAGCGATGGCCTGAGCGATGGACGTGCTGCATTTGTTGCATCATAGCATGCATCAATCGAGTCTGGGCAGCAAGAAAAGCTCCAAATTCTGCATATCGGTGGCGGTGCCGGTGCTCCATCATTGGGGTTTTCTGCTGGGCGAGAACCACTCCCATTGCTTCCAAAGTTTCCACGGGTGTTCACCATCTGTCGATTTGCTCTAGGTTTAGAGATGAGAGGGAAACAAGAATAGACAAGTGATATGGAACTTATGCGGGGCGAAAGGTGTAACTTTAAGGTCCCACTTTATTATTTAATAACTTGGTATGGCTGCTTACAATGCCTAAGGGCCTTGCAACACATACTGCACACTCAGCAAACAAAGCAAATCCAAATCGAACTAACTCTGGAGTCTAACGCCTAAAGGGTGACTCTTTATTCTATGACGCGACTCGGCGAAGGAGCCTCACTATAGAACCTATGCTCACTCATCGAGAAAACCTCCACGGCACAGATGCGGGTCTTTGTGGCATAGGCGCCGAAACGATCGCCATGTCCAAAGAATCGTGTCCTCTGTGGTAGTCGAAGAAGCGATGTCCTCATCGAGATCGACTCCTCTGGATCTCGGCTCGTGTAGCTCAATCTTGGCTCTGGAGTGCGTCCGTACAAGGTCATCTCCAACTCGTCAATCCTTCGTAGAAGGTGTGCCACATACTCTTGAGCTTCCCGCCATCTGTTCTTCTCTGTCGTGATCTCCTTGCGGCCTTCTGTAGCTCCTTGCTTGTATTACCTAGTACATCCTCCTGGGCGACGACAAATCGTGCCAACTGTGTAACCGTGGCATCCTCATCCTGAATCGCCTTCGGGTCAAGAAGGTTATCGCTGCGCGGATGGTAACGGAACACCGTACTCTCCAATTCTCTGGCGTAGATACGGGTAATGTGCCGCATTGCTCGTCGTGATACTTCTTGGATACCCATCTGCATCGTAGATCTCCTAGCAAAGGTAAAGGTATCGGGCGATTGCCTGGGCCCTTTTTCCTAGCAGGTACCTCAATCCTCACGTCACAAGCCTTGATCAATCCCGCTTGTCTGATCACTTCCACTTGGTATTGGGGCTTCTCAAAATCTCCGAGAGTCTGTAGCATATGCCAAAGTTCTGCAGCGTGACCAACTCCCAGATCAACGTAGTTAAACTCTTCCTCCATCTGTCACAAGAGTGCTTTACGTAAGAACTCGGAATTTTTAAATTGTGACAAGGTAAGGGAAAATTTCAGCAAGAGACAAGAAAATAGAGAAGGGGATAAGTCGAGATGTCATTTCTTATCTTGACAATTTTTTTTTTTAGTTTTTAGAAAATAGGTTTTATCCTCACTACGACCATTCTAGCTAGGGTTGAGCCTACAGTCAAGTATGGCTCTGATACCACCTCTGTCGGGACCCCGAATTTGCAAATCCGGACCCTCTGTGTATTCAGCACTAGTCCAGGAACGCGCTAGTGCACACAGTCTTAACATTGGTAAATATCACAATCATACCACTCGATACCAATAAAGTACTTTATTTAAATAACCAAACTTGGTTACTCGACCTTATGGCCAAGTTACAAATATATGCCTCGCAAGGCGAAACTTATTCAGAGAAAAAGAATAGCAGCGGAAAATCAAATAACTTCGTGGCGCCATCCAGTATACCACAGGCAACTGACTGGGCTCGCTTCCCTAAGTAGACGGATCCTCTTGGAATTCCTCCTCCGAAGTCAGTGCGATCTCTTCTTCAACTGATATTGTGTTGAGGCAAGGGTGAGTACTTGGTACTCAGCAAGTCATGCACAGAATGCAAGCTAATATACTATATGCATGGCTTGGTACAAAGGAATAGCTCAAGGTATATTTGCGATGCTTGACATTTGACAAGTAATATAAGTAGATTCGAAAGCAGCAGAAATAAGTAAAACATAAATAACTTTTCAAGAAGTTTAATAAACTTTTTCCCCCTGCTAAACCACATTTCCATCATCCTCATTATTAAACCAACCCAACTTTCCAAATCCAAGTTATTTTTGAGAAAATCTAACCCTTGACTGTAATCCCCGAGCATTGTCCAGTACCGTGGACTCGGCTATTTAAATAGATTCTACACTCTGCAGAGGTTATGCACTTTACCCACAAGATACAGTCAAACACCACAAAGGCGAAGTTCCTCAGAATAAAGCCTTCGGAAGCCTCAAACAACACAGGTGGTCCTCTCCGGTTCGTGCTCTACACCATCCCTTCCCTTAGCCAAGGCGAAGTATGGGACCAACACACCGTTAGATGGGTATCGGCCCACACCACGATACGCTCCCCGCACAATCACACAAACGGTGTAATTGACACCCTGAGGCTCCACAAGTGAGTCCTTAGCGACTTAGTCAACTAGGGCCGTCCCATTCCAGCCATGTGGTTGCAAGTATGACCCAGTTCAAAGGCTTGCAAGGTTAAGTCCTTAGAGTGACCAGGGCAAGACTACCCGAAGAACCAAATCAACATCCCCAATGCCACAACTGGCCCACCTGATTACTCTTTGCCACATGCCCCGGTCGAAAACTGTTTATCAAACCCCAGTTGATTACCATGCACCACGTGCCATCAACATCACATGATACCTTTCCAAAACAGGTTCAATATATCATTAAGTCAATATTAACATTTGATTGTCCAAAACCATGTCATGAGCACGAAAGGTGTCTAAGCAAAGATACTACAACGGTCTAAAACCCATGTTGGCAATCTAATAATGTCCAACTAGTAATCCACAACTAGGGTGACAAGGGTCATGGCACATACTTAAATAATCAAGGTGTCATACAGCAAATTGGTATTTATCTAACCCCCATGTTTAAACAAAGTATCTTTCTAATTGAACTAGCATGCAATAGTTTAAATCAAAATAGATTTTGAAATAGGATCAACATGGTCAAAGCACAACTTGCCTTCAAAAAGTACTTGCTCTTGGTCTTGAGTTGGATCCTGAGTCAATACTTCTCCTTCGAATCCTTCCGGCACTTCAACGTCTACTCGTAAGGCGTGCAAATAGCAATACCCAAATAAACAATAGGCAAAAACATCCCAAAACTCCAAATAAAATCCATAAACAGAGAGAACATAATTTTCTGGATTTTTAGAAACTGGAATCGTTCAAATCGGAGTTAAAATGCAAAAGTTATGATTTATTAAAGTTTAAATAATCAATTAAATAATATTACAGAGAAAAACTTTAGTCCAAAAATTAAATAAAATTTATATTTAGGTAGATCTCAATTTTATACAAATTTAGAAATTTGAATCACTCAAATCGGAGTTGAAACGCAAAAGTTATAAGCGTTTGAAGTTTGAATCTAAATTTGAATCAATATTTCGAATTAATAAATCATTTCTTTTTTTTCGGAAATTAATTATTGCGTCATCATGGACACGTGGCAGCCTCTGATTGGTTGGCTGACGTCAGCCGGTCCATAGACTCGGTCCACGCTCGGCTCGGGTCTACCGTGGACCCGGTCCACGACTCCACGTGAGACTGACATGTGGGACCACTCGGATGACGTCATCGCTGACGTCAGCGGGGACTCAGCCACGGTCGACATGTGGGACCCGTGACGTCATGGGTGACGTCAGCGCTTGGCTGGATTAGCCACTGACATGCGGCCCTCTGACACGCGCGGGCCGCGTGTCGGCGTCTACACGCCAGCGTGGGCGGCCCGACCGCGTCGGTCCAACTTCCCGACACGCGTGGCGCAATCCCGGCCGTTGATTTGAAATTCGGCGGCGCGATTAGATCCAGGGTTAACGCGTTGAATCTACTCGATGATCGTGGGCCGTTCGATCTAGATCGGACGGTCCAGATCTAATCCTATAATAATCACTACTACGACGCGTGGCGATTGTGAACCATTGGATCTTGATCCAACGATCGAATCTAACGGGTTTGGAACACGTGAACTCACCTCAACCGCACGATCAAGATCGGACGGTCCACGAGCTCGCGAGGGCGATGGCGACGCGGCGAGCTGCAGCCACCGGAGACAGAGACGACGACGGCGAGCCCGACGGCGCCCGGTCGTTCGGCGAAGTGAGTGGTCTCTTGGTGCGTCTCGTCACGGATTCCGGATCTGGGCTCCTTCGGCGGAAGACGACGGACGGCGGAATCGAGCAAAACCGCGGCGGAGTGGCGCTCAACTACGGCGAGCTCGCGACGGCAATAAGCGGCGGCAGCCAGGCGAGATGGCTCGGGGAGCAGTGCGCAAGGATGAGGGCAACCTCGGGCGTGACCAGGGCTTTAAATAGCCTCGGCTTCGTGCTCGAGACGGAAACCCAATTCTACACGGCGGCGGCGCGGGCGGCGAGTCCGGCTCGGACTGGCGGAGACGACGACGACATACCGCCCACGTGGCACGATCAACGGCCACGATCGCGTGGGCGCGATCGGATCCGGGCCGATACGGCTCGAACCGATGCAGGCGGATCTCACCGTTGGATCTTGATCCAACGGTTGGGATCGATTAGGGTTTAATTTGGTTTGATCGAGTCACGTGGCTCGGTCGGACTCGAGTCCGACTTCGGGTTCCGACTTCGGTCGGATGAACAAGATACTCGACCGAGTTGAATTTCCAGCGATTTAATATTTAAAATAATTTCCAGTAATTCATTTAATTCATTAAAAATAGCAAAAGACTCAGAAAAATTCCAGAAAAATTCTGGAAAATACTTTGGATCATTTTGGACTCAAATAAAATATTTCCAACAAAATTTTATTTGCAAAATTAAATTCTTTAATTATTTCAAAATGGAATAAATTCAAATAAATTCCAAATAAATCCAAATAAATTCCAGAAAATTCCAAAAATTCACCAGAGTGCCAATTCACACATGAATTTAAGAAAAGCAAAATTTTGGGGTGTTACATCATGGGGGATGGGATCTCCTCATCACCCTCTTTCAAACGCAACCGGCCATTCGCGAATTGGAGGTTTGTAGCAAAAGTTATGGGTGGTTGAAGGAGGGAGGCTATGGAAGGAGAGATGAGGAGCTTCTCTGGACAGCAAACGCACGGGAGAAGATGAACAGTGCCTGACGCTACAGTACCCGCCATGTGGCGCTCTCCGACTGGCCGAAAATTACGCAAAAGCAACGCCCTAAAGAAAAAATAGCAAAAAGGGTCTAAAAATCCCGGAAAAATTCCTAAAAATATTAGGGAATATTTGGAACCCAATAAAATTGGTTTCACGGAATTTGAATGAAATTTGGAATTTATAAAATTCCGGGACGAATAAAGGGCTTTTGACGAAAGGCCGCGAGTGATAAAATACCAGAGAGTTTCCAAAAATCTTGGGAAAATTTCCAAAATGTTTTTAGAATATTTGGGACCTAATGCAATAGGTCCCGGGATGTTTGGAGCATTTTTGAACTCAGGAGAAATTTCGGGTACTGACGGGAATCTGGAAATTGGATTTTTCGAATGGAGGGGAATTGATTTCTGATTTTGGATGGATAAGGATGTCAGGTTAATTATAACACCGAGGAAAATCCAAATTTTGAATTTAATTATTTTAAATTTGTTTTTGGCAAAAGACTGAAATTGGGGATGTTACAAACCTACCCCCCTTAGAGAGAATCTCGCCCCCGAGATTCGGATGGAGAAAGAAAAAGAAAGATTAGGAAACTCGGCTTTGAGGTCTTCTTCTTGTTCCTATGTTGCTTCCTTTTTGGAATGGTTGCTCCACTGCACCTTGTAAAACTTGATCACTCGGCTTCTGGTTCGACGCTCAGCTTCATCAAAGATTTTGACTGGATACTCTGGATATAACAGATCTTCTTTTAACTCCATCTTTTCATATGACCACTGACGCTCGGTTACTCTGAGACACTTCTTCAGCTGAGAAGCATGGTAGACATCATGCGCACCAGAAGATTGCGGAGGTAACTCCAATCTTGTAAGCAACTTCTCATCTTCTGACAGCTATTGGAAAGGAACCAATATAGCTGGGTGCTAACTTCCCACTAACTCGGAATCGGTGCATTCTCTTGAGAGGTGAAACCTTCAGATACCCATGATCCACAATAATCCATGTGGAGTCAGATCCTTACTTAGTTCTAGGGAGTCCAGTAATGAAATCTATTCTTATTTCTTCCCATTTCAGAACAGAAGTTCGCAAGGGTTGTAGCAGTCCGGCTGGTCTCTGATGTTTTGCTATTCTTTTCAAAATTTGTTAACACTGCTTCCTGCCTGACACTGAACAAATCTTCTCATGGTCAAAATATACCACGCACATTTGGAGGCGGCTGTTTTCCAGACTCTACTAACTTATTCCTTTCAATTTGGTATTTTGAATTCAACAAATCTTCTCATGGTTTAAATGAGAATTATGGCTCTATGGCCATCCTTTAATTAACTCATGACTGGTGCCCAATTACATATATGTCTTAAGAACTAACAACAGAAATCCACATCCACAATTGTACTCCTTTCAAACTTTTATTGATAACACTACTGACAATTGCATCTTACAGATTGAATTAGTACATAAACTCTTTTATTTTATTCCTTAGAAGAGGTATGGTGCTGCTGAAGGTACCATCCACTAACATTTATTGATAACATCAAGTTCCAGGTGTCTCTTCTTCAACTTCTTGGATCATAAGCAGACCTAATGTCCTATATCGCAATATCTGTGAAAGAAATTGCCGATTGCGTTTACCACCTGCTGCTGGAGTTATGGTCTTGATAAGAATAGCATCTGGGATGTTGGTGTTTAAAGTAGATGACTGACGTCCAGGGAATATTCCCGATTTTCCAATTTTTCGAAATTCAAACTTCGGACGCTCATAACTTCTCCGTCCGAACTCCGTTTGACCCCATTCAAATTTCTAAATTCATCTAAATTCAAGATCTTCCTGCTAGTACTACTTTTGTAATTTTTGGATTTTATTTATTTATTTATTTATTTATTTATTTATTGCCTTGTTTTGCGCGTAGTCGAGGACCCCGACGCGACCGCCGACCTCGCTGCCGGACTTCAAGAGTTCGATATTCTCGCTGTGACCGAGGCAAGTCTCCTTGACGCATGTTGATCCTATGCTTTCTAAATGTTTTACCATGTTTTACCACTTGCATTGCTATTTATATTAAAAAGAATGATGTTAACGTTAGGTTGTTAGTTATACCTATTGTCCATCCCTCCTTGATATTGTTACCCATGATCCTTTGTCGCCCTAGTATAGTAATCCACCAATATGAACGTTTTTGGAAAAATAATCTTTAATTAGGGAAAAAGGACTTTTGGGAGGACACGATCAGTGGAACAAGTGGTAGGAAATATACATTGGAGATTTCGTGAATATTAGCGATGTGGGGGTAGTTGTTATGAAATTGATCTATGAATGGTAATCCATATAATTGGTGTGGATTGAGAGAATATTGGAAGATGTATGATGTCAAGAATAATAGTCGGTAAAAGTAAATAAATGATATTGAGAGGCATACTTGTGGATTAAGTAGAATACGTCGGGACTTATATTTCGGTGGATGTTAACAAGCATACTATGTGATAATCGTTTATGGAGAATTGTGAATAATCCAGAATGTTTGGGTGGTTTAGTAAATGATAATATTACGTATTCTTGGTGGGTAAAATGTAGATGATTTAGCGATGACAATATGAAGGGTTACAATAGGTGATGTGGAGAATAATACTCGATGACTTAATCAATGATATTATCAAATATACTCGAGGTATTAAGTGGATAATACTGAGAATCGTACTCGGTGGTTTAGTAGATGATTTTGGGAAATATGGTTTTGCGATAACCATTTGTGTGGGATTATGAATAATGTGGAATGGGTGTGATTTGCTTAGGCAACTTGGTGCCATTGTTTATGGAAACCACTCTAGGCGATGAATTAATGAAATCTTGGATTTGTAGACTCTTTCATGAAATACGCTCGGGGATGAGATTATAAATCATTCTCGACGGATCAAGTAGATTAACCGACCAATCGATGTGTGGTTGATGGGTAATCATTAAGGAGACTCGTACTTTGAGGAGATTGTTTCATATACAATGATACTAATAGCTTGGCATGATTTTAAAGTTATGATGGCACATGATATCAACTTCACATGGTGGAAGTACTGAATTGGACTGGATTATATAGTACCATGATAAGAATGGGGGAATCTTGGTGGTCTCATGAATTTTGGAACGTTCCGATTTAATTATAATCACGTTTTATCAACACTAAGATTTGTATTTTATAAAATGAACTATTGGTGGAATAGAATAGTAAGGTAGAAATGCTTAGACTCGCAATCGGTCAGTATTCACCTATGGGTGGGAATTTCATTTAACACTTGAAAACTTGTGTTGGAAGTTATAGGCAAGGAGTATTGCCGATGGTTTACAAAATAAAAATAAAATGAAAAATGGTTTGGACTGGGGCGGAATGGTTTGTCTGGTGGGTGCGGATGGAGCGTTAGCTTTCATTGTGCAAGTACCGCCCCAAGTCAATTAAGGACCGACGCTTATGACTGTCTCCATTCTAAGCATAACCGTACAACCACATGTCAAAGTGGGCACGACCTGGCTGAATAATTTGTAGAAACCTAACTTAAACTCACCAAACGGTGGAATGTGAGCGCCGGATAGAGGCAATGTTGTTATTTTTCTCACACGGCGCAAGAGGGGGCTTCTGTACTGGGTGGATATAACCCTAACAGCGGTGAAACCTCAGCGGGTGGGTCAGGTTAGGCGTATACATTGTAAAGGCCTTGTCATGATATACCTGCCGGCACACCTAAGGCAGTGTGCTAATAGCTTGGCACCAAGGGAATATCATGTCTTGTGGGTAAAGTTGTACACCTCTGCAGAGTGAAAACTATTCGAATAGCCGTGCCTACGGTCAAAGGCAAAGTTTGCTGAATGCTTTCATATTGGTAGAATTTGACTTTTGGTTTCAATCTAAACAATGGTTTGTTTTGGGGTCCGAGAACGGTTAGAACTCTCGAGTGTGCTTCTGGCGGCTAAAGCCAGGTAGGTGGAAGGAACCTGATTTTGTGAACCGTGGCAGATAGAGCCATGTGGATGGATTGAACCCTGATTTTGTTGAGATGTGGCGGATAGAGCCTGTATATTAGTGAGTGGTGGTTAGAACCTTCACTGCAATATTACATAATTCAATTATTAAAAAGAATTGCTCAAATATGCTTTGTGAAACTTATTAACTAGTATGGTTTGATGAAACTTGGCCTTATGCAAAAGAACCATATTAATCCATCTTTGGATAGCCTACATTGTGCATAATTTCCCAGATTTCCTGAGTACTTTATGTACTCACGTGCTACATTCTAATCATATCTCAGAAGTGAAAGAAGCTGTCAAGGAATTCCAACGACTAGGACGCGCTCCCCACTCGATTGCCTGTGGACATTTGGATGGGCCGCCTTGGTGTTTTCGTCTTCCGCTGCAGTTGTTCAAGTTGTTCTGCCTGTTCAGGCCGTAATGGTAAACCTTGACCATAAGGTCTTTGCTTTTATTTGGTATTATTCTTATTTAGTTATATATATTCGTGATATGGTTGTTGATTCATCACTGTTTGACTGTGTGTACTAGCTACTGATCTGGGACTAGTACAAAAATACACAGCGGACTCCGGATAGCCGATCCGGGGGACTACAATCTGTCTCTGAAAACTCGTTCCGTTGAGGTTGACTAGTCTTGTTATGACATCCTTGCCCCACTGGTTGCGCGTCTGATCCTGAGGTCTTGATTAAGGGTGCTTCTTGTGCTTGGTTGAGTTGAAATTGGTCCACACAAAGCCGGGAATTACTGGCAACATACTGCTCTTGACTTACTATCTTCCTTTTGCGGGAATCCGGTTGGTGACAATTGTCTTCCAGGGAAAGTGCTTTGCCTTTTCTAGCTTGAGTAACCTTTGCTACTTGGTGCAGCTTAGGAGGTACTTCCATCCTGACTTCTGACGCTGGAACTGCTTGTGGTGATAAGAATTTTGGTTTTCCCAAGGGACATTGTGTAACACCCCGGCATTTAATATGCCCGAATGCTACCAAACATAGACTAAGCAACCTCTAAATACCACAATTACAAGTAAATTACAGCAAATGCACTAATGCTACAAACCGAAATTTCGGCAGCATCTCCTTTGTTTTAACATGAAATGAAGGAAACACAATAGCATAGCAATATAAGGCAATATGAGAGACATCTATAATAGCAATAATTAAATGCATGACAACAATATAAGTCTAATTCCAAGCATTCAATGTCTCTATGAGCCAAACAAACAATAAGACTCTTATATCACAAAGCTAAATCATAAAGCAATAAGCATCACACTTAATTTATTGTCAAAGCCTAATTGAATGTCTTGTGGGACAAATGAGTGAAGCTACGTGTAGAAGTGTGACTAATTCCCTTCCCCGCATGCCGATCTCATGGTACCTAAAACAACAAGAAAACACAAGCGTGAGTTCAACACTCAGCAAGCATATTGCAATGGTACACAAAAACAATTACATGGCTACAACAACTCATATTATGTCTTTCATCTCATTCATGATCACATATCAATATCATCACCATTATGTATGCAATGCGATGCGATGCTCATGTCTCCTTGGAAACTCATACCGGTATGGTTGAGTACACACCCGTCGGTGTGCACCCTCTCCCCCCTTCCATCCCGAAGATGGAGGGTGCCTACTCCTCGCTTCCGTTCACCGCGGTGAATGGAATCACGATGTAGGACTTACTCATTGGCTCTCTGGAATAGTCATAACTTTCTCACCGACCTTCCCCGGACTAGTTATGACTTTCTCACCGCCCGGGCCATGTAACATGCCATGTATGCAAATATGCCAACATCATAATTAACTTGTACATTAACACATGGCATCATAACATAATAAGCATACTCATCATATTATTGGCAATCATTAAAGCATGGCAAGTGATCATATCATATAATCAATTTCATCTAGTCTCAACTAGCAACCTACAAACCGCTATCCATTACAATACACTTGCCTCAACCACTGCAACGGATTGGCGAAGTAGAAGGCACTCCCGGGGTCACACCACCTGCACATGAGTACCACACACTCACAATCATGTCCACAAAACAGTAAGCAATCCCTCTTCTACCCCGACATCGCAAACTACTCACTAAACCCAAAAACAGAGGTTCTGTCCCATCGGGACAGCAGCCTTCCAAAAGGCATAACTCAGGTTCTAAGACTCCGAATCAATTAAACGAGTACATCCTCGCGTAGCTTAGGAAATTTTCCAACTTTTTCTAAGTATACAGAAAGACTGATTCGGACTCTAAAGTGGTTTAATCTACAGAAAACTGTGATCTGTTCCAATCACGTCACAGATTTTAATACGTTCGGTAAAACGATCATAACTTTCAAACGGCTAGGCGGAATTGGACGTTCTTTATACCCACTGAAAGGTATTGAAATTTCCTACAACTTATTCAACAGCCGTACGACCAAATTCCGATTCTAAATTGACGAAAACTCAAACCCTAGGTTGACTGCTCATGCTGCCCGAAACAGAGAACGTGGCAAACTCAAGATCCCATCTAATCTATTCAATTCCAGCACCACCAATTGATCTAAAAACATGATAATGACCCTAAGAACAGTACCTAGGCCAACCCCAAGGAGTCCCATGGCCATACCTTCGCCCGACGCACGAAAACCCAATAGATCTCCTCCCGGTTCGCGCGATCTCCTTCCTTGCTCCAATCCCGCCGGATCTCGTCGCGGAGCGCTCCAACGGATTGATTTTCGAGGTGTTGAGGTGGGGATCTCCCCTAGGGGCAGCAAGGGAGGTGGAGAGGTGGTGGAGGGGTGGTGGAGCAATGGGAAGAGCAAGGGGGCGCACGCAAGAGGGAAAGGGGAGGTGGGGGCGGCTAGGGCACAAGGGGAGGTGGGGGCGGCTAGGGCACAAGGGGAGGTGGAGGGGGCGCACAAGAGGGAGGTGGGGGCGCACAAGGGGTAGGGAAAAACCCCTTTTTACCAGCCCACATAGGAATCCTACTCCTAAATGGACTCAAACTCTTTCCCACCAAAGCCCACGACCCCTTTTCTTAGGCCCAAAACTCCCCGGAAAGGCCCAAATTCCCGAAAACGGCCCGAAAACGCTATTAACCTCCATAACTTATGGTTTCAACCTCTAATTCCATATTTCATAATGTGTTTGACCTCAACATTCACATTATATAAGGTTACGACACTCCGTGGTGTCACACATTGTTTCACATAATGCTCTTCCTTGCCACAAAGGTTGCATACCTTGTACTGAATCTCCTTCCTCCGAGGGCACTTGTGGAATCGGTGTCCAATTCTGTCACAGTTACTACAATGGATATCTTCTTTTGCCTTACCCTTTTGGGGACATCTGTAAGTACTGCTGGAGGGTTGGTTTTCCGTAACTCATCAGAAGGGTACTGCTGAGTAGTTATAGGTGGAATGACCATCAAGGCTTGGTTGTTCATTTGTTGTATCATCAATTGCATGAGCTGAGTCTGAGTCATCAGAAACTGATTCATATTCTGAAGGAATGCTGTTAACACCTCGGAGGGTTGCTGGTTGAGCTCGGTAGTAGCACTATCATTGACGATTGGAACTTTACTGGTGTTACCATTGATGTTGACCACAGTATTGGAATTTGATGCATCAGCTTCTTTGTTGAGGTTAGCACTGAGCTTCTTCTCCATCTGACAGTAGAACAAGGCTTCCAGATGAGGGAAAAGCACCAACGGGAGAGACAGGGGAGGTTCTAACAACACCCGAAACCAACTGCCCAGAAAACGAACAACCCAACCACGAAAAGCAAAACATTTTTAACACCAAGCAAATCAACTCGTCTACTCGATAAAACTACTCACTCCAACTGGGCTAAACGGCTCAACCACAGAACGAATCTTGGCCACTTAACCTAAAGGGTTAGTCTAAGATCAACCTTGCTTCTTTGGTCTTCCCTGATCAACGGTTGGATCCTCACCATGAAGACGCATAACTTCAGTAGCAACTTTTGCAGAATAGCACCTCTTGAGTCATCAAGCCTTGAAGTCGAAAGCGGGAACTCGATTACCCTAATATAGAAGTTTTTAAGGGGGGGGGGTAAAGTCCAATTTACATTCCAAAAAGGTGAAGAAGCAATCAATACGGGGAAAATAGGAATAGAAAGAGAGAAAAGACAAGAATAGCACATTATTTGATTTCTTTCTTTATAAATATACGTTTTGAAGCTTCCTAAAAACGACCATTCTAACTAAGGGCACGTTCTACAGTCGATATGGCTCTGATACCACCGCTGTGAGCCCCCGGATCAACTATCCGGAATCCCCTGTGTATTTCTGTACTAGTCTCAGATCAGTAGCTAGTACACACAGTCAAACAGTGATGAATCAACAACCATATCACGAATACATAGAACTAAATAAGAATAACGCCAAATAAAAGCAAAGACCTTATGGTCAAGGTTTACCATTACAGCCTGAACAGGCAGAACAACTTGAACAACCGCAGTGGAAGACGAAAACACCAAGGCGACCCGTCCAAATGCCCATAGGCAATCGAGTGGAGAGCGCGTCCTAGTCGTTGGAATTCCTTTGACAGCTTCTTTCACTTCTGAGATATGATTAGAATGTAGCACGAGAGTACATAAAGTACTTAGCAAGTCTGGGAAATTATGCACAATGTAGGCTATCCAAAGATGGCTTAATATGGTTCTTTTGCATAAAGCCAAGTTTCATTAAACCATACTTGTTAATAAGTTTCACAAAGCATATTTAAGCAATTCTTTTTAATAGTTGAATTATGTAATATTTCAGTGAAGGTTCTAGACACCATTCACTAGTATACAGGCTCTATCCTCCACATCTCAACAAGATCAGGGTTCAATCCATTCGCATGGCTCTGTCTGCCATGGTTCACAAAAACGGGTTCAATCCACCTACCTGGCTCTAGCCACCAGAAGCACACCCGTGAGTTCTAACCACTCCCGGATCCCAAATCATCAGTTTTGAAATCCGAAACAAAAGTCTACCAATATGAAAGCATTCAGCAAGCTTTGCCTTTGACCGTAGGCATGGCTATTCGAATAGTTTTAACTCTGCAGAGGTGTATAGCTTTATCCACAAGACATGATATTCCCTTGATGTCATGCAATTAACACACTTCCTTAGGTGTGCCGGCAGGGATATCATGACAAGGCCTTTATAATGTATACGCCTAACCTGACCCACCCGCTGAGGTTTCACCGCTGTTAGGGTTCTAGCCGCCCAGTACAGAAGCCCCCTCTTGCGTCGTGTGAGAAAAACAGTCTTGCCTCTTGTGACACTACGGAATGGTGTGACATTATTTAATGTGATTGATAAGGTCAAAAACTTTATGAAATATGGTATTGGAGGTTAAAACCATATGATAGGAGGCTTAATAGCGTTTCCGGGCCGTTTTCGGGCCGTTTCCGGGGTTTTGGGCCTTTCCGGGGAAGTTTGGGCCTAAAGGAAAGGGTCGTGGGCTTTGGTGGGATGGAGTTTGAGTCCTAATAGGAGTAGGAGACCTGGTTGGGGGCCTCCCCCAGCCCCTTTAGGCGTCCACCCCCTGCCCCTGCGCCCCCACAAGTCCTAGCCGCCCCCCACACCTCCCCACCTCCTCCTTGTGGTGCCTCCACCTCCCCCATTGCTCCCCATTGCTCCACCACCTCTCCACCACCTCTCCTCCTCCATTGCTTCCCCTAGGGTAGTTCTCCACCTGCACACCTCAAAGATCCATCCGTTGGAGTGCTCCGCGACGAGGAGATCCGGCGGGATTGGAGCGAGGAAGGAGATCGCGCGAACCGGGAGGAGATCTATTGGGTTTTCGTGCGTTGGGCAAAGGTATGGCCATGGGAATCCTTGGGGTTGGTCTAGGTACTGTTATAAGGGTGTTTATGAAGTTTTTAGATCAATTGGTGGTGCTGGATTTGAGTAGATTGGATTAAATCTAGAAGTTATCACGTTCTCTATTTCGGGCAGCATGAGCAGTCGACGTAGGGTTTGGTTTTTCGCCAATTTATATTCGGAATCTGGTCGTACGGATGTTGAATAAGTTGTATATAATTTCATTATCTTTCCGTGCATATAAAGAACTTTAAATTCCGCCCAGCCGTTTGAAAGTTATGGCTGTTTTACCGAGCGTGTTAAAATCTGTGACGTGATTGGAACAGATCACGGTATTTTGTAGATTAAACAACTTTAGAGTCCGAATCAGTCTTTTCCTATACCTAGAAAAAGTTGGGAAATTTCCTAAGCTACGCGAGGATGTACTCGTTTAATTTATTCGGAGTCCCAGAACTCAAGTTATGCCTTTTGCAAGGCTGCTATCCCGACGTAACAGAACCTCTATTTTTAGGTTTTGCGAGTAGTTGGCAATGTCGGGGTAGATGAGGGTTTGCGTACTGTTTTGTGGACATGATTGTGAGTGTGTGATACCTATGTGCAGGTGGTGCGACCCCGGGACTGCCTTCTACTTCCCGCCAATCCGTTGCCCGTGGTTGAGGCAAGTGTGTTGTGATGGATAGCGAGTTGTAGGTTGCTTGTTGAGAATTGATGGAATTGACTACATGATATATGATCACTTGCCATGCTTTTATGATTGCCAATGATATGATGAGCATGTTTATTATGTTATGATGCTATGTGTTAATATGTGAGTTAAACATGATGTTGGCATAATTGCATACATGACATGTTACATGGCCCGGGCGGTGAGAAAGTCATATCTAATCCGGGAAGGTCGGTGAGAAAGATATGACTAATCCGGAAAGCCAATGAGTAAGTCCTACATCGTGATTCCATTCACCGCGGTGAACGGAAGCGAGGAGTAGGCACCCTCCATCTTCGGGATGGGAGGGGGGAGAGGGTGCACACCGACGGGTGTGTACTCAACCGTACCGGTATGAGTTTCCAAGGAGACATGAGCATTGCATTGCATTGCATACACAATGATGATGATAATGTTAAGTGTTCATGAATGAGATGATACTCATGATGTGAGATTTTATTGCCATGTTATTGTTCTTGTTGTCCATTGCAATATGCTTGCTGAGTTTCGAACTCACGCTTGTGTTTTCTTGTTGTTTTAGTTATCATGAGATCGGCATGCGGGGAAGGGAAATAGTCACACTCCCACACGTAGCTTCACTCTTTTGATTTCACAAGTCATTCAATTAGTGTTGATAATAAATTTGCGTGTGATGGTTATTGCTTTAAGGCTTAGCTTTGCCAAATGAGAGTCTTTTGGTTCGTTTGACTCTTGGAGACATTATGTGGTTGAAACTAGACGTTTATTGTTGCTAAGTCATGAATTATTGCTGTTTTTAGTTGTCTCTCATATTCTATATATTGCTATACTGTTGTTGCTCCTTCGAATCATGTTAAAACAAAGGAGATGCTATCGAAATCTCGGTTTTTAGCATGTGCGCCTTTGCTAGAATTTATGTTTAAATGGGGTATTTAGATGTTGTTTAGCTTATGTTTGGTAGCATTCAGGCATATTAAATGCCGGGGTGTTACAGTTGGTATCAGAGCGGGCTGTAGGTCCTTGGAATGTGTATTTTTAGTGTCATGCTATAGGGTACAACTAAAATGTGATGTGGAATAACTTAGAAACATGGCTTAGGTTTTTACTAAAATTTTGTCATAGGATAGCAACATTAAAACTTGCAAAAGTGGTATAACTAATCTAAAATTTGACACACATGGATGCACAGTAGGAAGGGTATGGGTATCGTTGTTTACGCTTAAATGTTGTATTTAAGCCTTGTTGCTAAATGCTATATTTGATATAGTACGTTGCTATGTCTATGAGATAAATGATTGAATTATTCCTGTTGTGGTGGTAAAAGTGGGGTTTTGGTGCCGAAGGGTTTCAGCCACCTCTCTTTTCGTTCATAGTAAGGGTGAGGTTTGACGGTGTGGCCGGTTAGCGCCATCACCGAAGAACTATTAACCCCTGTAGGAGAAGAGTGCTCACCTTTTCTATCGTAGATCGGGTAGTTGACTGGAGACAAATAGAAGAGTTGATGGTGGTTTCCTTCGGATGTTCTTTATCGTTCTGTGGTCGGTCTTGGTTGGTTTTCTTAGTTTTAGTTGATGGAAACCAAAAGAAAAGTGTTTGGTATTGGTTTTTTCGCGGTTTGATCCTCAGGTGGTTTGTGGTTTTGTCTTCCTTGGGTGAAGACGAAGAAGAAGAGTCTAGTGTTGCGCTTCCTTTGGTTGCCTTTCCAGTTTTGATGCCTACTTTGTTGATTGCTTTATGGGGAAGAAGCATTCAATTTATTCCTGGGTTTGCCTTTCTCCGAGGTTAAAGGAGTTATTGCGGAGTTGTGCCAGACCTGGCTGTCAGGGCTGAAGTTCAGTGGCTTTGTAGGAGTAAGTGGTGTTTGATTTTGTTATTTTACTGGTTTAAGAAATCATCCTTGAAAAACCCTTCTTGTTTCGTGAAAGATTGGGGTTTGGTGTTAAGGTTTTATTTGCAAAGGTTTATTTGATCGGTTTGTTCCCTCCTGTGGGAGTCTTTGAGATTGAAAAGTGTTTTGGAGAATTCCTTTGCATGACCAAGTTTGGGTTTGCCTCATTGCAATTTTGAGAGTCAAGTTTCCTTATGAATTTGGGATGAGTTTTAAAGCTAAAATGCTGCAAACAAAGTAAGTAGTCTTTTGACTGAAATCGTTTGTCCCTAGTAAGAATTGTTGTTTACCATGTTTTGTAGCATGTACCAATATGGTTTTTGGGATGACGAATTGTTAAGTTAATTTGTGAGTTGAAACAATTCAATGTGATTAATATCTCTAGCTTGAGAATAAATAGACTACTAGTGTTGTAGTTTACTCTTAGCGAGAATGATTAAATGTGTTAATGTACATGCTTATAATCTGTTGCTTTGCTATAAAAGTGGTTATGACCCCCGATAATGTTTAAAAGTTTTAAACCCTGAGGCCTAGTTAAAAACATTAAGATGATGTAGACTACTGTTACCGTTAAAGAAACTTTGCTGGTTGTTTAAAGATGTTCTAATCTAATGGAGTAAAAGAGGAATTTAATCGTGTTGCCTAGTGACTTTAATTTGGAAGTTGATTAGAGTTGCTATTTACGTTGTCTCCGGTGTATGGAGGCGGCGGCGGCTCGGGCGGCTCGGTGCGGCGGCGCCGGAGACCACGGGCGGCGGGCGGCGGGCTGGGAAATGTGCGGCGGCGCTATGATGGACTCGGCCGGCGGCTCGGCCGGACGGAGCAGCAACGAGGCGGTGGGAAGCCGGCGGCTCAAAGACGGCGGGCGTGGGGCGCATGGCACGGGCGCCGTGGGGTGCAGCGGCGGCGTCCGAACGGGCGGCGGGAACGAGGGCGCGGCGGTACCGGCGAGCCGGCTGGAGGCGGCGCGACGACGGCGAGCCGGCGGCGGTACGCGCAAGGGCACGGGAAGGACAGAGGAAGCCCGAAATTTGCCAAAATCCGAAAATTTGCACCATTTAACACATGACATTGCAAAATTAAAAGATAGATCATCTAGAGCACCATTAGAAGGACTTAGGATTCCAAGGAATCGAACAATTGCTCACCGGAGAAGATGAATTCGACGAAGAACCCCGGTTCGGTCGAAGCGACTAAAATGCGAAATTCATCATCGAAACTGGATGAATCCTAAAACCGATTGAGGAGTTATGATCTAGATACCCATACGAACATGATGAATCAGACGGAGTCGAGTTTGGCTCACCGGAAATGAAGATATGATGAATAACGCGAAGAACACGAAAAACGTGTCCCGGCGCCGGTTTTCTTGAGATCCCAGCCGAATGGAGAGGAGTGGGAGTGGCAGTGGGAGGGTGTGAGCACATGTCTCCTCGACACAAATACCGGTATTACCGAGTGCACACGCGTCGGTGTGCACCCACGTCCCCCTTCCATCCCGCAAATGGAGGGTGCCTACTCCTCGCTTCCACTCACCGCGTGGGTGGAATCACGAGGTAGGTCTTACATCCATGGCGCTCCAGATTAGTCATAACTTTCTCACCGACCTTACCGGAATAGTTATTAAGTTCTCACCGACCGGGCCAAGTTTTATGCCATGTATGCAACATATGCCATAATCATTTACCATAAACCATTGCATAGCATCTTAACATACCCTTTTTATCATATCATGGCAAACACTAAGCATGACAAGATAGCATAACATGCAAACAATTGCATCTAGTCAAGACAAGCAAATAAACCACATGTTACCCATCCCAATACACTTGCCTTAACCTCGAGCGACGGATTGGCAGGATGAGGAGGGCACTCCCGGGGACACACCACCTGCACATAGATGCAACACAATCACAACGTGCCCACAAAACAGTACGCCATCGCCCATCTACCCCGATATCTCAAACTACTCCCGAAAACGAAAAACAGAGAATCTGTCCCTCCCGGACAGCAGACTTCGAACTATCATAACTTTAGTTCTAGGACTCTGAATCGATTAAACGAGTACATACTCGCATAGCTTAGGAAATTTCCTAACTTTTTCTAAGTATATTGAAAAGCTGATTCGGACTCTAAAGTTGTCTAATCTACAAAACTCTACGTTCTGTCCTAGCTACGTCACAGATTTGAACACGTTCGGTAAATCGAGCATAACTTTCAAACGATTGGGCGGAATTGGACGTTCTATATGTCCACTGAAAGGTATTGAAGTTACCTACAACTTCTTTAACAGGCGGACGACCAAATTCCAATTCTAAGGTCGCGAAAACTCAAACCCTAGGTCGACTACAGAATCTGCCCGAAGCAGAGAACGTGGCAAACTCTAGTTTTCATCTAATCTACCCAATTACAGCACCACCAATTGATCTAAAAACATGATATCAACCCCTAGAACAGTACCTAGACCAACCCCAAGGATTCCCCTAGCCATACCTTCGCCCGACGAATGATGACCCGACGAATCTCCTCCCGGTTCACGCGATCTCCTCCCTCGCTCCAAATCCGCCGGATCTCCTCATCGCGGAGCGCTCCAACGGGTGGATCAACGGGGTGGCGAGGTGGAGAACTCCCCTAGGGGTAGCAAGGATGGTGGAGAGGGATGGGGAGGAGAGGAGCGCAAGGGGGGCGGCTAGGGGAGATGGAGGCACATGGGGGAGAGGGAGGGGGTGTGGGGGCGCATGAGGGAGAGGGAGGGAGGGTTTGGGGCGCATGGGGGGAAACCCTAAAGGGGTTGGCAGGTTTCCCCCCCCACATGGGCCAAAAAGCCCCCACCGACGGCCCATCTAATTCCCTCAAGACCAAAACTAGCTCCCGCATGGCCCAAACTCCCCCGGAGAGGCCCAAACACCCAAAAAGCCCAAAAACGCAGTATAAATTCGTACCGTAACGCCGAAATCTATAAAGTCACCGTCTGAGATGTCACATTCTCCCCCCTTAACAGGATTCGACCTTGAATCCAAGTGAACGCCAAGAACCACAAACAAAGCCCCTACAGAGCAAAAAACTTCTGTGCAACAAAAGGCAACCATACAAACTCAATCTAAAACATCGACAAACAAACTCCCTAAAACCAACACCTAGCGAGAAAGAGTTAACTTGGCTCAACCAAGTGCAGCCTCTCACGGTTCCACCTTTCCTTCCAAGTTCTCATCCGAAATCCTCGATTTCACCCACTAAAGGGCTCAATCAAAAAAAAATACTGAAAACGCCCAAACCTCACATCGAACATTTCATACTACTATCGCAAACAACCTGACTAGCACATGTCATTAACCTCAACAAGACACAACCAACGCGAGCCGTATCTCTTTGACCACTACTTGACCAACAGAACTAATGGTAACTGATTGAATGGTTAGGGCCCGCAATGTGAACCCCCCAAAAACCCAGAAAAACATTAATTCCCAACTCTTCCAATTGATTGACCTTTAAATAGAAAAGACCATTACTAAGAAATGTCATCAAAGCTACAAGTCATTAAGGAACAACTTCCTTTCCAAGTCACAAATCATGATACATTTTTACTTCATCCTCTCCCAAGCATATCTCATCCCCAGAGACATTTAGCTAAAACAAAAGTTCACGACCGGACACCTTACATCAACTACCATCCCCTTCTTCCCAACCAGTGATACTCTCAAAAGATTTGAACCAACATCACCACTTCCATCATGGTCCACCTTTCAACTCACAATCACAGTTTTACACCTGGCCAAACTAGGGCCGTAGCTCCATACCAAAACACAATTGGCTCATTTCTTAAGAGGGTCTCGCCCTCACATATTAACACTCAAAGGATCAGAACAAAGGGTACAATCATTGAGTAAGCTCAACCATAAAACATGAACCCCATTGATCCACAAAAACAACTCGAACCCCAAAGCGCTAAAAATCACTTTGGAAAGAATTCGGCAACATTCAATGAGCACTAATTTATTTTCCTAAGCCAAATCGCAAAGGAAACACAAATCTCCTATACCACAGCCAAAATACCAGAAATTATTCATTCTTTTCTTTTCATACTAGAAAGCAAGGAAAATCTCGTTCCATGACATGAATGCACACTCTTCAAGAACACTCCGGATTAGTCAAATCTCCATATATGACTTTCTCACCGACCTGGCTCATCAACTCTTTTATGAATGAATAAACATAAACGATGTCATGTTTCCTTTTCACCATTCATTCACCATGTAACAACAATATCGAGTAATCATTCACCAAACGACTACTTTCTCGGTATCACATGTTTGAAACACACATAACATCGACGGTTGCGCTGAATCATCTAACTATGACGGCAACACCGTTAACAGCAAAACACCACGTTGTCTCAGAACCCACCATCAATTGAAAACTAACCTTGCAAAACCTCATATTCTAACCAAAATCAACATTTTGGAAAAGAGCAACGACTCCAAAGTCAAACATCTGCACACACAACCGCCACAAATTTTCTCAAAGAGAAAGGGAAACTCATTTCCAAAAAGGGAACACTTCACTAACAAAATCACTTATGAAACATTCCTGAAATCCACCCTTGTGAAGCACACGCAAACACCAGACACATTTTCCAAATAACTACAACTCTAGCCAAATAGAGTTACACATCAAGGGCTTAACTCAAAAGTTTCCAACACAACCCATTATGTCCATCTGCTTCCTATTAAGCATTTATTCCAAAGGTAATTCAGTGTGAACGCGAAGGAGCGCGATCCACTCAAAGACTTATGGGTGTAAAATCATACTCATAGCATAAACTAAACAAATTAGCCAAAACCAAAGATTGGCACCAATCTCTACGAGTTTTAGGGAAAACTTTGAAACACAACATAAGGAACACCTTGACCGAAACCCTTCAACCAAAATAGCAAACAACCAAACCAGTCTAAAAGGTTTTAGACACAAGCTCAGCATGAAACCCACCATATCTAGTATTCCACTAAACTTACCATTTAAGCATTCGATATTCACCATTTACTCATCGAGAAGCCTCATTATAATTCAACCAAAAGCTACATAACCAATTCTTTCTCTAGTTACCTTTCCCAACATTTATAAATACAGTTTATGATGGTTAACAAAACGTCTTTCATTCTATACTACCTCATCATGATCCCCACAGACCAACACCTCATAAAACAACATATTCTATATTCCAAACATAATACTTCAACAGATACTTAAGCATGATCAACCTATCAATTTTTATACCATCCATACATCAACATCTTGACAATTAAAACTTGTTCAATGAATGAAATGACTTCAACAAATAAGTATTATCTCTATAAGATAAAATTCGTAAATAGGACTCTAAGATATGCATTCATTAAGGTTAAAATCTTACATCATGATTGTTATCCATTATTGATCCCATCACAACATGTACTCGACATAATTCCACAGTTTTACACTTTTCTCTATTGGGTCAATGGTTTCCAACAATTAACAATACTACCAAGTCATCAATATCAATTATTTGCATAATTTTAAAAACTGCAACGTTACTTTTAGTTACCCTATCCAAAGGATATAGCAAATTGTCACTACTCAACATGCTCCAACTATTTAAAACAAATTGAATGAGTCGGACCATCACAAAGCTCTTACCGCCACCACTAAACCTATGTCTTCCCAACTGACATCGGCACTAGCATTATGGGAACACAACTGCATACTTCCAAATATACTAGTAGTTTGCAACAACATAAATAGAAACTCTAATCAACTTCCAAGTTAAAGTCACTAGTCAACACGATTAAATTTCTCTATTAACATGTAAAATTAGAACATCTTTGACAACCAGCAAAGTTTCTTTAACAATATCAGCAGTCTACATCATCTTAATGTTCTAACTATGCTTCAGGGTTTAATACTTTAAACATTATCAGGGGTCATAAGCACTTTTTTTTTAAGTAAACAACAGAATCTAAGCATGTACATTAACACCTTTAATCATTCTCGCTATAGAGTAATCTACAACACTAGAAGTTCATTTAAACTTAAGCTAAAGATAAATATTACATTCAACTAATTCAACTCATCAATTAACTTAGGAGTAAATCATTTCCATAAACCACATTGTTACATACTACATAACATGCGAAACAACCATTTTCACTTTTAACAAACAGAATGCAACTCAACTTTTAAAGATAACCACAACTCAAGAACCAGAACGAACACCGATAGACAATTCTCCCTTCCAGGCAAGGAAGGAAAACAAAACTCCAACAGAAATGCAGGAGAGCTCAACTCTCAAATTCCCAACTTTAATAGCCCAAAACTCTTCAAGAAATCTCAAGATCTATACTTCCAAGAAGGAAGAAGGATGCACCAAGGAAAATCAAATGTTCATTAAATCTTTTCCGATTAAAGATTCAAATTTAGCTCCACCAACTCACGGCCTGCATAAGGGGAAACTCCAACACTTTTTTCTTGGATCGGGAGAACAACCACAAAATTTTCATCCCCAAGACAGTACAAAATGACCAGCAAAACCGGGTGTCAAAGCAAAATTTTACGACCAAAAGACGCGCAACACAAAACCCTTCTTCTTCGTCTTCAACCAAGGCAGACAAAACCACGAACCGCCTACGGAACAATCCGCGTAAACCCAACACTTTTCATTTGATTTCAATCAACTAAAGCCAAAAAAAAACAACCAAAACCGACCGTCAGAACGGTAAAGAACATACAAAGGAATCCACCATTAATTCTTCTTTTTGACTCCAAACAACTACCCAAACTGCAACAAAAAAGGTAAGCACTCTTTCCCCACAAGGGTTAATAGTTCTTCGGTGATGGCTTTAACCGGCCATACCGTCAAACCACAACCTTACTATAAACAAAAAGGTGACCGAAACCCTTCGGCACCACAACCCCACTTTAACACGATAACATGAGCAATTCAATCCATTATCTCATACACATAGCAGCATACTTTAGCACATAAAACATTCAACATCAAGACTTAAATATAACATTTAAGCGTAAAGCAACGATACCCATACCCTTTCCTACTGTGCATCCATGTGTGTCAAATTTTAAATTAGTTATTCCACGTACACAAGTTTTAAGATTGATATCCTAAGACAAAATTTTAAGTACAACCTAAGCTATGTTTCTAGGTTATTCCATATCAAAATTTTAGTTGACCCTATAGTATTTCACTAGAATACATGTTCCAAGGACCTACAGCCCGCTCTGATACCAACTGTAACATCCCGGCATCTAGTATGCCCGGATGCTACCAAACATAGACTAAACAACACCTAAATACCACTAATAAAGACAAAATTTCAGCAAAGGAGCAAATGCTAAAACCAAAAAATTTCGGCAGCATCTCCTTTGTTTTAACATGATTTGAGACAATAGCAATAACAGGCAAGTAATATCATATCATAAGACATCTAAAGAAGCAATGTAAATGGATATAACAACAACATAAGGCAATAATATCAAGTCCAACCACTCCATAAACTATAACGAAGCAAGTAAGGGACACGACCACACAATTTAATCCATACACCAAGATTCATGGCACTATTATTATGATCATGACTCAAATTGGTAAATGTGACTGGAACTACGTGAAGATGTGTAGCTATTTCACTTTCCCACATACCGGTGTCATGGTACCTAAAACAACAAAAAACACAAGCGTGAGTTCATCACTCAGCACGTATATTGCAATGGGTCATACATAACAATTCAATCATTATCATCTCTACATAACAACTTAACATCATGATCAAGTCATACTTCATATGCAACATCATATTCATGTCTCAACCTCATTGAGATCATTTCATCATCATCATGAATGCAATGCACATGTCTCCTCGACGCAAATACTAGTATTGTTGAGTGCACACCCGTCGGCGTGCACCCATGCCCCCCTTCCATCCCGTAGATGGAGGGTGCCTACTCCTCGCTTCCACTCACCGCGTGGGTGGAATCACGAGGTAGGTCTTACATCCATGGCGGTCCGGATTAGTCATAACTTTCTCACCGACCTTACCGGAATAGTTATGACATTCTCACTGACCGGGCCAAGTTTCATGCCATGTATGCAACATATGCCATAATCATTAACCATAAACCATTGCATAGCATCTTAACATACCCTATTTATCAAATCATGGCAAACACTAAGCATGGCAAGATAGCATAACATGGAAACAATTGCATCTAATCAAGACAAGCAAATAAACCACATGTTACCCATCCCAATACACTTGCCTTAACGTCGGGCGACGGATTGGCAGGATGAGGAGGGTACTCCCGGGGACACACCACCTGCACATAGATGCCACACAATCACAACGTGCCCACAAAACAGTACGCCATCGCCCATCTACCCCGATATCTCAAACTACTCCCGAAAACGAAAAACAGAGAATCTGACCCTCCCGGACAGCAGACTTCGAACTATCATAACTTTAGTTCTAGGACTCCGAATTGATTAAACGAGTACATCCTCGCGTAGCTTAGTAAATTTCCTAACTTTTTCTAAGTATATGGAAAAGCTGATTCGGAATCTAAAGTTGTCTAATCTACAAAACTCTACGTTCTGTCCCAGCTACGTCACAGATTTGAACACGTTCGGTAAATCGAGTATAACTTTCAAACGGCTGGCGGAATTGGACGCTCTTTATGTCCACTGAAAGGTATTGAAGTTACCTACAACTTCTTCAACATGCGGATGACAAAATTCCAATTCTAAGGTCGCGAAAACTCAAACCTTATGTCGACTGCGCAATCTGTCCAAAGCAGAGAACGTGGCAAACTCTAGTTTTCATCTAATCTACCCAATTACAGCACCACCAATTGATCTAAAAACATGATATCAAACCCAAGAACAGTACCTAGACCAACCCCAAGGATCCCCTAGCCATACCTTCGCCCGACGAACGATGACCCGACGAATCTCCTCCCGGTTCACGCGATCTCCTTCCTCGCTCCAAATCTACCGGATCTCCTCGTCGCGGAGCGCTCCAACGGGTGGATCAACGGGGTGGCAAGGTGGAGAACTACCCTAGGGGAAGCAAGGATGGTGGAGATGGATGGGGAGGAGAGGAGCGCAAGGGGGGCGGCTAGGGGAGATGGAGGCGCATGGGGGAGAGGGAGGGGGTGTGGGGGCGCATGAGGGAGAGGGAGGGAGGGTTTGGGGTGCATGGGGGAAACCCTAAAGGGGTTGGCAGGTCTTCCCCCCCACATGGGCCAAAAAGGCCCCACCGACGGCCCATCTAATTCCCTTAAGGCCCAAACTAGCTCCCGCAAGGCCCAAACTCCCCCGGAGAGGCTCAAACACCCGAAAAAGCCCAAAAACACAGTATAAATTCATATCGTAACGCCGAAATCTATAAAGTCACCCTCTGAGATGTCACAACTTCAATCACTTAGACAAAAATCCTTTTACCATTCGTAGTTGTGATAACAAATTTATTGCGCTGAAACTTGGAATATGCTTTAAATGTGTGCTTTATCATATTGTTTAATTCGTTTAGTTCATGAAGTGGTTGGATTTATTATTCTGGGCTTAAACTGTTGCTATATCCCTTATTATTACTGTTTTAGATGTCGTTCTTTATGATATAACTTGTGTTATTCATGCTGTTGCTTCAAACCATGGAAAAACAAGGGAGATGCTACCGAATTTTTCGGTTGAAACATTTACGCCCTTGCTGTAATTTAATCTTAATTGTGGTATTTAGTTGCTATTTATTCCATGTTTGGTGACATCCAAGGCATACTAGATGCCGGGGTGTTACAATAAGATAGGGGAAGAGGTAATCCGTAGTACAAAAATGTAAGAGTAAAGGGCTAGGAGCTTTACACAAGCAAGACTCAGCTAATAAGGCTGCAAACCCTGAAGAACCCTATTGTGGGAATGCATGCATTGGCCATTGGTAAGAAAAATATCGCATCCCGAAGCATATGGTAGACCTTTATATGAAATCCACTGAAAAATTCAATAAGACCGGGGGAACAATGTTGAACCATACTTCACCGTTCAACCTGTTGTTGACACGGGCACTGAGAAGTGTGATGATATGTTTCTTGAAATTTTTGAGTTCGAGGAGTCCCAGGAGGACACCTATGACTCATATAGAGACCTGGATTAGTCTCCTAAGAATTCCTTCACTTTGCTAGTCGATGCCATATATTCCTTATAAGACTCCTTATCAGTTTCGCTCTAGTTCCTGAATCAGTTTGGCTCTAGTTCCTGAATGAACATTTAGTCTATGCTCCTGTTGAACGATTATCATTTAAAATTGAATAAATGCCTATTTCCTAGATATTTGATTAATTGTCTTGTGTTTGTTATATATTCTATAATTTGTTCCTGATGTAACAATTGTTTGATTGTTAAATCATACTTCTAATATCGAACAAAGTATAATGTAATGACAGAAGAGAAAATTTGTCTAGAAGACAGTTGTACCATACTAATTGTATTGTAAATATTATGACTATCACCAGAGGCGATACTCTCATAGTCAGCACTAGAAGATTGCCCTATTATACCCTGAGTCCAATTGTACTTTCTTATGTTTTAAAGACATTGGTCAGAATTGTTTCCATATGGAGACAAAGAATGATGATGGTATAGAATACCTACTCATGACTAGGTTTAATGGGTGTAATAAATATGTGGTTGAAAACCCCCCCTCTGAGTCATACTATGCATATATAAAACCCGAAGTTTGTGTTGCAATGAAAACCCAAAAAATATTTAAGATCTGGAAGATCGACTGAGTTATCCTCAGTTGAATATATATAGGAAGAATAATTAATAATTCTGCTAGCCATAGCATAAAGACTTTCCTAGACTTAAAGATTTCTTATGCCCTATTTGTGCTATAGGAAAGCTCCTAGTTAGATCTTCTTACCTAAAATTAGGGAAGAATCACTAATTTCTTGGAGAAAATTCAAGGTGATATCTATGGACACATTCAGCCCCTGTTGGGCCCTTTTCAGATATTTTATTGTACTGATAGATGCTTCTACTAGATGGTTCTATGTATTTCTCTTATCTAATAGGAACCATACTTTTGCTAAATTAATTATACAAATTATTAAGAACCTCCTTTTCTAGAAGAAAAGATCAAGTCTATTCGAATGAACAATGCTAGTGTGTTGACCTCAAAAAACATTTAATGGTTATTTTATGGCTCTGAGAATTAATGTATAGCATCTTGTACCTCATGTCCATAATCAAGATGGCCTTGCAAAGTCATTAATTAAATGAATAAGACTTATTGCTTCGCCACTTTTGCAGAATATAAGGCTACCCACCAGCTGTTGGGGCAACACAGTGCTGCACACTGTGGTATTAATTCAACTCAGACGCTATGTGAAGGTGTGTCTCTAAGCCCCTTTCCCGCATGCTGGTTTCATGGTACCTAAAAACATCATAAAACACAAGCGTGAATTCATCACTCAGCAAGAATATTGCAATGAAACAAGAAAACAGTTTTCAATACCATCATCACTTCATCTCATACTCAACATCATAACCATTTCATATTCACATTGTATACATCTCATTAACATCAACATATATGCAATGCAATGCACATGTCTCCTCGAAGCACATACCGGTATTGCCGAGTGCACACCCGTCGGCGTGCACCCTCTTTACCCTTCCATCCCGTAGATGGAGGGTGCCTACTCTTACTGACTCGCTCCCATACACAACCGTGGATGGGACTACGAGCTAGGTCTTTCGTGTTCACTACGTGTGAACATAGAGGCCCGCATTAGAATGGGACGCCTCTTCCATTATGAATGCACACATATGACATGAACATGTATAAACTTGCATAAACAGTTAATACAACAATTTCATAACCAATATGTAACCAAGTCCATCATATCATAAGAAAATATCAAGCATGGCAAGTTAACACATCATGTAGCCATATTGCACCTATGCAAGTCTAATAATCATCCAACACCCAAACCCATCCCAATACACTTGCCTTCAACCGTGATCGACGGAGTGGCGAGAGGTTGAGGGCACTCCCGGGGTCACACTACCTGCACATAGGTACAACACACTCAAAACTTGCCCACAAAATAGTACAAGGACGCCCATCTACCCCGACTTCGCAAACTACTCCTAAAACCCGAAAACAGAGAATCTGTCCTGTCGGGACAGCAGGCTTCCAATTAGCATAACTTGAGTTTTAAGACTCCAAATCAAGTAAAAGGGTACATTTTCTCGAATATTAGAAAATTTCCTAGCTTTTTCTAAGTATTAGCGAAGACTGAATCGGCCTCTAAAATTGTCTAATCTACAGATGAACAAGATCTGTCCCAATCACGTCACAGATTTGACAACGTTCGGTAAAATAGCCATAACTTTTAAACGGATGGACGGAATTTAACATTCTTGGTGTCCAATTAAATATAATTTAATTACCTACAACTTTCGTAAGAGCCGGCCGATCAGAAAACGCTTCTAAAATTGACAAAACTCAAGCCCTAGGTTAGGGTACAAATCTGCCCGAGGACAGAACGTGGGACAGCATTGCAATTTTCCTAATCCCATCTAGGAATAGCACCTAAATATGAATCTTAGGCATGGAATCCCCCTTCTAACCAGCATCATAACCCTACAAATGAATCTACCAACGCTTACCTCCCTCGAAGAACCGTTCGATCGACGAAACCTTCTCCTCCCGGTCCCCCGATCTCCTTCCTCGCGCCAAATCCGCCGGATCCCCTCATCGCGGAGCTTCCCAATGGTGAGGACAGCGGAATGGAGGGGTGTGATAGCAAGGGGTGGGGTGGTTCTCTCCTAGGGCCGGCTAGGGGAGGTGGGGAGGTGGAGGAGGAAGGGGGAAGGGGTGGAGGCGCAAGGAGGCTAGGGGGTGGCGGCTAGGGTTGAGGAGGGAGGGGTGGGGCGCAAGTGGGGGGTGAGGCGCATGGGAAGCAGGTTTGCTGCCCAAAACCCTCCCCCACATTGGCGAAGGATCCCCCACTTCGGCCCACGAAGGTGCTCCAAGGCCCGAGCTAGATCCCCCAAGGCCCAAATTCCCCCGGAAAGGCCCAAACTCCCGGAAACGGCCCAAAACACGATACAAAAATCATACCGTAAGGCCGGGAACGATAATATCTCAATCCATCATTCCGTAGTGTCACATTCTCCATTGTCACAACCTATGATGTCACAGAAATTCTAGTCAAGTCCATTGCCTAGTCCTTGCCAGTCTTTGCTATGATGGTATTTAAAATCCCGATTAAAATTTGTAAAGGGATTACCGATGTCATATCCCAATTTTGGTGGGGTGATGATAATGGAAATAGAAGAATTCATTGGAGTACGTGGTGGAAGCTTTGTATCCCGAAGGCTAGAGGTGGTATGGGTTTTCAAGATTTGCAAAGTTTTAACAGTGTTCTGTTGGCAAAACAAGTTTGGAGGCTTTTGAGTAATCCTGAGTCACTTTGTGCTAAGACTTTGAGATCAAGATACTTTCCTGACGGTAAGCTTCTGGATGCTAAGCTGAAGAGTGGGAGCTCTTTCACATGGCAAAGTATATTTGAAGGTGTACAATGTTTCAAGCGTGGCTGCATATGGTGTGTCGGAGATGGATCTCAAATTAATATCTGGGAGGACAATTGGATCCCAACAAGCCATAATCTGAAGATTTAGACACCGAAGGGCAATGTTTTGGTAAGGAATGTTAATGATTTGATAAATCCAGTGAATGGCGCTTGGGATGAAGACTTGATAAAGGAGGTTTTTTGACCGGTTGATGTACATTCCATACTTCAGATTCCAATTGCATCAGGAAGAGAAGATTATGTGGCATGGCACCATACTAAGAATGGTTTGTTCTCAGTTAGATCAGCCTACCATCTTCAGTGGAGTCATAAATTTGGCCAACAGGTTAGTCTTAATGAGCATGCTAGTGGAGTTGATGAAAACAAAGTTTGGGAGAAGCTTTGGAAGCTTGATTTACCAGACAAAATTAAGATTTTTGGCTGGCGTGCTCTAAATGGGATGATCCCATGTCGAGGGGTGTTGGCAAACAGACATATTGGCAACCAAAGCAGCTGCCCAGTTTGTCGGATGGGGTGTGAGGATATTAAACATTTAATTTTCTTTTGTGAACGAGCAAAAGAGAAGTAGAAAATCTTGGGAGTTTGGAAGAGAAAGGAGAACATAATGCACTTTGATAGGTCCGGGTCAGTGCTACTAGAGGAGATTATTTGTTTAGGGGGGACAGTTACTTCCCTAAATAATGTGAGTTTAGCGGAGCTGGTTTTAACAGGAGCTTGGTATAATTGGTGGGAAAGAAGGCAATTAGTGAATGGAGAAACTATTCAACCTCCTTTCAATTCGGCTGTGACAGTTGCGGTGCTGACAATTAATTATATGAAGGCGGGAGTGAAATTGACAGAGATTCAAAAAGGTTGGAAAAAAACCTCCTGAAGATTTGGTTATGGTGAATGTTGATGCGGCTTTTGATGCTAACCTAGGGAAAGGCAGTACTAGGGCTGTTATTAGAGATTCTTGTGGTAGATGTATAGCTGGGGCCATGAACTATGTGCCATATGCAGCTGATGCATCAATGTCAGAAGTATATGCCCTCAGGAATGGCCTATCTCTGGCGAAACACATGGGTTGTCAGCGCATTATTATCCAAAACGGATTGTATTTAGTTGTGGAAACAATGAAAGATGGAGGTTTTTCGGCAACGGCATCAGCGGCGATTTACGATCAGTGTACTGCTTTATGGAATGATTTTCAGGTTGTCAGCATTGAACATTGTGCGAGGGAGGCAAACAAAGTAGCGCATGAGCTTGCTAGGAGGGCTTTTGTTTCACAAACTTTTTGTACTTGGGTCGATGAACCCCCTGATTTTATTTTGAATGTTTTGGCAAACGATGTAATGATCTTTGCAAATCAATAAAGTAAAGTCGAATGGCATTCTCTCTCAAAAAAAAAAAGAAATCCTAGAATAGATTTTGTGTCATCTGAATATATGTCGATGATCCGAATGTCATCAGAACAACAAAGGAAATAAATGAAGCAAGTGCTTAGCTTACGATGGAGTTTTAATATGAAAGATTTAGGTAAAACCAAATATTAATTAAGCTTGCAGTTAAAGCATTTTTCAGAAGGAATTTTTGTATTCCAGTCTATTTATACCAAGAAGGTATTGAAAATATTTAATATGGATAAATCTCATCCTTTTTAAAGAACCCCATGGTTGTGAAAATATTTATACCAAGGATGGAAAATGAGAAAGTTTTAGGACCTGAAGTCCCATACTTATGTATCTTGTGAATTGCATAAGGCCTAATATTCCATTCGCAGTAAATTTGCTAACAAGACATAGTACAGCTCCAACCAGAAGACATTGGGCCAGTGTTAAAGACTTTGCTCATATACCTTCAAGGTAATTAAGATCTTGAATTGTTTTTTCAGAAGAACCAAGATTTAACCATAGTAGGATATATGGATATTGGTTATCTTTCTGATCCCTACAGTGCCAAGTATAAGACTGATTTTGTGTTTTTCTGAGCTGATTCAGACATTTCTTGGCAGTCTTTTAGGCAAACCTTGGTAGCTACTTCTACCAACTACTCAGAGATTATAACTTTATATGAAGCCTTACGTGAGTGTGTTTAGCTGAGACGTGTAATTAACCATTTTCAGAAGTCATGTGGTCTTAATACCATCAATACCCCCACTATTATCTTTGAAGATAATGCTGCTTGTGTTGCACAAATGCAAATGGGTTATGTAAAGAGTAATATCATGAAGAATATTGCCCCTAATTTTTTATATCCACATGAACTCCAGAAGAATGATGAGGTGAAGATACTGCAAACTAAGTTGTGTGAAGATCTAGCAGATTTGTTTACTAAGTTCTTGCCAAAATCTATTTTTTTCAAAAGCTGCGTTAATGGCATTGGAATGAGGCGACTTAGAGATTTGCAAAGTTCAGGGGGAGTAAATTTCGGAACCATGACCCTTTTTGCATGATCCTAGAGATCATATTTTATATCCTGAAGATTGTAAGTTATACACTTTTTTTCTCTTAGTGAGTTTTCTTGAAGTTTCTCACATAATGGTTTTTAATGAGGCAACTAGTGTAACACGGAGTGTGAGTGTAATGTACTCTTTTCTTCATACTTTTTTCTATTGGGTTTTTGGGGGAGTTTTTAATAAGATATGTGTATTACGCTGTATTCGCCCAAGGGGAGTGTTATAAAACATATAGAATCCTAATCCAAGTTGGACAGACTCTATCTACTAGTGGACGAATCCGAATATATCTCCTATTTGTTTTACTATTGTGAGACCCCGGAGCAGCTATCCAGAATCTCCTGTGTATTTCCGTACTAGTCCCAGATCAGTAGCTAGTACACACAGTCACAGTGATACTTCATTGCCGAACAAAACGAAACTTGTAATATAAATATCCAAGTATGGGCCACATGGCCACTTATTACAATACTCGGTCCAACGACCGGACACACAACGCAGCGGAAACAAAAGCAAAACGAAACGAGCGAACGCCAAAACGCCACAGGCGACGACTAGGAACGCAACTAGTCCTCCTGGCAATCCTCCTCGAAGAACTCCTCCTCCTCTTCGGCATCTTGATAATTCTCTGATGATTACAATGTTGGTGTAGCACGTGAGTACAAAAGTACTCAGCAAGTCGGGAAATTATGATCATGAGGGGCTTTCCAAAGGAAGCTTAATAGGGTTTATTTGCATAAAGCCACATTTGATTAAATCATACTTAAGTAATAAATTTCACAAAGCATCTTTTACAATTCTTTGTAATGATTGAATTATTTATTATTGTAGTGAGGTTCTAACCACCATCACTCACATAAAGGCTCTATCCGCCAACAGTTAAAAGCTCAAAGTTAATCAGGTGACTCCATCCGTCAAAGGTAAAATAGGTTCTTTCCACCTGGTTGGCTCTTTCCGTAAACAACGCTCGAGAGTTCTAACCACTCCGAACCCCAAAACAAAACACTTTTCGATTTTTAAAACCAAAACCAAAGTCTACCAATATGAAAGCATTCTTCGCTTTGCCTTTAACCGTAGGCACGGCTATTCGAATAGTTTTACTCTGCAGAGGTGTACAACTTTACCCACAAGACACGGTCATCTCTTAATGCCAAGCTATTAGCACACTTCCTTTGGTGTGCTTGGCAGAGAGATCGTGACAAGGCCGTTACAATGTATCTACCTAGCTAGACCCAATGGCCGAGGTTTCACCGCTGTTAGGGTTCTCTCCACCCAGTACAGAAGCCCCCTCTTGCGCCGTGTGAGCAAAACAACAACCACAACAACAATGCCTCCTTCCGGCTCTCACACAACAACCGAGTGGTGAGTCTAAACTAGGCTTCTACAAATTAGTGGGCCAGGTCGTACCATTATAGACATGTGGTAGTACGGTTATGCTTAAAATGGCAATCATAAGCGTCGGTCCTTATATGACTTGGGGCGGTACTTGCACAAAAGGATCAAGGCTTGATCCGCTCCCACCCGACATTCCATCCGCCCAAGTCCAAAACATTTTTCCTTTTCTTTTCATTTTAGAAAACAGGACCAAAATCATAATAATAATTTTCAAATCACATTTAATAACATTCTTTTTGAATAATCCCAACCATGGGTTGTTTTCATCGGAAAAGATCCTAAGCAATTCTATCGTACTACATATCAACGGATACCATATAAGCATAAGTATGGTATAAACAATGTTCTAAGGTTACAATGGATGTGATTATCAATGTCAAGGTGGAATCAACAAGTTCGGAATAACTAACACTTATATTTGACATATTTCATTAAACATAGCCATGCAACTTTATAAACAATTTAAAACATTTTGTAAACATAGGAGCAAAGTGCATCAAGGAGACTTGCCTTCTGTCCCGGCGGAAGCGTCGAACTCGGAAGGCTCGGCAATGAAATCGACGGTCACAAGTGGATCGTCGACTACACGCAAAACGAGGCAATAAATAAATAATAGAAAACAAATAAAATCCAAAAATTATAAAATTAGTACTGGCAGGAAGGTATTGTTTTATGATGAATTTAGAAATTTGAATGAGGTCAAACGGAGTCCGGACGGAAAAGATATGAGCCGCCGAAGTTGGAATTTCAAATAAATTGAAAACCCGAGAATATTCCTGGAATATTCCTCTCTGGTTTGACTGGTCAAACGTTGACCGAGGACTTTGACTGGCTGACTTTGACTGGTTTGACTAGGCTTGAGTCTATGGCAAAGGGGCCCCATGTGTCATACTCTAAGGTTGTCTTCAACCTTTGGCCTCATGGCCACCTTGGTTGGGGAATGGAGCTTGACGTGGGGGGGGCGGCGGGGCTGGGCCAGGGGGGGAAACCGGCGACGGCGGCGGCGTGCTCCGGCGAGCCGGCGACGGGACCGGCGACCGGCGGAGGCGGCCGAACGCGGCGGGCGGGGTTTATGGCGCGCCGCACGATGGGCGGCCGGGCGGTGGCGGGTCACGAGAGGCGGAAGCGGCGGCGGACCAAGGGGAAGCTGACGGCGGCGGCGGCTCAGCCGGAGGAGACCCGAGGCGGCGGGGCACCGACGGCCGGCGGGCCAAGGCGGCGCGCGCTGGGCCTGCGTGAGGCGGCGGAGGAGCTCGCCGGCGCGCGGGCGCAAGCCAAGAACAGAGAAGCCCCACTTTGCCCAAAAACTTAAATTTTCACCAAATTTTTTATCATGACCACCACAACCAATTGCAGAATCATGTAAAGGACCTCCTAAGGAACCTAGGGATGGAAGGAATCGAACCAATTCTCAACGGAGAAGATGAACTCGACGATGAACACGGGTGCGGCCGAGACGAGCAAAATCCGAAATTCGTCGTCCACAGTGGATGAAACCTAAAATCAATGGATGAGTTAGAATCTAGACTCCCTCACGGACTCAATGAAACAAGCGGAATAGAAATTGAACCACCGAGGAGGAAATTATGACCCAAAATCCGAAGAACACGAAGAACGGCGAGATATCGTCGGTTTTCTTGATCTCCCGGAGTATTGGGTTGAAGAGGCCAAAGGAAGATGATACCTCCGGAACAAGGACTCTTATACGAAGAAAATGGAAGTTGAATCGCTCGCTTTGATGAAGAAACGGCCAAATTATGGCCTTAAACGTGATTTCAGTTTCCATGCAAACCGCGGCCGTTTCGCTGTGATTTAGGAAAAATAAATGCCGGGAATGGAATCCCCTCGCCGAAATCTTTCCAACGGACCCGGCCTTGATGGATTTGGAGCTTTGAGTGGAAAGTTATGAGCATTAAAGAAGGTGCTAGCCATGGATGGCAACTAGAGCTCCCCCTCTGTACGTGCTCAACCTGAGGTTGAAGATGAATACTGTAGCACTGCCACGTGGCGGCTCGTGGTTGGTCGGCTTATACGTGAAAGTTCCGCCCTAGAGAAAAATAAGGAAAAATGGCCTAAAAATTCCAGAAAAATTCCTAGAGCCATTTTAGATTATTTGGGACCCAATGGAATTGGTTTGGTTGAATTTGGATGATTTTTATGGAATTGGATATTCGGGCGCGGATCGCAGGCATTAAACAAAAGCCGCGCGGGATAAAATAGGAACGGATGTCCAAAAATCCGGGGAATGATTCCTAAAATCATTTCGGAATATTTGGAACATTTTAGAAATGGTTTGGAGATTTTTGGAGCATTTTTCAACTCGGGTGAATTTTCGGGTACCGGTGGTACTGGAAAATCCGATTTTTCGCCCGGGTGGGAATTGATTCCCGATTTCGAAGGGGAATGGATGCCAGGTTATTATAAACACCCATGAAACTCCAAATTTTGAATTTGATTTAATTAAATTAGGTTTTTCTCCAGAAAGCCAAAATGAGGATGTTACAAACCTACCCCCCTTAGAGAGAATCTCGTCCCCGAGATTCAGACGGAGAAAGAAAAAGGTCTGGGAGCTCTGCTCGAAGATCTTCTTCATGCTCCCAAGTAGCTTCCTTTTCCTAATGGTTGCTCCACTGAACCTTGCAGAACTTGATCACTCGACCGCGGGTGCGACGCTCGGCTTCATCCAAAATCTTGATCGGGTACTCCGGGTACGACAAGTCTTCCTTCAGTTCCATGTCTTTCAACGGCATCTGATGCTCCGGCACTCGGAGACATTTCTTCAACTGAGACACATGAAAGACATCATGTACCCCTGACAGCGGTGGCGGCAATTCCAATTTATACGCAACTTCCCCTTTTCGGGCAATCACCTTGAACGGTCCGATATATCGGGGTGCTAACTTTCCACTGACGCGGAACCGCTTCATTCCTTTCATCGGGGATACCTTCAAATACACATGGTCTCCAGGTACAAAGCTTAATTCCCTTCGACGATTGTCCGCATAACTTTTCTGTCTGGACTGAGCTGTTTTCAGATTTGCACGGATCTGTCTAACTTGCTCTTCGGCCTCCTTCAGAATATCCGGTCCAATGATTTGCCCTCCTTCGGTTTCTTTCCAATATAATGGTGTCCTGCATTTTCTTCCATACAAAGCTTCAAAAGGTGCCATCTTCAGACTGGCTTGATAACTGTTGTTATAGGAAAACTCTGCATAGGGCAAATTCTGATCCCACGAACCTTTATATGTTAGAGCACAAGCTCTCAACATATCCTCTAAGATTTGATTGACCCTTTCGGTCTGGCCATCCGTCTGGGGATGATACGCAGTACTGAAATTAAGATTCGTGCCCAACACTTCATGCAACTATTGCCAAAACCTCGAGGTGAACTGGGAACCTCGATCAGACACAATCTTCTTGGGCACACCGTGCAAACACACAATCTTGGCCATGTACAGCTCGGCAAGCTTATCACCGGAATACGTCGTCTTTACTGGGATAAAGTGGGCCACTTTAGTCAATCGGTCCATGATCACCCAGATGGAATCATAACCGGATTTAGTTTTGGGTAATCCAGTTATAAAATCCATCCCAATTTCTTCCCATTTCCATACAGGCACTTGCAAAGGCTGCAATAGACCGGCGGGTCTCTGATGCTCTGCTTTAACCAACTGGCACACATCACAACGGCCCACGAAGTCAGAAACTTCCTTCTTCATATTGGACCACCAATACTTCTCTTTCAACTCAGCATACATTTTAGTGCCTCCTGGGTGAATAGCGTAAACTGAATCGTGAGCTTCCTTCAAGATCACATTCTTGATTTCTTCTTGGTTAGGGACCATTATTCTTTTCCCGAACCAAATAGTACCCTGGTCATCTTCTGAAAATCCGGGGTGCTTTCCTTTCTTTAGACCTTCCTTCGGGTTGGCAATACCTTTATCTCCCTTCTGGGCTTCCTTGATTTGATCTTCCAAGGTTGATTTGACCTCCAAATTATAAATATACCCTTCTGTGAAATCATGTGCTGAAAAATTGGCTTAGAATTGAATTTGCAAATGTGCTGGTGCATGTGCTTGACAATTTGACAAGAAGCAGTAAGTTTCGCTTTTGCGCCGGACCAAGATCTCAAGAAACAGTAAGTCTCCCATGTACGACGGACAAAGTTTTTGGGTCTATCGTGAACGTGTTTTTGAGCTCTTGAGTCGAACTCAATCTTCCAAGAAACCAGTAAGTTTTGCATGTACGGCGGACAAACTTCTTTGGTCAGTCGTGAATGCATTTTTTAGGGTTTCGTTCGGACCATGTTGTTTTTGAAACCGAGCGTGGCACGTTTGCGCCGGACAAGATTTTTTGTCCGTCGTGAACATGAATTTGAAAGCGTTTTTGAACCGAGACTTTTGCATGTACGACGGATCGATTTTGGTTGTCCGTCGTAAACATGTTTTGGCCGGAATGTTTTCTTTTGGAACCGAGAGTTTCCCTTATACAACGGACAGACTTTGTTGGTCCGTTGTGAACTGTTTTCTAGGGTTTCACTTGGCATTTGTGTAACACCCCAAAATTTTGCTTTTCTTAAATTCATGTGTGAATTGGCACTCTGGTGAATTTTTGGAATTTTCTGGAATTTATTTGGATTTATTTGGAATTTATTTGAATTTATTCCATTTTGAAATAATTAAAGAATTTAATTTTGCAAATAAAATTTTGTTGGAAATATTTTATTTGAGTCCAAAATGATCCAAAGTATTTTCCAGAATTTTTCTGGAATTTTTCTGAGTCTTTTGCTATTTTTAATGAATTAAATGAATTATTGGGAATTATTTTGAATATTAAATCATTTGGAAAATCAACTCGGGTCTAGTATCTGTTCATCCGACCGAGTCGGAACCCGAGTCGGACTCGAGTCCGACCCGAGCCACGTGACTCGATCAAACCAGCTCAAAACCCTAATCGATCCCAACCGTTGGATCAAGATCCAACGGCTGAGATCCGCCCGTACCGGTTCGAGCCGTATCCGGCCCGGATCCGATCGCGCCCACGCGATCATGGCCGTTGATCGTGCCACGTGGACGGCTGTGCGTCGTCGTCTCCGCCGCCGCGCCCGCCGCCGTGTAGAATTAGGTTTCCGTCTCGGGCACGAACGCCGAGGCTATTTAAAGCCCTGGTCACGCCCCGAGGTTGCCCTCATCCTTGCGCACCCGTTTCCCGAGCCATCTCGCTGAGCTACCGCCGTTTGCCCGTGTGAGCTCGCCAGTAGTTGAGCGCCACTCCGCCGCGGTTTTGCTCGATTCGCCGCCGTCCGTCGTCTTCCGCCGAGAAGGAGCCCAGATCCGGAATCCGTGACGAGACGCACCGAAGGGAGGACTCATCTCGCCGGAGCAACCGAAACGCCATCGGGCTCGTCGTCGTTCGTCTCCGGTGGCTGCAGCTCCGCTGCGTCGCCATCACCCTCGCGAAGCTACGTGGACCGTCCGATCTTGATCGTGCGGTTGAGGTGAGTTCACGTGTTCCAAACCGGTTAGATCTGGATCGTTGGATCAAGATCCAACGGTTCACAATCGCCACGCGTCGTAGTAGTGATTATTATAGGATTAGATGCGGACCGTCCGATCTAGATCGAACGGCCCACGATCATCGAGTAGATTCAACGCGTTAACCCTGGATCTAATCGCGCCGCCGAATTTCAAATCAACGGCCGAGATTGCGCCACGTGTCGGGAAGTTGGACCGACGCGTCGGCGCCATCCCACGCGCTGCGTGTAGGACGCCGACACGCGGGCCCGCGTGTCGAAGGGCCGCATGTCGCTGGCTAATCCAGCCAAGCGCCGACGTCACCCATGACGTCACAGTGGGTCCCACATGTCGCACCGTGGTGAGTCCACGACGCCGGCGATGACGCGTCATCCGAGTGGTCCCACATGTCACCTCACGTGGAGTCGTGGGCCGGGTCCACGGTAGACCCGAGCCGGCGTGGGCCGAGTCTATGGACCGGTGATGTCGAGCCAACCAATCAGAGGCTGCCACGTGTCCATGATGACGCAATAATTAATTTCGAAAAAAGAAATGATTTATTAATTGAAATATTGATTCAAATTTAGATTCAAACTTCAAACGCTTATAACTTTTGCGTTTCAACTCCGATTTGAGTGATTCAAATTTCTAAATTTGTATAAAATTGAGATCTACCTAAATATGAATTTTATTTAATTTTTGGACTAAAGTTTTTCTCTGCAAAATTATTTAAATGATTATTTAAACTTTAAATAATCATAACTTTTGCGTTTTAACTCCAAATTTGACGATTCCAGTTTCTAAAAATCCATAAAATTATGTTCTTTCTGTTTGTGGATTTTATTTGGATGTTTGGACACTTTTTGCCTAGTGTTTATTTGTGTATTTGCTATTTGCACGCCTTACGAGTAGACGTTGAAGTGCCGGAAGGATTCGAAGGAGAAGTATTGACTCAGGATCCAACTCAAGACCAAGAGCAAGTACTCTTTGAAGGCAAGTTATGCTTTGACCATATTGATCCCATTTTGAAACCTATTTTGATTTAAACTATTGCATGCTAGTTCAATTAGAAAAATACTTGGTTTAAACATGGGGGTTAGATAAGTACCAATTTGCTGTATGACACCTTGATTATTTAAGTATGTGCCATGACCCTTGTCACCCTAGTTGTGGATTACTAGTTGGACATTATTAGATTGCCAACATGGGTTTTAGACCGTTGTAGTATACTGCTTAGACCTGCTACGTGCTCATGACATGGTTTTGGACAATCAAATGTTAATATTGACTTAATGATATATTGAACCTGTTTTGGAAAAGTATCATGTGATGTTGATGGCACGTGGTGCATGGTAATCAACTGGGGTTTGATAAACAGTTTTCGACCGGGGCATGTGGCAAGAGTAATCAGGTGGGCCAGTTGTGGCATTGGGGATGTTGATTTGGTTCTTCGGGTAGTCTTGCCCTGGTCACCCTAAGGACTTAACCTTGCAAGCCTTTGAACTGGGTCTAACGTGCAACCACATGTCTGTAATGGGACGGACCTAATTGACTAAGTTGCTAATAACGCACTGTGGGACCTCGGGAGGTCAACTACACCCTTTGTGTAAGTTGTGCGGGGAGCGTCTGGGTGAGGCCAGGTACCCATCTAACGGTTGATTGGCCTAGACTTCGCCTTAGCGAAGGGAAGGGTTAGTCTTAATAACGGGGAGGACCACTTGTATTGTTAGAGGTTTCCAAAGACTTTGTTACTGGGAACTCGCCTTTGTGGTGTTTGACTGTATCTTGTGGGTAAAGTGCATAACCTCTGCAGAGTGTAGAATCTATTTAAATAGCCGAGTCCACAGTGATCGACAATGCTCGGGGATTACAGTCAAGGGTTAGACTTTACGAAAATAACTTGGATTTGAAAGGTTGGTTTGGTTTAATAATGAAGATGATGGAAATGTGTTTTAGGATGGGGAAAAATGTTTATTAAACTTCTTGAAAAGTTATTTACGCTTTACTTATTTCTACCGCTGAATCTACTTATATTACTTGTCAAAAGTCATTTCTTGCAAATATACCTTGAGCTATTCCTTTGTACCAAGCCATGCATATAGTATATTAGCTTGCATTCATGCATGACTTGCTGAGTACCAAGTACTCACCCTTGCCTCAACACAACACAGTTGAAGAGGAGACTATGCGGCTTGAGAGGAGGAACTCCAAGAGGATCCGTCTACTTAGGGATGCGAGCCCGATCGGTTGCCTCGTGGTATCTTGGATGGCGCCACGGTTATCTTATTTTCATTGCTATTCTTTTTCTCTGAATAAGTTTCGCCTTGCGAGGCATATATTTGTAACTTGGCCATAAGGTCGAGTAACCAAGTTTGGTTATTTAAATAAAGTACTTTATTGGTATCGAGTGGTATGATTGTGATATTTACCAATGTTAAGACTGTGTGCACTAGCGCGTTCCTGGACTAGTGCTGAATACACAGAGGGTCCGGATTTGCAAATTCGGGGTCCCGACAGAGGTGGTATCAGAGCCATACTTGACTGTAGGCTCAACCCTAGCTAGAATGGTCGTAGTGAGGATAAAACCTATTTTCTAAAAGCTAAAAATTTGTGAAGACAAGAAATGACATCTCGACTTATCCCCTTCTCTCTTTTCTTGTCTCTTGCTGAAATTTTCCCTTACCTTGTCACAATTTAAAAAAAAAAAAAATTCCGAGTTCTTACGTAAAGCACTCTTGTGACAGATGGAGGAAGAGTTCAACTACGTTGATCTGGGAATTGGTCACGCCACGGAACTTTGGCATATGCTACAGACTCTCGGAGATTTTGAGAAGCCCCAATACCAAGTAGAAGTGATCAGACAAGCGGGATTGATCAAGGCTTGTGACGTGAAGATTGAGGTACCGGCTAGGAAAAAGGGCCAGTGCAATCGCCTCGATACAACTGCCTTGCCGGAGATCTACGATGCAGATGGGTATCCAAGAAGTATCACGACGAGCAATGCGGCACATTACCCGTATTCACGCCAGAGAATTGAGAGTACGGTGTTCCGTTACCATCCGCGCAGCGATAACCTTCTTGACCAAGGCGATTCAGGATGAGGATGCCACGGTTACACGATTGGCACGATTTGTCGTCGCCAGGAGGATGTACTAGATAATACAAGCAAGGAGCTGCTGAAGGCCGCAAGGAGATCACGACAGAGAAGAACAGATGGCGGGAAGCTCAAGAGTATGTGGCACACCTTCTACGAAGGATTGACGAGTTGGAGATGACCTTATGCGGACTGGACCCAGAGCGAAGCTCGAGCTACACGAGCCAGGATCCAGGAGGAGTCGAGATCTCGATGAGGACACTACTTCTTCGACTACCATAGAGGACACGATTCTTTGGACATGGCAATCGTTTCGCGCCTATGCCACAAAGACCTGCACCGTGCCGGGGAGGTTTTCTCGATGAGTGAGCATAGGTTCTATAGTGAGACTCCTACGCCGAGTCGCGTCATAGAAGAAAGAGTCACCCTTTAGGCGTTAGACTCCAGTGTTAGTTCGATTTGGATTTTCTTTGTTTGCTGAGTGTGCAGTATGTGTTGCAAGGCCCTTAGGCATTGTAAGCAGCCATACCAAGTTATTAATAATAAAGTGGGACCTTAAAGTTACACCTTTCGCCCCGCATAAGTTCCATATCACTTGCCTATTCTTGTTTCCCTCTCATCTCTAAAAGCCTAGAGCAAATCGACAGATGGTGAACACCCGCGGAAACCTTGGAAGCAATGGAAGCGGTTCTCGGCCAGCAGAAAACCCCAATGATGGAGCACCAGCACCGCCACTGGACATACAGAATTTTGGAGCATTTCTTGCTGCTCAGACTCAGTTGATGCATGCTATGATGCAACAGATGCAGCACGTCACTGCTCAGGCCACTGCTAATCAAGTTAATCATGGACAACGCCAGAATACCAGACTATCAGAATTCATGAGGACTCACCCACCCACTTTCTCTGGGAATGCCAATCCATTAGAGGCCGATGATTGGTTAAGATCAATTGAGAGGAAGCTACACATAGCTCAATGCATAGGGAATGAGAAGGTACTCTACGCTTCTCATCAGCTGGAAGGAACAGCCGCCGAATGGTGGGAGAACTTCTGTGCCACGCAGGAGAACCCTCAAGATATCACTTGGGAAGAGTTCACAGCTGCATTCCGACAGTATCACGTGCCTGAAGGGATCATGGACCTTAAGAAGGAGGAGTTCAGAGCACTGAAGCAAGGTAATCAGCCAGTGGCCGACTACCTAAACAAATTCACACAGCTAGCACGCTACGCACCTGAGGATGTAGCGACAGATAAATCCAGACAGTCTCGTTTTATGAAGGGACTTAACTCAGGATTGCAAGTAGGATTGATCACCCACACCTTTCCAGATTTCCAAGAGTTGGTGAATAAGGCGCTTATTCTTGAGGACAAGCGCAAGGAACTGGATGAGAACAGGAAGCGCAGGATGCAACAGCAAGGATCACGCCAGGGAACGCACAAATACCGAGAGTTGCACCAAATCAATTCTTGATTCCAACCACAGAATGCAACAAGGACACCATCCCCGCACCAAGACCTGTCAATCGTAACTACTGCACTTCGCCCCGCGCTAGAAACGCTTACCTGTGCAACAACAGGAACCGTGAGACGCCGTTACAATCGCAACGAGCCAGGACACTTCGCCAACAGCTTGTCCAAAGAAGACAGCGAGAGTGACCCAGTTCGCTTCAATCTAGGAACCACCTCAGCTAGGGCGCCAAAGACCAGGAGCCACACCCCAGGCCGTGGTGAGAGGCCGAGTCAACCATGTCACCGCAGATGCACCGCAGAATGCTACTGGACGTCGTCTTGGGTAAGTTACTTGTTAACTCAGTACACTCTGATTTTGTTTGACTCGAGCTTCGCATTCGTTTGTTTCGCAAGGCTTTGCTACTAGAAATGATTTGAGGATTGCAAGACTTAAGTGCATGCTTTTAGTTCAAACCCTGGTTAGAACTCCGAACGAAAGTAGGATGTTCCGGGGTGAGAATACTGATAGGTGGAATAGAGTTCCTAGCAAACCTTATAATTTTGGAGACCCAGACCTTAGACGTCATATTGGGAATGGATTGGTTATCCAAGCACAAGGCTGTATTGGATTGTGGACGAAGGACTATCTCAGTTGAGAGCCCGTGTGGGAAGAAAGTGGAATTTCAAGCCACTGCAGTTAGAGATGGACAGTTGATGGTTAACAGTACCAAGGCAATCAGCATAGAGGATGTCCCAGTAGTGAATGAGTACCCCGATGTTTTTCCCGAAGATCTACCTGGTATGCCGCCAGACAGGGACATAGAGTTTGTGATAGAGCTTGTACCGGGTACAGCACCGATAGCTAAGAGACCCTATCGGATGTCCACCGAGGAGTTGGTAGAGATGAAGAAACAGCTGGAGGAGTTAATGGAGAAAGGATTTATCAGACCGAGTTCGTCGCCGTGGGGAGCACCAGTTTTGTTTGTCAAGAAGAAGGACGGGAGTTTCAGGATGTGCATTGACTACCGTGCACTCAACGAAGTGACAGTGAAGAATAAGTATCCGCTACCCAGGATTGATGATTTGTTTGATCAGCTGAGAGGAGCCGGAGTTTTCTCCAAGATCGATCTGAGATCGGGATACCATCAGTTGAAGATCCGATCAGAAGATATTTCGAAGACTGCATTCTCGTCAAGATATGGACATTACGAGTTCTGATTTATGTCCTTTGGGCCGATTTAATGCGCCAGCTTATTTCATTAATATGATGAATAAGGTGTTCATGGAATATTTGGACAAGTTTGTCGTCGTGTTCATAGATGATATCCTAATCTACTCCAAGACAGAGGATGAACATGCCGAACACTTAAGGCAAGTTTTGGAAAAGTCGAGGAACAGCAACTTTTCGCCAAGTTCAGCAAGTGTGATTTTTGGAAGGACAAGGTGGAGTTTCTTGGACATGTAATGACCGCAGAAGGAGTCGCCAGTAGATCCAAGCAAAGTAGAAGCTGTGTTACATTGGGAGCAGCCAAGACCGTGACCTGCATTCGAGTTTCCTTGGAATGGCAGGATACTACCGCCGTTTCATCGAAGGCTTTTCGACAATTGCGAAACCTCTTACGCAATCTTTGAAGAAGGAAAAGAAGTTTGCATGGACGCTTGAGAATGTGAGAAAGGATTTCAGGAGTGAAGAAGCGATTGACGCCAAGACCGGTGTTAGTTCTACGGATGTTAATCAAAGCTTTGATATTTATTGTGACGCATCGCGCCAAGGACTTGGATGTGTGCCGATGCGTAACGGAAAGGTCGCCGCTATGCATCAAGGCGCTTGAGGCCGCATGAGGAAAATTATCCGACGCATGACCTAGAGTTAGGCTGCCGTAGTGCATGCTTTGAAGATATGGCGTCACTATCTCGATTGGAAACAGATGTGAAGTATATACGGATCATAAGAGCCTTAAGTACATATTCACCCAATCGGATCTGAATATGAGGCGAGAGGAGATGGTTAGAGTTGATCAAAGACTATAATGTTGGAATCCATTACCATCCGGGAAGGCCAACGTAGTAGCCGATGCCCTGAGTCGGAAAAGCCATACCGTGAGTACGTTGCTAGCCACAAGTCGGGACGAGTTATGTGAGGATTTTGAGAAAATGAAGATTGAGGTAGTACCTAGGGGATTCTTGGCCGCATTAGAAGTAAAGCCTACCCTAGAGGATCAGATCCGAGAAGGACGAAGGATGATGACAAGATCCGCAGGATTAAGTCCATCAAGGAGGAAGGCAAGGCAGAGGACTTCAAGTTGGATGAGCAAGGCACGTTGTGGATGAAGGATCGCATTTGTGTGCCTAACAAAAGGAGTTAAAGCAATCGATTCGGAAGAAGCCCATGACTCTAAGTACTCAATTCATCCTGGAAGCGCCAAGATGTATCAGGATCTCAAGGAGAGATTCGGTGGCCGAGTATGAAACGTGAAGTTGCCGAGCATGTTGCATTGTGCGGCGTATGCCGAGAGTCAAGGCAATGCATCGAGACCAGCAGGATTGCTACAACCGCTGAAAATACGAGTGGAAGTGGGAGGAAATCGGAATGGATTTCATTACCGGTTTGTCAAGACTCAAGGAGGTTATGACTCCATATGGGTTATAGTGGATCGCTTGACTAAAGTAGCCCATTTTATCCCGTGAAGACCACTTACTCGGGAGATAAATTAGCAGAATTGTACATGATCAGGATTGTCTGTTTGCACGGAGTGCCAAAGAGGATTGTATCGGACAGAGGAACCCAATTTACCTCAAGGTTTTGGAATAAGTTGCATGAAGCCATGGGAACCCGTTTGAACTTCAGTACAGCTTATCATCCACAGACGGATGGACAGACCGAAAGAGTCAACCAGATTCTGGAGGATATGTTGAGAGCTTGTGCATTAGCTTATGCTATCTCTTGGGATAAGAGTTTACCGTATGCCGAGTTCAGTTACAACAATAGTTTTCAGGCTAGTTTCTGAGATGTCACCTTTTGAGGCATCAGTATGGTCGACCGCCTGACGCCGTTGAATTGGAATGAGACAGGCGAGCGCCGTGTCTTTGTGCCTGATATTCTTCAAGAAGCTGAAGAACAGGTCGCCATGATTAGGGAAAGGTTGAAGATAGCCCAATCTCGACAGAAGAGTTATGTCGACAACCGTCGCAGGATTTGAGTTTTGAACCGAAGACTTTGTATACCTCGAGTTACGCCTCAGGGAGTTAAGAGGTTCCATGCAAAAGGGAAACTTGCACCCTGTTATGTTGGACCATTTAAGATTTTGAGTCGCAGAGGCGGTTGCTTACCACCGGAGTTGCCACGATCGTTGGCGAGGAGTGCATGATGTATTCCATGTGTCCCAGCTTGAAGAAGTGTCTTCGAGTTCCCGAGAGCAGACACCGCTAGAGTCAATTGAGTTGCAAGAGGATTTGACTTATAAGGAACATCCCGTGAGGATTCTAGACACAGCGGATCGAGAGACCGTAAATAAGTCAACCCGTTTACGTAGAGTTCATTGGAGCAACCATACAGAGAGTGAAGCAACTTGGGAGCGAAGAGGATTTGAAGAAAGAGTTCCCAAGCCTATTCTCAGTAAGCCACGAATCTCGGGACGAGATTCTATTAAGGGGAGGTTTGTAACACCCCAAAATTTTGCTTTTCTTAAATTCATGTGTGAATTGGCACTCGTGAATTTTTGGAATTTTCTCGAATTTATTTGGATTTATTTGGAATTTATTTGAATTTATTACATTTTGAAATAATTAAAGAATTTAATTTTGAAAATCAAATTTTGTTGGAAATATTTTATTTGAGTCCAAAATGATAAAAAGTATTTTCCAGAATTTTTCCGAATTTTTACGAGTCTTTTGATATTTTTAATGAATTAAATGAATTTTTGGGAATTATTTTGAATATTAAATCGCTGTAAAATCTACTCGGGTCTAGTACTGTTCATACGACCGAGTATGAACCCGAGTCGTACTCTAGTCCGACCCTAGCCACGTGACTCGATCAAACCGGCTCAAAACCTAATCGATCCCAACCGTTGGATCAAGATCCAACGGCCGAGATCCGCCTGCACGGCTTCGAGCCAGATCCGCCCGGATCCGATCGCGCCACGCGATCGTGGCCGCTGATCGTGCCACGTGGACGGCCGTGCGTCGTCGTCTCCGAGTCCGAAGCCGGACTCGCGCCGCGCGCCGCCGTAGAATTAGGTTTCCGCCTCGCACGAACGCCGAGGCTATTTAAAGCCCTGGTCACGCCCGAGGTTGCCCTCATCCTTGCGCACTGCTTCCCGAGCCATCTCGCCTGAGCTACCGCCGTTTGCCCGTGTGAGCTCGCCGTAGTTGAGCGCCACTCCGCCGCGGTTTTTGCTCGATTCCGCCGCCGTCCGTCGTCTTCCGCCGAGAAGGAGCCCAGATCCGGAATCCGTGACGAGACGCACGAAGGAGGACTCATCTCGCCGAGCAACCCCAAACGCCATCGGGCTCGTCGTCGTTCTCGTCTCCGGTGGCTGCAGCTCCGCCGCGTCGCCATCACCCTCGCGAGCTCTGTGGACCGTCCGATCTTGATCGTGCGGTTGAGGTGAGTTCACGTGTTCCAAACCCGGTTAGATCTGGATCGTTGGATCAAGATCCAACGGTTCACAATCGCCACGTGCCGTAGTAGTGATTATTATAGGATTAGATCTGGACCGTCCGATCTAGATCGAACGGCCCACGATCATCGAGTAGATTCAACGCGTTAACCCTGGATCTAATCGCGGCCGTCGAATTTCAAATCAACGGCCGGGATTGCGCCACGTGTCGGGAAGTTGGACCGACGCGGTCAGCGCCGTCCACGCGCGCGTGCGTGTGACGCTGACACGCGGGGCCCGCGTGTCAGAGGGCCGCATGTCAGTGGCTAATCCAGCCAAGCGCTGACGTCACCCATGACGTCACAGTGGGTCCCACATGTCAGCACCGTGGGCTGAGTCCCCGCTGACGTCAGCGATGACGTCATCCGAGTGGTCCCACATGTCAGTCTCACGTGGAGTCGTGGACCGGGTCCACGGTAGACCCGAGCCGAGCGTGGACCGAGTCTATGGACCGGCTGACGTCAGCCAACCAATCAGAGGCTGCCACGTGTCCATGATGACGCAATAATTAATTTCCGAAAAAAAAGAAATGATTTATTAATTCGAAATATTGATTCAAATTTAGATTCAAACTTCAAACGCTTATAACTTTTGCGTTTCAACTCCGATTTGAGTGATTCAAATTTCTAAATTTGTATAAAATTGAGATCTACCTAAATATGAATTTTATTTAATTTTTGGACTAAAGTTTTTCTCTGCAAAATTATTTAAATGATTATTTAAACTTTAAATAATCATAACTTTTGCGTTTTAACTCCAAATTTGACGATTCCAGTTTCTAAAAATCCATAAAATTATGTTCTTTCTGTTTGTGGATTTTATTTGGATGTTTGGACACTTTTTGCCTAGTGTTTATTTGTGTATTTGCTATTTGCACGCCTTACGAGTAGACGTTGAAGTGCCGGAAGGATTCGAAGGAGAAGTATTGACTCAGGATCCAACTCAAGACCAAGAGCAAGTACTCTTTGAAGGCAAGTTATGCTTTGACCATATTGATCCCATTTTGAAACCTATTTTGATTTAAACTATTGCATGCTAGTTCAATTAGAAAAATACTTGGTTTAAACATGGGGGTTAGATAAGTACCAATTTGCTGTATGACACCTTGATTATTTAAGTATGTGCCATGACCCTTGTCACCCTAGTTGTGGATTACTAGTTGGACATTATTAGATTGCCAACATGGGTTTTAGACCGTTGTAGTATCGCTTAGACACACTTTCGTGCTCATGACATGGTTTTGGACAATCAAATGTTAATATTGACTTAATGATATATTGAACCTGTTTTGGAAAAGTATCATGTGATGTTGATGGCACGTGGTGCATGGTAATCAAGCGGGTTTGATAAATGATTTCGGCCAGGGGCATGTGGCAAGAGTAATCAGGTGGGCAGTTGTGGCATTGGGGATGTTGATTTGGTTCTTGGGTAGTCTTGCCCTGGTCACCCTAAGGACTTAACCTTGCAAGCCTTTGAATCGGGTCTAACGTGCAACCACATGTCTGTAATGGGACGGACCTAGTTGACTAAGTTGCTAATAACGCACTGTGGGACCTCGGGAGGTCAACTACACCCTTTGTGTAAGTTGTGCGGGGAGCGCATCGGGCCGAGGCCAGTACCCATCTAACGGTTGATTGGCCTAGACTTCGCCTTAGCGAAGGGAAGGGTTAGTGCGCAATAACCGGGAGGACCACTTGTATTGTTAGAGGTTTCGAAAGACTTTGTTACTGAACTCGCCTTTGTGGTGTTTGACCGTATCTTGTGGGTAAAGTGCATAACCTCTGCAGAGTGTAGAATCTATTTAAATAGCCGAGTCCACGGTACTGGACAATGCTCGGGGATTACAGTCAAGGGTTAGACTTTCTGAAAATAACTTGGATTTGAAAGGTTGGTTTGGTTTAATAATGAAGATGATGGAAATGTGTTTTAGGATGGGGAAAAATGTTTATTAAACTTCTTGAAAAGTTATTTACGCTTTACTTATTTCTACTGCTTTCGAATCTACTTATATTACTTGTCAAAAGTCAATCTGCAAATATACCTTGAGCTATTCCTTTGTACCAAGCCATGCATATAGTATATTAAGCTTGCATTCTGTGCATGACTTGCTGAGTACCAAGTACTCACCCTTGCCTCAACACAACACCAGTTGAAGAGGAGACTATGCCAGCTTCAGAGGAGGAACTCCAAGAGGATCCGTCTACTTAGGGATGCGAGCCCAGTCAGTTGCCTGTGGTATACTGGATGGCGCCACGAAGTTATCTTATTTTCCGCTGCTATTCTTTTTCTCTGAATAAGTTTCGCCTTGCGAGGCATATATTTGTAACTTGGCCATAAGGTCGAGTAACCAAGTTTGGTTATTTAAATAAAGTACTTTATTGGTATCGAGTGGTATGATTGTGATATTTACCAATGTTAAGACTGTGTGCACTAGCGCGTTCCTGGACTAGTGCTGAATACACAGAGGGTCCGGATTTGCAAATTCGGGGTCCCGATAATTTGCGCCGGACTGATTTTGTTTGTCCGTCGTGAACGCGTTTTTGCTGAATTAGGGTTTTGAGCAGAATTGAAATAATTTGAATTTGAGATTATGAAATTTGTGATGATTTCATGATGCTTCTTTTGAAGTGGACTTTATGCAATGCTCATGTGAGTAGTTGCATGGATTGATGTGAGTCAAGTCGTGGACTTGCGCTCGGAATTGTTTTATGGTTTGTTCATGTGCAGGTATTGCTCGAAGACGAATGTGGTCGATGACGGGACCGGAACTAGGTTCATGGAGGAACTGAGGTTCGGGACTAGGTTCAGGAGGAACTGAGGTCTTGGTGGTCAAGGATGTCATGCGGGACGTTCGGGCTAAGAGAATGGTGCACATGAAGAATGGTTAGTCACGTGAGAATGGCAGGAGGTCATTCGCGTGCAAAGTGTTAGTCACGTGAGTATGGCAGGTGGCCATACGCGTGCAAAGTGTTAGTCACGTGAGTATGGTAGGGTTGCCATACGCGTGCAAGAGTTGTACTCGGCCAGGTTGGGCCAAGTAGAGTTGTGTTGGATACGGATTCCTTCTAGGGAATAGAAATCGTATTCAGAACTCTTTGTGGGTTGGTGCTTTAAATAGGTGGGGGGTCTCCTGTTGAAAGGCATCAAGTAGAGCTGAGCGCATCAAGCTTTGAGCTTGGTTTTAGGGTTTGTACTCTTTTGATGAGAGTATTTTAGACAAGAAATAAAGATCAATTCTTCCAAGATTTTTGCGTGCTACAGTAACCACGTCGCTACAGTATTTTCTGTTTTGGTTCTTGTTTGCATGCTTGTTCTAATTCTAGATTGGTTTTTGATCGTTGAGTTTCATCTTGATTTGATCCATCAAAAACCGTTCTAGGGTATTGATTTAGAGTTTCTCAAAGTCTAGTTGATTAATCTTTTGAAGATCTTGTTTAATCTTGAAGTTTTGATTAGATTGATTCTCGTCAAGTTCTGGATCAGCAAGCTTGCGAAGCTCATAACTTTTGATCTGTAAGTCCGATCGAGCTGATTCTTTTTGGGTTCGATTCATATTGGAATCTAGTTTCTCGTGTCCAAATTTCAGATCAATCTAACGGTTGGATCTCCGGGAATTCTCGTTTTACTAAACCTCTGTCATTCTGTTTTTGTCGAATACGTGGCAATTATTTGGTTCTGTTTTGGGGTGAACTTTTAATAGATCAAGAATTTGGTTTTAGCTTCCGCACAATCATTCACCCCCCCTCTGATTGCTATATTCGTATACTTCGATCCTACAAGTGGTATCAGAGCAAGGTTTCTCTAATCTATCTTAACCGGTGATTAGATCAATGGATCGTTATTCGACAAAACCATGTGTGTTCGATGGTGTTGATTTTCAGTTTTGGAAGGCCAAGATGGAGGCGTTCATCCAAGCACAGGGCTTCACAATTTGGGAGAAGGTCTACAAGCCATATGAAGTCCCTGCAAACGACAACGTCAACGACACCAATCGCACACATGTTGAAGCAAATAGCAAGGCGCGCAACTTGATCATCCAAGGCTTGGGACGCAGCGACTTTGATCGTGTGGTTCATCTTCGATCCAAGATATGAGGTATGGAAATCTCTTTGTGATTACCATGAGGGTTCTAACATCACAAAGAGGTTCGCCAAGATATTTAGAAAAAAGAATACATGCGTTTTGAGATGAAACCTAGTGAATCAGTAGATGACTTCTTTGCACGTTTCAATAAAATTCTTAGCAATCTACGTCTTTGTTGGAGTTAGCTACACCGATGCTGAAAATGCTCGACAATTGCTTAGTGCTTTGGACATGTCGGTGTGGGAGATGAAAGTAACATCTATACAAGAATCTACTACCATGAGCACACTCACATTAGATGTTCTTTACTCTAAGTTGAAAACTCATGAGTTGGATGTTCTTGCCAGGAAGGGTAACATTAAATCAATTGCTTTGATCTCTAACCCTAACATGTCAAATGCAAATTCTTCTTCTAGCTTTGCCTTGTCTTCCATGTCTTCTTTAACAGATGAGCAACTTGAAGAGTTTCTGAAGAAGATCTGGCACTACTCTCTTCTCGCTTTAACAAAGCTTTGCAGAATGTGAGAATGAGAAAGAGAGGTGGTCCTCCAAGATGCTATGAGTGTGGTGACCTCAACCATATTCGCACAAATTGTCCTAAGCTTGCAGGAAAAACATCAAAGGAGGAGAAGGACAACGACAGAAGGAATGAGAAGAAAAGGTTCTCGTCAAATGATAGGAAGAAGAAGAGCTTCATCAACCGCAAGGTGGTTCACCGAGTTCTTTCCGCTCTTGAACAAGTCAATTTGAGCGATGTGGACTCGGAGAGCAGCGAAGATGATGCAACTCCAAGCAAGCATGATTTGATAGGATTATGTCTCATGGCAAGCAGCAAGGATAGCTTCACCGAGGACGACCACGACAGCGACTTCAATGAGGTAGATCCCTCTTATGATGAATTAGCTATTGCTGTTGCTCGTCTTGGAAAATTGCTTGACAAACGTGATAAGAAAATTAAGAAACATGATTTCATTATTGAATCATTGAATGCTGAAATTGCTAGACTTAAGACTTTGATTCCTAGTGATGATACTTGCAAGTCATGTGACTTAATTTACAATGAGCTCACCTTGCTTAGGAAAGAACATGCTCTTTTGTTGCATCTAAATGAGAAAATGAGAAACATGTTGTACATGCTAGCTGTTCCAATCGATGATTTGCATAGTTCAACTTCTTGTTCTAAATGCTCAACTCTTGAATTAAAATTGAAAGATGCAAATGCTAGGGTTTCTCAATTAACTGATAATTTGCTTTCACATGAAATTCTCTCATGTTCAACTTGTCGCAAGCACAAAGGAAAAGTAGATGTTCCTGCAATAATTGTTTAACTCTTGCTAAGAAAGTTGATTACTTGCAAAATTCTTTGGAACGTTTCACTAATGGCAAGAAGAAGTTGAACATGATTTTGGATCAATCTAAGGTTAGCACAAACAAGAGAGGTTTAGGTTTTGATCCTTATGCCACATATGAAACTAAACCTCGTGACCGTTGTTCAGGCTCCTTGCAAAATTGAGTTATCTAATGAGCCTAAGAAAATTGCTTTTCAATCTGCTGGTTTTTTATCTTCTACTATGATGAATGCAAAATGTGCTTTTACTGTTAAAGCTAAACATCATGTCAAGTACACTTGCACTCATTGTGGTAGAGATGGACACTTAGTAGATTTTTGCTTTAGACTAGCCAAACAGCAAAAGAAGGAAAGAACTGAGGCTAGGTCAAATTTCAGCAAAGCACATTTTTATGCGCCTAGAGTGATGAAAACACCTTCTGTTCCTACAAACATGGGAAAGGGCAAATCTGATTTTGTGCATAAAAACTATCGTGTTGTACCTACTGTTGTGCGTTGTGTGTCTCAGTACTGGATTCCCAAAAATCTCATTCCTAACCCCAGTACTGAGGCCTCGACATGTTTTGCTATGTAGGCTTCTCGCGCAAGGAAGGAGAACATATGGCTAGTGGATTCCGGATGCTCACGCCACATGTCCGGTGATAAGAATTGGTTCTCCTCCCTCACTCGTGCATCTCGTGCTGAAAGTGTTACTTTTGGAGATGCTTCTTCCTCTTCTGTTGTGGCAAAAGGTACAGTAAAGGTAAGTGACAAGTTTATGTTCAAGGATGTGGCTCTTGTTGAAAACTTGAAATATAACTTGCTTTCTGTTTCACAAATGCTTGATGAAGATCTTGAGATAAGCTTTAAGAAAAATGAATGCAAAGTGCTAGATGCTTCAGGTGATCTTGTGTTCAAGATTTCTCGTTTTGGAAGAGTTTTTAAAGCTGATTTTGATGCATCACCTTCTTCTAAACATAGGTGTCTAATTGCCAATGTTTCTAAAGATTTATTCTTTTGGCATCGTAGACTTGGTCATGTTGGTTTTGATCATCTTACTCGTAAGCGCTTTAGATCTCATACGTGGCTTGCCTAAGCTTAAGGGTGATAGCAATTTAGTATGTTCCTCTTGTAGACATGGTAAGATGATTGCAGGTTCACATCCACCTCTTACCATGGTGATGACAAACGCTCCAGGACAGCTTCTACATCTTGATACAGTTGGACCATCTCGAGTTCAATCCTTTGGAGGCAAACGGTATGTGCTTGTGATTGTTGATGATTTTTCTAGATACTCTTGGGTGTATTTTATGGCATCTAAGGATGAGGCTTTTAGTCATTTTAGAAGTCTTGTTCTTAGGCTTTCTGTTGACCATCCAGGAGCTCTCAAAGCTATTAGAAGTGATAATGGAACTGAATTCAAAAATGCTTCCTTTGATCTCTTTTGTGCTGAAAAGGAATTGATCATCAATTTTCATCTCCTAGAGTGCCTCAACAAAATGGTGTAGTCGAAAGAAAAAACAGAACGTTAGTTGAGATGGCTAGAACCATGTTAGATGAACATCTCTCTCCTAGAAATTTTTGGGCTGAAGCTATTTCAACTGCTTGTTATGTTTCAAACCGTGTGTTTTTTAGATCAAAATTGGGTAAGACTCCATATGAGCTTCGGTTTGGACATAGACCTTCTGTTTCTCACTTTCGAGTTTTTGGATGCAAATGTTTTGTCTTGAAATCTGGAAATCTTGATAAATTTGAAGCTAGATCAACTGATGGCATTTTTCTTGGATATCCTGCTCATACTCGTGGCTATCGTGTGCTTGTTTTGGAGACTAACAAAATTGTGGAAACTTGTGAAGTTACTTTTGATGAGGCTAGTCCAGGCACTAGTCCAAGTGATGCAGTACAAAGCGCATACATTCGGGGGAGAAAATCTTTGAAGATGATGATGATGTTGAAGATGAGGTCTTGACTCTTCCTAATGCACAACAAGATGTAGCACCTTTGGCACCTACTACTACATCACCTACAGCTAACCATCCTCAAGCTACAACATCATCTGTACATGCTGAAAATGAAGAAGGAGAAGGAGAAGTCTCAAAAGCCAATGCTCCCTTGTACATTCAAAAAATGCATCCATCTGAACAAATGATTGGAGACCTAAATGAGAGAGTCACTCGATCCAGGTTTATTCATTCGACACTCATGCTCATTCCGCTTTAGTTGCTTCTTTTGAACCCAAAGATATATCTCATGCATTATCTCGATTTAATCTTGGATCAATGCCATGCATGAAGAAATAGAGAATTTTGAACGAAATAAAGTTTGGAAACTTGTCTCACCTCCTCCAGATTTTAATGTTATTGGAACAAGATGGGTTTTCAAAATAAACAAAGTGAGGATGGTGTTGTTGTTAGAAACAAGGCTAGATTGGTTGCTCAAGGTTACACTCAAATTGAAGGCTTAGATTTTGATGAAACCTTTGCTCCTGTTGCTAGAATTGAAGCCATTAGAATCCTTTTAGCTTTTGCTGCATCCAAAGGTTTCAAATTGTATCAAATGGATGTGAAAAGTGCTTTTCTTAATGGCTACATAAATGAGGAGGTTTATGTCAAGCAACCACCTGGTTTTGAAAATCCAAAGTTTCCAAATCATGTGTTCAAACTATCAAAAGCTTTGTATGGTTTGAAACAAGCCCCTAGAGCATGGTATGATAGGCTAAAAACCTTTTTACTTGAAAAAGGCTTTTTAATGGGAAAGGTTGACAAAACTCTCTTTTTACTCAAGCAAGGCAATGATCAACTATTCGTTCAGATTTATGTTGATGATATTATCTTTGGTGGTTCATCTCATGTTTTAGTGTCTAAGTTTTCAGAAACAATGAGGAAGGAGTTTGAGATGAGTATGATGGGTGAGTTGACATACTTTTTGGGATTTCAAATCAAGCAAACGAAGGATGGTACTTTTGTGCATCAAAGCAAATATACAAGAGACTTGCTACATCGTTTTGGGATGGAAAACAGCAAGCCGATCATGACACCTATGGAGAGCACTTGCGCACTTGACCCTGATGAAGATGGTGAGCCGGTTGATCAAAAGGAATATAGAAGCATGATAGGTTCACTTTTGTACCTCACTGCATCAAGGCCGGATATACAATTTGCTGTGTGCTTATGTGCTCATTTTCAAGCTTCCCCACGTGCTTCACATCGACAAGCTGTCAAAAGGATTTTCAGGTATCTTCATGGAACTCAAGATTTTGGCATTTGGCTTTCTGCTTCCTCATGCATTAGTTTGAGATCTTTTTCTGATGCTGATTTTGGAGGATGTAGAATTGATAGGAAAAGCACTTCTGGTTCATGTCACTTCTTGGGAAATTCTCTCATTGCATGGTCATCTAGAAAGCAATCTTACATTGCACAATCAAGCTGCTGAATTTGAATATGTGGTCAGCTGCTATTTGTTGTTCTCAAATTCTTTGGATAGTAGCTACACTTAAAGATTATGGGGTTAATTTGGATAGTGTTCCTCTTTTGTGTGATAACACTAGTGCAATTTGCATTGCTAAGAACCCTGTACAACACTCTAGAACAAAACACATTGACATCGATTTCACTTTCTTAGAGATCATGTTGAAAAAGGCAACATTGTGCTTCATCATGTGGATCTTGAACATCAATTGGCAGACATTTTCACAAAACCTTTGTCTTCTTCTCGTTTTGCTTTTATTCGGGGAGAACTTGGGATTGTTCATCCAATGGGTTTGTTTTGAGGGGGAGTTTCTGTGCCAAGTTCTTTCACTTGATGAGCTCACTTTATCATATTTCTTTATATACTATATAATTGAGCTAATATATGATAATCTAAATTGTCTCACTTGAACTAAGAATGACATTGCGGAATTCCCTGATCTGATTGCCTATAGCTAAATACTCTGTGATATCTTACTCTTCTAGGCTTGATATTGAATCCTCTTGACAAATTTGGGCTATGAAGCAAGTGTGGTTTCAACTTTACTCTTTCATAAGACCATTTAATCATTTTTGCATGTTTATAATAAAAAAAAGGGAATAAAAAAAAGGGGTGTTAAAAGCAAAAGCTTCAAGTTGTATGCTTCAGGCATGCTTTCCTTAAAAAATAAGATGTATGCTTCAAGCATGCCATTCCCTCAAAGATAAGATGTATGCTTCAAGCATGCCACTCCTAGAAAATAAAAGAAGTATGCTTCAAGCATGCCACATGCGATTTATTGTTTAAAGATTAAATTGGTCTACTAGATTGGAGTTGAAACTACTTGCTCGCCCTAAGTTGTTAGTTGCTTCAATTTTTTAAAGCCTTGCTTTTTCTGCTAAGATCTTGCTTAGTACTTGGCTATAGTTGACTAAATTGAGGTTGAGATGCATGTCATTCCCTAACTTGTTAAAATCACTTCAAGATCATGTATTTTGCATATTATGTGATATATAAGGTTATATGATCGATTGAGCTCATCTTTTCCTATCTTGGCACTCCCTTGTTTCTCTTTGTGAAATCATTGTTTCAGGAAAAATTTTGAACCTGTTCTCTCTTTTACTCTTGATGAATCCATTGTCAAAGGGGGAGAAATTTGGAAATCTTTGAAAAGTTTAAAGAAAAAGGGAGAGTTGTTAAATTTGAGAATTTTGGGAGAAGTTTGGAGAATTTTTGAAATTTTTGGGCGCATTGCACATTCACACACATTTTCATTCTCAGGGGAAGATTTTGTTTTGCATTTTGGTCAAAGGGGGATTTCTGTGTTTTCTTACTTTGGTCTTTGATCCTTTGGATTTCAAAATCAAAGTGAATGCCAAATGTTCAATTCTAAGTGGTGTTGCCAATGTTTTCATCAAGGGGGAGATTGTGAAATCATGTGCTGAAAAATTGGCTTAGAATTGAATTTGCAAATATGCTGGTGCATGTGCTTGACAATTTGACAAGAAGCAGTAAGTTTCGCTTTTGCGCCGGACCAAGATCTCAAGAAACAGTAAGTCTCCCATGTACGACGGACAAAGTTTTTGGGTCTGTCGTGAACGTGTTTTTGAGCTCTTGAGTCGAACTCAATCTTCCAAGAAACCAGTAAGTTTTGCATGTACGGCGGACAAACTTCTTTGGTCAGTCGTGAATGCATTTTTTAGGGTTTCGTTCGGACCATGTTGTTTTTGAAACCGAGCGTGGCACGCTTATGCGCCGGACAAGATTTTTTGTCCGTCGTGAACATGAATTTGAAAGCGTTTTTGAACCGAGACTTTTGCATGTACGACGGATCGATTTTGGTTGTCCGTCGTAAACATGTTTTGGCCGGAATGTTTTCTTTTGGAACCGAGAGTTTCCCTTATACAACGGACAGACTTTGTTGGTCCGTTGTGAACTGTTTTCTAGGGTTTCACTTGGCATTTGCGCCGGACTGGTTTTGTTTGTCCGTCGTGAACGCGTTTTTTGCTGAATTAGGGTTTTGAGCAGAATTGAAATAATTTGAATTTGAGATTATGAAATTTGTGATGATTTCATGATGCTTCTTTTGAAGTGGACTTTATGCAATGCTCATGTGAGTAGTTGCATGGATTGATGTGAGTCAAGTCGTGGACTTGTGCTCGGAATTGTTTTGTGGTTTGTTCATGTGCAGGTATTGCTCGAAGACGAATGTGGTCGATGACGGGACCGGAACTAGGTTCATGGAGGAACTGAGGTTCGGGACTAGGTTCAGGAGGAACTGAGGTCTTGGTGGTCAAGGATGTCATGCGGGACGTTCGGGCTAAGAGAATGGTGCACATGAAGAATGGTTAGTCACGTGAGAATGGCAGGAGGTCATTCGCGTGCAAAGTGTTAGTCACATGAGTATGGCAGGTGGCCATACGCGTGCAAAGTGTTAGTCACGTGAGTATGGTAGGGTTGCCATACGCGTGCAAGAGTTGTACTCGGCCAGGTTGGGCCAAGTAGAGTTGTGTTGGATACGGATTCCTTCTAGGGAATAGAAATCGTATTCAGAACTCTTTGTGGGTTGGTGCTTTAAATAGGTGGGGGGTCTCCTGTTGAAAGGCATCAAGTAGAGCTGAGCGCATCAAGCTTTGAGCTTGGTTTTAGGGTTTGTACTCTTTTGATGAGAGTATTTTAGACAAGAAATAAAGATCAATTCTTCCAAGATTTTTGCGTGCTACAGTAACCACGTCGCTAAGATTTTCTGTTTTGGTTCTTGTTTGCATGCTTGTTCTAATTCTAGATTGGTTTTTGATCGTTGAGTTTCATCTTGATTTGATCCATCAAAAACCGTTCTAGGGTATTGATTTAGAGTTTCTCAAAGTCTAGTTGATTAATCTTTTGAAGATCTTGTTTAATCTTGAAGTTTTGATTAGATTGATTCTCGTCAAGTTCTGGATCAGCAAGCTTGCGAAGCTCATAACTTTTGATCTGTAAGTCCGATCGAGCTGATTCGTTTTGGGTTCGATTCGTATTGGAATCTAGTTTCTCGTGTCCAAATTTCAGATCAATCTAACGGTTGGATCTCCGGGAATTCTCGTTTTACTAAACCTCTGTCATTCTGTTTTTGTCGAATACGTGGCAATTATTTGGTTCTGTTTTGGGGTGAACTTTTAATAGATCAAGAATTTGGTTTTAGCTTCCGCACAATCATTCACCCCCCCTCTGATTGCTATATTCGTATACTTCGATCCTACACCTTCATTTACCAATTCTAGGTTAAGGCGCCGAAACTCCTCATGAAGCGCTGGTTGGCGTTGTTGCACCCTCATATTGTTGCAGTGAGCTTTCCGGCTCAAAGCATCCGCAACAACGTTAGCTTTCCCAGGATGATAATGAATTCCCAGATTATAATCTTTCACTAACTCCAACCATCTTCTCTGCCTCAGGTTGAGATCAGGTTGAGTGAAGATATATTTCAGACTTTTATGATCCGTATAGATCTCACATCGATTGCTGATCAAGTAATGCCTCCATATCTTGAGCGCATGTACAACTGCAGCTAACTCCAAGTCATGAATAGGATAGTTTTCTTCATGAGGTCGCAGTTGTCTTGAAGCATAGGCTATTACCTTTCCTTCTTGCATCATAACACATCCAAGACCTTGCTTTGAAGCATCACAATACACTTCAAAGTCCTTATGGATGTCCGGCAAAATCAACACTGGAGCTGAGGTTAATCTCTTTTTCAACTCCTGAAAACTTTGCTCACACGCTTTCGTCCATTCAAACTTCTTTTCCTTTTTCAGAAGTTGGGTAAGAGGTCTGGCTATCTTCGAGAAACCTTCAATGAATCTACGATAATAACCAGCTAATCCAAGAAAACTTCTAATCTCTGGGACTGACTTGGGTTGTGTCCAATTCACAACATCTCTCACTTTCGCTGGATCTACTGCTACTCCTGCAGCAGAAATGATATGACCCAGGAAAGATACTTCCTTCAACCAGAAGTCACACTTACTAAACTTGGCATACAGCTGATGCTCTCTTAGTGTTTCCAAGACTATTCGCAGATGGTCTTCATGCTCTTTTCTGCTCTTGGAATAGACAAGAATGTCGTCGATGAAGACTACGACGAACTTGTCTAAATACTCCATAAAAACCTTGTTCATCAGATTCATGAAGTACGAAGGAGCATTTGTTAGTCCAAATGACATGGCTGTGAACTCGTACAGTCCATATCTGGTGGTGAAAGCTGTTTTGGGAATATCTTCTTTCCTGATTTTCAGCTCATGATATCCCGATCTCAAATCTATTTTGGAGAAGACTTGAGGTCCCTTCAACTGGTCAAACAGATCATCCATCCGAGGCAACGGATACTTGTTCTTAATGGTGACCTCATTCAAAGACCTGTAGTCTATGCACATTCTCAGACTACCGTCCTTTTTGGTGACGAAAATCACTGGCGATCCCCAAGGTGACGAACTGGGTCTGATGAATCCTTTCTCTTGCAATTCTTCAATCTGCTTCTTCATCTCGACCAACTCGTTAGAAGGCAAACGGTACGGTCTCTTTGAGATTGGAGCGGTACCAGGTACTAGCTCAATCACAAACTCCACATCTCGATCTGGTGGCATACCGGGCAACTCATCCGGGAACACATCTGGGTACTCATTGACACTGGGTACCTTCTCCAACGAAGTACCTTTCAGACGGTTTAGGGTGCTACCCCCCTTAGAGGCAAGATTAGACAAGAATTCCACTCTAATCCCCTCGGGGCTGGTAAGCGAGATAGCTCTACTCGCACAGTCTATCTGACCCTTGTACTTGGTCAACCAATCCATTCCAAGGATTACTTCTATACCCTTAGTATCCAATAGTATTAAGTTTGCAAGGAACTTTACCCCTTTTATTACTATATCCATTTTCGGACAAACAGTAGTTGTTTTTAATTCTTTTCCAGGGGATTGCACTAGCAAAGGGTTTCTTAACTGTGTTGTGTTCCAGTTATGCTTTTTAACCAAGTACTCTGATATAAAAGAATGGGTTGCACCAGAATCAAACAGAATCAAGGTGTAATCGAGTTCACATGGAACTTACCATAGACCACGCCTGGCGCATCTGAGCTTCCTCGCGGTGATGTGATTCACACGCCCTCATCCTGCAGATCCTTGGCGTGCGCGAGTCCGAGGGGTTCCTCTTCCTTGAGCCGCGCAGCGCCGCTGGTGGCGTCGATCCCAAGTTAAACTGCACCGGGGTGACGGGCTGACGCTTCTTAGGGCAGTTGTTGGCGTAGTGCCCCATCTCCCTGCAGTTGAAGCACTGCACTCCTGCCATCGCTGTACTGCCCTTCTGAGTTTGAGCTCCTGCATTGCCGGCAGGGGCTTGTCCAGAGGGGCGCGGGGTAGACATTGGGTCAGGGGCCAGCTTTGGCGGCTTGGCTTTCTTTGGAGCTTCTTTGTTGAAAAAGTCACGGGGCCTAGAATCGGGCACCGCTGAGTCTGAAACAGCATCTTTCTCTTGCGGGACTCAGACAGCTGACGCTGGGCATCCTCTTGGATCAGCGCCTTGTTGATCATGTGCTGGAACGACGGGTAGTCGCTTGAAACCAGCTGTACCTTCAAATTGGGGTCAAGGCCCTCCATAAATCGCCAGATCTTGGCCTCATCAGTCGCAACATCTGAGGTCGCGTAGCGAGACAGCTGGGTGAACCGGTTAAGGTACTCGGAAACAGACAAGTTTCCCTGCTGCAGCTTATGGAATTCACGACGCTTCATTTCCATAATCCCCCTCGGGATATGGGTAGCCCTGAAGGCTTCCACGAACTCATTCCATGGAATATTCTGCGGGTCAGCATGAGCGGCACAATAGTTCTCCCACCAGTTGGCTGCCGTTCCTTTGAGTTGGTAAGAAGCAAAGTGCACACTCTCAGTGTCATCGCACTGAGCCAAGTGGAGTTTGCGCTCAACTTCCTTGAGCCAGTCATCCGCATCCAGCGGGTCTCCTGATCCAGCAAAGTTCGGGGGTCGCGTCCTCATGAACTCCCCGAACTTGGACGGGGGCGGTTGAGCTTGGCCCGGAGTCTTTGCGGCTTGGGGTTGGTTCAGGACGTTCTGAGCTAACGCCTGAAGAATCTGAAGCTGCATTGCCATCATCTGCTTCATGTTCGGCGGCTGTGCTGGTGGTGGGGGCGGCGGCGGATCATGCTGAGCTGCTGGGTGTTGAACTTGCTCTTGTTCTTGCGGCTGAGGGGGCTCCACGTATTCTTCTTGAAAATGAACGGGCCCACGGGCACGTCCACGGCCTCTCCCACGGCCTGCGGGTCTTCCACGGCCACGACCACGACCAATGTTCTCCATCTGCACAAGGCGGTCAAGTACAAGGAAAGAGGGAACAGCACAGACAAGAATCAGGGGACTAAACCACATCCTCAAAACAAGGGCACAACCACAAAAGCACACAACAGAAGGGAAAACCAACTGAACTTCAATTAAAATCAAATAGTTTTGGAGGTGGCTGTATCACAAATGCCTAAGGGCACGATACAATCCAGCAATCACTTATTCAACGCTCTAACGCGACAAAATTTAGATCCTGCAGACTAAAACTATCTAAGAACTCGCATCGCTGCCAAAGACGCGCGGGGACGGGTCCTCCTCCTCCTCGCTCCTGCTGCGGGAAGGTGTAGCTGCGGCAGACGGTCCTGCTCCTCCAGGGGCAGCCAAAGCACTCAGCGAAAACCCTGGCGGCGAAGGGAGACGAACAGACTTGCGCGCGGTCGTCCGAAGCCTCAGACCTTGATGACGCTTGGGCGGGCGCGCCCTTCTCTGGGATGTCGCGGGTCGGCGGGTCCTCCCGAACCGGGGCTGGTGGCGGCGGCGCCACGGGCTGTGCCACCTGCACAGGCGCTGGCGGTGGAAGAAGTGCACGCAAGGTCTCCAGCTCCTCCTTGAGCCGACGAGTCTCCTCTCGAGAAGCAGCCAAACTCTCTTACTGATCGCGGAGCTCATGGAGAGTGCTGACATAAGCTTCATCTTGGGCTCGGACGAGTGCTCCCACATGCACCAATGCGGGGTCCTGCTCCTGCTCCGTACCCCGGAACCTGCTGTGGTACCTTTCTTCATCAAAGCACGGGAACAGGCGGTACGGCGAGTCCTCCAGTCGGTCATTGTAGCTGCTGCCAAGCTGAAGAATGGCCTGTCTCGCAGCATCCTGGATTGCATCACCCAACTTCACTCTCTCCGAAGTGAAGTAGAACGGACGGTCATCCACGAACGGACTTCGGGCCTGCACCATCAGCCTAACCTTCCACGAGGTATGGCCAAAGCTCGACACGGTGGTGCAGCGGTACTCAGGCCGGTGGGGAAACTCCAGCTCCTGGAGCATCAAGGACAGCTCCGTACAGAAGCCTCCAGCCAAAGAAGCAAAAGTGGTGTAAGTTGACATCTACAAATTTTGAAAGAAGATAGGATTAGTAACCAAAATTTAAATAAAAGAGAGGATAAGCACAAAATACTAAGATAGAAGAGATAGCAGCAAAAAAACTTAAACTTTTGCAAGTACATTTTTATAAAATATAAGTCCTTAAGGCTTTGCCATGCTAACTATGGCACGTCCTACAGTCGTCTGTGCTCGATACCACCTTTGTGAGACCGGATCAGCTATCGGAATCTCTGTGTATTTCCGTACTAGTCCCAGATCAGTAGCTAGTACACACAGTCACAGTGATACTTCATTGCCGAACAAAACGAAACTTGTAATATAAATATCCAAGTATGGGCCACATGGCCACTTATTACAATACTCGGTCCAACGACCGGACACACAACGCAGCGGAAACAAAAGCAAAACGAAACGAGCGAACGCCACAACGCCACAGGCGACGACTAGGAACGCAACTAGTCCTCCTGGCAATCCTCCTCGAAGAACTCCTCCTCCTCTTCGGCATCTTGATAATTCTCTGATGATTACAATGTTGGTGTAGCACGTGAGTACAAAAGTACTCAGCAAGTCGGGAAATTATGATCATGAGGGGCTTTCCAAAGGAAGCTTAATAGGGTTTATTTGCATAAAGCCACATTTGATTAAATCATACTTAAGTAATAAATTTCACAAAGCATCTTTTACAATTCTTTGTAATGATTGAATTATTTATTATTGTAGTGAGGTTCTAACCACCATCACTCACATAAAGGCTCTATCCGCCAACAGTTAAAAGCTCAAAGTTAATCAGGTGACTCCATCCGTCAAAGGTAAAACAGGTTCTTTCCACCTGGTTGGCTCTTTCCGCCAAACAACGTTCGAGAGTTCTAACCACTCCCGAACCCCAAAACAAAACACTTTTCGATTTTTAAAACCAAAACCAAAGTCTACCAATATGAAAGCATTCTTCGCTTTGCCTTTAACCGTAGGCACGGCTATTCGAATAGTTTTACTCTGCAGAGGTGTACAACTTTACCCACAAGACACGGTCATCTCTTAATGCCAAGCTATTAGCACACTTCCTTTGGTGTGCCGACAGAGAGATCGTGACAAGGCCGTTACAATGTATCTACCTAGCTAGACCCAATTACGAGGTTTCACATTTGTTAGGGTTCTCTCCACCCATCTGTAAGCCCCCTCTTGCGCCGTGTGAGCAAAACAACAACCACAACAACAATGCCTCCTTCCGGCTCTCACACAACAACCGAGTGGTGAGTCTAAACTAGGCTTCTACAAATTAGTGGGCCAGGTCGTACCATTATAGACATGTGGTAGTACGGTTATGCTTAAAATGGCAATCATAAGCGTCGGTCCTTATATGACTTGGGGCGGTACTTGCACAAAAGGATCAAGGCTTGATCCGCTCCCACCCGACATTCCATCCGCCCAAGTCCAAAACATTTTTCCTTTTCTTTTCATTTTAGAAAACAGGACCGAAATCATAATAATAATTTTCAAATCACATTTAATAACATTCTTTTTGAATAATCCCAACCATGGGTTGTTTTCATCGGAAAAGATCCTAAGCAATTCTATCGTACTACATATCAACGGATACCATATAAGCATAAGTATGGTATAAACAATGTTCTAAGGTTACAATGGATGTGATTATCAATGTCAAGGTGGAATCAACAAGTTCGGAATAACTAACACTTATATTTGACATATTTCATTAAACATAGCCATGCAACTTTATAAACAATTTAAAACATTTTGTAAACATAGGAGCAAAGTGCATCAAGGAGACTTGCCTTCTGTCCCGGCGGAAGCGTCGAACTCGGAAGGCTCGACGGCGAAATCTTGGGAGTTTGGAAGAGAAAGGAGAACATAATGCACTTTGATAGGTCCGGGTCAGTGCTACTAGAGGAGATTATTTGTTTAGGGGGGACAGTTATGTGATACCACGGGATGGCAAAGACATTATAGAATGTGAAATGGAGGTATTAAACTTTACGGCATGAATTTTGGTCGCGTTTCGGGCTGTTTTCGGGTGTTTGGGCCTCTCCGGGGTGTTTTGGGCCTAAGGGGGATCCTAACTTGGGCCGAGGGGGGATTTCTGGCCCATGAGGGGGAGGAGTGCAGCAAGGGGGGCTCCCTTGCGCCAGCCCCTTGCCCCCCATGCGCCCCCCACTCCCCAAACCCTAGCCCCACCTCTCCTCCAACCCTTTGCCTCCTCCTCCTCCTCCCTAGCCGCCACCCCTCCCTTGTCCTTGCGCCTCCTCCCCCACCACTAGGTGCCCTGCTGCGTCCCCCTCGCTGCCATGCCACGCCTCGGTGCAGCCCTCGCCGGTGGTAGGATCCACGACGAGAAGAAACGGTGGAAGGAAGAGATCGGGTGGAGATCGCGCGAACGGAAGCGGTAGATTGGTGGATCTTCAAGAAGGTAATGGGGAAAACCTTTGGGGATCAATTAGATGCTGTGTAGGGGTGGTTTACCATGTTTTTAGATCAAGGGAGGTGCTGCCATGGGGTAGGATTGATGAAAACTAGTGTTGTATTCACGTTCTGGTTCGGGCAGATTGGGAACCCGAACTAGGGCAGGAGTTTTGGCCAATTTAGAGATTGAATCTGACCGTACGGACTTTTAGGAAGTTGTAGATAATTTCATTATCTTTCCGTGGACATAAAGAAATTGAAATTCCGCCCAGCCGTTTGGAAGTTATGGATATTTTACCGAGCGCTGTCAAATCTGTGACGAGATTGAGACAGTTCGTGTTCAACATTAGATTAAACTAATTTAGAGTCCGAATCAGTCTTTCCATATAACTAGAAAAAGTTGGGAAATTTTCTAAGCTACGCGAGGGTGTACTCGTTTATTCAATTTGGAGTTCTAGAACAGAAGTTATGCCCGTTGGAAGACTGCTGTCCCGAAGGGACAGATTTGCTGCTTTCTGGTTTTAGGAGTAGTATGCGAAGTCGGGGTAGTGGGATTTATGTGTGTTGTTTTGTGGACTCGATTTGAGTGTATGGCACGTGTTTGCAGGTGGTGTGCCCCGGAGTGCCCTCGACCTCTCGTCACTCCGCTGCCGTGGTTGAAGGCAAGTGTGTTGCGTGGATTGTATGTTATATGCGTTGCTAGATTTGCTAGATAGCATTCGGAATAGATAACATGTTGTCTTGCCATGAATTACATGTTATAATTGATATGACGTCCTTAGGCCATGATTTAAAGGTTATCTATGATATGGTGTCCACATGCCATGATTAAAAATGTTTGTTGTTGATGAATGAATCACATGCCATGTTTTGAATGGTTACCATCGATTGTTGAGTACGGACCTACATGTTTCGATGCCAAGTGTTGATATGCAATAGTTCTATTCATGTATATGTTGCTGTCCGTTTTGCACACATGGCATATTTTTCATGGCCGGCCGGTGAGATAAGTCATAACTATTCCGGTAGGGTCGGTGAGAACTGTTATGACTAGTCCGGGGCTATTCTTTCGAATAAGTCCTACATCGTGATTCCTTCACCGAGGTGAATGGAAGCGAGTGATAGGCACCCTCCATCTTCGGGATGGAAGGGGGAAAGGGTGCATGCCGACGGGTGTGCACTCAACCATACCGGTATGAGTTTCCAAGGAGACATGTGCATTGCATTGTATTAATGAAATATGTATATGATGATGTTTATGAGATGACGATGTGAATACTTATGAGTTACTCATGAGATGAGTACATGGATGCTTAAAAGATGTTTGGAATGCTAACCATGTTGTGTTATGATGTGCTTTTGGAGATTGGTGATGATGGTTTGTTGACTTGATCTTTGTTTTTCCATTACAATACACTTTGCTGAGTTTTGAACTCACGCTTGTGTTTTATGTTGTTTTTAGGTACCTTGAGATCGGCATGAGGGAAAAGGGGAATAGTCACACATCTCCACGTAGTTCACGTAATTGATTCCACAATGGAATCATTTGGAGTCATGACAATAAACTGAATGTGATACCATTGATGTTTATGGTCTAGATGTGTGCTAGTATTGCCTTATTCGTTTCATTTGGCTAATGATGACTTTGGGATGCTTAAAGTGGACTTATATTGCTTCCGTGCCGCTTATTATTGCTGTTTTAGATGTTTCATATTATGTCATATTCTGCTATGCTATTATGGTTGCGCGAGATCATGATTAAACAAAGGAGATGCTGCCGAAATTTTCGGTTCTAGCAATTGGTCCTTTGCTGTAAGTTTCTTTTATTTGTAGTTTTAGATGATACATAATCGATGTTTGGTAGCATTCAGGCGTATTAGATGCCGGGGTGTTACAAGTTACTTCCCTAAATAATGTGAGTTTAGCGGAGCTGGTTTTAACAGGAGCTTGGTATAATTGGTGGGAAAGAAGGCAATTAGTGAATGGAGAAACTATTCAACCTCCTTTCAATTCGGCTGTGATAGTTGCGGTGCTGACAATTAATTATATGAAGGCGGGAGTGAAATTGACAGAGATTCAAAAAGGTTGGAAAAAAACCTCCTGAAGATTTGGTTATGGTGAATGTTGATGCGGCTTTTGATGCTAACCTAGGGAAAGGCAGTACTAGGGCTGTTATTAGAGATTCTTGTGGTAGATGTATAGCTGGGGCCATGAACTATGTGCCATATGCAGCTGATGCATCAATGTCAGAAGTATATGCCCTCAGGAATGGCCTATCTCTGGCGAAACACATGGGTTGTCAGCGCATTATTATCCAAAACGGATTGTATTTAGTTGTGGAAACAATGAAAGATGGAGGTTTTTCGGCAACGGCATCAGCGGCGATTTACGATCAGTGTACTGCTTTATGGAATGATTTTCAGGTTGTCAGCATTGAACATTGTGCGAGGGAGGCAAACAAAGTAGCGCATGAGCTTGCTAGGAGGGCTTTTGTTTCACAAACTTTTTGTACTTGGGTCGATGAACCCCCTGATTTTATTTTGAATGTTTTGGCAAACGATGTAATGATCTTTGCAAATCAATAAAGTAAAGTCGAATGGCATTCTCTCTCAAAAAAAAAAAGAAATCCTAGAATAGATTTTGTGTCATCTGAATATATGTCGATGATCCGAATGTCATCAGAACAACAAAGGAAATAAATGAAGCAAGTGCTTAGCTTACGATGGAGTTTTAATATGAAAGATTTAGGTAAAACCAAATATTAATTAAGCTTGCAGTTAAAGCATTTTTCAGAAGGAATTTTTGTATTCCAGTCTATTTATACCAAGAAGGTATTGAAAATATTTAATATGGATAAATCTCATCCTTTTTAAAGAACCCCATGGTTGTGAAAATATTTATACCAAGGATGGAAAATGAGAAAGTTTTAGGACCTGAAGTCCCATACTTATGTATCTTGTGAATTGCATAAGGCCTAATATTCCATTCGCAAAGAAATTTGCTAACAAGACATAGTAATGACTCCAACCGTAAGACATTGGGCCAGTGTTAAAGACTTTGCTCATATACCTTCAAGGTAATTAAGATCTTGAATTGTTTTTTAGAAGAACCAAGATTTAACCATAGTAGGATATATGGATATTGGTTATCTTTCTGATCCCTACAGTGCCAAGTATAAGACTGATTTTGTGTTTTTCTGAGCTGATTCAGACATTTCTTGGCAGTCTTTTAGGCAAACCTTGGTAGCTACTTCTACCAACTACTCAGAGATTATAACTTTATATGAAGCCTTACGTGAGTGTGTTTAGCTGAGACGTGTAATTAACCATTTTCAGAAGTCATGTGGTCTTAATACCATCAATACCCCCACTATTATCTTTGAAGATAATGCTGCTTGTGTTGCACAAATGCAAATGGGTTATGTAAAGAGTAATATCATGAAGAATATTGCCCCTAATTTTTTATATCCACATGAACTCCAGAAGAATGATGAGGTGAAGATACTGCAAACTAAGTTGTGTGAAGATCTAGCAGATTTGTTTACTAAGTTCTTGCCAAAATCTATTTTTTTCAAAAGCTGCGTTAATGGCATTGGAATGAGGCGACTTAGAGATTTGCAAAGTTCAGGGGGAGTAAATTTCGGAACCATGACCCTTTTTGCATGATCCTAGAGATCATATTTTATATCCTGAAGATTGTAAGTTATACACTTTTTTTCTCTTAGTGAGTTTTCTTGAAGTTTCTCACATAATGGTTTTTAATGAGGCAACTAGTGTAACACGGAGTGTGAGTGTAATGTACTCTTTTCTTCATACTTTTTTCTATTGGGTTTTTGGGGGAGTTTTTAATAAGATATGTGTATTACGCTGTATTCGCCCAAGGGGAGTGTTATAAAACATATAGAATCCTAATCCAAGTTGGACAGACTCTATCTACTAGTGGACGAATCCGAATATATCTCCTATTTGTTTTACTATTGTGAGACCCCGGAGCAGCTATCCAGAATCTCCTGTGTATTTCCGTACTAGTCCCAGATCAGTAGCTAGTACACACAGTCACAGTGATACTTCATTGCCGAACAAAACGAAACTTGTAATATAAATATCCAAGTATGGGCCACATGGCCACTTATTACAATACTCGGTCCAACGACCGGACACACAACGCAGCGGAAACAAAAGCAAAACGAAGCAGCGAACGCCAAACGCCACAAAGCGGCGACTAGGAACGCAACTAGTCCTCCTGGCAATCCTCCTCGAAGAACTCCTCCTCCTCTTCGGCATCTTGATAATTCTCTGATGATTACAATGTTGGTGTAGCACGTGAGTACAAAAGTACTCAGCAAGTCGGGAAATTATGATCATGAGGGGCTTTCCAAAGGAAGCTTAATAGGGTTTATTTGCATAAAGCCACATTTGATTAAATCATACTTAAGTAATAAATTTCACAAAGCATCTTTTACAATTCTTTGTAATGATTGAATTATTTATTATTGTAGTGAGGTTCTAACCACCATCACTCACATAAAGGCTCTATCCGCCAACAGTTAAAAGCTCAAAGTTAATCAGGTGACTCCATCCGTCAAAGGTAAAACAGGTTCTTTCCACCTGGTTGGCTCTTTCCGCCAAACAACGTTCGAGAGTTCTAACCACTCCCGAACCCCAAAACAAAACACTTTTCGATTTTTAAAACCAAAACCAAAGTCTACCAATATGAAAGCATTCTTCGCTTTGCCTTTAACCGTAGGCACGGCTATTCGAATAGTTTTACTCTGCAGAGGTGTACAACTTTACCCACAAGACACGGTCATCTCTTAATGCCAAGCTATTAGCACACTTCCTTTGGTGTGCCGGCAGAGAGATCGTGACAAGGCCGTTACAATGTATCTACCTAGCTAGACCCACCCGCTGAGGTTTCACCGCTGTTAGGGTTCTCTCCACCCAGTACAGAAGCCCCCTCTTGCGCCGTGTGAGCAAAACAACAACCACAATAACAATGCCTCCTTCCGGCTCTCACACAACAACCGAGTGGTGAGTCTAAACTAGGCTTCTACAAATTAGTGGGCCAGGTCGTACCATTATAGACATGTGGTAGTACGGTTATGCTTAAAATGGCAATCATAAGCGTCGGTCCTTATATGACTTGGGGCGGTACTTGCACAAAAGGATCAAGGCTTGATCCGCTCCCACCCGACATTCCATCCGCCCAAGTCCAAAACATTTTTCCTTTTCTTTTCATTTTAGAAAACAGGACCAAAATCATAATAATAATTTTCAAATCACATTTAATAACATTCTTTTTGAATAATCCCAACCATGGGTTGTTTTCATCGGAAAAGATCCTAAGCAATTCTATCGTACTACATATCAACGGATACCATATAAGCATAAGTATGGTATAAACAATGTTCTAAGGTTACAATGGATGTGATTATCAATGTCAAGGTGGAATCAACAAGTTCGGAATAACTAACACTTATATTTGACATATTTCATTAAACATAGCCATGCAACTTTATAAACAATTTAAAACATTTTGTAAACATAGGAGCAAAGTGCATCAAGGAGACTTGCCTTCTGTCCCGGCGGAAGCGTCGAACTCGGAAGGCTCGACGGCGAAATCGACGGTCGCGGCGGGATCGTCGACTACACGCAAAACGAGGCAATAAATAAATAATAGAAAACAAATAAAATCCAAAAATTATAAAATTAGTACTGGCAGGAAGGTATTGTTTTATGATGAATTTAGAAATTTGAATGAGGTCAAACGGAGTCCGGACGGAAAAGATATGAGCCGCCGAAGTTGGAATTTCAAATAAATTGAAAACCCGAGAATATTCCTGGAATATTCCTCTCTGGTTTGACTGGTCAAACGTTGACCGAGGACTTTGACTGGCTGACTTTGACTGGTTTGACTAGGCTTGAGTCTATGGCAAAGGGGCCCCATGTGTCATACTCTAAGGTTGTCTTCAACCTTTGGCCTCATGGCCACCATGGATGGGGAATGGAGCTTGAAGTGGGGGTGGAGGAGGGGCTTGGCCAGGGGGGGAAACCGGCGACGGCGGCGGCGTGCTCCGGCGAGCCGGCCATGACGGGACCGGCGATCCGGCAGAGGCGGCCGAACGGCGCGCTGGGCGTGGGTTTCTGGCGGCTCGGCCGCAGCACGGCGGCGTGGCCGGGCGGGCGGCGGGGCCGGGCCGAGAGGCGAAAGCGGCGGCGACCAAGGAAGCCGACGGCAGCGGCGGCGGCCGGAGGAGACTCGAGGCGGCGGGCACCGACGGCCGGCGAATAGCGTCATGGCGCGGGCCGCGCTGAGGCGGCGGACGGCCGGAGGGCGGCGGCACCGGCGGGCGGCAAGGTGACGGCAGCGGCAGGGCGACGGCAGGCCGGCGACGGTGGCGGAGGAGCTCACCGGCGCGCGGGCGCAAGCCAAGAACAGAGAAGCCCCACTTTGCCCAAAAACTTAAATTTGCACCAAATTTTTGATCATGACCACCACAACCAATTGCAGAATCATGTAAAGGACCTCCTAAGGTACCTAGGGATGGAAGGAATCGAACCAATTCTCACCGGAGAAGATGAACTCGACGATGAACACGGGTGCGGCCGAGACGAGCAAAATCCGAAATTCGTCGTCCACAGTGTATGAAACCTAAAATTAATGGATGAGTTAGAATCTAGACCCCCTCACGGACTCAATGAAACAAGCGGAATAGAAATTGAACCACCGAGGAGGAAATTATGACCCAAAATCCGAAGAACACGAAGAACGGCGAGATATCGTCGGTTTTCTTGATCTCCCGGAGTATTGGGTTGAAGAGGCCAAAGGAAGATGATACCTCCGGAACAAGGACTCTTATACGAAGAAAATGGAAGTGGAATCGCTCGCTTTGATGAAGAAACGGCCAAATTATGGCCTTAAATGTGATTTCAGTTTCCATGCAAACCGCGGCCGTTTCGCTGTGATTTAGGAAAAATAAATGCTGGGAATGGAATCCCCTCGCCGAAATCTTTCCAACGGACCCGGCCTTGATGGATTTGGAGCTTTGAGTGGAAAGTTATGAGCATTAAAGAAGGTGCTAGCCATGGATGGCAACTAGAGCTCCCCCTCTGTACGTGCTCAACCGGAGGTTGAAGATGAATACTGTAGCACTGCCACGTGGCGGCTCGTGGTTGGTCGGCTTATACGTGAAAGTTCCGCCCTAGAGAAAAATAAGGAAAAATGGCCTAAAAATTCCAGAAAAATTCCTAGAGCCATTTTAGATTATTTGGGACCCAATGGAATTAGTTTGGTTGAATTTGGATGATTTTTGTGGAATTGGATATTCGGGCGCGGATCGCAGGCATTAAACAAAAGCCGCGCGGGATAAAATAGGAACGGATGTCCAAAAATCCGGGGAATGATTCCTAAAATCATTTCGGAATATTTGGAACATTTTAGAAGTGGTTTGGAGATTTTTGGAGCATTTTTCGACTCGGGTGAATTTTCGGGTACCGGCGGTACTAGAAAATCCGATTTTTCGCCCGGGAGGGAATTGATTCCCGATTTCGAAGGGGAATGGATGCCAGGTTATTATAAACACCCATGAAACTCCAAATTTTGAATTTGATTTAATTAAATTAGGTTTTTCTCCAGAAAGCCAAAATGAGAATGTTACAACTATATATTGGGCACCCCTTTGTACAGAGAAAAATCAATCTAATCAAGAGAGAACTTTGCCCCTATATTATGTGCTCCTACTTTTTGTGTGTGATCATGTTGGTATATTGTTGATTGATCGCGGGTGAACGATTACGTTCAACAACACTAACTAGCATATAAATGAGATGAGCTTGAGCGAGCCTAGCCTCTTAGGTTCAAGCGAACCTAGTCTCTCAGGCTTGAGCTCGGTGAAAAATCAAGGTAAGTTTGAGTTGGGGTTTGAGCCTGTACCTAGACTTAAACTTGATTCGGTTCAAGTTTGAGTAGACTCGAATAAGCTCGGTAATAATAAACAATTTGATATGCACTATTTTTCAATAAGAAAAAAACTCAAGCTCGAGTTTGATTCTAAGGGTCTGTTTGTTTAGGCTTCTACTTAGGCTTATTTGGCTTCTAGGCCTTCATAAGTCACAAGCCAAAACAAACAGTAATTTTTCAGCTAGCTGGAGAGGAGAAGCTCCAGCCCAATTTGCACTACACGAGAGAAGCAAGGAAAACGATATTTCTCGGGCTGGCTGGAGCTTCTGAAAATACCACTTCCCTGGTACCATTGCAACTTGATCTTATTTACAAAAAATTGCCATCCCCTTCATCAAATCTCTTCGGCTCACCTCGGCTCCAAAGAGGCCTAGCTTCTTCCACTCAGCAGCCTTCTCCTCCAAAGACCCTAAACAAACACAGCCTAATAAGCTCAGTAAGAGTTAACATATAATAATATTTATTAAGTAATTCATAAATTTACTAGATTCGTGAGCTATTCGAACTCGGCTCAGTGAAGCTCGCGAGCTTAAGATCAAGCTCAAGTCCAGCTTATTTAGAGCTCGAATCAAGCCTAAAACGAATCAAGCTCGAGCAATTCACGAGCCTTGAGCTTTTTTACACCCTAGTTCTAACCCATTGGAAAAGGGTTTCCTCATCCTCAACCCTAACATGAGAATTCTCTACCGGGAACGCAAAATGAGGACACGTTACCATCTCTACGTAGGCTACAAGTTGTATGTGTTTAGTTGTTTATATCAAGTGATACATATGTGACGGTTCAAAAAAAAACACACATCAATATGTTTAGTTCATTGAATAGAACCATTCTATACTATAAAAATTTGAAAAATACTTCTTCTAGATACGGAGCCACTCCATTCAATAAAAAAAACAATAGTACTATACAGTACAAATCATCCCATATCATTCCAACTCATCCCACCAAACATACGTCTGTACGTATACTGCTACACGTATACTAGCTAGATCAGAGTTTTGATTGGATGCTTAATTTTGGGATCCGTCCCCCCTACTTTGAAAATGTCGCTACGAACAAAAAGAGAAGGCCGGCGACCTGCAATCGATATATACTCTGTTTGTCCTGGCTTAATTTGTTGGCTAGGGATAGGTATCGTTGTCTAGTTCATGTTACCCTAGAACTAGAACAACGGGTCAAAAGCGAATGAGGTGTAGAGTAGGAAGTAATTTTGGCACTTTGTAACCTTACTAGCCGGGTCGTGCGCTGCACTGCGATGTAGGAAATTCGGTCCGATAATTATTTCTAAAAAAATGTATGAGAATCTAAATGTAATTTTAATTTTTTTCTCTCTTTTTTTTTAAAAAAATTGCTAGCTAGGTGTTATCGGTAAATTTGAAATACCACGGGTCCTATTTATGCGGTGCGAAATTTGGTCCAACAATTATATCTGGAAAAAAGGTACGAGGACCCAAACATAATTTTATTTTTTTTCTTGGAGTTTTTTTTTTAAATATGCTAGCTAGGAGCTGTTAGCGAATTTTTGGGAGGATAAAAAAAAAATGGGATTCTAGGGGACACTGGCGAATTTGCAGAACCACAGGTTTTTTTTCATAATTTTGGTTTTCTCTTTTTTTAAAAAAAAAAATTGGTTGCTAGGAGTAGCCGGTGAATTTGCAAAATGGCGCGCATGTTTTTTTTTTAAAAAAAAGAAATGGGTTGCTAGGAGTCGTTGGCGAATTTCCGAAACTGCATGCACCTCCCGACGGTCTCGGTCGCCGCCGCCATGGCCCGACGCCGCCGGCCGCCGAGCGCCTCCTCGCGCCGCCGGCCACCTCCCCGCCGCCGTCCGGTGCCCCGCCGCCGACCTCAGTGGCCCCATGGCCGGCACGCATGGAGGAGCCATGCTCCTCTGCTTTTGGCCTTGGAGCTCCATGGGGAAGAAGCCCCATTACTATGACAGCTAGGGCCCACTTGGAAGGGGCTAGGAAAATCAGAAATTCCAAGAAAATCAGAAATTTAGTCAAAGGAATATTCCCAATTTTCTATTTTCCAGCATTTTTCAACTTCGGAAGCTTATAACTTTTGCGTCCGAACTCCGATTGACTCCGTTCAAGTTCCTAAATTCATCTAAAATCAAGACCTTCCTGCCACTATAACTTTTATAATTTTTGGATTTTATTTATTTTATTTTTATTTATTTCTTGTACCGTTTTGCGCGTAGCCGCCGATCCTACCGAGTCCGCCGACCCCGTCGCCGGACTTCAAGAGTTCGACATTCTCACTGTGACCGAGGCAAGTCTCCTTGACGCATGTTGATCCTACAATTTATAAATGTTTTACCATATTTTACAAATTGCATCGCTATTTATATTAAAGGATGATGTTAACGTTAGGTTGTTAGTTATACCTGTTGTCCATACCTCCTTGATATTGTTATCTATGGTCCTTTGTCACCCTAGTATAGTAATCCACCAATATAAATGTTTTTTGGAAAAATATTCTTTAATTAAGGGAAACGACTATTTGGAAGACACGATCGGTGGAACCAATGGTATGAAATGCAAATTGGAGATTTCATGAATATTAGGGATGTGGGGGTAGCCATTATGGAGTTGATCTTTGAATAATGATAGTTGAAATATTGAGGAGTTGGATTGTGATAGCAGTTCGCAGTATAATTAGTATAGATTGGGGGAATATTGAAAGATGTATGATATTAAGAATAATAGTCAGTAAAATTAAATAAATCATTTTGAGAGTTGTACTTGTGGATCAAATAGAATAAGTAGTGAATTATATTTCGGTGGATTTTAACAGGCACACTATGTGATTTAGAAATGACAATGTGAAGGGTTACAATAGGTGATATTGAGAAGGATACTCGATGATTTAGTCAATAATATTATCAAATATACTCGATGGAGTAAGTGGAGAATATTGAGAATCATACTCGGTGGTTTCGTGGATGATTTTATGAAATATAGTCTCGCGATAACCATTTAGGTGGAATTATGAATAATGTGGATTACGTATGATTTGTGTAGTCGATCTGGTGTCACTGTGTATGGAAATCATTGTAGTCGATGAACTAATAAAATCTTAGTTTAAGGAATCTTTGTTAAAAGATGCTTGGGGATGAGATTATGAATTATTCTTGGTGGATCCAGTAGATTACAGATTAATCGATGTATGGATGATAGATAATCAATAGGGTGACTTATATTTTGAGGAGATGGTATCCTATACAATTATGATCGTAGCTGTGACACCACGGAGTGTCATAACTTTATTTTACGTGCTTGATATGGTTAAAAAACAGTATGAAATGTGGAATTAAGGTTAAAACTATAGGTTATGGATGTTAATAGCTTTTTCGGGCCGTTTTCGGGGTTTTGGGCCTTCCCGGGGGAGTTTTGGGCCTTGGTGGGCTTTGGTGGGATGGATTAGGTCTCCGTAACGGACTAGAATTGGGTGTGGGGGCTGGTAAAAGGGGTTTCCCTGCCCCTTTGGGGCGTCCACCCTGCTGCCTTTGCGCCCCTTGAGGCCTTGGTGCGCCCCCCTCACCTCCCCCCACTTGCCAAGCCCTAGCCGCCCCTTCCCTTTGAGCCTTGCGCCTCCCCCTTGCTCTCCTCCATTGCCCCACCTCTCCACCACCTCTCCTCCACCCCCTTGCTGCCCTAGGGTGGTTTCCACACCTCTGCACCTTGTGGATCCATCCATTGGAGCGAGGAGCGAGGAGCGAGGAGCGTGGAGCGAGGAGCGATCCGCGAGGAGATCTATTGGAGATTCGTTCGTTGGGCAAAGGTATGATCATGGGGATCCTTGGGTTTGATCTAGGTACTGTTCTTAGGGTGTTTATGAAGTTTTTAGATCAATTGGTGGTGCTGGGTTGGAGTTCTTTGGGTTAGATCTAGACGTTGCCACGTTTCTGTTTTCGGGCAGATTGAGCAGTCGGGCTAGGGTTAGAGTTTTCGTCGATTTAGAATCCGAATCTGTCCGTACGGACTTAAAAGAAGTTGTATATAATTTAATTATCTTTCCGTGGACATAAAGCACGTTAAAATACGATCAGCTGTTTGAAAGTTATGGCCGTTTTACCGAGCGTGTTAAAATCTGTGACGCAATTAGAACAGATCGTAGTAATCTGTAGATTAAACAATTTTAGAGTCCGAATCAGTCTTTCCGTATAACTAGAAAAAGGTAGGAAATTTCCTAAGCTTCGCGATGGTGTACTCATTTAATCGATTTGGAGTCCCAGAACTCAAGTTATGGCCTTTGCAAGGCTGCTGTCCTGCCGGGATAGAACCTCTGTTTTAGGTTTTGCGAGTAGCGGGCAATGTCGGGTGAGATGGGGATTTGTGTACTGTTTTGTGGGCATTATTGAGAGTATGTGATGCCGTTGTGCAGGTGGTGTGACCCCGGGGGTGCCCTCTACTTCCCACAATCTCGTCGCCCACGGTTGAGGCAAGTGTGTTGTAATGAATAGCGGAATTGTAGGTTGCTTGTGGAGATTAGATGAAAGATTGAATACTTGCTATGATCACTTGCCATGCTTGCTGTTTTCCAATGATATATTGAGTATGATTATCATGATTCGATGCCATGTGTTAATATTTGTCATGATGAGATGCCATATGTTTATGTACATGTGAAATATGATAATTGGCATAGTTGCATGCATGACATGAGATAGGGCGAGGGCGGTGAGAAAGTCATAACTAGTCCGGCAATGTCGGTGAGAAAGTTATGACTAGTCCGGAACGCCATTGAGTAAGACCTACATCGTGATTCCATCCACGTGGTGAATGGAAGCGATGAGTAGGCACCCTCCATCTTCGGGATAGAAGGGGGGAAAAGGGTGCACACCGACGGGTGTGTACTCAACCATACCGGTATGAGTTTCCAAGGAGACATGAGCATTGCATTACATCTCATACATATTGATGATGACAATGTTAAGTGTTTATGAATAAGATGATTTACATGAAGGGAGATGCTATTGCCATATTATTGTTCTTGTTGTCCATTGCAATATACTTGCTGAGTTTCGAACTCACGCTTGTGTTTTTTCTTATTGTTTTAGGTACCATGAGAATGGCATGCGGGAAAAGGGAATAGACACACGCCCACACGTTGCTTCACCTTAATGTTTCCCCAAGTCAATTCTTTTAGATTGATAATAAATTGCGTGTGATGGTCATTAAATTAAGGCTTAGCTTGGTTAATGAGAGCTTTATTGTTCGTTTGACACTTGGAACTTTAAGTGCTAAATGTTAGTCTTTTATTGTCGTTAAGACTCTATTTATTGCTGTTTTAGATGTTTCCCTTATTGCCATATAATGCTATATCGTTGTTGCTCCTTAAATTCATGATAAAACAAAGGAGGTGCTGCCGAAATCTCGGTTTTTAGCCTATGCGCCTTTGCTGGAATTTTATGTTAAATATGATATTTGGATGTTGTTTAGCTTATGTTTGGTAGCATTCGGGCATATTAAATGCCGGGGTGTTACAGTAGCTTAGCCCGATTTTTGGAGGCATGTGGGCACATGATATAGACTTTACTTGTTAGAGTACCAAATTGGACTAAATTATATAGTATCATGGTAGTATTGGGGGAATCATGGTGATCTCATGAATTTTGGACATTATAGAATTGATTATAACAATTTTTATCAACACTGCTATTTGAAAATTATAAATAAACTAACGGTGGAATAGGACAGTTCGGTAGAAATGCTTAGACTCGCAATCGGTCAGTATTCACCTATGAGTGGGAATTTCACTTGTCTCCTGAAAACTTATGTTGGAAGTTATGGGCAGAGAGTATTGCCGTTGGTTTACAAAATAAAAATAAAATAAAAAATGGTTTGGACTTGGGCGGAATGGTTTGTTTGGCGGGTGCGGATAGAGCACTAGTTTTCATAGTGCAAGTATCGCCCCAAGTCAGTTAAGGACCGACGCTTATGACTGTCTCCATTCTAAGCATAACCGTACAACCACATGTCAAAGTGGGCACGACCTGGCTGAATAATTTGTAGAAACCTAACTTAGACTCACCAGATGGTGGAATGTGAGTGCCGGATAGAGGCAAGACTGTTTTTCTCACACGGCGCAAGAGGGGGCTTCTGTACTGGGCGGCTAGAACCCTAACAGCGGTGAAACCTCAGCGGGTGGGTCAGGTTAGGCGTATACATTGTAAAGGCATTGTCATAATATCCCTGCCGGCACACCTAAGGAAGTGTATTAACTGCATGGCATCAAGGGAATATCATGTCTTGTGGGTAAAGCTGTACACCTCTGCAGAGTTAAAACTATTCGAATAGCCGTGCCTACGGTCAAGGGCAAAGCTTGCTGAATGCTTTCATATTGGTAGACTTTTGTTTTGGTTTTCAAAACTGATCTTTTGGGATCCGGGAGTGGTTATAACTCTCGGGTGTGCTTCTGGCGGCTAGAGCCAGGTAGGTGGATTGAACCTGTTTTTGTGAACCATGGCAGACAGAGCCATGCGAATGGATTGATCCCTGATCTTGTTGAGATGTGGCGGATAGAGCCTGTATACTAGTGAATGGTGGCTAGAACCTTCACTGAAATATTACCTAATTCAATTATTAAAAAGAATTGCTTAAATATGCTTTGTGAAACTTATTATCAAGTATGATTTGATGAAACTTGGCTTTATGCAAAAGAACCATATTAAGCCATCTTTGGATAGCCTGCATTGTGCATAATTTCCCAGACTTGCTGAGTACTTTATGTACTCACGTGCTACATCCTAATCATGTCTCAGAAGTGAAAGAAGCTGTCAACGGAGATTCCGATGACTAGGACGCGCTCCCCACTCGATTGCTTGTGGGCATTTGGATGGGTCGTCTTGGTGTTTTCGTCTTCCGTTGCGGTTGTTCAAGTTGTTCTGCCTGTCCAGGGCATAATGGTAAACCTTGACCATAAGGTCTTTCCTTTTATTTGGTGTTATTCTTATTTAGTTATATGTATTCGTGATATGGTTGTTGATTCATCAATGTTTCACTGTGTGTACTAGCTACTGATCTGGGACTAGTACCGAAATACACAGGGGATTCCGGATAGCCGATCCGGGGTCCTACATTGTTAAACTCAACGAAAGAAGGTTGGCATCTCTAATATTTTTCGGAACATGTATTATTACCCGGTTAACACATAAAGTGTTAAACTCGACAAAAGAAGGTTGACCGGATAATAATAAAGTGTTAACCAAATTCGTCAAAAGAAATATGTGTACAACTCTATCTCTCTATTTTTTTAACTCGATTTCTAATATTTTTTGGAATAAGAAATATATGTATACAGCTGGATCTCTATAGTTTTTTTTGCAACTCGATCTATAATATTTTTCGGAAAATGTATTATTCACCGGTGAACGTATAGAGTGTTAAGATCGCTCCGAAAAAAAATATGTTTAGGTCCTTCTACAGTCCTTTTTTCGGAAAAAAAAACAAGATAAAATTTAGACGGTGCGATGTGCGCAGCACATTCTACCTAGTTGTATTGGTGTCGTAGTAAGACACATGCCTTTTAAAGAAGGATACCGTGTACTAGTATCCTTGTCCCTATTTTTCAATCCAGCGGGATATACAAGGGAAAAAAAGATTGGATAATCCATGATATACCACTAGAAAGAATAATGTAGTATAGCAAACCAATCCAAAAAATAACTTCCACCACATACCACTTCAAACAAGTTTATATTCAACACAATACTATTTCCTTTGTTTTTATTGCAAATTAAAGTTTTTCCCGTTTTTACCAAAAGAAATGACTATTTTGCCCTTGTGATACAAAGTTCTTGTGATTCCATGAAATACCACTCCTCTGTAGACGTGGGAATGGGGTTGGGCTTTTTAGGGCTAGCCCATGGCACGCTGAGCATGGCTCGATCTATCACACCTGCGAATGGGCTCTGCCAGCATGGCACGGTTGGCAGAGCCATGCCGAGCCTCAAAACTAGGTAAGGTGGGCGGCATGGCCCGACACACTGAGGTCGGCCGTGCTCGAGCTGGCACGACTTGACACAGTGGTGAGTAGGTTTATCCTAGTATGGCCTACTCGTGGCATGCCACACGGGACGAAGCACGTGACATGAGAGGGAGGGAGTGAGTGAGTATAACTAGCAGTGTCACACTCACCACGTGCCTGCTCGTCGCACTCGCGCACCACACCATGCTCACTACGCTTTAACATCCTCTTTTTGGCTTTCTGGAGAAAAACCTAATTTAAATAAAGTAAATTCAAAGTTGGAGTTTCTTTGGTGTTTATAATAACCTGGCATCCATTCCCCTTCGAAATCGGGAATTAATTCCCTCCCGGGCGAAAAATCGGGTTTTCCAGTTCCCGCCGGGACCCGAAAATTCACCCAAGTCCAAAAGTGCTCCAAAAATCTCCAAACCACTTCTAAAATGTTCCAAATATTCCGAAATGATTTTAGGAATCATTCCCCGGATTTTTGGACATCCGTTCCTATTTTATCTCGCGCGGCGTTTGTTTAATGCCTGCGATCCGCGCCCGAATATCCAATTCCACAAAAATCATCCAAATTCAACCAAACCACTTCCATTGAGTTCCAAATAATCTAAAATGGCTCTACGAATTTTTCCGGAATTTTTAGGCCATTTTTCCTTATTTTTTTCTCTAGGCGAATCATTTGCGTATAAGCCGGCCAACCGGAGCCCGCCACGTGGCAGTGCTACAGTGGCTTCTTCAACCTTGGATTGGCCTGTGCGTGTTCTTGCTTGGGAGGAAATAACAGAGAAGCTTCCCTTCTCTCCTCCATGGATTCAAATTCGTGTATCTCCCTCCATACAACTCCAAATCGCGAACCGTCGGATCCGTTGGGATCACAACGGCCACCTCTTTCTATCCATGGGGATAATGCACCCGAGATCGCGCTAGTTTTTGAACGGTTGCGAGAAAACCGGAATCGACCTTTATGGGGATTGAGCGGCCGTTTCTAATCCGTTTCGCGTGATTCCACCCCTCATCTCTCCGTATAAGAACCCTCTTTCCGGTGGTATAGCTCTCCGTTAGCCTCTCAAACCCAATCGGCCGCAAGATCAAGAAAACCGACAAACTCTTGTGTTCTTCGCGTTCTTCGTGTTCTTGCTCATATCTTCCACTCCGGTGGATCTTTCTTCCTCCCGTTCGTTTCTTTGTGTTAGCATGGAAGTCTAGTTGCTAATTCATCCATCAATTTCAGGATTCCTCGACCGTGGACGACGAATTTCGGATTTTGCTCGTCTCGGCCGAACCCGTGTTCATCGTCGATTTCATCTTCTCCGGTGAGAATTGGCTCGATTCCTTCATCCTAGATGTTGCTAAGGAGGTCCTCTAGAGGTTCTAGCTTTTTGTTTGGATCGAATCCATGCAAAAATGAGAGAAAAATCAAGTTTTTGGAGGAAAAGTGGTGTTCTGTTTTTTTTTGGTTGCTCTCTGTTCTAGTGCATGGGGCCTTGCCCGTGCGTGGGCCCGCGCCCCGCCGGCCGGCGCCGCTCGGGCCCGCCGCCGTCTTGCGGCCTGCAGCGTCTTGCTTGCCGTCGCCGCCGCCCGCCCACGCCGCCTCGCCGCCGCGCCGCCGCCGCTTTGCCCCCGCCGGCGAGCCCCCTCCCCTCTCCCTTCCTCTTTCTCTATCTCTCTCTCTCCTCCATGGATGGCATGGCAAGCTTCCAGAGGAAGCTTCCTCTTTTCCTCTCTCTCTATGACGCGTGGGCCCCCACTAACATACACTCCAAAGCCAAGTCAAACCACTCAAAGTCCGGTCAAAGCGCAGTCAAACGTTGACTCGGTCAAAACGGAATATTCCGGGAATATTCCCGGTTTTCGATTTATTCGAAATTCAAACTTCGGAAGCTCATATCTTTTCCGTCCGAACTCCGTTTGACCCCATTCAAATTTCTAAATTCATCATAAATCAATACCTTCCTGCCAGTACTAATTTTTTATTTTTTGGATTTTATTTATTTTCTGTTATTTATTTATTGCCTCGTTTTGCGTGTAGTCGACGATCCCGCCGCGACCGCCGATTTCGCCGTCGAGCCTTCCGAGTTCGACACCGCCGCCGCAACTGAAGGCAAGTCTCCTTGATGCACTTTGCTCCTATATTTGCGAAATGATTTAAAACTGTTTATAAAGTTGCATGGCTATGTTTAATTAAATATGTTAAATATAAGAGCTAGTTATTCCGAACTTGTTGATTCCTCCTCGACATTGTTAATCATATCCATTGTAACCCTAGAACATTGTTTATACCATGCTTATGTTTATATGGTATCCGTTGCTTTGTAGTACGGTAGAATTGCTTAGGACCTTTTCCGACAAAAACAACCCATGGGTGGGATTATTCAAAAAGAATGTTATTAATGTGATTTGAAGGTTATTATTATGGTTTTGGTCCTGTTTTCTAAAATAAAAGAAAAGCAAAATGATTTTGACTTGGGCGGCCTGGAATGTCGGGTGGAAGCGGATCAAGTCTTGGTCCTTTTGTGCAAAGTACCGCCCCAAGTCCCATAAGGACCGACGCTTATGATTGCCATTTTAAGCATAACCGTACTACCACATATCTATAATGGTACGACCTGGCTCACTAATTTGTAGAAGCCTAGTTTAGACTCGCCACTCGGTTGTTGTGTGAGAGCCGGACGGAGGCATTGTTGTGGATGTTGTTTTGCTCACACGTCGCAAGAGGGGCTTACATCTTGGGTGGAGGGAACCCTAACGGGTGAAACCTCGGGTGGGTCTAGCTAGGTAGATACATTGTAACGGCCTTGTCAAGATATCCCTGCCGGCACACCTAAGGAAGTGTGTTAATTGCATGGCAACAAGGGTCTATCTTGTCTTGTGGGTAAAGTTGTACACCTCTGCAGAGTAAAACTATTCGAATAGCCGTGCCTACGGTCAAAGGCAAAGCGAAGAATGCTTTCATATTGGTAGACTTTGATTTTGTTTTTAAAACCAAAAAGTGTTTTGTTTTGGGGTTCGGGAGTGGTTAGAACTCTCGAACGTTGTTTGGCGGAAAGAGCCAACCAGGTGGAAAGAACCTGTTTTACCTTTGACGGATGGAGTCACATGATTAACTTTGATCCTTTAAACTGTTGGCGGATAGAGCCTTTATGTTAGTGATGGTGGATAGAACCTCACTACAATAATAAATAATTCAATTATCAAAAAGAGTTGTAAAATATGCTTTGTGAAATTTATTACTTAAGTATGATTTAATCAAATGTGGCTTTATGCAAATAAACCCTGTTAAGCTTCCTTTGGAAAGCCACTCACGATCATACTTTCCCGACTTGCTGAGTACTTTTGTACTCACGTGCTACACCAACATTGTAATCATCAGAGATTTATCAAGATGCCGAGGAAGAAGAGGAGTTCTTCGAGGAGGATTGCCAGGAGGACTAGTTGCGTTCCTAGTAAATGCTTTGTGGCGTTGTGGCGTTCGCTCGATGCTTTCTTTTGCTTCCGCTTATTTTGAGTGTCAGTCGTTGGACCGAGTATTGTAATAAGTGGCCATGTGGCCCATACTTGAATATCTATATTCTGATTCGTTTTGTTCGGCAATGAAGTATCACTTTGTTGTGTGTACTAGCTACCGATCCGGGACTAATGCGGAAATACACAGGAGATTACGGATAGCTGATCCGGGTCTCACGGCGGTGGTATCGAGCACAGACGATGGGGACGTGACCTAGTTAGCATGGCAAAGCCTTAAGGACTTATATTTTATAAAAATGTACTTGCAAAAGTTTAAGTTCCTTTGCTTCTATCTCTTCTATCTTAGTATCTTGTGCTCATCCTCTCTTTTATTTAAATTTTGGTTACTAATTCTGTCTGCTTTCAAAACTTGTAGATGTCGGTTTACACCACCTTTGCCGGCGAGGCTGGAGGCTTTTGCGAGGAGCTGTCACTGATGCTCCAGGAGCTGGGATTTCCCCATCGCCCGGAGTATCGCTACCAGTCAATGCCTGGTCTTGTCCAGGACATGTGGCAGGTCCGCTTGCTAGTCTTCGCGAGGAGCCGCCAGCGTCGAGGACCGGCCGTTTTACTTCACGGTAGAGACCACTCTGGCGTCTGCGCTGCAGGCAGACGCCAGAAAGGCTATCCTCATGTTGGGGCAGAGCTACCGCGATATGCTGGAGAACTCTCCGTACCGGCTGTTTCCCCGCTTCCAGGTTGGGCGGGTGTACAGCCAGTTTAGGAGTTTGACCCAGGAGAGGGACCCGACCGTGGTGCACTTGGGGTCACTCGTCCAGGCGCAGGATGAGGCCTACGTCCGGATGTCTGACGAGCTGCTGGGTCTGCGTCGGGACTTGACGGCAGCGAGAGAGAAGATCTCTCGGTTTGAGGAGGAGAGGAGGAGCATCGCATCGCCTCCACCGCCAGCGCCTGTTTTGGAGGCACAGCCCATGGCGCCGCCACCACCAGCCCCGGTTCGGGAGGAACCGCCGGCCCGCGACATCCCAGAGGACGCGCCGCCAGCCAAGCGTCATCAAGGTCTGAGGCTTCGGACGACTGCGCGCAAGTCCGTTCGTCTCCCTTCGCCGCCAGGGTTTTCTCTGATTGCTTTGGCTGCCCCTGAAGGAGCAGGATCTTCGGCAGCAGCTTCACCTTCCCGCGGGAGAGCGAGGAGGAGGAAGAGGAGGAGGACCCGCCCCGCTGGCGTCTTCGGCAAATGACGCGAGTTCTTAGATAGTTTGATCAGAGGATCTTATTTTTGTCGCGTTAGAGCGTTGAATAAGTGATTGCTGGATTGTATCGTGCCCTTAGGCATTTGTGATACAGCCACCTCCAAAACTATTTGATTTTAATTGAAGTTCAGTTGGTTTTTCCTTCGGTTGTGTGCTCTTTTGGTTGTGCCCTTGTGTTGAGGATGTGGTTTAGTTCCCCGTTGCTTACCTATGCTTCTCCCTCTTTCCTTGTGCTTGACCGCCTTGTGCAGATGGAGAACGTTGGTCGTGGTCATGGTCGTGGAAGGCCCGCAGGCCGTGGTAGAGGCCGTGGACGAGCCTGTGGACCGGTGCACTTTCAAGAGGAAGCAGATTATGTGGAGCTACCGCAGCCGCAAGGACAAGAGCAAGTGCAACACCCTGCCGCTCAGCATGATCCGCCGCCGCCCCCACCACCGGCTCAGCCGCCGAATATGGAACAAATGATGGCGATGCAGCTTCAGATTCTTCAGGCGTTAGCTCAGAACGTCCTGAACCAACCCCAAGCCGCTGCAGTACCAGCTCAAGCTCAACCGCCCCAATCTAAGTTTGGGGAGTTCATGAGGACTCGACCCCCGACTTTTGCTGGATCCGCAGATCCGCTGGATGCGGATGACTGGCTCAAGGAAGTTGAGCGTAAACTGCACTTGGCTCAGTGCGATGACATAGAGAGTGTGCAGTACGCATCTCACCAGCTCAAAGGAACTGCAGCCAACTGGTGGGAGAACTACTGTGCCGCCCATGCCGACCCGCAGAACATTCCATGGAATGAGTTCGTGGAAGCCTTCAGGGCTACTCATATCCCAAGGGGGATTATGGAAATGAAACGCCGGGAGTTTCACAAGCTTCAGCAAGGAAACTTGTCAGTATCGGAGTACCTTAACCGCTTCACACAGCTGTCCCGGTACGCGACCGCAGATGTCGCCATCGATTTGAGGCCAAGATTTGGCGATTCATGGAGGGCCTTGACCCCAACTTGAAGGTACTGGTGGTTTCAGCGACTACCGTCTGTTCCAAAGATATGATTAACAAGGCGCTGATTCAAGAGGATGCCCGGCGTCGACTTTTGAGTCGCGCAAGAGAAAATGATGTTTGAGACTCATGGTGCGGCATTCCAGGCCCGCACTTTTCAGCGGAAGCGATCCGGCGGCCAGCGGCGGCCGGTGGCCCAGGACCCCAATGTCTACCTCGCCCCCTTTGGACAAGCCCCTGCGAGCGATGCAGGAGCTCAAGCTCGTAAGAGTGGGGCAATGATGGCGAGTGCTGATGCTTCAACTGCAGGGAGATGGGGCACTACGCCAACAACTGCCCCAAGAAGCGTCAGCCCATCACCCCGGTGAGGTTCAACCTGGGATCGACGCCAGCCCGCGCCCCTGCGCCGGCTCAAGGAAGAGGAACCCCTCAGACTCCGCGCACGCCAAGGACTGCAGGAAGAGAGCGTGTGAACCACATCACCGGAGGAAGCTCAGATGCGCCAGGCGTGGTCTATGGTAAGTTCCATGTGAACTCGACTGCACCTTGATTCTGTTTGATTCTGGTGCAACCCATTCTTTCATATCAGAGTACTTGGTTAAAAAGCATGACTGGAACACCATACAGTTAAGAAACCCTTTGCTAGTGCAATCCCCTGGAAAAGAATTAAGAACAACTACTGTTTGTCCAAAGATGGATATAGTAATAAAAGGGGTAAAGTTCCTAGCGAACTTAATACTATTGGATACTAAGGGTATAGAAGTAATCCTTGGAATGAACTGGCTAACCAAGTATAAGGGTCAGATAGACTGTGCTAGTAGAGCTATCTCTCTTACCAGCCCTGAGGGGATTAGAGTGGAGTTCTTATCTAATCTTGCCTCTAAGGGGGGTCGCACCCTAAACCGTTTGAAAGGTACTTCGTTGGAGAAGGTACCGATCGTCAATGAGTACCCGGATGTGTTCCCGGATGAGTTGCCTGGTATGCCACCAGATCGAGATGTGGAATTTGTGATTGAGCTAGTACCTGGTACCGCTCCAATCTCGAAGAGACCGTCTGACCGCCTTCTAACGAGTTGGTCGAGATGAAGAAGCGATTGAAGAACTGCAAGAAAAGGATTCATCAGACTCCGATTCGTCACCTTGGGGATCGCTTTGTGATCTTCGTCACCAAGAAGGATGGTAGTGCGAGGATGTGCATAGACTACAGGTCGTTGAATGAGGTCACGATCAAGAACAAGTATCCGTTGCCTCGGATAGATGATCTGTTTGACCAGTTGAAGGGAGCTCAAGTCTTCTCCAAAATAGATCTGAGATCGGGATATCATCATTGAAGATAAGAAAGGAAGATATTCAAAAGCTTGACCTTCACCACCCGGATATGGACTGCACGAGTTCACATCATGTCTTTTGGATTAACCAATGCTCCTTCTTATTTCATGAATCTGATGAATAAGGTGTTTATGGAGTATTTAGACAAGTTCGTCGTAGTATTCATCGACGACATTCTTGTCTATTCCAAGAGCAGAAAAGAGCATGAAGATCATCTGCGGATAGTCTTGGAAACGTTAAGAGAGCATCAACTGTATGCCAAGTTTAGTAAGTGTGACTTACGGTGAAGGAAGTGTCTTTCTGGGTCATATCATTTCTGCTGCGAGAGTAGCGGTAGATCCAAATAAAGTGAGAGATGTTTTGGATTGGACACAACCCAAGTCGATCCGGAGATCCGAAGTTTTCTTGGATTAGCTGGTTATTATCGGAGATTCATTGAAGGTTTCTCGAAGATAGCGGACCTCTTACTCACTTACGAAAAGGAAAAGAAGTTTGAATGGACTAAAGCCTGTGAGCAAAGTTTTCAGGAGTTAAAAAAGAGATTAACCTCAGCCCCAGTGCTTATTTTGCCAGACATCCATAAGGACTTTGAAGTGTATTGTGATGCTTCAAAGCAAGGTCTTGGATGCGTTATGATGCAAGAAGGAAAGGTAATCGCCTATGCTTCAAGACAACTGCGACCTCATGAAGAAAACTATCCTATTCATGACTTGGAGTTAGCCGCAGTTGTGCATGCGCTCAAGATATGGAGGCATTATTTGATCGGCAATAGATGTGAAATCTATACAGATCATAAAAGTCTGAAGTATATCTTCACTCAGCCTGATCTTAACCTGAGGCAGAGGAGATGGTTGGAGTTAGTGAAAGATTATAATCTGGGAATTCATTATCACCCTGGAAAAGCGAACGTTGTTGCGGATGCTTTGAGCAGGAAAGCTCACTGCAACAATATGAGAGGGCAACCAAGCCAACCGACGCTTCACGATGAATTTCGGCGCCTTAACCTGGAATTGGTAAATGAAGGATGTATTTATAATTTGGAGGTCAAATCAACCTTGGAAGATCAAATCAGGGAGGCTCAGAAGGACGATAAAGGTATTGCCAACCTGAAGGAAGGTCTAAAGAAAGAAAAGCACCCCGGATTTTCAGAAGATGACCAAGGTACTGTTTGGTTCGGGAAAAGAATAGTGGTCCCTAACCAAGAAGAAATCAAGAATGTGATCTTGAAGGAGGCTCACGATTCAATTTACTCCATTCACCCAGGAGGCACCAAGATGTATGCAGATTTGAAAGAGAAGTATTGGTGGTCTAATATGAAGAAGGAAGTTGCAGAGTTTGTGGCACGTTGTGATGTGTGCCAGTTGGTAAAAGCAGAGCATCAGAGGCCAGCCGGTCTATTGCAGCCTTTGCAAGTGCCTGTATGGAAATGGGAAGAAATTGGAATGGATTTTATAACTGGGTTACCCAAAACTAAATCCGGTTATGATTCCATCTGGGTTATTGTGGATCGATTGACCAAAGTGGCCCACCTTATCCCGGTAAAGACAACCTATTCTGGAGACAAGCTTGCTGAGTTGTATATGGCCAAGATTGTGTGTTTACACGGTGTGCCAAAGAAGATCGTGTCTGATCGCGGTTCCCAATTCACCTCGAGGTTTTGGCAGCAATTGCAAGAGGTATTGGGCACGAATCTTAATTTTAGTACTGCTTATCATCCCCAGACGGATGGCCAGACCGAAAGGGTTAATCAAATCTTAGAGGATATGTTGAGAGCTTGTGCTCTAACATATAAAGGCTCGTGGGATCAGAATTTGCCTTATGCAGAGTTTTCCTATAACAACAGTTATCAAGCCAGTTTGAAGATGGCACCTTTTGAAGCTTTGTATGGAAGAAAGTGCAGGACACCACTGTATTGGAAGGAAACCGAAGGAGGACAAATCATCGGACCCGATGTTCTGAAAGAAGCCGAAGAGCAAGTCAGACAGATCCGGGCAAATCTGAAGACAGCTCAGTCCAGACAGAAAAGTTATGCGGACAATCGTCGAAGGGAATTAAGATTTGCACCTGGAGACCATGTGTATTTGAAGGTATCCCCAATGAAAGGAATGAAACGATTCCGCGTCAGTGGAAAATTAGCACCCCGCTATATCGGGCCATTCAAGGTGATTGCCCGAAAAGGCGAAGTTGCTTATAAATTGGAATTACCGCCACAGCTGTCAGGGGTACATGATGTCTTTCATGTGTCTCAGTTGAAGAAGTGCCTCCGAGTGCCAGCACATCAGTTGCCGTTGGAAGACATGGAACTCGAAGAAGACTTGTCTTACCCGGAGTATCCCATCAAGGTTTTGGATGAAGCCGAGCGTCGGACGCGAAACCGAGTGATCAAGTTTTGTAAAGTCCAGTGGAGCAATCATTCTGAGAAGGAGGCCACTTGGGAGCGTGAAGAAGATCTTCGAGCAGAGTTCCCAGACCTTTTTCTTTCTCCGTCTGAATCTCGGGGACGAGATTCTCTCTAAGGGGGGTAGGTTTGTAACATCCTCTTTTTGGCTTTCTGGAGAAAAACCTAATTTAAATAAAGTAAATTCAAAGTTGGAGTTTCTTTGGTGTTTATAATAACCTGGCATCCATTCCCCTTCGAAATCGGGAATTAATTCCCTCCCGGGCGAAAAATCGGGTTTTCCAGTTCCCACCGGGACCCGAAAATTCACCCGAGTCCAAAAGTGCTCCAAAAATCTCCAAATCACTTCTAAAATGTTCCAAATATTCCTAAATGATTTTAGGAATCATTCCCCGGATTTTTGGACATCCGTTCCTATTTTATCTCGCGCGGCGTTTGTTTAATGCCTGCGATCCGCGCCCGAATATCCAATTCCACAAAAATCATCCAAATTCAACCAAACCACTTCCATTGAGTTCCAAATAATCTAAAATGGCTCTAGGAATTTTTCCGGAATTTTTAGGCCATTTTTCCTTATTTTTTTCTCTAGGCGAATCATTTGCGTATAAGCCGGCCAACCGGAGCCCGCCACGTGGCAGTGCTACAGTGGCTTCTTCAACCTTGGATTGGCCTGTGCGTGTTCTTGCTTGGGAGGAAATAACAGAGAAGCTTCCCTTCTCTCCTCCATGGATTCAAATTCGTGTATCTCCCTCCATACAACTCCAAATCGCGAACCGTCGGATCCGTTGGGTTCACAACGGCCACCTCTTTCTATCCATGGGGATAATGCACCCGAGATCGCGCTAGTTTTTGAACGGTTGCGAGAAAACCGGAATCGACCTTTATGGGGATTGAGCGGCCGTTTCTAATCCGTTTCGCGTGATTCCACCCCTCATCTCTCCGTATAAGAACCCTCTTTCCGGTGGTATAGCTCTCCGTTAGCCTCTCAAACCCAATCGGCCGCAAGATCAAGAAAACCGACGAACTCTTGTGTTCTTCGCGTTCTTCGTGTTCTTGCTCATATCTTCCACTCCGGTGGATCTTTCTTCCTCCCGTTCGTTTCTTTGTGTTAGCATGGAAGTCTAGTTGCTAATTCATCCATCAATTTCAGGATTCCTCGACCGTGGACGACGAATTTTGGATTTTGCTCGTCTCGGCCGAACCCGTGTTCATCGTCGATTTCATCTTCTCCGGTGAGAATTGGCTCAATTCCTTCATCCTAGATGTTGCTAAGGAGGTCCTCTAGAGGTTCTAGCTTTTTGTTTGGATAGAATCCATGCAAAAATGAGAGAAAAATCAAGTTTTTGGAGGAAAAGTGGTGTTCTGTTTTTTTTTTGGTTGCTCTCTGTTCTAGTGCATGGGGCCTTGCCCGTGCGTGGGCCCGCGCCCGCCGGCCGGCCGCTTCGCCCGCCGCCGTGGCTGCCAAGACGCGTTGCCGCATGCGTCGCCGCCGCCGTCGCCCGCGCCGCCCCTCGCGCCGGCGCCGCCAGCCGCTTTGCCCCTCCGGCCGGCGAGCCCCCTCCCCTCTGCCTTCCTCTTTCTCTATCTCTCTCTCTCCTCCATGGATGGCATGGCAAGCTTCCAGAGGAAGCTACCTCTTTTCCTCTCTCTCTATGACGCGTGGGCCCCCACTGTCATACACTCCAAAGCCAAGTCAAACCACTCAAAGTCCGGTCAAAGCGCAGTCAAACGTTGACTCAGTCAAAACGGAATATTCCGGGAATATTCCCGGTTTTCGATTTATTCGAAATTCAAACTTCGGAAGCTCATATCTTTTCCGTCCGAACTCCGTTTGACCCCATTCAAATTTCTAAATTCATCATAAATCAATACCTTCCTGCCAGTACTAATTTTTTATTTTTTGGATTTTATTTATTTTCTGTTATTTATTTATTGCCTCGTTTTGCGTGTAGTCGACGATCCCGCCACATCACGATTTCGCCGTCGAGCCTTCCGAGTTCGACACCGCCGCCGCAACTGAAGGCAAGTCTCCTTGATGCACTTTGCTCCTATATTTGCGAAATGATTTAAAACTGTTTATAAAGTTGCATGGCTATGTTTAATTAAATATGTTAAATATAAGAGCTAGTTATTCCGAACTTGTTGATTCCTCCTCGACATTGTTAATCATATCCATTGTAACCCTAGAACATTGTTTATACCATGCTTATGTTTATATGGTATCCGTTGCTTTGTAGTACGGTAGAATTGCTTAGGACCTTTTCCGACAAAAACAACCCATGGGTGGGATTATTCAAAAAGAATGTTATTAATGTGATTTGAAGGTTATTATTATGGTTTTGGTCCTGTTTTCTAAAATAAAAGAAAAGCAAAATGATTTTGACTTAGGCGGCCTGGAATGTCGGGTGGAAGCGGATCAAGTCTTGGTCCTTTTGTGCAAAGTACCGCCCCAAGTCCCATAAGGACCGACGCTTATGATTGCCATTTTAAGCATAACCGTACTACCACATGTCTATAATGGTACGACCTGGCTCACTAATTTGTAGAAGCCTAGTTTAGACTCGCCACTCGGCTGTTGTGTGAGAGCCGGACGGAGGCATTGTTGTGGATGTTGTTTTGCTCACACGGCGCAAGAGGGGGCTTACATCTGGGTGGAGGGAACCCTAACAGCGGTGAAACCTCAGCGGGTGGGTCTAGCTAGGTAGATACATTGTAACGGCCTTGTCAAGATATCCCTGCCGGCACACCTAAGGAAGTGTGTTAATTGCATGGCAACAAGGGTCTATCTTGTCTTGTGGGTAAAGTTGTACACCTCTGCAGAGTAAAACTATTCGAATAGCCGTGCCTACGGTCAAAGGCAAAGCGAAGAATGCTTTCATATTGGTAGACTTTGATTTTGTTTTTAAAACCAAAAAGTGTTTTGTTTTGGGGTTCGGGAGTGGTTAGAACTCTCGAACGTTGTTTGGCGGAAAGAGCCAATCAGGTGGAAAGAACCTGTTTTACCTTTGACGGATGGAGTCACATGATTAACTTTGATCCTTTAAACTGTTGGCGGATAGAGCCTTTATGTTAGTGATGGTGGATAGAACCTCACTACAATAATAAATAATTCAATTATCAAAAAGAGTTGTAAAATATGCTTTGTGAAATTTATTACTTAAGTATGATTTAATCAAATGTGGCTTTATGCAAATAAACCCTGTTAAGCTTCCTTTGGAAAGCCTCTCACGATCATACTTTCCCGACTTGCTGAGTACTTTTGTACTCACGTGCTACACCAACATTGTAATCATCAGAGATTTATCAAGATGCCGAGGAAGAAGAGGAGTTCTTCGAGGAGGATTGCCAGGAGGACTAGTTGCGTTCCTAGTCGTCGCCTGTGGCGTTGTGGCGTTCGCTCGTTGCTTTCTTTTGCTTCCGCTGTTTTGAGTGTCCGGTCGTTGGACCGAGTATTGTAATAAGTGGCCATGTGGCCCATACTTGAATATCTATATTACAGTTTCGTTTTGTTCGGCAATGAAGTATCACTGTGACTGTGTGTACTAGCTACTGATCTGGGACTAGTACGGAAATACACAGGAGATTCTGGATAACTGATCCGGGGTCTCACACTACGCTACCACCCCACGAGTATAAGTAGTGGTCGAAAGCTCTAGCAGTCGACTAGCATAGTTTTAGGATAGAATCATCGAAATTAAGGATGGACGTGAGGTAGCATATGCTATTTGTAAATATTGTTAAGCTAAATTATCTGTACGTGCATGTGGAGGAACATGTCATCTCAAGCGACACACGAAGACATGCTTGAAGAAGATATCGGTTGGATGAAGGGCAGGGGAGGGTGTTTAGACCCAGCTTAACTTCAACACTGACGATTCGGTAAGCACTTGGCTATACAACTCTAAGGTAGCTAGAGAGAAAATTATACACTATATAGTTACCAAGGATCTTCCAATTATAATGTGTGAGAGCTCTAGTTTTGAAATAATGATCCAACGTAGTACACAATACCAACACGTTAGTAGAAGAATAACTACATGTGATATATACACAATGTACAAACATAAACTAGCAATCTTGAAAGAGAACTACATGAGAGTTAGTTTTTCAAATGCTTGGACCTCAGATATATGGACTTCATCCCACCAAAGAGCAGCCTATCTTAGTGTTGTGTTGTCGCACATTACTTGTACAAAGATTACAACCTAAACAAAAGGGTCATATAGTTTAGGTTAATCGATGAGGCACACACCGAAGAGGCTATAGCTGCACGTGTACTTGAGGTTATTACTAAATTTAAAGTAGAAAGTAGAATTATTTTTATCACTCTTGATAATGCATCATCTAACACGATGGTAATAGAGCATCTCGCACTATACCTGAAGACTTATATTGGAGGTTTCATACTACCCCAGATTACTCAGTTGCAATTGACTTCTCAATCACATTCCGTATGACCATGCACTTCCTTAATCCAATCACATCGAGGAGCCTAGAGATATCTCTCCCACTATATAGGAGAAGCAAATTCCACCTTTATCGCTCACATTTCTCTGCATGTTTTATAGTAAACTCGAAAGCTATCTTTGTGACTACCTAGTTACAGAGTAGTGTTTGGCAACCCCTAAATATACTGTTACATATGTGGGAAACCATGATAATCTCAGGTCTAAGGATCTCGTGTACACTATGAATGAGAGCAACTGATGACACTTAAGAATTTAATAAGTCTCGCAGTGTCTTATGGTGGGTTGCTCCAACATCATGTTTTCCAATATGTGTCCACATTATTGAGTTGATATCTCTATATCCATTATTTGTGAAACATGACCATCAATCAATATATGTGCTGACCTATAAATCACCATTGTCATATATGACGATATAAGGTCAGGGATAGTTCAGAATACTATCAAGACATGAATAAGGAGCTTACTTGTTGATCGATACTAATGATGTCTATTCAAGGGACAAAATAATTATATTATTCTATAAACATAAATGTGACACAATTATCTCCATAATTATCTCAAGAGCATATCACTAACATCAACGTGTCCCGAATAAGTTGCTATGAGTCTCTCAACAGAGTAGTAATAATCATGTACAAAGGTTTCCATGTCAACATTTCTCTCTGAGATTATGAATGTTAGAGATTGATTGCAAGGCTTCCCAGAAAGCTGCCATTCTCTGCATTTGCACTCCTTTGTAGGTAAGTTGACACACTTGTGAAGTTTGTATCCAAAGCAACCGCCTCAGCATTCTGCAAACCACTCTTGAATACCTTCAGAATATTCAAACCTCTAGTTCTGGCATGAAGTTGTTGAATAATAGCAGGCAATATCCTACCTTGAAGTCTATCAGCAATCCTTCTTTTATTCCAGAGTTCCATTGTGATTTGTCCTCTACCATGTTCACAACTGGCATGAGTTAAAACTATCAGCAAGGTCACATGATCACATTTGGAGTCAACAGAGAACATGGCTCTGCTCCATAAATGATCGTGGTGCATGTTTAGGTTGTCAACGATAGCTGGGCAAGCTTCCACCACTTTGCCAAATTGCTATTCAAACCTGTTAGCCTATAGCTTTTTAAGGCAGGCCACATATGCTCTTCAAAGACATCTCCTTAGAGTTTCTTTCTGAAATTCGTCCGTAGATTTTTTTAGATAATAGGAGAATTTATTAATCTTTCAATCTCTGTATTAAGAGATACACACAACCAATCCATTATTACAAAGTTTACATCGATAAGTTTGCAAGAAGACACTAAAAAAAACACACAGACTTAGCAAATAGCAATTAAAAGCAGAAAGGAATTTGAAAAAGAAACTCTCAACTGGCACACAACCTTGCGTTAAACCTCCATCCATGTCCGACGAAAATTTCTTAGACCATGATATGTAAAGATTTGCATGCTACCGGCATCAACTCTCAAGCTTCCTGCCGTTGCAACAATGACTAAGAACGTAACCAACTGATACACGAATAGATAGCCTGCAATGGATTAGACAATGTTTTTTTTTATCAAAAACAATATCATTTCAACATAACCAAATGGCCCAACATAGTGCGGAAGCCCCGATTAAACATTAATTTTTTACTTCCTTTCTCAACCCCACTAGCTAAGATCCAAACAAATAGGCTATAATATGAGAAAGTGATAAATTAGAGGCTATTCGTGTAACATACCACGCAAAACGAGCAAACAAACAATTAAAAAAGAAAAGAAAAAGAAATTCGTCCATAGATGCCTCATGCACTCCCTGTGTTGTATGCCAGGGAAACCTGTTTTGACCGCAGTGCCCAAACCATTGCCTGCATCTGTTGAAATTGCCAACAAAAATACGCACAAACAAAAAATCCCAGAAATTATCTCGTTAACAAACAGATCCCGGCCATTACGTCCAGGTCCTTTCTCCGTTTTTCCCAAAAAATGGTTTTCTTCAATAGAAATATGTGTGCAGCTCTATCTCTAAACTTTTTTTTTGTAACTTGATATATAGTATTTTTCGGAAAATGTATTATTCACCGGTGAACATATATATAAAGTGTTAAGATCGTTCCGAAAAAAAATATGATTAATTCTTCCTGCAGTTTTTCTTTTAAAAATAGAGTAAATTTTACACGGTTCGACGTGCGCTGCACATTCTGACTAGTAGTCCTTATGTCAACAACCACATCACATCAGTACCATGGGGATCCTGTTTGGAACTACAGAACAAGAGAATGTAGGACTGAATTTTTTTTTAAATAATATTATTTTAATCAAAATTTACAGAAATAATATGCCGAAAAAGAAAATAGCAAAACTACCCCCCTGTGTCCATTTGAAATGGCGACAGGGTCCTGTCGCCATTTCAATTGGCGACAGGAGCTCCTGTCGCCAGTTCAAATGGCGACAGGGGGCAAAACCGGAATTTCCTCCGTCCTGTCGCCAAATGGAATGGCGACAGGGGGCATTCCAGCCTCTGGCTGCGTGGGGCAGCAGTGGAAATGTCGAGTTTGCCCCTGTCGCCATTTGAAATGGCGACACCCCCCTGTCGCCAATTGAAATGGACATAGGAGGGCAAGCTCAATAAATTAAGGAAAAAACATATTTAGCTGTGATAATTGCTGTTGTACTGTATAAAATTACAATTATGAAGGAAAAGTAATGTGAAAAGGCTGAAAAAATATTATTGAACTGTATATACTTTAATATATATATATGCAGCACATGTATAAGCAAATTTTGGAATTCTATACACAATATTTACTGTATTTTAAAATCTGTACAACATTTTTGTGTAAGAGCGAAAAACCCAACCGTATTCGCTCTGCTGCACTGCGAAAACCTGAAATTGCATCTCCGGTATATGCAAAACCAGACATGTTTTATTCGGTCAACGCTAAACCGAAAATCGGTGTATTTGTCACACCGAAATGACAATAGTGAACAGTACCTTGTCGGGTTCACCCGGAACAAGGCCAGGCAATCTATTTTTTTTGTTTATTTCGGATTTTTGAAACCGAGTTCAAAAAAATGTTGATAAACCGAGTTGAAACCGAGAATTCTGAGCTCCTCACGAAGGTGTTACATTTTACGTATATGTCAAGAAAACCAATGTCAAGAAAACCAATGTCAAGAACCAAAAATTGCAAATCCAGAGGGTTGTACAACTTGTACATGCATGGATAATTGCAGTCTAATAGGCTGGCTTTCATGGCTCAACAGGAAAGGAAAGGAATCAATCAAAGAAGGCTACCAATTGATGACTGATTTTACGATCATTGTGCAAAGCACGTATATGCAGGTAGTAACCTTAGGAACAAAACTCAACGTTAGTAGTGCACATGTAACGAAAGTTTAGATGATGAAAGGAGCAACAGATTATATTACAATGACATTACAAAGAAGGATTTATATTTCTAAGAGAAGTAGCGATAACACCGGGTTGTCATGGTGGAACAAGTGATCATTCCGTCTATGTTCGTAGAGTGGGAACGATGCCATACATTTTCTACATATTACATCACCCGTCATTCTTTGCGATTTGTTCTCGGACACCGCTCAATCTCTCTTATGAAAGAGCTCCATGGCCGTCTTGATGCTCCCGGTATGTCGCCGAATGGGTAGCCTATGCCATACGTCTCTGGGTGTAAGAAGTAACTTGTTTGTGTGCATTACGTGGAGTCCTGCCCTCCCATATGGGCATGCCTTCCCGATTTCCGCGCCCCTATGTTAATACCGCTCGGGTTCCCTGATGGTCTCTGTAACCCGGCAAGGGTTTCTTCCGTTGTGCGCATCTCGGCCGGCTGCTTCCCCTTGTCCCTACTTAGAGTGGAGGAACCCTCTTCCACTTAGGTTCCTTGCGAGACGTCTTCTTTGTTTCGCTCGCACTCCACTATATGGTGCAGGAGGTGCGTGTTGGGCTTGTCCTTGTATAATCGGAGCGTGCCCTGCAGTCCATACAAAGTATGTATCTTTGTGGTCGTTGTAAAATACCTTGGGCGTACTCGGGGTCTGGCTTTTCGGGGCGGAAGTAGCACCACGGAGAGGGTTGCTCCCCCCAGTTATCCCATATGGGAAGTTTGAGATGTGGGTGGTACTTCTCCGGATCCACCCAGTTGAAGTAGGCGCACCATTCATCCTCGGCCAAGGGGCACCGGTAGAATCTCCGGTCCGCTAGATCCCCTTGGCAGGTATCAACGACTGCTTGCAGGTCGTGATCGCAAAATTCGGGGCTTTCGGGTGCGGGCCCTTGAGGAGGTTTCTCCTTTGACTTTATCCATTTTGCAAGTTTCTTCTTGGAGTCCTGTATGCGAGGAAGCAGTTTAGAATTACTACTTTGTGACTGCGTAACTGCGTAACATTAGCATGTTGCATGGAACTCACCGATTGGTTGCTCTCTTGCCCACCGGCCCTAAACTCCGGTCGATCTAGAAGGGGGACATATCCCGGCGGCCTCTCCCACCGGGTGAAGTTCTCGGGCGAAGTGGGGTAGGCGTCGTGGCAGTTGTTGAGAAATTCGTAGTCAGGTCGTTCCGGCCCGTCGATCCATTGGAAGAAGCAACACCGGTCCATGCGCTACAAAAGAAAAACGACGCATGAAATGGTAGTGGTACCCTTAACTGTAATGACACCAGTAGGTTTACCTCATAGCCGTGTGCACAACAGTAATGAGCGCGGGCGGCCGTAGCTCGTGGTTAGACTGCATCATCTTCGCCGGAAGGTTGCAGGCGCAATTAGGTCGGGGCAACTCCGGAAGAACTGGAGCGTCAACACAACTCGCATCCGGGTATTCGGGGGGGGTTAAGTTTCGCTTGCTGAAGAGGCGACGGTAGAACGACATCGTAGCCTAATTCGTGTGAAGTGTGCAGAAGTTGATTGTCAGTCTGTTGGTAATGGAAGTGCATCCCTCCACCGGTTTTATAGTGGTGGCGAGCTAGATAGCCTGTCATCCACTTGGCAAAGATGCATGAACTGTCTCCCCTCTCCGAAAGCTGCACAACCTGTCACATCATTAGCAAAGCTGAACGACATGGCACGCCTTTCGCAAAGCTGCATCACTTGTCACGCTTCGTGAAAGCTGCACGACGTCGTGGTCCAATAAGTCTGCGAAAGCTGATAGTAGCGTGTTGTCAAGTCGCATTGAGGGTGACCGGTCGTGCAGCTTTTATTGAGGGTGGCAGGTCGTCAGCCTTTTATTGAGGGTGGCAGGTCATGCGACTTACATTGAGGGTGACTGGTCGTGCGCTTTTGATTGACGGTGGTAGGTCGTGGCGGTGAGGGTGATAGGTCGCGCAGACTTTGTGTTGTCTCGTGGTCCAATGCATGTTGGAAGTTATTTTTGGGCCGGATGTACGGATGTGCTATTTGGTATACGGACTACCATATTCCTTAAAAATATCTCAGTTACAACTCTCTTCGCATATAAATTCTCAACGCCCAATAACCCTAAGTATTACATTCGCGCACGAACCCTAACGATGAAGGATTTTCGGCGGCCCGTAGAAATGCATGTTGGAAGTTATTTTTTGGACCGGATGTACCAGATGTGCTATTTGGTATACGGACTACCATATTCCATAAAAATATCTCAGTTACAACTCTCTTCGCATATAAATTCTCAACGCCCAATAACCCTAAGTATTACATTCGCGCACGAACCCTAACGATGAAGGATTTTGCCCGTAGAAATGCATCTTGGAAGTTATTTTTTGGGCCGGATGTACCAGATGTGCTATTTGGTATACGGACTACCATATTCCGTAAAAATATCTCAGTTACAACTCTCTTCGCATATAAATTCTCAACGCCCAATAACCCTAAGTATTACATTCGCGCACGAACCCTAACGATGAAGGATTTTCGGCGGCCCGTAGAAATGCATGTTGGAAGTTATTTTTTGGACCGGATGTACCAGATGTGCTATTTGGTATACGGACTACCATATTCTGTAAAAATATCTCAGTTACAACTCTCTTCGCATATAAATTCTCAACGCCCAATAACCCTAAGTATTACATTCGCGCACGAACCCTAACGATGAAGGATTTTCGGCGGCCCGTAGAAATGCATCTTGGAAGTTATTTTTTGGACCGGATGTACCAGATGTGCTATTTGGTATACGGACTACCATATTCCATAAAAATATCTCAGTTACAACTCTCTTCGCATATAAATTCTCAACGCCCAATAACCCTAAGTATTACATTCGCGCACGAACCCTAACGATGAAGGATTTTCGGCGGCCCGTAGAAATGCATCTTGGAAGTTATTTTTTGGGCCGGATGTACCAGATGTGCTATTTGGTATATGGACTACCATATTCCGTAAAAATATCTCAGTTACAACTCTCTTCGCATATAAATTCTCAACGCCCAATAACCCTAAGTATTACATTCGCGCACGAACCCTAACGATGAAGGATTTTCGGCCCGTAGAAATGCATGTTGGAAGTTATTTTTTGGACCGGATGTACCAGATGTGCTATTTGGTATACGGACTACCATATTCGTAAAAATATCTCGATTACAACTCTCTTCGCATATAAATTCTCAACGCCCAATAACCCTAAGTATTACATTCGCGCATCTAACCCTAACGATGAAGGATTTTCGGCCCGTAGAAATGCATCTTGGAAGTTATTTTTGGGCCGGAGGAAGTCGTCAAACCATGAAAGGCGGATTCATTGAGATAAAACATACGAAAAGATAAACCAGCTTGAACAAAGTCACTGCTCCACGTAATGAATCGATAGTACTAAAAGATAAAACTAAAGCAAAAACTAGCTACGGCCCCTGCGAGGTAAGACGCCACGTGTGGCCCCTGGCCTCCTCCGACGCTGAACATGCCCAGCTGAATATGTCAACGGGTCAGCAGGAACTCCGCGAGAACTCCTAGTAGTGCGACGTGGTGGAGTCGGAGTAGTGAAGGGGTCCTGCGTCGACTGACTGGGTCCGGGCGCGGGGTCGACCTGCGTCGGCTGACTGGGTCCGGGCGCGGAGGCGAGCTGCGAAGGACCAAGGATATCCTCCATCGTCGCCTGCTGGGGGGACTGAAGCCAATCGTGAAGAACATCGGTGTCGTCAACGGGGCTCGAGCCGCCAGAGTGGGTCGCGCTACGGTCATCGACGGCTGTTGAAAAATGTTTCACGTTAGCACACGTAATGTAAAAAATGTAGTTGATAAGGGCAGAGCAGAAAGGTGTACCTGTAGTGGGCTGCTGCCACCTGGAGCTCCCGGGTACATCGGGAGGAGGGGCTAGTGGCGCAGTGCTAGTGGCGGTGGCCGAACCCCGTCGCCCACGCATACGGATTTAACGGCCCGACTGTGCCGCCACATCGTCCCTCAATCTCGTGCCCGACGTAAGGTGGACGATGCGACCGGTCTTGTCGACAACACCACCGCAACATCGCTCTCACCGATCCATGGTCGCGTGTTCGCGTGTCGATAGCTGCCACCATCGAGGCCGCGTCGTCGTGCACCTCCCGAGCAATGTCACACTGCGTGAAAATGGCTTGTTAGTTCTATGCGGCAGGGTATACAACTTGTGGGAGCAAGTACTAACCACGGTGAAAAGCAGAGTCGGTGTGTAGGGTAGGTGTCATTGTGGAGGAGCGTGCCTCGGAGGTGACTCCACCACACGCACAACTCGAACGCAGCGCGCGCGCCTGTACCACCGGATGTAGTCGCCGTGACGCGTGGCGTGGTCGTAAGGGGCGCTCCTCGTGCACGTCTGCCAAAGCTCGCGCCTTTGCTCAATATGAGGAATCATGCGTGTCGCCCAGCTCGTACCAGGGCCTAAGCCCTTGCGTGTCAGTCTGCATTAGTCGATTTGCAAAGAAAACTTCATTAGTTAAATATGCAATTAAATAAGATATTAAATAATTGTAACAGAGATGGAAAGCAAGACTAACGAGTGGACGCTAGCCGACGATGGCACTGCAGCGGGGGAACTCGACGGAGGCCAAATCGCCGCGATGACGCGGTGGGTCACAGACGTCTCAACGCACACGTCGAAAACCAAGTGACGCCGTGTGAGCCAGTATGCGTCGTCACTGCTGCACTGCAGCGAAAGTCCATGAGGAGCTCGCGCGTCGACAAGCTCTTGAAGGTAGGGCCGCCAAATGACGCGGTCATCTGTCACCTGGTCAAACATCGCTACGCACTCGAGTGGTACGGCGCGGCGACGAATCGGGGCGAAAGTGGGCTGCAAAAACAAGGAATACACCAACGTTAGTACAGAATAGTATTGATAAAAATTATTTCACAAACAAGGCAATATATTATGTGGTACTAACCCGTCGGCGACACCACAAAGACCCCATGGTAGGGCGGTCGACCTCATCTCCAATCGCCAAGAGAAATCGCCGCCATACGGCTCAGGTCTATATGTGGACGTCCGATCCGGAACCTCTCGAACGACCACAACTGAAGCAGTAGCGGACACCCAGTGAGAACGGATGAGTCCGAGGTGCGACGGCACCCATCGCAAAGAGCACGGTAGGTGGCCGCCAGTACTGCCGGTCCCCAAGCCAGCTGTGGGATATGATCCATGTCGTTCTCCGCGATCGACCTGGCGAACTGGATCAAGTGCTTGTCGACGGAGTCTCCGTGGCTCGAGCTGAACATGACCCAGCCGAATAGCCAGATCAGGTACGCCTCGAAGTGGCGGGTGACGACGTAGTCCTCCGCTCCGGCCGCCATCCTCTCGGGCTGCAAAAGGCTATGGTTAGCGGCGGAACTGAAAGCGGATAAAAAAAACTACAAAATAAAGCGCAACTTACATAGAACTGAACCAGCCACTTCTGCGTAGGGCCGTGCGTAGAAGTGAAAGTGTTGTACAGTTCTGCTGGTATCACACCTGCGAACCGGTGCAGGAGGTCCGTCCGCCAGTCAGGGTCGACGTCGACCGGCACCACTGCGTCCCCTGAGCAAGGTAGGCCCAGTAGGTAACTCACGTCCTCAAGTGTGGGCGCCATCTCGCCGCACGGAAGGTGGAACGTGTGCGTCTCAGGGCGCCAACGGTCCACCAAAGCGGTCAGTAAGGACCGGTCGTACGGGAACCTCCTGGAGGAACCTCGCTGTCTCGGGCGCCGACGGTAGCCTCCACCATCCTGGCTAATGGAAGCAACCCCGCTGCCCTCAACCTACATGAAAATATTGTAAGTACGCTGACAGTGCATTGAACTTATATAACCCTGTGATTAGTGTACTAACCTCGGAAGCCATCGCGGGTCAATCCTCCATGCTCTCATGGGGGTGCGCAAGCGTAGGGCGCCAAGCTCAAGAGGTAGATGCCCCGGCTGCGGCGGCGCGGTGGCCAAGTGGCTCCGGTGAGTCGCATCTATCACCGGGTCAAGCAACTCGTACGCCATACCTGCAATGTGTAACCCGACAATAGGAAAATAGAAGAACATATCGTTACAAATTGAACACAACAATTACATAAAGAAAGTGCAAACAATCATTCCATAATAAATTTGAAGTACAACAATTTAATAGTAAGTACATACATAAACGCATTTAACAACAATTCAATTGGAAAGTCCATACATTAATAACGTACAACAATTTAATTGTAAAGTTCATACATAAACGACGTACAACAATTTAATTGGAAACTCCATACATAAACGACGTACAACAATTTTACTGCCTCTGAACCGTGGGACAATACTTGAAAGTGTGGCCCGTCTCCTTGCAAACTGAACATTTCTTCACACGACGTCCACTTTCTGCTGCATCCATATCGTTCCTTATACGCCTTTGTCCGCCGTCGCCCAACACCCTTCAAATTTACTTAAATCCGGAACCCACCGTGTCGCCTCCCAGGTATGATGCTCCGTGAATAAACCCACCACTCGAAAACCGTACATTTCCCCACTCCAGGTTGCCATCACTTCTTCCTTGTTGAAGAAATGAGACAAGAATATACATGGATCCATTCGGATCGTTGAGCAGGCCGCCATGACATGTGCGCATGGCCTGTGTAACAGACGAGGCTTGTTGCAGGTGCATGCACATGTTTGTCTATGCATGGTGCATTCATGTGTAACTCTCCGCCGGTTTGTCCCACGCCCTGATTTATCTTTACATAGTACCTCAAATCGGAGCTCCCTCGTGCCCATCTTCAATGCTCTATGCATCTCCCCCTTCTTGCCCTTTTCCTCCATGTACGTACAAATCATCTCGGAGTACTTCACATCAGGGGCATTCATGCGGGCGACGGCCCTAGCATAGCGATCCACAAAGTACTTCGTTATGCCACGAAGAACACCCTCCACTATAGCAACCAGGGGAAGTGGCCTCAACCCCCGCATGACCCAATTGTAAACCTCAGCCAAGTTTGTCGTCATGACCCCATACCTGGCGCCATCGGTGTCATAAAGCTGAGCCCATTTCTCCTTAGGCTCATGCTCTATCCATTCGGAGAAGGATTTCATAGCCCTTCCATTCCTCCGAACCAGGTGTGGAGGGTCTGTTGGTAACTCTGCAAGCGCTACTGGGGCCTCCCCTGCGGAAGCTGTTGGCTTCTTCGCTGCCTCGGCTGTATGCCTTGACGTTAGCTCGTCCAACTTCTTCCATAGTCTCTCAAATTTTCTTTCCTGATTCTGGTCGCACAGCCTCTTAAAAAGCTTTGTCAGCTCTTTGTTCCTGAACTGCTTGTAAAAATTGGCGCCCATGTGCCGCTTACACCACCTACTACGCAAATCAGGCCATGGATGTGTCTCATCTTCACCTTGCTGCAATTGCACGATCGCCTTTAGCAACCCGGGATGCCGATCATGTATGACACACACACCAGGCCGCTGTTCCACGACCCCAGCTTTCACGTTCCTTAGAAACCATAGCCAACTATCAGTGTTCTCACCCTCTACGAATGCGAGCGCAACGGGAAGAACCTGATTATTGCCATCGACCCCTATGGCAGTCAATATCTGGCCTTTGTACTTCCCGGTCAGAAAAGTCCCATCCACGCATAACAACGGACGGCAATGTCTGAATGCGTTGATACACGCACCGAAAGCAAAGAATGCCCGCTTGAGCAACATCTTCCCAGGGAAACGCTGTGAAGGTTGCTCGAAAATATCGACATAAGTCCCAGCATTCCTTTCCTTGATCACCTGAAGCAACCCTGGCAGATTCTGATAGGAGTCTTCGTGACGTGCCAAACCTTGCTTCCAATGCCTTCGCCGCTCTCCATGCCTTCGCATAGCTTATCGTGGTAATCGATACCTCTGCTCTATTGCAAGTATGATGGCACGTGGCTCTAAATCCAGGTTGCCCACAATCTCCCGTACATTACATTGGCAACAAAGCCGAAGATATATTTCTATGCGATTGTGTAGACTCTGTCAAAGACACATGCATGCGGCACTACTATAGAACACTTCCAAATTGTGTCCCATTTAGGTTGGTAAGCATGGACACGCCATGGGCAACCTTCCATCTTGCATCCGACATCATACACCCGCTGATCGACTTAGCAACCTGTATGGTCTCACGCAGTGACACCGCCCATGCCGTGGATCGCTTCACGCACCTCACCTTTATCCTTGTAAATTGCATCTTGCCGCACCTCATTCCGATCGTACCCCATTGGACATCTTCACCTCGTTGACCATCGATCTGTCGAATCGACACTCATCCTAATTCGCTGGGAAAGGTTCTTCATCCTCTTCATCGTTACTTAAATCCTCGTAGTCCCGGCTCTTTGCGTCCATTGATATCACCAGCGATTCAATATGTTCTCCCTCGTCTGCCACACCCATTGGTTCCTGCCGTCTGCCACACCCATTGGTTCCTGCACATCTTCCATTGGAACACCAACTTCCTCACCTTGCACTGCCTCCTGAGCCGAACTAACATCATGCCTCACTGAGTATTCTCTTGCTTGGCTGCTCTCCCCAACTTCCTCCTCTTCGTCACCAACAACCTCCTGCTGTTCCTCACGGATGCCCTCTGCTTTCTCAAATGCTTGCGCCAACAACACTAATGGCCATCCTCTCTCAATCGCTGCTCTGACATACGAACTCCATGATTTCGGACCTGTAATTTCAACTAACTCCCAGTACGTACAGTTCCGTCTCCGACACCCTACTCCGTGCAGCTTCACACCATGCAACTCACGGTCCAACGAGAATATTTGGTATAACCATCTTCTAACTGTGCTCCATGAACGCTCCGCTGGACGTGATGCACTCAACTACGACACTTGGGAAATGACTTAGTTCCACCCTTCCACACCCATGTTCGGAATTCCCTCTCCGTAATATATTGTAAACTTCACTGCTCATCCATACACACAAACATTTCATGAAATTCTTACTGTGTACGACACAAACCTTTTAGACAATGTACTTATGCTACATATAGACTTTCGATATGTGAAAAAACTATTTTTCAGTCTTTAATACCAATTTTCTGAATTTATTTACTGATTTCTAAAATTTAGGAAAGAAGGAAAGGCAAAATCATAATTTTTACCTATTTTTTAGGAAATTGTTCATGGCATTTTCCCGGCCCATGCAATCATCGCCGTGCAAAGCGTCGAGGCAAGCTCGTGCGGCCGGCCGGTGAGCCAAGACAAGTGTGATACAGCCGACGGGGCTGAGGCGAGCAAGGCCGAGGCAAGCGCGGCAAACACGGCTAACGGGCCAAAGGCGGTCGTGGCGAGGTGAGCACAATGAGCAGGGCCGCGCGGGCGGGAGGTTTGTTCCTATATCGCGAAAACATCGCGAAGTTGCTAAACTAGGCGAGCAAGGCCAAGGCAAGCGCGGCAAACACGACCAACGGGCCAAAGGCGGTCGTGGGCCGAGGTGAGCGGCGAGCAGGGCCGCGCGGGCGGGAGGTTTGTTCCTATATCGCGAAAACATCGCTAAGTCGCTAAACTAGGCGAGCAAGGCCAAGGCAAGCGCGGCAAACACGGCCAACGGGGCCAAAGGCGGTCGTGGCCGAGGTGAGCACGGCGAGCAGGGCCGGCGTGGCGGGAGGTTTGTTCCTATATCGCGAAAACATCGCGAAGTCGCTAAACTAGGCGAGCAAGGCCAAGGCAAGCGCGGCAAACACGGCCAACGGGGCCAAAGGCGGTCGTGGCCGAGGTGAGCAGCGAGCAGTGGCCGGCGCGGGCGGAGGTTTGTTCCTATATCGCGAAAACATCGCTAAGTCGCTAAACTAACGCTAAGTAGCATGGACATTTCTTCCTATATCGCGAAAACAACGCTAAGTCGCTAATTCGAAAACAACGCTAATCGCTAAATTTTTGCTAAGTCACTAAGTCGCGAAAACATGACAATACTACTCGCTAAATCAATAATTAATCAATCTAGTCACTAAATTAAACGAAACATACAAGAAAGAAAAAAATTTACCTGCAGACGCGATCTTCTTCTTACTCCTCTCCCTCTCCTTCCTCCCTCTCCTCCCTCTCCTCCTCTTTCTCTTCTTCCTCTCCCTCTCTTTCTTTTCTCTTCTTCTTCTCCCTCTCCCTCTCTCTTTTTCTCTCGCTCTCCCTCTCTGCGCGTGCAAATGGCGAGTTCGGGCGTCGCCGAACGGGGTAAATGGCTCCTGTCGCCATTCCATTTGGCGACAGGAGCCTCGCGCATGAGGTATTGAATGCTGTCGCCATTCCATTTGGCGACAGGACGGAGGAAATTCCGGTTTTGCCCCCTGTCGCCATTTGAACTGGCGACAGGAGCTCCTGTCGCCAATTGAAATGGCGACAGGACCCTGTCGCCAATTCAAATGGACACAGGGGGGTAGTTTTGCTATTTTCTTTTTCGGTATATTATTTCTGTAAATTTTGATTAAAATAATATTATTTAAAAAAAAATTCATGTAGGACTGCTCAACCTTTCAATCTGTTGCTTGATTTCTTTGTTGTATCTATTGACATTTCCGTGTATATTTTAGGCTTTTTTTTTCAATTGCGCTATAAGCGCCGAAATCGTAAAGCAGAGACTAGAGAAGCACATTCATACTGCCATCGGAAGTAAATAAAGGAAGCAGTTTTTGCATGCTACTGTAAATTGCACAAATCCCCATTGTCCATTGTTTCACGGCTTGTAAGGATATTTTTGGTTGTCTCTACCAAGTGGTACATGTATGTGATGGTTCAGGAAAAACATCATCCATGTGTTTGATTGCTTGAATGGAACAATCCCATCCTAAGTCAAGTGATACAGATTTGAAGAATATTTTCTATAAATACTGAACCATTCCATTCACCTAAAATAATGGAACCAAATGGTATAGAACCATCCCATCTCATTCAACCTTGTCCCATCAACCAAACACACCCTAAATTAATTTGCGGTAGCAAACAAGAAACTTCCGAGTTGTGGGGATCCTAATTGAAATTATAGAGCAACATGGGAGAGTTCAACCTTTTCATCTGTGTTGTTTGATTTCTTTGTTACATGTACTAATATATTTTCATGTATATTTTAGTCACTTAAATTGCAGAAACTATTTTATCATATAATTTGAGTACAAGCAAGAAGTACCGAATGGTATGAAGCACAAAGTTACGAACAATTATATAACAAGTAAAACCCTAATTTTAAAAGGAATGGCTATGGTACACATCTTTTAGTTAAAAAAGGATTTATATTTTTTTCTCTAACATTTTTCTCACCTCCACACTTGCTGGTGATAATTAGTGGGTGGTGAAAAAGTGTATGTAAAACACATATTACATAAAAATATATCATACCACTCACATCCAAATATTAATTATATATATCGTAGCATCTAGCCGCGTAAATTTGCGCGGGCAATTTCGCTAGTTTGAAAAGAAAATTTGATGGTTTAAAATAGCTTACACACCAAATTTAAGTATAAACCACACCAATTAAAATTCTAGACTTTAATCTGGTTTAATAGCAATTCAAAAAATAAACTGTTAAACATTTCAGTATAAAGCACACCAAAATTCTAGACTTGACTAGCTTGCTGCCTCCAGCTATATATATTTTTTATACTAATTCCTATATTCACCCTGTTTTTCTTAAATGATGTTATGGAACTTTCGTGGCCTCTGAGATATTACTTTGATCATTGTTTGATTATACCTTTGTATTAACGTATATAAAAAAATTATAATATATATGAAAGTACTTTAATGATAAGTCTAATGATATGTGTATTTATGTATACATACATACATACATACATATATATATATATATATATATATATATATATATATATATATATATATATCGTTTTGCATTAATCATTTTGCCAAACTTTATTCTTTCTTTCTTTAGTTTTGTTTCACTCCTGTAAGAAACTCTTGTAAGAAGGAGTCGTTCTATTCTACTATATAGAAATAGAAAGAGCGATTACAGCAATTCAGAATTTCTACTAGAAGTGACGAATGGTTAAAAAAGTTCTATACATAAGAAAATTAGACTTTCTTCCACGGAGCTATTCATAACATATCGCACACTTTCCATTTGTTTTATACTCTTTTCTTATTCTTAGAAAAATTTTTATGCTCTTTTGAAGCATCTCGCCGCATGTTTAAGCATGAAAGATTCGCTGATTTTTACTTTTACTTTTTTTCTTTTACTATAGTCTATTCTCATATTATTTTTCTCTCCCTCCATGGATTCTTTCGTGAAGAATTGTCTTCGATTTTTTTATTTTGACTTGATTGAAATTAAGTGGATGCAGTGAAAAAAGAAATTGAATTAGACTACTATTTCAATCTACTAATCTATTCTATGTAGATTCAAGATAATATAATAGAAAGACTCTAAAGTGTCGTAGAAAAAACTATATGTAGTTCTTTCTACCACACTTTATGATTCCAACCAGATCCTTTCATTTAAGACTTGGATTTTTATTTTATTTAATCCCTTTTTCATTTCTTCAATGATTAATTGGAATTCCAATTAATCATTTTGGCTGACTGTTTTTACATAAATAATAAGTAAAAAGGCAGTAGGAACTAGAATGAACAGTGCAGTAGCAATAAATGCGAGAATATTGACTTCCATAACCTCTTTTTTTTTTCGCAATAACTCGGGATGTAATCCCATGGAGAGGAAAAAGGGGTATCCTGTATATATATATATATATATATATATATATATATATATATATATATATATATATATATATATATATATATATATATATATATTCGTATAAGCACCTATATAGTTTGGTTTAAACATACCCCGTGGTCAAAATTTCAGATTCTAAAACACCAAAATGAAGTTAGTACAAGCTAGAGAAATTAAAAGAATGTAGAGGTTGAAAATAGAATCAAATTTGAGTTGCTATAGCTGGCTGGCATTAATGACTTGAATGGTTGGAGTGTCCAACTCGAACAGTTTGATCAGAGCCGAATAACCATAGCCTTTCCACACTAGACATGTCACATGTGTGGTGAAGTCTAGCTAGAGTCAGTCCTCCTCCTTTGTTACAACAATAGCACATGGAAGAAGCCTTTGCACGAAGTTTTTCTTCCTTTCGCAATCGTAATGTAATGTTGAAGATCCTATACTTCCTATACAAGGAAATTGTCAATCCTCTTGGCAAGTGTTCATGGACAACTTCAGCTTGCCGCGTATGAACTCATGCATAGGCCAGAATCAAGTTCCTTGTGATCTTGTGCATAGCATCTTGATTGCATCATTCCCGAACTATCTCCTTTCACCCCGTCATCCCTTTGTTTTATCCGTAAAACACGTGCTCCTCGATCACAAATAGTTACGTTTTAAACATCGATATAATCTAGAAAACACAACTTTGATCACTAATTTCTATTATAATATATTTATAAAAACTCAATAAAATTGTAATATTATGAAAGTATTTTTCGAGATAAATCTACACATATAATTTTCATTTATCCAATTTAAATATTTTAAAAGTATTGACGATGAAAGTTTTAAAAGTTTAACTATATTTATAATAAAAACAACGACTATTTGTGACTTAAGAGAGTACGCAATTGATTCGTCATAGTTGAAATAAAATAAGGCAAGACGCAGAAAGCATATCGTTTGTGATGGATTTCAACTTTCAACTTTAATCAAGAGCCGAAGGTGGCCTCTCCAATACATGGTATCGTCAAAAGTGGCTTCTCTTCTTCTGTGGTAAAGCATATTTTCTACCGAGAAGCAGAAGCTCACCTGCCTAGCTTCTGCGTGAAACCAATAAAGTGACACTGCGAAAAAAAACCAAAGTTACAAGACAACCTTTTATTTAAGAAAAGAAGAATGCAAAAGTGCTGAAAGACCATGTGGAGACCTTCCATATTTGTAATGAGTAATTGACTAGTTACATGCCCGTGCATTGCTACGAAAAATAAAATTGATAACGAAAAATAAAGATTAAAAAATAAATAAAAAATTTCACAAGATCAAACATCTATCTTTAACGCTTCGTTTCTTGCGAAAGCTGGCTAATTAAAGCAACGCTTCGTTTTTTGCGTAGGGCAATTAAGCAGGGCAATTAAGTAGGGCAATTAAGCAGGGCAATTAATGACGTGGATAGAACTCACCACTGCCACCAACTGTTGCTTTATAATAGTAGAGATTATGTTTCGAGGCTTTAATGCTTAGGTTGGAGTTTGCTTTGGAATAAGCATTTTGAGTTGCTGTGAGTTGCCACTACTACAGGAACGTACATCACAATCGATTCTTTTTCGTCATTACAGTCGGTTTTAGTGGCGGTAAAAAGTCTTTAGACAATGATGAGGAGGCGCTATCACGGTCGGTTTTCGCCTGATTGTGATAACTGGGCATCACAATCGGTTCTTTGCTAGAACCGATTATGATGACCCCATTTCACTATTGTTGATTATTCATACATCTGGTATCATACCGAAATACTACACCTAAGTATCCACATGTGACAATTTGAGTGGCAAATTGATAGTTGAGAATGAGCTAGCTAGTAGTTAAGTAAATATCAAGATAAATTGTATGTTAAACAGATAATATTAATTTCAATAGAATAAATATGATAAAATAATTAGCACCCAGATGATAAGCCATGTTATGTTGCTATAATTAAAGAATTGCATCATAAGTTTACAATAAATTAGGGAAAGGATTATAAATGTAATCACTGCTAGAAATCTAACTTTTACCGAGGATGGAAAATCCGTCAAGTATCAGCAAAAACCGTCGGCTACTTACATGGCCGAGTGTATACCGTCGGGAAACTCCCCTCGGCAAAACTTCATCGGGCATAGGTGTGATGGTCAATGGTACCGTCGGCCATTTGCTTTCCATAGGTTTGCATGGCTGTTGGTGATTACGTACGCGAGTGGTTTCTTCACCGTTGGGATGCACGTCTGCAAGAGTTTTACCTCACCGTCAAGAAATAGGAATGCTCGGTTATAAAATGGGCAAAGGTTTACAACTTCATCGGAGATGTATTTTCTATCTGTTGTGCCTCACCGTCAGGTAAAGAAACATTCAATTACACAATTAGTGAAGGTTTGAAACACCGTCGGAGATTTTTGTGCCGTCAGTTTTGCCTCACCATCGGGTATTAGGAATGCTTGGTTATAAACTTGGTGAAGGTTTAGTCACCGTCGAAGATTTATTTGCACTCTGGTTTACGAAACCTTCGGCTAATGGTAACCCTCGCAAACTGTATTACCAACGGTTGTCACAACTATCGGCAAATATATTACTGTGCATTTTTAAACCGTTACTCATTATTGACCCTCGGTAAAGATTTAAATGGAGGTACCATTAAATGCTTGGCAAATGATATAGCAACGCTTAGAAATGATTTTTTTTCAATAATAAATTTTCTTAAAATGCATGAATTAATTGATGCCATATACAAAGAGAAATATAATTGATATAACCATCGAACATTGCCATATGTCATACAACTAATAGAACCATATATATTGTTTAGATAATATCATCCATCGACACAAATAATACCCAGCGTACAAGATATCCTTAACTAATAGCAAAATATTGCAAACCATAAGATAAACAACGAACACTAAAACTTAAAGTCCATATGCCGCAAATAGTCAGAAAACACTAATTTTAGTAAACACGACAATCCATTTAATCATCCTTAAGTTCTCCCATGCTGTAATCACCATTAGTGTCATCTTCACTTTGACATTATGGAATGTGGCATTATAGATTTCGGCAGTTATGATACGATGTTAGATCGTGTTTTTGGGCTGTTCAGAGGTTCTTGGGCCGTTCCGGGAGGGTTTGGGCCTTCCCGGGAGGATTTGGGCCTAGAGGGTTGAGTTATGGGCCGTCAGTGGGGGTTCTTTGGGCCCATGAGGGGGGGGACCAGCAAACCCTATCTTGGGGCGCCTCCACCTCCTCCCCCATGCGCCCCCACTCTCCCTTCCCCCTCTAGCAGCCCCCCCTTGTGCGCCACCCCCTCCTCTCCACCTTGCGTCTCCCCTCCACCTCCTAGCCGGCCCTAGCTAGGAACCATCCCCTCCCTTGCTGCCACACCCCTCCATTACGTTGTCCTCTCCATTGGAAAGCTCCGCGATGAGAGTATCCAGCGGAGTTTGGCGTGTGGAAGGAGATTGGGGGGAGGAGAAGTTTCATCGTTCGAACGGTTTTTCGAGGGAGGTAATCATTTGCAAATTCTTTTGTAGAGTTGTGGTGCTGGTTAGAAGGGAGTTTCCAAGCCTAAAACCCATGTTTAGGTGCTGTGGTTAGATGTATTTAGGGAGAACGCAATTCTGTCCCACGTTCTGTCTTCGGGCAGATTTGAACCCCGACTTAGGGCTTGAATTTTGGGAATTTTATAGGCATTTTCTGGTCGGTTGGCTGTTGAGAAAGTTGAAGGTAATTCAATTACCTTTAATTTGACACTAAGAACGCTAAATTCCGTCCAGCCGTTTAAAGGTTATGGCTATTTTACCGAGCACTGTCAAATCTGTGACGTGATTGGAACAGATAGTGTTCAACTGTAAATTAGACAATTTTAAAGGCCGATTCAGTCTTCGCGAATACCTAAAAAAAGTTGGGAAATTTCCTAAGCTTCGAGAAAATGTACCCATTTACTTGATTTGGAGTTTTAGAGCTCAAGTTATGCTAATTGGAAGCTCGTTGTCCCGATGGAACAGATTCTCTGTTTTCGGGTTTTTGGAGTGGGTTGCGAAGTCGTTGTAGATGATCGCTCTTGTACGATTTTTGTGGGCAAGTTTTGAGTGTACTGTATCTATGTTTAGGTGGTGTGACCCCGGGAGTGCCCTCATCCTCTCGCCACTCCGTCGCTCACGGTTGAAGGCAAGTGTATTGTAATGTTTGTGACTTGAATGGTGTTATGTTTTCGTTATGATGCGAGTTAACCGTTGATATGTTTGCTTGCCATGTTTGATTCTTGGAATGAGATAAGTGAACATGAATTGTTAGATGGTTATGCATTTGCTGAATTACGAATGGTTGCAAAATTTATTCATGCTTATGGTATATTAGTGAGTATGTAGTGATGATGAGAATGATAAAGATGATGGTGAGTAAAAGGATATTGTGCTTGACACCTGAACGATGAAAGGTAAACAGTGTATTCCTTGCATTCATGGCATGAGGACTGGCCAGGACGGTGAGAAAGTCATAACTAATCCGATAAGGTCGGTGAGAAAGTTATGACTAATCCTCAAAGTTTTGTTGGTTAACCTTTTGTAGATTTTGTCTACTCACGAAATTAGGATTTAATCAATTCTCGTCATTATTGATATAGTCAACTTGTGAAGCTTATAACTTTTAATCCATAGATCTGATTGATCTGATTCTTATTGGGTTAGTTTTGGGATTGAATCTAGTTCCTACAGTTTAACTTTCACATCAATTCGATGGTTGGATTTTTGAGAATTAAGGTTAGATCTATTCTCGGCATAATCTGTCACAACAAGCTTGTGGGGTTCATAACTTTTGATTCTGAACTGGGGTGAATATTTAGTAGATCAAAATTTTGATTTTAGCTTCCGCGCAATCATTCACCCCCCCCCCCCTCTCTGATTGCTATACTAATATATATCAATCCTACAAGTGGTATCAGAGCAAGGTTTTCTAATTAAGCTTAACCGGTGATAAGAAATCATAGCAATGGATAGGTATACGACAAAACCTTGTGTTTTCGATGGTGTTGATTTTTAGTTTTGGAAAGCAAAGATGGAGGCGTTCATCCAGGCGCAGGGCTTCACAATTTGGGAGAAGGTTTACAAGCCGTACAAAGTCCCTGAGAACGACAACGTCAACGACGCAAATCGCGAACATATTGAAGCAAATAGCAAGGCGCGCAACTTAATCATCCAAGGCTTGAGACGCAGCGACTTTGATCGAGTGGTTCATCTTCGATTTGCGCGTAGTCGATTCCGCCGCCGAGACCGCCGATTCCGCCGCCGAGCTTTCCGAGTTCGACACCTCCGCCGCGACAGAAGGCAAGTCTCCTTGACGCATTTTGATCCCATGATTGTGAAATGATTTAAATTGTTTATAAAGTTGCATGGCTATGTTTAATGAAATATGTCAAATATAAGTACTAGTTATTCCGAAATTGTGGATTCCTCCTTGGCATTGTTAATCATATCCATTGTAACCCTAGGACATTGTGTATACCATGCTTATGCTTATATGGTATCCTTTGCTACGTAGTACGGTAGAACTGCTTAGGACCTTTTCCGATGAAAACAACCTCTGGGTGGGATTACTCAAAAAGAATGATTTCAAATATGATTTGAAGGTTATTATTATGATTTTAGTACTATTTTCTAAAATAAAAAGAAAAGGAAAATGGTTTGGACTTGGGCGGATTGGATTGTCGGGTGGGTGCGGATGGAACACTAGCTGTCTTGTGCAAGTACCGCCCCAAGTCAATTAAGGACCGACGCTTGTGATTGTATATTCTAAGCATAACCGTACTACCACATGTCTATAATGGTACGACCTGGCCAACTAATTTGTAGAAGCCTAGCTTAGACTCACCACTCGGTTGAATGTGAGTGCCGGATAGAGGCAATGTCGTTTTTCTCACACGGCGCAAGAGGGGGCTTCTGTAATGGGCGGATGGAACCCTAACAGCGGTGAAACCTCAGCGGGTGGGTCAAGTTAGGTAGATACATTGTAACGGCTTTGTCATGATCTCTCTGCCGGCACACCAAAGGAAGTGTGTTAATCCGGAGGCAACAAGAGATGATCGTGTCTTGTGGGTAAAATTGTACACCTCTGCAGAGTTAAAACTATTCGAATAGCCGTGCCTACGGTCAAGGGAAAAGCGAAGAATGCTTTCATATTGGTAGACTTTGATTTTGCTTTTAAAAACTGAACAGTGTTTTGTTTTGGGATTCGGGAGTGGTTAGAACTATCGGATGTTGTTGGGCGGATAGAGCCAACCAGGTGGAAAGAACCTGTTTTACACTTGACGGATGGAGTCGCATGATTAACCTTGATCTTTTCAAAATTGGCGGATAGAGCCTTTATATTAGTGATGGTGGATAGAACCTCACTACAATATTAAATAATTCAGTTGTTAAAAAGAATTGTTAAAAGATGCTTTGTGAAAATTCTTACTTAAGTATGGTTTAATAAAATGTGGCTTTATGCAAATAAACCCTATTAAGCTTCCTTTGGAAAGCCCCACATGATCATACTTTCCCTGACTTGCTGAGTACTTTTGTACTCACGTGCTACATCAACATTGTCATCACCAGAGAATTTTCAAGACGCAGCCGAGGAGGGCGAGTTCTTCCAGGAGGAGTACGAGGAGGATTGCCATGAGAACTAGTTGCGTTTCTGGTCGTTGCCTGTGGCATTGTGGCGTTCGCTTGTTCTTTCTTTCGTTTTCCGCTGCTTTGTTTCCGGTCGTTGGACCGAGTATTGTAATAAGTGGCCATGTGGCCCATACTTGAATATTTATGTTACAAATTTTCGTTATGTTCGGCAATGAAGTATCACTGTGACTGTGTGTACTAGCTACTGATCTGGGACTAGTACGGAAATACACAGGAGATTTCGGATAGCTGATCCGGGGTCTCACAATTTTGGACCAATCTAAGATTATCTCAAATAAGAAAGGTTTAGGTTTTGATCCTTATGCTTCATATGAAACTAAACCTCGCACTATTGTTCAGGCTCTTTGCAATGACAAAATTGAGATTCTTAATGAGCCTAAGAAAATTGGTTTTAAACCTGCTAGTCTTTTATCTTCCTCTGTGATGAATGCAAAATGTGTTTCTATTGTTAAAGCTAAATATCATGTTAAGTACACTTGCACTCATTGTGGTAGAGATGGACATTTAGTAGATTTTTGCTTTAGGCTAGCCAAACAACAAAAGGAAGAAAAGGATAAGGCTATGTCTAATTTCTGACAGACACGCTTTACTTCTCATTATGTGCCTAGGGTGAAGGAAACACCTTTTGTTGCTAGAACACGGGAAAGGACAAATCTGATTTTGTGCATAAGAATAATCGTGTTGTGCTTACTGTTGTGCGTCGTGTGTCTCAGTACTGGATTCCTAAATGTTTTATTTCTAACTCCAGTACCGAGGCCTCTACATCTTCTAGTGCTATATAGGTTTTTCAGATGCAGGTTGGAGAACAAAAGCTTAGAGGATTGTGGGCCCCCGGAACGGCTTTCAGGAATCCCCTATGTATTTCTGTGCTAGTCCCGGATCAACGCTAGGACACAATTCACAGTGATGAATTATAACCGAACAGAACAAAATATTATAATAAACATTAAGTACCAGCCACATGGCTATTTATTACATAATGCGGTCTCATGACCAAAGTCTTACAACAACGGAACAAATAACAAAAAGGTAAAGCCCAAAGACACCACAGGCAAACGACTGGAACACGCGCCTAGTTATCATGGTGATCTTCAACGAACTCCTCAGCATAGTACTCACCATCTTCGACTGCATCTTGAAAATTCTCTGATGACAAAATTTTGTGTAGCACGTGAGTACAAAACATACTAAACAAGTCTGGAAAATTATGCAACATCTAAGTGTGACACTACGGAATGGTGTGACATTATTTAATGTGAATGTTAAGGTCAAAAACTTTATGAAATATGGTATTGGAGGTTAAAGCCATATGGTATGAGGTTTATTTGCGTTTTCGGGCCGTTTCCGGGGATTTGGGCCTTTCCGGGGGAGTTTGGGCCTAGGGGAAAGGGTCGTGGGCCTTGGTGGGGGAGAGTTTGAGTCCTTTTAGGACTAGGAGACCAGTTTGCGCTGGTAAATAGAGCCCCCCTACCCTTGCATGCGCCCCCACCCCTTTGGTGCGCCCCTCCCTCCCCCTCCATGCCCTAGCCGCCACCCCCACCTCCCCCTCTCCATTGCATGCGCCCCCATTGCCCCCATTGCTCCCCACCTCTCCACCACATCTCCTCCACCCCTTGCTGCCCTAGGGTAGCCTCTCCACCCCTGCGCCTCGGAGATCCATCCATTGGAGCGAGGAGCGAGGAGCGAGGAACGATCTGGGAGGAGATCTATTGGGTTTTCGTGCGTCGCGCGAAGGTATGGCCATGAGACTCCTTGGGGTTGGGCTAGGTACTGTTCTAAGGATCATTATCATGTTTTTAGATCAATTGGTGGTACTGGAACTGAGTAGATTAGATTAGATCTAGAAGTTGCCACGTTCTCTGTTTCGGGCAGCATGAGCAGTCGACCTAGGGTTTGATTTTTCGCCAATTTAGGGTCGAAATTTGGTCATACGGCTGTTGAAGAAGTTGTACATAATTTCAATACCTTTCAGTGGATATAAAGAACTTTAAATTCCACTTAGCCGTTTGAACGTTATGCCTGTTTTACCGAATGTATTAAAATCTGTGACGTGATTGGAACAGATCACGGTATTTTGTAGATTGAACAACTTTAGAGTCCGAATCAGTCTTTCCATATACTTAGAAAAAGTTAGGAAATTTCCTAAGCTACGCGAGGATGTACTCGTTTAATTGATTCGGAGTCCCAGAACTCAAGTTGTGCCTTTTGGAAGGCTGCTGTCCCGACGGGACAGAACCTCTGTTTTTGGGTTTTGCGAGTAGTTGGCAATGTCGGGGTAGAAGAGGGTTTGCGTACTGTTTTGTGGGCATGATTGTGAGTGTGTGGTCCCTATGTGCAGGTGGTGTGACCCCGGGAGTGCCTTCTACTTCTCGCCAATCCGTCGCCCGTGGTTGAGGCAAGAGTATTGGAATGGGTAGCGGGTTATTGTTTGCTATATCGGTTGTGATTGAAATCTCGTATATGATATGTTCACATGCTATGCTTTAATGATTGCCAATGATATGATGATTATGCTTACTATGTTATGATGCCATGTGATGATGTACAAGTGATTTATAATGTTGGCATGATTGCATACATGACATGTTACATGGCCCGGGCGGTGAGAAAGTCATAACTAATCCGGGGAAGGTCGGTGAGAAAGTTATGACTATTCCGGAGAGCCAATGAGTAAGTCCTACATCGTGATTCCATCCACCGCGGTGTAGGGAAGTGAGGAGTAGGCACCCTCCATCTTCGGGATGGAAGGGGGGAGAGGGTGCACACCGACGGGTGTGTACTCAACCATACCGGTATGAGTTTCCAAGGAGATATGAGCATCACATCGCATCGCATTGCATACATAATGAAGATGATAATGATTTGTGAACATGAATGAGATGATATACATGATGTGAGTTGTGGCAGCCATGTAATTGTTTATGTTTGTACCATTGCAATATACTTGCTGAGTTTTGAACTCACGCTTGTGTTTTCTTGTTGTTTTAGGTACCATGAGACCGGCATGCGGGGAAGGGAAATAGTCACACTTCCGCACGTAGCTTCACTCATTTGATTCCACAAGTCATTCAATTAGTTTTTGAGAATAAACTACGTGTGATGATTATTGCTTTAAAGTTTAGCTTTGCTTTATGAGAGTCTTATTGTTCGTTTGACTCTTGGAGACATTAAATGCTTGAAAGTAGACTTATATTATCATTAAGTCTTTAATTATTGCTGTTTTAGCTGTCTCTCATATTGCCTTATATTGCTTTACTGTGTTGCTCCTTCAAATCATGTTAAAACAAAGGAGATGTTGCCGAAATCTCGGTTTTTAGCATGTGCGCCTTTGCTGGAATTTATGTTTAATTGTGGTATTTAGATGTTGTTTAGCTTATGTTTGGTAGCATTCAGGCATATTAAATGTCAGGGTGTTACACTAAGGCTTTCCAAGGAAGCCTTATTAGAGTTCTTTTGCACAAAACCAAGTTTCATCAAACTATACTTATTAATAATTTTCACAAAGCATATTTTAACATTTATTTTATCAATTGAAATTATTTATTATTCTAGCGAAGGTTCTATCCACCATCACTAGTATACTGGCTCTATCTGCACATTTTTAAAAGATTAAGGTAAACTACACATGACTCTATCTGTCATGATTAAAACAGCTTCCAACCACCTGATTGGCTCAATCCGCCAACTGTATACATTCGAGAGTTCTAACCACTTCCGAATCCCAAAACATCAGTTTTTAAAACAAAAAACAAAGTCTACCAGTATGAAAGCATTCTTCGCTTTGCCCTTGACCATAGGCACGGCTATTCGAATAGTTTTACACTCTGCAGAGGTGTATAGCTTTACCCACAAGACATGATCGTCTCTTTATGCCAAGCTATTAACACACTTCCTTTGGTGTGTCGGCGGAGAGATCATGACAAGGCCTTTACAATGTATCCATCTAACCCAACTGCACCCGCTGAGGTTTCACCGCTGTTAGGGTTCCATCTACCCAGTGCAGAAGCCCCCTCTTGCGCTGTGTGGGAAAAACGACTTGCCTCCATCCGGCACTCACATTCCACCATCTGGTGAGTCTAAGTTAGATTTCTAAAAATTATTTAGCCAAGTTGTACCATTATAGACATGTGGTTGCACAGTTATGCTTAGAATGGACAATCACAAGCGTCGGTCCTTAATTGACTTGGGGCGGTACTTGCACAATGAAAACTAGTTCTCCATCCGCACCCACCCGACATTCCATTCCGCCCAAGTCTAAACCATTTTTATTTTATTTTTACTTTGCAAAAATAGTAGCAAATACATTGCTATAATTCTCAAAACATACTTTAAACCATAGTTTCAAAGAAATCCCACCCATGGGCTTTTTAATCAATTTTGCAACTAAACACATCTAGCGTTCTAAGCATTATATGTCACAATATTATTTAAATATGACATAACACAGTATCCTAGGGTTACAAGTAAACATGGATATCAATAACAAGGAGATGGCAGCAAACTCAGAATAACTAATAATCTATATTTGACATAACATGTATAAAGATAGCAGTGCAAGTTGTAAATCATTGCAAAACAGTTGTAAAACATGGGATCAACATGCGTCAATGAGACTTGCCTTCAGTCGCAGCGAGAGTCTCAAAGTGTTGGGCTTCGGCGACGGCGTTGACGGCTCCGGCGGGTTCTTCTGCTACGCGCAAAACGGTACAATCAAATAAATAAAATAAAATAAAATAAACAACATCCAAAAATTACAAAATTAATACTGACAGATAGATCTTGAATTTAGATGAATTTAGAAATTGTAATGGATCCAATCCGAGTTCGGACGAAAAAGATATAAGCGTTTGAATTCTAAAAATCCTGAAAAATGGAAACGAGGGAGTATTCATGGAATCTTTCTTTTTCATGGATTTCTGATTTTTCCTAGTCTCTTGCAAGTGGGCCCTTGTTGTCATTGGAAGGGAGGTTCTTCTCCATGGGCAAAGAACAGAGGAGCTTGAAGCTCCTCATGGCGTCGGCGAGGGGAGGCCGGGGGCGAGCCGGCGTGCGGCGGGGAGGGCGGTGGCGGGCAGCGGTGCCGGCGACCAGTAGTGGCTCGGCCGGAGATGGACAGAGGAGGCGGCGCGACCGGCTCGAGGTGGCCGCACACGAGCGGCGGTGAGGAGCGGCGACCGACGGCGGGGAGCAGCGCCGGCTGCCTTGGCCCGAGGAAGTCGGCCGGGGGGTCGGCGCGGCACGGGGAGGACCGAGGCGGCGGCCGGTGGTGGCGCATGACGCCGGTGGAGTTAATAAGGAGTTATCAAGGATTGAAGTCAAGGCACCATGAATAGTGTAGAAACAATGGCGCACGAGATAAAATAGCAAATAAGGTCTAAAAATTCCGAAAAAATTCTCAAAAATATTATAGAATATTTGGAACCTAATGCAGTAGGTTTCGGGATTTTTGATGGATTTCGAAACTCAGGTGGAATTTCGAGTGAGGACCAGAATTTAGAATTTTGACTTCACTGACGATGAAGGATTAAACTCCAATTTTGGAAGGATAGGGATGCCAGGTTATTTAGAACACCAAAGAAAATCAAAGTTTTGAATTTAATTAGTTTAAATTAGCTTTTGGCAAAAGACCAAAATTGGGGATGTTACAAGGATCTTGGTCTTTTGCAAGATGTGATCTAGACTTGGATGGTTGTCATCCTTGAGATGGTCTTCAAGAGGTATGTGCGATAATTCTGCACCTACTTTGTGAGCAATTTTATACAATCATGTCTTGTACATTCACATATATCTAATTGTGGTATGAGATGATATGTTTGTTCATATGCTCATATGTATCCCCTGTCATGTTCAATAATGTTATATCTTATATCATTCCTTTTCATGCTTAGTGTTTATTTTTCATGATTCATGCTTATGCTTAACTGAACATACCATGGTAACTCAAACACATGTATATCATCTCCTCTCTTTTGATTTCATTGGTTATTCATTTGAGAGGGAGTTAATGGATTTTTGGTGAAAATTTCTTTCATTTGCCTGTTGGGAGGATTGTTCTTTCAGACTTTTTGTTTATAAAATTAATCCTATTGGGTGACAATTTTGAAGATGGTTTTTAAGATGTTTGTTTTGAGGGGGGGGGTTTATGAAAACTGTAATATTTTGTAATACATATCCTTCTTTGTGTTTCTTAAATGAAAAACAAAAAAAATAGAAAAATAATGAAAAAGTAATTAGCATTGTATTTGATACACTTATGTTATTTGAAACCATATTTATGCTACAAGGTCTTTGCAACTTCATGTTTATGCATATATGATGTAGTTTATGACATGACTATTTAATTGGAATGACAACTTAAATTAAATCTTATCATGGTTGAACTTTCTTAGCTATCTTGATCCTGCTCAAAAAGTGCTAAATATTATATTTATCAAAGTTAAAGTGCTAAAGCTCAAAGAGTGATTCTTGATAAATGCAAGATCAAGGTTATGTACTATCGCACTTCTTCTTTTATGGGACTGCTTATCATTGCGCTTTGATATGAACTTGGAAGAGGTTGTGTGTGATTGAAACCATTAAACCTTAAGCTCATTGCTTGGCATGGTTGAAAAGTAAGGCTGATGGTGCATATAATTCCTTGCATTTCTATATTTTGTTGCAAATAATCAATAAAATGATTTTTCAAGCACCAAAGAAGTGCACAAAAATTCAATGTTTTTTTGGTTTTGAGATACTTGAGCAAGGGAGATCATGCCATGCAAAAAATCGTTAATAGTACTTGATTTCTAGTTGTGCTTACTCTATATTGTCTATGTGTAGATTTGAGGGTGCAAGTATTTTTGATAGCATGACCTGGAGATGGATTACATTTGTGGATGACTTATAATGCTGAGTACATAAAAAAATTGACAAACTAAAAATAAAAATATTTTGTTCTCTCATTTGTATTCTTGATGAATCTATTGTTAAATGGGGACAATTTTGGGCACATTGCACATTCACACACACATTTTTCTTCTTAGGGGGAGATTTTTCTTACTTTCACCTAGGGGGAGTTTTTCACTTTGCATATTTGTCAAAGGGGGAGATTTTGTGTTTTTCACTTTGGCTTTTGATTTTAAACTTTTTGATTTCAAAAACTTTTCTTGTGAAGTGAATGTCAATTACAAATGTTCAATTCTAAGTGGTGTTGCCAATGTTTTCATCAAGGGGGAGATTGTGAAATCATGTGCTGAAAAATTAGCTTAGTGGTGACTTTGTACTGCAAAGTGGTTGTGCTCATGGCATGTGTGGTGCATGTGCATGTGTTGTTTTAGATGATTAATTTGTATGCTTGTGATAGCATGGTAGTTGTTTTGCTTGATGCAATGCGCTCATGTGAGAGGTTGCTCGGATTGATCTTGAGTCAAGTCGTGGACTTGTGCTCGGAGTATTGTTTTGTGTTTTTTCATGTGCAGGTGTTGCTTGAGGTCGAACGTGGTCGGTGACGGGACCGGAACTAGGTTCATGGAGGAACTGAGGTTTGGGACTAGGTATAGGGAGGAACCGAGGTCCTAATGGTCAAGGATGTCATGCGAGACGTTTGGACTAGAGAACAATGCACGTGAAGTCTAGTGAGTCACATGAGTGTGGCAGGTGGGCCGTACACGTGCAGTTGTAATCGTTTGGGGTAGCTTGCATGTATTGGGCTATGTTGGGCCAAGTGGACATGCATGCGAATTCCTCCAGGGTTTACTTCTAATAAATAGGAGGGGTTTTCTCCTGTTTATGAGAACTGGGCATTAAGGATTGTACTCTTTTGTTTAGAGTGCTATAACCAGACAAAGAAGAAATAGAAAATCAGATTTTCCTCAGCTAGCCGAATTTGTTCATGCATGATTACCTACGGTACTGATTTTCTGATTTTGGTTGCCAGGTTTTCGGTTTAGTAGATTAATTCATTGTCTATCTTTATTCTTTGAGTTTCTTCTTGATTTGATCCATTGAAAACCTTCCTAGGGCATTAATTTAGTGTTCCTCAAAGTTTTTGTCGGGACCCGAATTTGCAAATCCGGACCCTCTGTGTATTCAGCACTAGTCCAGGAACATGCTAGTGCACACAGTCTCAACATTGGTAAATATCACATTCATACTCAACGAAATAATACGGTACTTTAATTAGTTAACCAAGTGGGTTGCTTGACCTTAAGGTCAAGTTACAAATATACGCCGCGCAGGGCGAAAACTCATTAAAAGAGAAATAACAGCAGCGGAAAATAAGATAACTTCGTGGCGCCATCCAGTATACCATAAGCAACTGACTGGGCTCGCCCCCTAGATAGACGGTTCCTCTTGGAGCTCCTCCTCCAAAGCTGGTATAGACTCTTCTTCAACTGGTGTTGTATTGTGGCAAGGGTGAGTACTTGGTACTCAGCAAGTCTGTAACACCCCGGCATATAATATGCCTGAATGCTACCAAACATAAGCTAAACAACATCTAAATACAACAATTAAACATAAATTCCAGCAAAGGCGCACATGCTAAAAACCGAGATTTCGGCAACATCTCCTTTGTTTTAACATGAATTGAAGGAGCAACAACAATATAGCAATATGAAGCAATATGAGAGACAGCTAAAACAGCAATAATTAAAGACTTAATGACAATATAAGTCTATTATCAAGCACTTCATGTCCCCAAGAGTCAAACGAACAATAAAACTCTCATATAGCAAATCTAAACCTTAAAGCAATAATCATCACACGCAGTTTATTATCAAAACTAATAGAATGACTTGTGGAATCAAAATGGGTGAAGCTACGTGCGGACGTGTGACTATTTCCCTTCTCCGCATGCCGTTCACATGGTACCTAAAACAACAAGAAAACACAAGCGTGAGTTCAAAACTCAGCAAGCATATTGCAATGGTACAACAAGAACAATTACATAGCAATAATATCTCACATCATGTAAACCATCTCATTCATGGTCACATATTATCACCATCATATATATGTATGAAGTGCAATGCGATGCTCATGTCTCCTTGGAAACTCATACCGGTATGGTTGAGTACACACCCGTCGGTGTGCACGCTCTCCCCCCTTCCATCCCGAAGATGGAGGGTGCCTACTCCTCGCTTCCGTTCACCGCGGTGAATGGAATCATGATGTAGGACTTACTCATTGGCTCTCCGGATTAGTCATAACTTTCTCACCGACCTTCCCGGACTAGTTATGACTTTCTCACCGCCCGGGCCATGTAATCATGCCATGTATGCAAATATGCCACTTCATAATCAACTTGTACATTAACACATGGCATCATAACATGATAAACATACTCATCATAACAATGGCAATCATTAAAGCATGGCAAGTGATCATCACATATAATCAATCTCATCTAGTCTCAACTAGCAACCTACAAATCGCTATCCATTGCAATGCACTTGCCTCAACCACGGGCAACGGATTGGCGGGAAGTAGAAGGCACTCCCGGGGTCACACCACCTGCACATAGGTACCACACACTCACAATCATGACCAAAAAACAATACGCAAACCCTCATCTACCCCGACATTGCCAACTACTCGCAACACCCAAAAACAGAGGTTCTGTCCCGTCGGGACAGCAGCCTTCCAAAAGGCATAACTTGGGTTCTGGGACTCCGAATCAATTAAATGAGTACATCCTCGCGTAGCTTAGGAAATTTTCCAACTTTTTCTAGGTATAGGGAAAGACTGATTCGGAATCTAAAGTTGTTTAATCTACAAAATACCGTGATCTTTTCCAATCACGTCACAGATTTTAACACGCTCGGTAAAACAGCCATAACTTTCAAACGGCTGGGCAGAATTTAACGTTCTTTATATCCACTGAAAGATAATGAAATTATCTACAACTTCTTCAACAGCCGTACGACCAGATTCCGACTCTAAATTGGCGAAAACCTAATCCCTATGTCGGCTGCTCATGCTGCCCGAAACAGAGAACGTGACAACTTCTAGATTTCAACTAATCTACTCAAATCCAGCACCACCAATTGATCTAAAAACTTGATAAACAACCTTAGAACAGTACCTAGACCAACCCCAAGGAGTCTCATGGCCATACCTTCGCCCGACGCATGAAAACTCCAATAGATCTCCTCGCTCCTCGCTCCAATGGATGGATCTCCGAGGTGCAGGGGTGGGGAGGCTCCCCTAGGGCAGCAAGGGGTGGAGGAGATAGAGGTGGTGGAGAGGTGGGGAGTAATGGGGGCAAGGGAGAGGGAGGCGCACGGCCAAGGGAGAGGGAGGGGGCGGCTAGGCAAGGGAGGAGGAGAGGTGGGGCGCAAGCTAGGGCAGGGGGGTGCAAGCTAGGGTAGGGGGTCCCCTAATAACCAGCCCAAAAGGAATCCTAGTCCTAAATGGACTCATACTCCATCCCACCAAAGCCCACAACCCCCTCTTTTAGGCCCAAACTCCCTCGGAAAGGCCCAAAACCCCGAAAACGGCCCGAAAACGCTATTAAACCTCCTACCATATGGTTTTAACCTCCAATACCTTATCTCATAATGTTTTTGAGCTCAACATTCACTTTTTATAAGGTTACGACACTCCGTGGTGTCACATTCTTCCCCCCCTTCAACAGGATTCGACCTCGAATCTAAACGCACCAAAACGCAACCCAGCAAAACCGAAGATAGCTTGGTTTCACATCACATACCTGGGGCGAAAAGATCGAGATACTTCTCGCGCATGCGAGACTCCAGCTCCCAAGTCGCTTCTCTCTCGGTCTGATGTGATCACATGACCTTGACAAACTTAAGTGTCCTGTTCTTCATTACTCGCTCCGAAGTCCCCAGAATTTCCACAGGGCGGGACTCGAAGGTGAGGTCCTGCTCAAGCACTAGTGGTTCCAACGGAACCACCAACTCCAGATCATGCAAGTATTTCCTCAACATTGAGACATGGAACACATTATGCACACCTTGCATGGATTCCGGTAGCTCCAGACGATAGGCCAGCCTACCAACTCGGGCGATGATAGGAAATGGCCCAACAAACCTCGGACTGAGCTTTCCTTTGGTGCCAAAATGCACCACACCCTTGGTGGGAGATACTCGCAAGAGTACGCTATCACCCACCTCAAACTCCAAATCTCGCCGCCTCACATCAGCATAGCTTTTCTGTCTACTCTGCGCTGCGAGAAGGTTCTGCCGTACATCCGCCACACGATCAACAGTCTGCTGAACCCAATCCAGTCCAAGAACTGCTCTCTCGCCCACAGCATCCCAACAAAGTGGTGATCTGCACATCCGGCCATACAGTACCTCATAAGGAGCAGCCCGGATACTGGAATGATAGCTGTTACTGTTAGCAAACTCTCCAAGAGGCAAATGATCTTCCCAGCTACCTTTCCAAGCCATCACATAGGCCCTGAGCATGTCTTCCAAAGTCTGGATGGTACGCTCAGACTGCCCATCCGTCTGAGGGTGAAAAGCGGTACTAAGACGAAGCTGCGTACCCAAAGCACTCTGCAAACTCTCCCAGAATTTGGAGACAAACTTCGCATCCCGATCAGAAATAATGGTCTTGGGTACACCTGCAGTCTCACAATTTCCCGCACATAGATGGGAGCCAAGTCGCTCGCAGAATTGGTAGTGCGGATAGGAATGAAATGCGCAGACTTGCTGAGACGGTCCACCACAACCCAAACAGCATCCTTCCCTCGTGGAGTACGAGGTAGGCCAACCACGAAATCCATGGAGATGTCATCCCATGGCCACATAGGAATCTCCAATGGCTGCAACAGACCAGCGGGACGCTTATGCTCAGCCTTGATCTTCTGACAAATCCCATAAGACGCCACATACTTGGCAATATTCACTCTCATCCTTTTCCACCAGAAATTCTTTTTCAAGTCCCTGTACATCTTGGTCTCCCCAGGTTGGACCGTGTACGGGGTGCGATGAGCTTCTTTCAGAATGTCCTCTTTCACTTGGGATTTCTGAGGCACGCATCCTTCCCTCATGGAGTACGAGGTAGGCCAACCACGAAATCCATGGAGATGTCATCCCATGGCCACATAGTAATCTCCAATGACTGCAACAGACCAGCGGGACGCTTATGCTCAGCCTTGATCTTCTGACAAATCCCACAAGACGCCACATACTTGGCAATATCCACTCTCATCCTTTTCCACCATAAATTCTTTTTCAAGTCCCTGTACATCTTGGTCTCCCCAGGATGGACCGTGTACGGGGTGCGATGAGCTTATTTCAGAATGTCCTCTTTCACTTGGGATTTCTGAGGCACGCCTGCGACCTGAAACCTCAAAGCTCCCACATCATCAACGGTAAAGTCTCCGGACTTGCCATCCTCAAGCGTTTCCTCAAGCTGCTGGAGCAACCGATCATCTTCTTTGTGCCTCCCAGACACGCCGGGAATCGACTCAAGAATCAATTGAGTTTCAGCTTGCACGGTCCCCGCAAAGCAAGAGGGAGACTCCCAAACGCTCAAAATCAGCAACAAGACAATCAACGACAGGGGGCATTGTCTTGCGACTGAGAGCGTCAGCCACCACATTTGCCTTACCCGGATGGTACTGGTTAGTGAGGTCATAATCCTTTATCAATTCTAGCCACCTCCTCTGCCTCAAGTTCAAATCTTTCTGAGTAAAGATGTACTTGAGACTCTTGTGATCAGTGAAGATATCACAAGACTCACCATACAGATAGTGCCTCCATATCTTCAATGCAAACACCACAGCGGCTAGCTCAAGATCATGTGAGGGATAGCTCTGCTCATGCTTTTTCAGCTGCCTCGATGCATAAGCAATCACCTTGCCATCTTGCATGAGCACACAACCAAGTCCCAACCGAGAAGCATCAGAATACACAGTGAAGCGCTTCCCCGGCTCGGGAAGGGTAAGAACAGGAGCAGTCACTAACTTCTCCTTCAAAGTGCAGAAACTGTGCTCACACTCTGCAGTCCACTGGAATTGCATCCCCTTCTGAGTCAGCTGCGAAAGTGGCTTGGCAATGATAGAGAAATCCTGCACAAAACGCCGATAGTAGCCAGCTAACCCAAGGAAACTACGCACCTCTTTGACATTGGAAGGCCTCTTCCAATCCAAAACCGCTAAGACTTTGCTAGGATCTACGGATATGCCCTCTGGATTGATGATGTGGCCAAGAAAACCCACTTCTGAAATCCAGAATTCGCACTTTTTCAGCTTAGCAAAGAACTGATTCTCCCTCAAGGTGCTCAAAGACAAGCCTCAAGTGTCGCTCATGCTCCTCTTCTGATTTAGAGTAAACCAGAATGTCATCGATGAACACTACCACAAACTCATCAAGGTACTTGTGTAGCATACTGTTCATCGCCTCCATAAAGACAGCAAGAGCATTAGTTAGTCCAAAAGACATAACTTTAAATTCATAATGCCCATACCTAGTGGAGAAAGCAGTCTTCTCAATGTCCTGCTCCCTCACACGGATCTGATTATACCCCGACTGAAGATCAATCTTGGAGAACACCTTTGCTCCCTTCAGTTGGTCAAACAGATCCTCAATGTGAGGCAAAGGATACTTGTTCTTGACTGTCACTTGATTAAGAGCACGATAATCAATGCACGTACGCAAACTTCCATCATTCTTCGAGATGAAGAGAACGGGTGCTCCCCATGGCGAAACGCTACGCCGAATAAAGCCCTTGGCCAACAAATCCTCCAACTGCTTCTTCAACTCGTCTTGAAAAGGACGAGCCAAGCGGTATGGAGAGATAGAAATAGGTCGAGTGCCAGGAACAAGATCAATACGGAACTCCACATTCCTCACAGGAGGTAAACCAGGCAACTCGTCAGGGAACACATCAACAAACTCCGTCACTACAGGAATCTCCTCAATGGAAACTGAAGAAGATGGCTTTTCTGACATAGCCATGAGGAAACCCATATGCTTCAAACGGCGACCAGAAAACAGACTAGCCAAGGCAAAGATGGAACTGGAGGGTATACCACCCTGAAAGGTCAACTCTACCCCTAACGGGGCCTGCAAGGCAACCGTCTTCCAGAAACAACAGATCTTGGCACGGTACTGATGCAGCCAGTCCATGCCCAAAATGACATCAAAAGGAGCCAACTGGATCACCATAAGATTGGTGAAGAAAACCTCATCATCAATGGCGATGGTGCAACCCGGGCAAACCAAGGAACTAGCAATCAAACCCCCAGGAGAACTGACTAACACAGACTCAGAAATCCACTGAACTCCCAAGTTAGCTCTACTAGCAAACTCAGACGACACAAAAGAATAGGATGCTCCGGAATCAAACAGAACAAAGGCATCAACGAAATCCACGAGCAGAGTACCTGAAACCACCTCTGGATGCCCGGCTGACTCGGCGGTCGGCAAAGCGTACACTCCTGGTGGCGCCGGGACAGTAGGAGCCCCGACTCCCGGCTGACGCCCCAACAGAGCTGGGGGCAGAGGAGCAGACGGCTGCGGGCACCAATAAGCCGCTGGTGGCGCCCACACAAAGGGCGGCTAAGGAGCAGGAGCAGCCATCATGTGCACTGATCCTCTGGAAGACGCCGCTGGAGTGGGAGGAGAAGGCACCGCCTCCCACTTGATGATGCTACCGGGATTCATCCGGCAGACTTGTCCCATGTGGCCCGGCTTGCCACTGTGGTTGCAACTCCCGGTCCAACCACACTCTGAAGCACGGTGCTCACCACCGCACTTGAAACACAACATGCCCTGCCCAGGCACAGGACGAACAGCCGCTTGCGAGGAAGACGACTGGGGCGGCCTCATCTTAGCCCCTAAGGAGGAGCCCTGTCCCCCCTTGAACTTCTTGAAGGTGGGTCGCTGAGAAGACCCTCCTCCTCCACCAAAGGTCCTCTTCGGCCCCGCTGGGCCGCAGGAACCCCCGAACCCCTGGGTTTTGCCTTTCCCGGGAGAGCTCCAACTCGAGCTCCATGCCCTTCGCCGCTTCCACCACGGAGCAGAAGTCACGAGGAGCCACCCCCATGACAACTCTGAACTCTGGTTGAGGCCCCTACGGAACCTCCTTGCCTTCTCCCGATCGTTTACCGCCAGTGCAAGACGGCGCACCACGCTGTTGAACTCCACCTCATACTGCCACCGACCTCTTTCCTCGGGAAAGAGTCATCGAGTATGCTCCATCCGCTCAAGGAAAGACTGCAGGTAGAACTTGGCTCTAAGCGAGCCACAAAGTCCTCCTGTGTGATCGACCAAGATCGAGGGCTCTAGCAGCCGTAACCCCTCCCACCAGATATCGGCTTTGCCTTTTCGGTGAAAGGCCACAAAGCGAGCCCTCTCGGATCGAGGTCAACTCTAGGACCTCAAGCGCCTCCCCATGTACCGCAGCCAATCTGGATTGGATCGGCATGCCCGCTCCGGCCAAAAGTGTCAAGACGGAGGGACATCCACTCCAGGAGACTCATCCTCGGCTCTAGCACAATGGGGCAACAATCGGGGCCGCAGGGGAGGCACAACAACAGGGGCTGCCCGCAACTGCTGGTGCAGCTCCTGAATCTCCCTCTGCAGAGCCTGAACTAAATCCTCATTGGCGGCGGGTACCTCCGCCCCTGACTGTGCCGCTGGAGGCTCCTCCTGAGCTGGCCCATGAGCATTGAGTGAAACGCTACCCTCAGCAACAGACTCCGCAACTCCCTGAGAACCTCGCCCCTGGCCTCCACGGCCACGGCGACCACGGCCTTTACCTCTCGGCATGGCTGCTACAGACAGACAACGGTCCGATCACAAAACCATAAACACAACATCATATAATCAACAACACATAGACATAATATTCATTAAATAATCAAGCGCAATGCAATGATGAACCAAAACCCCAACTACTGTGCAACCAAGTGTGTCAAAATTTTAAATTACTTATTCCACTTTTGCAAGTTTTAATGTTGCTATCCTATGACAAAGTTTTAGTCAGAACATGAGCCATGTTTCTAAGTTATTCCACATCATATTTTAGTTGCAACTTAAGGTATGACACTAAAAATACATATTCCAAGGACCTACAGCCCGCTCTGATACCAACTGTAACACCTCAGCATTTAATATGCCTGAATGCTACCAAACATAAGCTAAAAAACATCTAAATACCACAATTAAACATAAATTCCAGCAAAGGCGCACATGCTAAAAACCGAGATTTCGGCAGCATCTCCTTTGTTTTAACATGAATTGAAGGAGCAACAACAGTATAGCAATATGAGGCAATATGAGAGACAGCTAAAACAGCAATAATTAAAGACTTAACGACAATATAAGTCTATTATCAAGCACTTAATGTCCCCAAGAGTCAAACGAACAATAAAACTCTCATATAGCAAAGCTAAACCTTAAAGCAATAATCATCACACGCAGTTTATTATCAAAACTAATAGAATGACTTGTGGAATCAAAATGGGTGAAGCTACGTGCGGACGTGTGACTATTTCCCTTCCCCGCATGCCGTTCACATGGTACCTAAAACAACAAGAAAACACAAGCATGAGTTCAAAACTCAGCAAGCATATTGCAATGGTATAACAAGAACAATTACATAGCAATAATATCTCACATCATGTAAACCATCTCATTCATGGTCACATATTATCATCATCATCAATATGTATGAAGTGCAATGCGATGCTCATGTCTCCTTGGAAACTCATACCTGTATGGTTGAGTACACACCTATCGGTGTGCACCCTCTCCCCCCTTCCATCCCGAAGATGGAGGGTGCCTACTCCTCGCTTCCGTTCACCGCGGTGAATGGAATCACGATGTAGGACTTACTCATTGGCTCTCCGGATTAGTCATAACTTTCTCACCGACCTTCCCGGACTAGTTATGACTTTCTCACCGCCCGGGCCATGTAATCATGCCATGTATGCAAATATGCCACATCATAATCAACTTGTACATTAACATATGTCATCATAACATGATAAACATACTCATCATAACAATGGTAATCATTAAAGCATGGCAAGTGATCATCACATATAATCAATCTCATCTAGTCTCAACTAGCAACCTACAAATCGCTATCCATTGCAATGCACTTGCCTCAACCACGGGCAACGGATTGGCGGGAAGTAGAAGGCACTCCCGGGGTCACACCACCTGCACATAGGTACCACACACTCACAATCATGACCACAAAACAATACGCAAACCCTCATCTACCCCGACATTGCCAACTACTCGCAACACCCAAAAACAGAGGTTCTGTCCCGTCGGGACAGCAGCCTTCCAAAAGGCATAACTTGGGTTCTGGGACTCCGAATCAATTAAACGAGTACATCCTCACGTAGCTTAGGAAATTTCCCAACTTTTTCTAGGTATAGGGAAAGATTTATTCGGACTCTAAAACAGCATTTGACAAGTAGCATAAGTAGATTCGAAAGCAGTAGAAACAAGTATAAGATCAATAACTTTTCCTGGAGTTAAATAAACTTCGTTCCCATTCCTAATCCACATTTCCATCAACATCATTATTAAACCAAACTAATCCTTTCGAGTCCAAGTTATTTTCAAGAAAGTCTAACCCTTGACTGTAATTCCCGAGCAAAGTCCAATACCGTGGACACGGCTATTCGAATAGATTTTACACTCTGCAGAGGTTATGCACTTTACCCACAAGATACAGCCAAATGCCACAAAGGCGAGTGTCCATAACAAAGTCTTTCGGAAACTTCTAACAGCACAAGTTGGCCTCCCCGGTTGTTGCACACTAACCCTTCCCTTAGCGAAGGCGAAGTTTAGGCCAATCAACCGTTAGATGGGTACCTGATCGCAGCCCCGGTACGCTCCCCCGTACAACTACACAAAAGGTATAGTTGACACCCCGCGGTCTCACAGGTACGTTATTAGCAACTTAATCAACTAGGTCTGTCCCATTACAGACATGTGGTTGCACGTTTGACTCAGTTCAAATGCTTGCAAGGTTAAGTCCTTAGGGTGACCAGGGCAAGACTACCCGAAGAACCAAATCAACGCTCCCGGTGCCACAACTGGCCCACCCGATCATTCTTGCCACATGCCCCGGTCGAAAAATATTTATCAAATCCCCAGTTGTTTACCACGCACCACGTGCCATCAATATCATCATCAATAACACATGACACTTCTCAAAACAGGTTCCTTATCTCATTAGGTCAATATTATCATGTAATTGTCAAAAACATGTTACGTGGCAGGGCTAAGCATACTACATCGGTCTAGTTACCCATATTGGCAATTTAAAAATGTCCAACTAATAATCCACAACTAGGGAGACAAGGGGTCATGGCACATATTTAATTAACCAAGGTGTCATACAGCAATTTGACATTTATCTAGTTTCCCAAAATTAAGTAAAGCATTTTCTAATTAAACTAGCATGCAATAATTTAAACCAAATTAATTTGAAAGTCGGATCAACATGGTCAAAGCACAACTTGCCTTCAAAGAGTACTTGTTCTTGGTCTTGAGCTGGCTCCTGGGTCAACACTTCACCTTCGAAGCCTTCGGGCACTTCAACGTCTACTCGTAAAGAGTGCAAATAGCAATAAATCAATAAATATTATACAAAAAGTGTCCAAACATCCAAATGAAGTCCATAAACAGATAGAGCATAATTTTATAAATTTTTAGAACCTGGAATCGTCCAAATCGGAGTTAAAATGCAAAAGTTATAATCGTTTGAAGTTTAAAGAAAACATTAATTAAATATAAACAGAGAAATATTCATAATCAAAAATTAATTAAAATTCATATTTGAGTAGGTCTCATTTTTATGAAAATTTAGAAATTTAAACCACCCAAATCGGAGTTGAAACGCAAAAGTTATAAGCGTTTGAAGTTTGAATCTATATTTAAAATCAATAAACCGAATTAAATAAATAATTTCATTTTCGGAAAATGATTTATTGCGTCAGCATGACACGTGGACCAATCAGAGGCCGCCACGTCGCCTCGGGTCCATGGACCCGGCGCACGCTTCGGCTCGGTCCACCGTGGACCCGGTCCAAGGCACGTGTGCCTCTGACAGGTGGTCCCCTCGGGTGACGTCAGCATGACGTCAGCGCACAGCTCGGCCGAGGGCTCTGACAGTTGGGCCCCACTGTGATGTCATCATGATGTCACGGCTGACATCATCGAGCCGTTGGAACGGCCGCTGACACGCGGGCCCCACGGTGACGTCACGCGTGACGTCAGCGGTGACCACGCTGACCGCGGCGGTCAGCCTTCCGGCCACGTGGCTAGATCTCGGCCGTTGATTTGAAAATCAACGGCCCAGATCGGATTTGGGTTTCACGCGCTGCAAACAGCTCGGTCCATCTGGACCGTTCGATCTTGATCGGACGGTCGAGATCCAATCTAAAGTTACAACGTGGCTAACCCTAGCCGTACGATCTAACGGCTGAGATCTATCCAAGATGCAGTTAAGGCTACGTGGCACGATCTAAACCGTTGGATCTAGATCCAACGGTTGAAAACAGATCTAAAAACTAAAACTTGAGATTTTACCATGGTGACGTGGACAAATCCTGGCCTTCGGATCTTGATCGGACGGTGGAGAGAGCTCGAGGACGGCGATGGCTTCACGGCGGTGCTGGTTCGACGGAGACGACAACGCGCCCGACAGCGTTTGGGCGTGATTCCGACGAGGTGAATGGTGCCCTCCGACGCGGCTTGTCCTTGCGGTTCTGGATCTGGGCTCGGTGACGGCGGACGGCGGCGGAAACAACGAATAACCGCGGCGGAAACCTAACTCAACTACAGCGAGCTCTAGCGGGCGAACGGCGGTGGCTCAGGCGTGAAGTACTAGGGCTACGGGTGCGCAATGAAACGGAGAACACGATGGCGGCTGCGACGCATTAAATAGGAGCATCGGCTTCCGTGTATTGCGCGGAGACCGAGGTCCACCCGGTTGCGGCGGCAGAATCCGAATCCAAATCGGATTCGGTGACGTGGCTCAACGTGGACCGTTGATCGAGATCCAACGGGCACGGGGTTTGGGCTCGGGTCCGGCCTGGTGACCTGGCTGGCTCGGTCGGGCTCGGGTTCGGGCGACGTGGCTCAATCTCGGCCGTTCGATCTTGATCGGACGGTCGAGAGGGTTAGGGCTGAGTCGGTTTCGAATCGGACTCGGACTCGAGTCAAACACGGGCTCGGGTCGTGTCCGGGTCGGAGGAACAGTAAAACCAACTCGATTTTCCAGCGATTAAATAATCAAATTAATTCCCAGAAATTCATTTAATTCATTAAAAATAGCAAGACACTCAGAAAATTTCCAGAAAAATTCTAGAAAATATTTTGGAACATTTTGGACTCAAATAAAATATTGCCAAAAAAATTTTATTTGCAAAGTTGAATTCTTTAATTATTTGAAAAGGGAATAAACTCAAATAAATTCCAAATAAATTCAAATAAATCCCAGAAAATTCCAAAAATTCACAAAAGTGCCAAATCTTATTTAAATTCATGAAAAGCAAAAATTGGGGTGTTACAGTTTTGTTGGTTAATATTTTGTAGATTTTGTTTAATCATGAAATTAGGGTTTAATCAATTCTCTTCATTATTGTTATAGTCAACTTGCGAAGCTTATAACTTGTAATCCGTAGATCCGATTTATCTGATTCTTATTGGGTTAGTTTTGAAATTGAATCTAATTTTTGTAGTTTAAGTTTCACATCAATCCGATGGTTGGATTTTTGGGAATTAAGGTTAGATCTATGCTTGGCATAATCTATCACTCCAAGCTTGTGGGGTTCCTAACTTTTGATCCGTAAGTCCGATCAAGCTGATTCTTTTTTGTTAGATTCATATCGGACTCTAGTTTATTTTGGTAACATTTCAAGTCACTCTGATGGCTGGATCTCCAGGAATTTGTGTTTTATCGAATGCATCTACTCTATTTTTGTTGAATACGAAGCAATTGTTTGATTCCGAATTGGGGTGAATTTTTAGTAGATCAAAAATTTGATTTTAGCTTCTGCGCAATCATTCACCCCCCTCTGATTGCTATACTAATATATATCGATCCTACACAATATGCAGCTAAAGACATTGCAATAAAAGCAAGACTTCATCATAACAGGAAGACACAAGTTTTAACATCATATACCAAGCTCCACTGGTATACATCTTTTGTCCCCACAGGTACATTTCGAAGCAACAGAGTGAAGAGGGTAACTAATCAAAATGCAGTAGCAGCAAACCACTCTAGGACATCTGAACATTTAATTTACCAAGAATCGAATCATCAAACTTAACACTAAACGTAAATATACTAATAAAAATTTCTAGGTGCCTAACACATCATGAAAAAATTAGACCACTCTTGAGTAATGAGTACTATTGATTTTACTAGAGGTAATAAAAAAATTATTACCTGTAGTTTCATGTTGTAATGCCTGCCTAGGTACAACTACTGCAATTGGCTTCTCATCCTCTTGGTTCATGAGAAGAAAAAGCTTATATTCATCACCAAATTTGTTCTGTTGATAATTAGGAGTTGCACACAGATGAGATATTCACACATTTCTGTAGGCATAGACTTATGAAAGGATCAGTTTTGTGGGCATCCTATTACCAACCTTGGGGATCCTAACAGATTCATCAAGCTGTTGCTGCAGATGATCGTGATTTAAAAAGAAAACCATAAGGTCCATTACCTCATCGAGTTTTAGAGTTCAGAAACATTAAACAATCAAAAGAGTAATTCATGATTTTCTATTTAATAACCATTATACCATAGAGATCTTGAGGAAAAGAAGGATCCATATTTGATCTCGAACTCCCACTCAACTAATGATTGGGATGACAGAGCACTACATAGACCCACTCGCCGTGTTGAAACTCTAAACAGTGTACTTATTACTTGTAGCATAACATCATTCAGTAAGGTAACTAATGATAACAGCAATATTCACTAACCCTAATTAAACCACCAAGACTCAAGATACAACCCCAAACTCTAAATCATAGTTCTCCCAAACCTACGAGGCTAGGGGTGGAGCAAATCCGCAAGTGAAGTGAGTACTACTCTTCTAAATTTCTAATAATGGACGCATTTATACTAATTGCATGGAGTATTATACCGGTAAGAATTGAATTTTGGATTCGATTGCTCATAGTCACTGCAAAGAAGAGAACGAATTAGTTCAAAGTAGAACCAACGAATTAATCCAAGCAAGTTAGGCCATGGAGAAGGAGAACGTGGCGTTGAGGGTAGGGTGGAGGATGGTGATGGCGAAGACAACGGTTTTGAGGAGCAGCTACATGGCGAGGATATCGTAGACCTTATGAATGAAGCCCCAACAAAGGGCGCTCTCCCCGTGCGAGATCCTCAGACGAGGGCGTTGGAGTGGCGGTGAAGGGCGATGGACACCGAAGTCTTGAGCAGCTCGCGGTTGATGGTGCTCAGCTCCGAGCTCAGGGAGGAGACACTCGGGGAGTGAGTACTGAGGAGGAGAGTTCAGGAGTAGCTGAGGAACTATATGGACCAATACACATTCATCACAATCAATTTTTCCAAAGAACCGATAGAAATGAAAATACAATCACAATCGATTTTTAAAAGAAACGACATACATAAAAAAAACATTGCAATCGGTTCTCAGGTGGGAACCGATTGCAATGCTTTTTTTATCTGTGTTCGTTCTTTTAAAAATTGATTGTGATTGTACATGCACATCAAAACCGGTTCTTTGGTGATGTAGCATTAGGCACATCACAATCGGTTCTAATATTTGAACCAATTGTCATGATTCCTCACCAATTATTAAACACCCTCGTCGAATCATCTATCATAATCATTTTTTTCCTGAAAAGTTGAGAACTGACCGAGATGAAGCGATAGTGTTGTACTATTTTGTAGTAGTGTGCCCAGGACCCAAGGTCAGAGCCTTGAATAGTTGTAGTCTTGACAGGTGGGAATCATGAGAGGTCGGGCCTTGGTAGGTCGGTGCTTTTACTGGTCGGGGCTTGACTGATCGTGGCTTTGAGTGGTCATAGTCTTAAGTGGTTGGGGCACCCTTAAGTGTTCGTGAGCTAAGGTGGTATCCTTAGTTATGTGATTGCTCAGCTAATTATTATTGTTTGCATATCACTTTTAGTGTAATATCCCGAGTATTTCTATACTCGAGTCACTGTACATTTGTACTCAAACACTGTTCAATAATACACTGTTCTTGTGTATTTCTGCATTTTGAGCTATATATACTTAAATGGGAATTAAAAAGAACCCTTCAACTTAAGTAACCTAGCTCAAAAATAATTGCAAATTTATTTGGATAAGTGTTAAAGCGACCTAAGAACCTTCCAGAATATATAAGAATCGATAAAAATCAGTTTTGGAAGTTTAATTCTTCAAAACTTGACACTTGACCAAAATGCCCTTGAGTAAGTGCATAGTGTTTTGCATGTGTTATAACCTCTCCAAAGCCAACCCAACAGCCAACTCACTCCCTCTCCTCTCCCTCTCACGACCAAGCATAGGAGAAGCCTCCCAAAACCCTAGCTCACCCAATCCACCCATTTGGAGGCGATCCGACCGGTGGAAATTGATCTAGAGGCGGGAATCGACCTCTCCATCGCGATCCCCATCTTCTAGACCCTCTCGGGTGAGTTTCTCATCGAATTTCATGGATGGATTTTGGAGTACCCGTGGTGTTTTCAAAGTTTGAGTTGATTTCTCGGCTCCCGGGACTTCCCTCTTGCCGTAGCTACGACTTCCCCCTTCGTAGCTTCGCATTTCGTTAAGTTATCTCAAACCCTAGCCTAGGTCAAAACTAGGTTCCATGTGTTAGACACATCGCATGGCAATTGTGCTTTAGAATCTAGACTCAGATCATCGTTAGGCTCATTTAATCCTATAGCCAACCTAGCTTTTAGTCACCCTCGTATTCGCTCAAGTCCATCGCTAGGTCTTCGATTTATCGGAGGTCTAGTGGTGCATAGCATGTATAGATTTTTCCCATAGCAGTTCTGGTGGCTAGAGTCGCTACCGGAGGAATCGGAATTCAATTTCGCTAAGCCGAAATTTATTTTATTCATTTAGGTGTTAACTATTTTTACAATGGACCGAAAGTCCATAGCGTATAACGATAGCTCCATTAGCTCTTCTGATAGCCCTGGTTGCGATCAGAAGAGTCGAAATTAAGTTTCACAAAACTCGCTACAAGTTGTTAGCTCTAGGTCTCTTTTTATTTTTTTTTATTTCATAAAATCCTAGAGCTCCGAGGCTTGTATTGACTTTACCATTAGTCCCCTTAGAGGCTAGAAAAGCAGTTAGAATCGCTAGATTTGCATTTTAGCACTTTGCATTTTATTTTAGTAATTATAGGCCTCACAAGCCGCTTAAGGCATTTAGCTTTGTTTAGCTTCGTTTAAGGTCACTAAGGTCGATAGCATGCTTCCCGTGTTTTGGATCGCATTCAAGTCACTTTTCGGACTTTTGCCGCTTTCGGGTAATTACTGGAGTTAAGCGGGCAATTGATCAAAAGTCGAGAAGATTAAGTCATCCATGCCGGGAATGGCTCCGATAGGTCGTAAGTATCTCTAAGCAACTAGCCGAGGGCTTAAAACAAGTCTCGCGGCATTTCAACTCAAACGGCCCTTTTGGGCGAGATTGCTCGTTGAGCAAAATAGCCATTTTGGCCATATTCCACATTTAGGGTTTCTTCGCGATTAGCTATCGGAATGAGTCATTTAGGGTCATTTAGACTTAGTAGAGTCGAAAACGTGCTCCTCGCGCAAGTGGAATCGAAGTTTGAGCCGTTTCGGACCCTCTTGAATCGAGGCGTAAACATCGGCTTAATTTGCGCTTCGATCGGATTTCGATGCAAATTAAGTGAATTTTCAAGGGGCAAGGTCCAGATAGGTCCTAGACATCCTAAAGTACCTAGTGGAGTCACCGAATCGGTCGCAAGTCGCTCGAATGGATTCTAGTCAGAAATGGCTCTTGCGTTACGGTGAATAGTGCCGCTTTTCTTTTCTGATTTTTCAAAGATTTTGTGTATTGATTTTCACTGCTTTTGGCTTCCATTTGTTCGCTTTTAAATCCAAACGAGTTCCCGTAAGTTCCATTAGGTGTATTATACCTAATTCTAGGTGTTTAACAAAATTTAGTTGAATTTTAAATTATTTTATGATTTTGTTCAAGTTGGCGAGAAATTCGCCGAAATCGCCGCTTCGAATCGCGATTTCGCCATTTTTCTCGCTTGTTTCGCTTTCTTTGCTTTCTTAGTGTCTAGATGAGTTCTATTTGATGTTAAGTTGGTGTTTATGCTTCTAAAGTCACTTTTTGCTAATTTATTTCTCTCGTCATTGCTTTTGATGTTTTTATTCGATTAGAGGCGAGTGAGTCCTGAGTCGCCTCGAACAATCCTGAGTTCGTCCCCGATCCATCGAGCAGCAGCAGACAGGCAAGCACCTCCTTTGATCATCTTGATCCAATATTTTACGATGTTTACTTTGATTTATCAAACTATATGCATGCGTTTAATTTCAAGAAATGTGCTAGTTTGTGGGAATGGTAGATATAACCCAAATTGGTGGTTTTCCTTAATCTATTTCCCATGGTCACATTGATAGCCCTAGTAGAGGTTAGGCAACTTAATAAATGTCACTTGGGTATAAAATGTTAATAAATGCATATGCTTAGTCAATGCAATAGATTTGAGTCTAGTCCTTGGCGATTACACTCATCAATCAAAATATGATTTCAAAATAAATTGAGTCAAAATGGTTAATGGTTAATTGATAAAAATGAGTGGTGTAAATGACTCGGGAGGAGGTATAGAATGTGAAGGTGATGGTGTGGTTAGGATTGGAGTCCTTGCCCGAGTCAACAAAAATATAAGGACCGAACTCAAAGTTAATCTTTGGGTGAGTCTCGCGCAACCACATGAATCGAATCGGGCAGAATGCCTATGTACTTGACTTCGGGGATAGCCAGATTTGTTGGTAGGCCGAAGAGCAAGATGAGAACTTGCGCAGCTGATGTGTCTCAGAATGGCGGGTTCTCGGAAGGGACTTCTGTCATCCATTGGACGTAAGAAGGGGTGTTGTGGGTTCCCGCCGCAACAATAGTGCCACTCGTGGGGTAATGGGGCCCGGGGCAAGGGATACCCGTGTTGCGCTGCAGCGTCGGCCGCCCTAAATCCGCCAGGTGGGATCACGCTATTGTGCCGATGTCCGGCCGACACCGATGATGGGAACGGCATGGTCAATCTGCAAGAGTCTGCATCGAAAAGTATCGCTGGCCGTGGCAACACGCTTGCTAGATAGACCCATGTGGGGACTGTGTGCAACTTCTGCAGAAGTGTTAAGTAAAACTAATCGATTAGCCGTGCTCACGGTTAAGAGCATCTATCCCAGATAAGTATGGAGAGTATAGAAGTTTGGTGTTGTGTCTTCTTACGAAAAAGTGTGAGTCTCGAGCGGAAAGGAAGTGTTTGATGGATAGAGTCGACAATCTAGCCCATCGGTTGCATTCGGCGGGAATGGCGAACCGGTTGGGATAATATACATTATACATATCTTGTGAAATATGTTTTATGTCAAATGCTCTTTCAATTACTAATGCTATCGGTTGTTAAATGTTGTTTACAAATAAATGCTGCTTTATGCAATCAACCTAGTATAGAAGCTTATTCTGTTGAAATAGCCTGCATTTAACTATATTTACATACACTAAAGACTTGCGAGTACATACGTGTACTCACCGTTGCTGTGCTGTTGTTTACTAACCGTGTCTCAGAGGATGGTTCCGATGGTGATCCGAATGGCTCCGGTGGTCCTCTGCTCATGAGTCATGCGGCGGTTGTGGTCCTTCCTCCGCCAAGAGCCTCGTGGGGTTGTCAGGCCAAGCGGGTTTAGTGTTTCTTTTGCTTCCGCTATTATTCCACTTTTGGATTTTGTAATGTGTATGTACAAGATTTACACCCAGTTATGTAATTTAACTTTAGTTCATTACTTTGTGCATTGATACTCGTGTTGTTGGTACGCGATACTGGGCTACTGATCCAGGGAACCGGTATCGGATGCGTACAGGCACCGGGTCTGAAGCTAAGGGTTCGATCCCGTCGATCGAATTTTTTTTAGATTCAGATTTTTGGTGTCGAGGTTTCTGTTGCTATACGGTGCTATACGCCACAGTAGACGACGTACAGTACGGTATAGGAAGAGGGGTCCTCACATTTAGCAATGTGATGTGCTGTGTTTCCCATGTCTGTGATGGTTGTAGGACTTCAGAGCTAGGTCATGGATAGGCGAAGGAGATCAGGACTAGGCTAGGAGAGCTGAGGTCCAGATGATCAAGGTGTCACCGAAAGATGACTAAGGCCGATGAGTGGCTGCGAACTAGAATGACAAGTGGATGGATGAGATACTAACTTGAGCCCTCCTCAAGCGAAGGAGGATCGTTGGATAAGGGTTCACAGGTGTAGTGGCTAAGTTAGTGTGTGTGTGTGTGTGTGTGTGTGTGTGTGTGTGTGTGTGTGTGTGTGTGTGTGTGTGTGTGGATAAAACTCGTTATGTTGTCAGGTTACAGATTAGCCCATGTATGTGTGAGGGAGCAAATATGAACCCTTGATGAGGTTTCTTGAGGGTCAAGAAGATCATCTAAGGGTGGAGATTGCTCCCACTATGCTATAAATAGAGGGGTGGGGGTATGCCCCCATCCCAAGATAGTAAGAAGGGATTCTTTGGTTGCTTAATTAAAGCTTTGCCCACCTAGTTGTGTAGCTTTGAAATCCTCCTTCTCCAAGTGATGCAAGTTATATTTTTCATGTTGTAAAACTTATTTTAGCTCTTGCTTTTTTACTTATTACACTTTGTATTTGCCTCCCCTCCTTCTAAGTGCTTTTGGATCTTGTGCCAAGGATGGAAGATTGCTGGATGAATCTTCTATAGATCATATCCCAGTCATCTAGGCAATCTACAACCTCTTCTTTTTAATGTTTGCAAAAACCGATATTTTATACTTGGAAGAAGAAAAATCATTGTAGATCGTGTTCTTGTTTGTTTGAAGTGTTGTTTTCTAGTGTTCTTCTTCGTTTGTAGTGTTGTTTTCTAGTGTTCTTGCTTGCTATGAATTGTGGAAGGTCATTCAAGACTATCTTTGTAACACCCCGGCATCTAGTATGCCTGAATGTTACCAAACATAGACTAGACAACATCTAAATACCACAAATAAAGATAAATTACAGCAAAGGTGCAAATGCTAAAACCGAAAATTTCGGCAGCATCTCCTTTGTTTTTCCATGATTGAAGCAACAACAATACTATGACAAGATATAGCAAGATATGAGACATCTAAAACAGCATTAACAATGGATATAGCAACATCTTAAATCAATAATACCAAGTCCAACCACTCCTCAAACTAAAACGAAGCAATTGAGGAAAACAAGCACATAATTTAACCATACACCAAGATTCATGGCACTATTCTTATTATCATGACTTGAAACGATTAAATTGTTTATAAGTGTGGAGCTACGTGCGGAAGTGTAGCTAATGCCCTCTCCCGCATGCCAGTTTCATGGTACCTAAAAACAACATGAAACACAAGCGTGAGTTCATCACTCAGCAAGCATATTCCAATGGATCATAAGAACAAATCAATGCCAACATCGATACATACCATACTTAACATCATGATCAAGTCATAATTTCATATACAACATCATAACCATGTCCCAGTCTCATTGTACACATTTCATTATCATCATCATGTATGCAATGCAATGCAATGCACATGTCTCCTCGAAGCACATACCGGTATTGCCGAGTGCACACCCGTCGGTGTGCACCCTCTTTCCCATTCCATCCCGTAGATGGAGGGTGCATACTCCTCGTTTCCACTCACCACGTGGATGGAATCACAAGGTAAGTCTTACTCAATGGTGCTCCGGATTAGTCATAACTTTCTCACCAACCTTACCGGACTAGTTATGACGTTCTCACCGGCCAGGCCAGTTTTCATGCCATGTATGCAACATATGCCATAAACATAAACAATTAATCATTGCATAGCATCATGACATACCATTTTCATCATATCATGGGCAAACACTAGTCATGGCAAGATAGCATATCATGAAAACAATCTGCATCTAATCAAGACAAGCAACCTACAACACACTACTCATTCCAATACACTTGCCTTAACCGCGGGCGACAGATTGGCGAGAGGATGAGGGCACTCCCGGGGTCACACCACCTGCACATAAGTACAACATACTCAAAACGTGCCCACAAAACAGTACACACTCGCTCATCTACCCCGATTTCGGAAACTACTCCCGAAAACAAAAAAACAGAGAATCTGTCCCCCGGGACAGCAGACTTCAATCTAGCATAACTTGGGTTCTATGTCTCCAAATTAAGTAAACGAGTACATCATCGCAAATCTTAGGAAATTTCCTAGCTTTCTCTAAGTATTGGGAAAAGCTGATTCGGCCTCTAAAATTGTTTAATCTACAAAACATTACGTTCTGTCGCAATTACGTCACAGATTTGAACCCGTTCGGTAAAACGATCATAACTTTCAAACGGCTGGGCGGAATTGGACGTTCTTGGTGTCCAATTAAAGCTATTGAAGTTATCTACAACTTTCTCAACAGGCGGCCGACCAAAATCCGAAACTAAAATTGCCAAAACTCAAACCCTAGGTCGTATGCCCAATCTGCCCGAAGCAGAACGTGGGACAGCAAATGCAATCTCCCTAATCTCATCTAGGAACAGCACCTAAACACCAAATTTAACCATGAAATCACCCATCTAACAGCACCTAGACCACCCCGAATAAGACCCCAAATCCGTACCTCTTCTTGACGGATCACCCGGTCGACGAACGCCTCTTCCTCGCGACTCGATCTCTCCTCCAATCGCCGGGAACGTCGGAATCGCCTGGAACGCCGGATCCACTTGGACGGAGAGTTCCCAGACAGTGAGATCGCACGGAGGGAGAAGCTCTAGGGCCGTCTAGGGGAGGTGGAGGAGCAAGGTGGCAGCTAGGGGAGGCAATGGGGGAGGCGCATGGGGGGAGAGGGGTGGGTCGCGGCTAGGGTTGAGGGAGAGGGGAGTGGGGGGTGCACCAAGGGGTGGGGGCTAGGTTTGGCAGCCCAAAAGTCCCCCCTTGGGCCCAAACCCTTCCACCGGAGGCCCAACTCAACCCCCAAGGCCCAAAGTCCCCCAGAAAGGCCCAAACACCCAGAAACGGCCCAAAAACACGCTATAAAGTCATACCGAAATTCCGAATTCTATAATATCACATTCTGGGGTGTCACAATCTTGATCAACAGAACCCTACAAGCAAGCTCAAGGTGAAGTTTCTGTATTTGACCCGATTTTGGTGCAACCTTCATTAAACTGGAAAAAGATTGGAACTTTAACATAAATCCTTGAGATTGAAGGTTGGAATAGATTTCTAACATCCATAGGAATGAGCACACAAAGTTTCATAGGCTTTGGATCAACCGATCATAAGTTATATTGATTCTTGTTTTTGAGATCATGCTGATACTATTCACCCAAGTGCTGTTCATTCGAGAACTGTTCACACCGAACACTATTCATCCAACTAGTGCTACCGACCATTTCAGAGTACTATTCATCCAAAAACTGTTTACCGAGCACTGTTCATCTGAATACTATTCACCTAAATAATATTCATCCAATCTCCATTGATCGATACTATTCATGTAACCTCTACTAGTTCGGTACTGTTCATCCGACCGCCTATTTGGATTGTATAGTTCATTTGATATGTTCTCTTGGTGGTTTGAATATTATGGGAAAATTTTTATTTTTCTCCTATTCACCCCCATCTAGTTGCCTATGCGATGCTTCAATTGGTATCAGAGCCGATTTTACTCTCTTTTCTAGATCTTGACCAGTCTCAACAGCCATGGTGACAGACAAGTATTCCACCAAGCCGTCAATTTTTTCTGGAATTGACTATCATTTTTGGAAGTCACGAATAGAGTTGTACATCATTGCCTAGGGCTTCCTGATTTGGTAGAAGATGAAGCTCCCATATGAGGTTCTTGCCGATGAAAATGTCATGGCCAGCAATATGGCTAACGTTGAGGCGAATGTTAAGGAAAAGTACACCCTCATACAGGACCTTAGCCACATTTAGTATGATAGGATCTCTCACATATGATCTGCTCATTAGATCTGGGTGACTTTCGATGCTTATCATGAGGGCACCTCCCAGATCAAGACAGTGAGACAAAATCAGTACAAGCGTGACCACAACAAATTTGAATAGCACTCTGGTGAGTCTCTAGATGAGTGTTTTGGCTAGTTCATGAAGATCCTAAGTGATCTCCGAGAAGTTGGTTCCAAGTACTCTGACTCAGAGAACGCTAGGTATTTTCTGACAACACTTAATCTACAAGTTTGGGAGATGAAGGTGACAGCCATCAAGGACACTACCGACTTGTCTACTCTGACTCTTGATGGGCTTTATTCCTGAATTGAGACTCATGAGATCGACATTATCTCTCGTAAATCGAAGTCGCAGTCGATGGCCTTGGTCACTTATCTCACTGGATCCAGTTTTGAGACCTCTCTTGTTTTTTCTCTTTTCGCTCTTTGTGATATAAGCAATGATCAGCTTGAGAGGGTCCTAGAGAGTGACCTTGCATTCTTAGCTAGAAAAATTCTCACATGCATACAATAGGGTGAGGGAGACGAAGAAAGGTGGCACAATCACTTGCTTCGAGTGTGGTGGCCCCCAACCACATTCGGGCAAACTGCTCCAAGCTGGAGAAGGGCAAGAACGAGCATGGAGGTTCTAGCAAGAATGACTACAACGATAAGAACCACAACAAGAAGGCTCTAGCTCGTGAGAAGAAGTACCACAACTTCTCCTAGGACAAGAAGCTCTTCTACTACATCCTTGCCGCACTCGATGACATTGACCTGTCCGACATGGAGACTTGGATCGAGGAGGGCTAGGATGATCCGCAAGAGAATACCAAGGGTGGCGATGACTTCATCAGCATGTGTTTCATGGCCGACGCCAACGGTATTAGTGACTTTGAGCTGTATAGTGACTCGGACGAGGTACCCTCCTACGTCCAACTCAATGATGCTTTCTGTAAGTTATGAAAATTTCATGCTAGAGCTAGAGCTAGGTGTACGGAGTTAGCGAAGCTTCACTTAGAAATTGCTCCTCCTGAGACTCTGATAGTTGTATTCTTTGCGATGCTTTGCTCTTGGAGCTTGAGAACCTAAGGACCATGCATGATAATGTGATGTCTGAGCTTGAAGGTCTTAGGTTGAAGGATGCTAGCACTAGTCATGTTGATACTATTTCTGTAGATGATAGTCTTTTTCATGCTCACACTAGCACATCTTGTGAAAATTACCCTAAATTGCTTGCTGAAATTGATACCATGAGCACTCACTTTAGGAAGCTTTCTATTAGAAATGAAGAACTTGAAAATTTTGCTTCTAAGGATCCAGTCAACTCATGTGAGGGCTATAGGTTACCAAAACTTAACAATGATACTTTAAATGCCAAGTACGCTAAACTTGCTAAGGACTTACTAGATAAGTCACAAGAAAATTGCCTACGATGTGTTGAGATTGAGGGGGACTTAGATAAAATCCAAGTCGATCTTAGAAAGAACTTAGAGGCCTAGGTTGTTAGGGTTAGGAATGCCCCTTGTATTTCTCGTGAGGCCCTCAAGATTGAGGCAGTCATGCATTGGGAGAGATATGCACATGCTGTTCATTCTTCTTTTTCCCATGTTCTTCATGTGCCTCTCTTTTTTGGGAGTGTGAGTATCTCATGAGCACTCTCAAGATATTTGTAGGAGGCAAGAAGAAATTCAATCTCTTTCTAGACCAGCCCAAGGTTAGTAGATTTGGTCAAGGACTAGGATTTGACTAATTGGAGCACGTTAGGGCGTAGCACCCTACCTCCAAGAGTGGAGAGATAGTGGTTGCTCTTAGGACTAAAACCACTATTTTTCGATCAGCTAGAGCTGTCCACGTGATCTTTGATGAGAAGGTGACACCTCCTGCAGCTTAAGCCTAGTTAGGCGAACTATACATGCATCTTCTGTTAGAAGGATGAACATTTGGTTGATTTCTATTTCAGACGCGCCAAGATCACATAGTACGAGTGTGATCATGCTCTTAGGAGTATTCAGGGTCATCCCCAGACTCTGAGTGCTCCTAAGGTACACACTGCATCTAGACAGGTTAGAGAGTCACTTATTTTTGCACAGCATACAGGACTCAGTTTTCATAATGTTCAATCGAGTTTTCATCTTGGAGCTGTTCGTGGTACCTCTTGATATCCCTCATATTTTCCATCAAGGTGAGTATCAACAGCGCAATATTGTCTCTACAAGTAGGATGTCGGGGCAGCATTGTGGGAGTGGTCCGGCCTTTGCACATTGTCGAACCAACGCAACTCCAGCTCCCCTGCCACTTACAGGCATTGCTTCGGACTTGATGAGAGTTTAGCCTCGGAGAGATGCTAGAGTTTAGTCTTTTATTTCATTAACGGGTACTACTGCTCATCATGTGGTTTAGTATTAGGTATCTAGATCTGCTCTTATTTGCCCCAGTACTGAGTCATTAACCTCTCGTTTATATTGATACAAATCCGTAGGATGGGGAAGGGAGAGGTATGGATCATTGACTCCGGTTGTTCTTGCCATATGACCAGAGATTCTCGTTGGTTCTCTTCCCTAGTCCATGCTCCCGGTGATGAGCTAATTACTTTTGGGGATGCTTCCTCTGGTCGGGTCATCGCTAGAGGAACTTTGCATATTAATGATAATTTTTTTCTCAAGGTTGTTGTTTTCGTGAGTAAGTTGTATTATAATTTGCTTTCTATTTCTCAATTTACTAATGACAATTTCGAGGTAAGCTTTAGGATGGATTTCTAGGTTTGGGAGAGTCTTTTGTGCTAATTTTGCTGATTCTTCTGTTGGTTTCTTTCATTGCCTAGTTCCTTCTCGTGACCTCCCTTTTTGGTATATGAGACTGGGTCACATTTGTTTTGATCATTTTACTTGATTTAATAGTCATAAGCTCATTCGTGGTTTGCCCAAACTCAAAATGGTTAAAGACTTAGTTTTCTCTCCTTGCCGACATGGCAAGATGGTTGCTGCTTTGCATCCCCCAGTCATTGTTGTGATGACTAATGCACTAGGATAGCTCTTACACATGGACACTTTTGGTCCAGCTAGAGTGCAGTCAGCAAGTGGGAAGTGGTACATTCTTGTTGTTGTTGATGATTTTTTGAGGTATTCCTGGGTGTTTTTTATGGCCTCAAAGGATAAGTCTTTCACCCACTTTAGGTGTTTGGTCCGTAGGTTATCTATAAAGCTCCTAGGTGCCTTATGAATGACCATAGTGACAATGGCACAGAGTTCAAGAACTCCTACTTTGAGAGTTTCTGTACCGAGTCGGGTATTGAGCATCAGTTCTCTTCTCCACACGTTCTTTAGCAAAATGGCATAGTGAAGAGGAAGAATAGGAATCTGATCGAGATGGCCAAGATGCTGCTAGATGAGTACAGCACTCCTAGGAAGTTTTGGGCTGAGGCTATAGCTACCGCTTACCATGTGTCAAATAGAGTTTTCTTGAGAGCACACTTACACCTCACCTCATATGAGTTGAGGTATGGGCGAAAGCCCAGTGTTGCACATTTTCATGTGTTTGGATGCAAGTGCTTCTTCCTGAAGTCTGGGAACATAGATAAGTTCGGGTCATGTTCCTCTAAAGGGATTTTCTGGGTTACTCAACTTCCTTGCGTAACTATAGGGTCTGGAGTTGTGAGTTGAGTAGGATGATATAGATATGTGATATTACATTTGATGAGGTCAGTCCAGGCACTAGGCCAGATGTCTCAGGTTCATCTCCTCTCTCTGAGACCATTTTTGTGGAGGATTCAGATGATGGAGATGATGGCTCTTAGCCTGATCTAGTCCCCTCTGCATCTGGGGTGTCTCTTGTTTTCATTTCCTCACCTCAAGGAGATCAGCCCTTATATTCTAACTTTTCTACATATAGTGGCTCTATTCTTACCTCTTCCATGCAAGAGGTAGAGGCCACTTCTACTTCTAGATCACCCCACCATATTCAGAAGCGTCATCAACTTGATCAGATCATTGGCAATCTGTTTGAGTAAGTCACACGCTCAAAGTCAGGCTTGTCCCTTTTCTGCCTCCACTCTACCTTTGTTGCCTCTTTTGAGCCAAAAAATGTTTCTCATGCATTATTCAATGAGTCTTGCATTAATGTTATGCTTGAGGAGCTCGAGAACTTCAAGAGGAACAAGGTATGGCAGCCTGTCTAGACCCCATCTGGTTATAATGTCATTGGGACTATGTAGGTGTTCAAGAATAAGCGGAGTGAGGATGGGGTCGTTATAAGGAATAAGGCTAGACTAGTCGCTTAGGGTTTCTCTCAGGTCGAAGGCCTTGACTTTGAGGAGACCTTCGCCCTTGTAGCTAGACTAGAGGAAACTAGGATCTTCCTCACATTCGCGAAATTTAAGGGCTTCAAACTTTATCAAATGGATGTCAAGAGTGTATTCCTCAATGGCTATATATATTGAGGAAAAGGTTTATGTCAGGCAGCCTCCAGGATTCAAGAACCCCAAATACCCAAAACATGTCTATAAGCTTTTCAAAAAGGAGTTTCGAAGCATGATTAGCTCCCTCTTGTACCTCACTGCCTCGAGGCCGGATATACATTTTCCTGTGTGTATGTGCACTCGATTTCAGGCTTCTCCTTGTGCATTTTTAGGTACCTTAGAGCTACCAATGAATATGGTATCTAGTACTCTTCCTCTTTTTGTCTGTCTCTTCAAACTTTCTTAGGCGTAGACTTTACTGGCTGTATGATAGATAGGAAGAGCATTTCTAGCACTTACTAATTCATTGTCACTTCTCTTATTTCTTGGTCTTCTAAGTAGTCCGAAGTTGCACAGTGCTCAGCAGAGGTCGAGTATGTTGCTGAAGCCAATTGCCGTAGTCAAGTACTTTGGATGAGATCAACCATACGGGACTTTGAGTTAGCCTTTGATAGTGTTCCACTTTTCTGTGATAACATTTCTACCATTCATATTGTCAAGAACCCAGTGTAGCATTCCCAGACCAAGCACATTGATATCAGATACCACTTTCTTAGAGACTGTAACACCCCAAAATTTTGCTTTTCTTAAATTCATGTGTGATTTGGCACTTTGGTGAATTTTTGGAATTTTCTGGAATTTATTTGGATTTATTTCGAATTTATTTGAATTTATTCCATTTTGAAATAATTAAAGAATTTAACTTTGCAAATAAAATTTTGTTGAAAATATTTTATTTGAGTCCCAAAATGTTCCAAAATATTTTCCAGAATTTTTCTGGAATTTTTCTGAGTCTTTTGCTATTTTTAAATGAATTAAATGAATTTCTGGGAATTAATTGAATTATTTAATCGCTGGAATTTTGAACCGGGTCGGTTACTGTTCCTCGGGTCCGACCCGAACCGGACCGCGCCGCTTGATTTGGTCAAACCACGTCGCGCCGAGCCCAACCCTAACCCTAGATCCGAAACCGTCCGTTTCTGATCGGACGGATGAGATCGAGCCGCGTCACGCGCGCGTGTGGAGCGTTGGATCCTGGCTAGATGGACGCACGCGATGCGGCCACGTCATCGTTGTCTCTGAGATCGACTCGGACTCCGCCGCTCAACGGCCGCGCCGCAATCTCCGCGGTGATCTTGGACGTCGAGGCCGTATTTAAAGCATGGACCCGTCCCCGAGAATCTCCGTTTGACGCCGCACCTTTTGCCCCAAGCCACGCCGCCCGAGCCACCGTCTTTGCTGAGGAATAGCTCGCCGTAGTAGGGTTAGGGCTTCGCTTCGGATTCTTGCGCGTGCCGCCGCCGTCAAGCCGTCTCCGCCGTGTTGGAGCCCGGATCTGGAACCGCAAGGGCAAGGCGCATCGGACCGCACCATCCATCTCGCCGGAACTATGCCAAAACGCCGCGGGCTTGGTCGTCTTCCCCGACTCCGGCGGAGCAGCGTCACCGCAACGCCATCGTCGTCCTCGAAGCACGCCGGCCGTTCGATCCAAATCCAACGCACGCGGTGAGTCCACGTCACCACGAAACGAAATCCACGTTTCGGTTTTTGGATCTGATCCAAACCGTTGGATCTAGATCCAACGTTTAGATTGACCCACGTGGCTGCGTAGCACCGTGCGTTAGTGGAATCTAGCCATTCGATCGAGATCGAACGGTCAAGATTGATCGCGTTCGCCCAAACGTGCATCACCCAGATCCGATCTGGGCCGTTGATTTTCAAATCAACGGCCGTGATCATGCCACGTGCGCCATGACCGCGCGTGCACGCATGAGTGCGAGTCACTGACACGCGGGGCCCGCGTGTCAGAGGGCCCACGCTGGCCACCGTACACGCGGGCGCGTGAACCTGCGCCGCCGGCGGACCCACTGTTACCGACACGGCCGATGGACCGGGTCCACCGTGGACCGAGCCGTGCGCGTGGACCAGTGCTAACGTCAGCCGCCCAATCAGGGGCTGACACGTGTCCCTGCTGACGCAATAAAAGAATTTCCGAAAAAGAAAATGATTTATTAATCTGAATTTTGAATTCAAATTTGTTTCAAACTTCAAATGCTTATAACTTTTGCATTTTAACTCCGATTCGAGTGATTCAAATTTCTAAATTTGTATAAAATTGAGATATACCTAATGATGAATTTTATTTAATTTTTGGACTAAAGTTTTTTCTCTGTAATATTATTGAATTGATTAATTAAACTTTAAACGCTTATAACTTTTGCAGTTTAACTCCGAATTTGACGTTTCCAGTTTCTAAAAATTCATAAAATTATGCTCTCTCTGTTTGTGAACTTTATTTGGATGTTTGGACACTTTTTGTCTACTGTTTTATTCATTTGTTGCTATTTGCACGCGTTACGAGTAGACGTTGAAGTGCCGGAAGGATTCGAAGGAGAAGTATTGACCCAGGAACCAGCTCAGGACCAAGAGCAAGTACTTTTTGAAGGCAAGTTGTGCTTTGACCATGTTGATCCCATTTTGAAACCTATTTTGATTCAATTTATTGCATTCTAGCTTAATTAGAAAATACTTTATTTAATCCCGGGGAATTAGATAAATGCCAATTTGTTGTATGACACCTTGATTAATTAAATATGTGCCATGACCCCTTGTCACCCTAGTTGTGGATTACTAGTTGGACACTACTAAATTGCCAACATGGGTTTGTAGATCGTTGTATTATATGGCTTAGACCTGCTACGTGCTCATGACATGATTTTGGACAATCAAATGTTAATATTGACTTAATGATATATTGAACCTGATTTGGAAAGGTATCATGTGTTGTGCTATTGATGGCACGTGGTGCATGGTAATCAACTGGGGTTTGATAAATAGTTTTCGACCGGGGCATGTGGCAAGAATGATCAGGTGGGCCAGCTGTGGCACCGGGAATGTTGGTTTGGTTCTTCGGGTAGTCTTGCCCTAGTCACCCTAAGGACTTAACCTTGCAAGCCTTTGAACTGAGTCAAGCGTGCAACCACATGTCTGTAATGGGACGGACCTAGTTGATTAAGTTGCTAATAACGTACCTGTGGGACCTCAGGATGTCAACTACACCCTTTGTGTAAGTTGAACGGGGGAGCGTCTGGGTGAGGCCAGGTACCCATCTAACGGTTGGTTGGCCTAAACTTCGCCTTAGCTAAGGGAAGGGTTAGTGTGCAACACCGGAGAGGACCACTTGTATTGTTAGAAGTTTCCGAAAGACTTTGTTACGGGAACTCATCTTTGTGGTGTTTGACTGTATCTTGTGGGTAAAGTGCATAACCTCTGCAGAGTGTAAAATCTATTCGAATAGCCGTGTCCGCGGTATTGGACATCGCTCGGGAATTACAGTCAAGGGTTAGACTTTCACGAAAACAATTTGGGCTTGGAAATGGGTTTTGGTTTAAAGAATGATGTTGATGGAAATGTGGACTAGGATTGGGAAAGATGTTCACTAAACTCCTTGAGAAGTTATCGATCTTGTACTTGTTTCTATTGCTTTTGAATCTACTTATGTTACTTGTCAAATGCTGTTTACTGCAAACATACCTTGAGCTATTCCTTTGTATCAAGCCATGCATATAGTATATTAGCTTGCATTCTGTGCATGACTTGCTGAGTACCAAGTACTCACCCTTGCCGCAATACAACACCAGTTGAAGAGGAGACTACACCAGCTTTGGAGGAGGAGCTCCGAGAGGAACCGTCTACTTAGGGAGCAAGCCCAGTCAGTTGCCTGTGGTATACTGGATGGCGCCACGAAGTTATCTTATATTTCCGCTGCTATTATTTCCCTCTTAATAAGTTTCGCCCTGCGTGGCGTATATTTGTAACTTGACCATAAGGTCGAGCAACCAGTTTGACTATTTAGTTAAAGTACTTTATTAGTATCGAGTGGTATGATTGTGATATTTACCGATGTTAAGACTGTGTGCACTAGCGCGTTCCTGGACTAGTGCTGAATACACAGAGGGTCCGGATTTGCAAATTCGGGTGCCGACAGAGACCATGTGGAGAAGGGTGATATAGTGCTCTATTTTGTGAAGAGTGACCACCAATTGGCTGATATTTTTATCAAGCCTTTGGATAGCTCCAGATTTGTTGCCCTGAGAGGAGAGCTTTGAGTCATAAGCCTATATGGCATATCTTAATAGGGAGTTGGTTTGTATTATATGTATTGTATGTTTATTTTCAGTATTTCATCTTTGTTTGCATTTTGTGGGTATTATGGAGTTGAGTCTTTAGCTTTGGAGTTCACTTCACTTAGACTTCTGGCATGCTTCTACATGGACCTCTCATCTTATGCAATAGGTTGCTATCTTGCATAATTAGTTTTCTCTCTTCTCTCTAGGTTGAGTTCTATCACAGTCTTGTAGGTCTAATAGGTGTTGGCCTCTAGGTAAATAGGGTCTGTGTGTACTCCCTAGCTCGAGTCGTAGAGTTAGCTTTCCTATGTTAGTCATATGGAGAAGATGAGTGAGGGTTTGAGTTGTAGTTTTTCTTCACCATCTTATCTATACTCTATAGTCACCAAGACAGGCACTTCCTTGACCTTCTCTTCTCATCTTATGTTTCTGATTTCAGTCGAGCTTATTTGGGATTTTTTTTGTATATTAATTCTGCTCATAACTCAACTTGAATCAGAATTGTGCTTAAAATTGACTCACTTATTGAGGGCAAGTTTTTGAAACTGATTATCATGCATTGCAAATAGACTTATTTTCTATTTTTGAGCTTTATCTATTATGCAATTGAATTAATTATGATGCTACGCATCTTGCTAATTTTCTGAGGATCGTGCTAGCTTAATCTTATATAAATTGTGCTAATTCATCATGCTAAGTTTGCTGAACCTTAAAAATTGAGCTTTGATAAAAACTTGATGGAAAAATGTAGCTTATACTTGCTCGATTTCTCTACTAGGTGCTTATGCTATGCTTTGTGAAATCTTGAGTTTCTCTAGAGTCTCTAGAGCAACTTGAGTTAAGCTAGTTTGTTGCATTCTAGAATCCTCAAAATATTCATTAATATAAGTGCTGAAAATGTTGAAAAATTGACTTCTTGTTTTTGAGATCGTGCTGATACTATTCACCCAATTATTGCTCACATCGAACATTGTTCATCCAACCAGTTCGGAGCACTGTTCATCTGAACTCCACTGGTCAGATATTGTTCATCCGACCAACTGTTTGGATTGTAAAAATTTTCTAAAAAATTACAAAAATGACTGGTAATTTGCCAATCCACTTCAGTAACCAATGGCTCACCATTATTGCAGTTGACAAAGACAGTGGTAATTAATATGCTTGTAGCCCTTGCACCGCTCCAGCATAATATACGTCAAGTTCCATCTAACCTTCATATCAAGGTTGAATCTTCTTAGTTCTTTATTGTTGGCCTTGTAGTACTATGAGAACTATGCAAATCTTACAGATGAATCATTAACAAACTGAATAGCTTTGTGTATGTTATCCAAACTATTTTTTATTACAATCAAACCTGCTTGCATAATGAGATTAATAATGTGGCATATGCATCTCTGGTAGAGTACAAAACCTCTAACATAAGTCTCCAGATGTAGTGAGAGATAATCCATAGCCATCGTGTTAGCTGTTGCATTATCAAGAGTGATGAAAATAATTCTATTTTCTATTTTAAAGTCGGTAATAACCTAAAGTACATGGTTAGCGATAGCCTCTCCGGTGTGTGACTCGGAGATTGGCCTAAACCCTATGACCTTTTTGTTTAGTACGTAGTTGTCGTCTAAGTAATGCGCAATAATACTAATATAAGCTGCTCTTTGATGTGAGGAAGTCCATATATCTGATACTAAGGCAAAGGAAAAACTATCTACCATGAAAGTCTATTTTAACATTTCTAGTTTACTTGTAAACATTTTATAAATGGCACGTATTGTTGTTGTTCTACTAACATGTTGGTATTGGAGGCAAAAACCACATTTCACCATTCTTTCAAAATTAGAGTTCTCACACATTCTAAGTGAAAGATCCGTCGTAACTATCTAATGTGCAATTTTGTCTCTAGCTTCATCGGCATTGTATACCCACGTACTTACCAAACCGTCGGTGTTGAAGTTAAGTTGTGTCTAGATGTTCTCGTCCGACCTCCGTCCTGTCGATATCTTTTTCAAGCATGTCTCTTCAGATGATCTATTCCACCACATGCACATGCAGACAATTTAGCTTGATAGTATTTGCAAATAGTATACACTAACTCACATCCGTCCATAATTTCGATGGTTCTGTCCATGTGTTGCCAGCACCACGCCCGTCAAGTGCCGGATATGGATTCCCATCCCGGTTGAATCAATGTGGCGGCATCCAAGCTCGGTGCCGATACCGACGCCTATCCCTGATACACCGATGCAGCGGCATCGGAGCTCGGTGCATCGGAATGTAAGAGGCATCCTCGATGCATGTGTACCATCCAAATAACGATCATCCATGTCATAGTCTCCCATGCTGGGGGACAGTTGGCGCGGATCGATCTCTTCATCCCGTCAAGGGGGACTTGGAGAGCGAGGGTATGCTCTCCTACTTTTACTCTTGTGAAACATTTTATTATGTGGAGGAAGAGTAAAAAGAGAGCAAATTCGGACTAAACAAAGAGAACAAATGAGAGTGCGAGTAGAATGTGCTAAACAAATGAGGGTGAGAGATGTGCTGAGGGTTGAACAAATGAGAGTTTTCAGGCTCATTTTATAGCATGTCCGTTGAAATGCCCATTGAAAATTGAAATCAGGTGCGGGAATGCAGGATAAAATTTGAAATTGCCTTGTTTCTTTTCACGCATCACATCGATGTCCCTCTCTCTCTCTCTCTCTCTCTTGTTGAAATGCATTTAGGCGCGTATGCGCGGGATGGAAAAGGCACAAGATAAAAATTAAAATCAACTTTGTTTCTTTTCACTGTCACATCGATGTCTATTTACATATTTCAATGCGTCATGTCGCTGTCTCTGCAAAATTTGAAAATCATGTCGCGTTGTGATTTTAACTGTTGGAAGAAATTTTTACAGTGGCTACCGGTTGTCTCTCCCTCTTTTCTTTTTCTGCCTACCCCCAGACCCCGGCTTTTTGCCTCCCGCGTGATCTCACGATCTCCCAAACTCCACTCCTCAGCTCCCGCGCTATCAATCCACTCAGCACCACGCCTCCTTGGCTCCGTGCGTGCCTCCATGCCCGGTCGTGGCCAGTCCCCACTCCCCAGTTCCCCACCGTGTCGCTCCCTTCCTCCTCTCCCTCTCTCCCCCAACCAACCGCCCCCTCGCCTCCTCACCGCGCTGCCACCTCCCATCCTTTCTCCCTCTCTCTCTCCCCTACAGTCGACAGCCCCCTCACCTCCTCGACTCCCAGTTCACCTCCCGTAGCCTCGCCTCCCTGGCCCCCTCTCTCTCTCCTCCGGCGTCGCTCACCTCCCACCCTCCCCACCCTCTCTGGTGCCCCTTGCCTCCCTCCATCCCCACCATCTCCGGTGTCCCTTCCCACTGAGCCAGCACCGCTCCCTCCCCACCCTCTCCGGTGCCCCTCGCCTCCCTCCCTCCCCACCCGCTCCGGCACCGGCGTGCGAGGCGGTGGCTACGCAAGGTGGCCCAGCGGCCACAGGGCGCGAGGAGGTGGGCGCGTGAGCGGCGGACGGGTCGAGGTGGTGGGCGCGCGAGGCGGTGGACAGCCACGGCGCCCGACGTGGCGGCTACGCAAGGCAGCCCGGCGACCACGGGGCGCGAGGTGGCCCAGCGGCCACGAGGTGCGAGGTGGTGGGCGTGTGAGGCGCAGCTCGGCGAGCACGCGAGGCGGCCACGGGGTGTTAGGTGAGCTGTGTGGGTGTGCGAGACCGCGGTCCAGGTGGGCACACGAGGCGGCAGACGGCCATGGCGCCCGACGCGGCGGATGTGCAAGGCGGCTCGGTGGTGGAGACGACGAGCGCATGGCTGGAGATGCGGCGGCCAGGACGGGGACCGTCGATGGAGACGACTCGGCAGCACGGCGGCAATGCGGCACCCCAGCGACTCCCCAGGCCTCCTCTTCCATAGCCCTGCCATGGTTTGTCAGGCCCACTGCAGTGCACCGGGGAGTGTCTCTGGGCCCGTGATGCCATTGCCGTGCTGGGCGTGCCTTTGGGCCCGTGATGCCGTTGCCGTGCCGGGCCTGCCGCCCATCGTGATCGGTTCTCGGACCCGACACGACCTGTATTACAGTTACGTACCGACCCTGCACGACACAAAGCCATGCCTTGCTGGGCTTTGGATCATACCACCCCGCCATGCCTCGGGCCAGCCCAAAAGAGTCCGACCCAAATGCCCTCCTCTTACTACAACGTATATATGCAAGTATTGTACTTCGCGCCGAGGTAAGACTTTATTTTGGTTCTCTCCTTAGCTTCTTAAAGCCATTCAGCTCCTCTCTCTCTCTCTCTCTCTCTCTCTCTCTCTCCGCGTTCTTACCAGTGCGTCGTCCTCGGCGTCCAAACTCCAAACTCCAAAGCTACAGCGTGCTCTCCCCGACGCAAGAAGAGAGCAGCAGCGGCTAGATCAGTCGATCGGGCAAATAAAAGAAGCGAAGCGGCGACCGGCCGAGAGATCAACTAAGGTGGATCCCCGGAGGCATGGAAAGAGGCCCCTACCCGCCGACGAGGAGAAAGAGGAGCCGCCACCGGCAGTCGCAAAGCTCGAGCAGGAGGAGCACCACCACCACCATCTTGTCGCGCAGCAGGGAGCTTCCAGCGGCGGCGGAGGCGGAGGCTCAAGCGCGGCGGCCGGCCAATCGCCGGAAGCGTACGCGCAGTACTACTACTCGGCGCGCGCCGACAACGACGCCTCCGCCATGGTCTCCGCTCTAGCCCACGTCATCCGCGCGCCCCAAGACCGGCAGCAGCCCTCGCAGCAAGCCTTCTACCCCGTCAGACCCGCCGCCGCCGCACCAGGGGAGCAGCAGCAACAGCAGCTCGGCCACGCCCCCGCCGACGCCGTCGAGGAGCAAGGTAATCAACATCGATCGATACAAGCATGGTATTTTTGTCCGTGTGCGCGTACGATTGCGAGAGCATGGCACGCGCGGCTTCTGCTCAATCGCAGCCATTTGGAGGCTTCGCATCAGCCAAACACGTCCTAGATAGCTGTTGCTCTCGAGCTTTCTGCTTCTAATTCCAAACGCTAGCTAGCTGGTAATTAATCTGTCTTGCTTAGTAGTGGAGGTAAAAAAGGTTAATAATTAAAATCTCAGCAAAGTACATTATTTTGCCGGTTTCATGCACGGAGAATCGGAGTGTGACACCCTAACCAAAGATTCATTCAGAGCCCTCCCTATAGAACGGATCCACACATCTACAACACCTTGCTTATACATTCGTTCTCGCTTTGTGTAAACTGGTTAATCCAGATGTACTACTTTTGAACCTAACTGATATTATATACTAATACAACTTACTTTAGACAATTAATATGGGACTAATATCACCACCACTCTCCATGGACCATATAAGCCTTTACATCAATAGGCTAGGTATTACACTTACCTTTTTAAGGGTTGATGTCCTCCCAACACACCGTATATGCGACCGATATCTAGAATCACCCCTTAGTACATATGCTATACTGTGTGTTCACTCCGGACTCACACGCGCCATGCACATAGCTCACTCCTTTCCCACACGCGCTCATACAGTGAAGATTAATGCTTTTATATCATCTTTTAACACTCTGACTCAAAATTCACTCAAAGCCTAGTCCACTATGAGGCGGCCTGCACATGCATAGCACATCACGTTCATTTTTATCATCGCTTCATGTAAAAAAGGTTAATATAAAAATACTATATTTAAACTTAACAAGTATTATATACTACCGTAACTCACTTTAAACAAATAATAATTATTACAAGAGATACACTACTTACTATGTATTCCAACTCTCCTTAACTCGTTGAATTATGCTCGAATATTTTATGCGAATACGTGTGATACGTTAGCTCTGACGAAACGTACTTGTAAATGGAGTAAACACAGATTAATTATCAAGTGGCGGTAATAAATTAGTAATTAAGCATGCTTGCGGATGGATGCGCAGGGAGGCGGCGGCACTACAGAGGGGTCAGGCAGCGGCCATGGGGGAAATGGGCGGCGGAGATCCGGGACCCCAAGAAGGCGGCGCGGGTGTGGCTTGGCACCTTCGACACGGCGGAGGACGCCGCCATCGCCTACGACGAGGCCGCGCTGCGCTTCAAGGGCACCAAGGCCAAACTCAACTTCCCCGAGCGCGTCCAGGGCCGCACGGACCTCGGCTTCCTCGTTACCCGCGGCATCCCCGACTATCACCAGCACCACTACCCCGCCATGGCGGTGCCGGCAATGCCGCCGCCGTCTCAGCAGCAGCACCCGACCGTAGTGCCGTACTCGGACCTCATGCAGTACGCGCAGCTGCTGCAAAGCGGCCGGGGAGAGGCTGCCGAGGCGTCGCACCTCACGATGATGGGTACCGGGGGCGGCGTCAACCTGCCGTTCGTCGCCGTGCCTCCGTCGCCGTCGTCCTCTTCGTCATCTGCGCCGCAGATACTCGACTTCTCGAGGCAGCAGCTCATCCGGGCCGGCCCGCCGTCGCCTGCGGCAGCAATGTCGGGCACCGCGGCGCAGCCCGCGTCGTCGTCGCCTGGTGCATGGCCGTACGTCGGCGAGCCCAAGAATAAAGACTTGTAAGATCGACGATGGATCGATGCATGCATGAAAGCTGGCCTACAATGTGGCGATCGATCGAGGAGGCTGCTTTGCTCTAGATGAGGAATGTGCATGGGGGTAAGTGGTGGAGATTTTTGCTGGTTAATTAATGAGCATTTCTTTTCTTTTGATCCTCTTTCTTTTCCTAAATTCTGGCTCTTCTTTTGTTCATTTTTAGTCTCTTGGAGCAACTCTTAACGAGCTAGCTGCCTAGCTAGCTACCTACCATGTGTCATTGTTTGCTGTTTTCCCACTCTTTAGTTCGACTGTGAACTACTCCAACGCAAGAAAAGAGGAATCTTGTTGGTTAAACACGACCTGTTTTTCAAATGATTACCACTTCTTTGTTCGTATCTTTGGAGTATGGGAAACTTGTCCGATTAATATTCTCTTTGGCTGACATTAGATTGTACGAATGAAAACCACGTCGATTGATGAATATTAGATGACTTTACGAGACATTGTTTTCAGACATGGTATCAATCAAAATTAATAGAGAAATTTTACGGTGCAGTATACTGGTAGTATATAATGTGTAGTAAAAATTATATCTAACCATTGATTTATTAAGGTTATTTCTACTACTCTACTACCAGATGAAGTATACGTAAACTCTGGTTAATCTGATCCATTGGATCGAAAAGAAGGAACGATTCCTATTCAATTTAGTGTACTGTAAAAGAGCTCAGTTAATAACCCTAAGAAAAAAATGGGGAATATTCATCAATTAGCTTCTTCTTATTATTATTATTTTGACTTTTTCGGGTATCCAAATTGTTCTTTTATGTCTTGTTGCATTGGGCATTTGTTCTATCAATTTGTCTCCTTGTTAAGTCTAATCATATTGAAGCATGTGTCATATTATTCTGGCTTGCCTTATTCTGGCATGCCTTAAATGTATATATATCATTTTTCAAACTCCAACCAGATGTACTTATACAAAAATAAAAGTTAGAACCATGAAGAATTAAACGCGAAAGCCGTTTGGTGAAGGCATTTTGCTTTTGCAATGATGCTTTGAGGATGATCCACAGGTATTAGTAACCAAGATTGCTGAAGTCATCCATTTCTTTAATTTCCAAATGCTTTGTAACCTACATATATTCCAACCTTGAAGCATATATACTATACATTTATGCTGGTTCTTAATGAACACATGAACATGCATGTGCCACGTATATATATATATATATCTTAAGTTGGTCAGAGATGTAGCCCTAGTTATATAGTCACAAGCTTGTAGTATGTAATACTAAAATATTTAGATTTGTGATTTGGTATCATGTACATGTCGAGATTTATTCGACCAACTTGCCTACATGTGATGATACGAACATATGGAGGAACCTAGCCTCATCCCCACCCCGTGCTACACTGCTACCTTCTAGAAGAATATGGTCGATGTACTGATTAAATGCCAAATCATGCACTCAACTGTTTTTTTATTGGCGTATCACTACAACTGTCTAACTGTCTATCCAAGCTATATATTAATGAACATATAATCACTTAAACAGATACATTATCTTTGTCACGATCTACCAAGAATGAATGTTTTTTTTTTTTGGGTGCAAAGTTCTGGATTTCATTAAAATTGATTGCAACTTCCAGAAGAGTTGGGGATCGAAAACTGATTACATTGATTTGTTTGGGAATTTTTGTATTTGATACAAGATTTGATCCGTATTCACAAAACGATCAACATTTTTGCGTATTTACAGAAAATCCACTCATACCCGGAATTTGAAATTCCGTTTTTGAATGCCCGGAATTTCAATTTCCGGTCTACATTTTTTCAGAATTTCAAATCCCGGTTTTGGTGTATTTGGAATTTGAAATCTCAGTTTTGGAGTATATTTCCGGGTATGCCATACTCGGAATTTGATAAACCAGGTATGGGTGGCAGCTGGTGTACAGTGATTTGGATCGATGATAAACCAGCAGAGAGCACAGCTTGGTTGGCTGGGCTCTCCCCAAGCTGAATGACAAGAGGAGGCTTCTCCAAATCATCGATCCAATACTGGAGGGACAATATTCAGTTAGAGCTAGCTGCTCACAAAGCCTGCATCGTCTTGTGAAATTCCATGAAAATGTAAACCGAAATTTGAAATTTCAGGTATTCAAAAACAGAATTTCAAATTCCGGGTATGAGTGGGTTTTCTATAAATACGCAAAAGTGTTGTATCGTTTTGTGAATACAGATCAAATCTTGTATCAAATACAAAAATTTCCGATTTGTTTTCATTAGGATTTTTTCTTCACTATACCTGCTCTTTATTATATTTCCTTCTTTCAACACACCTTTGTTTCCTTCAATTCCTTTTCTTTAATTTAATTATTTAGTGTGTTTATGTATGGTTAGCATGCACGTTGTGGTGTTCCTCTTTTCCTTTGCTTTCGTGATGGCCTGATGGGTACAAGTATCGAAATTTGACGCGCATTTTTATTTGGGTATGTGCTATTGCTACCTGGCAGCTAGCCGATGCAGAAAAGGCCAGCTTTCGAGTTAGGCATGACTCATGTACTTCAACTCATCATTTATCGATGCCAAAGAAACGGTTGATAAACATTGGAGCCGAACCTTTCACGCGCACTTTACTACTACATGTTGAGATGGTCTTCCACGTATACTTGCCCATGGCACCTAACCTGTCTGGTCATGTCCTTGATAGTGGATAAGACATGACAGAATAACAAGCTTCTGATCATCAGTCTACGCCTAACAAATTAAGGCCTAGACCTAACTTGCAAATATCCTTGCATTGACATGTTTCATTTCTTTTAAGAATATATTTGGTTAAAGTGTACGCGAACCTACTTATACTTGTTTACTGATCATCGTTCTTCAGGTGCTTTAATCCTAGTTAAATTACTAACCATTCTTCATGTGTTTTTATCTTAGTTGAATTACTAATCATGCTTCGAGTGCTTTATTAGGAATTATATTAGCTTCGCTTTGCATAAAAGTATATATACACTGCTAGAATCCGTGAGTTCCCTGAGTGCTGACTGCGCGCAATAGGATATAATAATAATAATAATAATAATAATAATAATAATAATAATAATAATAATAATAATAATAATAATAATAATAACTACAACTATCTTCAAAGGGAAAGGAATCCACGCATTTTAGGCCGTCCATGTCAGCGTTTTGGCTAAAAAGGGACCGCCAGAAGTTTTGCCAAAAAAACCCTCAAGATTCCAAGATATGCATCGGTACTTTTACACAAAGGCCCTCATGGTTCTGAGAAATTACGAAGAGTTATTTGCCGGCAAATTTGCATGAAGGTCCTCACGGTTCCAAGAAATTACGAAGAGGTCTTGCGTCGGCAATTTTGCAAATTACAAAAGATAACTACACCATCAATTTTGCATGAAGGTCCTCACGGTTCCAAAAAATTATGAATAATAAATATGCTAGCAATTTTGCACAAAGGTCCTCATGACAATTCCAGAAAATTACAAATAATTAATACATCGGCAATTTTGCACAAAGGTCCTCGCGGTCCCAAAAAAAAACAAAGAGCTCCTGCGCCGGCGCATTTGCAGAAAGGTCCCTGAGTCATCCAACGTGGAGGTTTCCCTGTTGTGAGAGCTCTAGACTAAAATTCGTTCGGCGTAGTGTAGTGCGTGGCACGAGCTAGTATACATAAACTGAGGAAAACCTAGCTAGTTAGCTTGATCATTTGCCAGCTATGGTAATATATATCAACATCTCATTTGCCTGAAGTGGTACAAAGCATTTCATTTGCGATGTATTCATGATATCTGGGATCATATGAAAGCTTAGCTATCATAACTGATGAATTGTCTGACGATATATAACGAGTTTTACTTGTCTAGCTCATCAACATTCTGAAATAAGGGTGTGGATCTAAAAAAAAAATATTTCTGAAGGGGTGTGGTGTACATGTAGATCATATTTATGGCAGGCAGTATATGTATGTATCTGTTTGCACCAAAGTTCAGCGCGTATGGTAAATATCGGCTTAATTTAAAATACAGAAAGTTTGACGCAAGCGATGGAAAAGGATACACTGTGAACAAGGAATCCGTCGCCAAAACGGAAAGAAATCGGATCAAAACCGATACAGATCTGGTTGCTGTATCTATGTAGGACTCGAGTCGTGGCCGATACAAATTCAGTTACCATAAACGAAAGATGTGGCCGACGCAGATTGGGTTGATGTAACCATGCGGGACTCGAATCGGCTGAAGTATATAAAAGGGACCGACCATGAGACGATGGCATCATCGACAAATCAATCAACACATACCTCTGTTTACGTTTTTTTTTACGTTTTTCTAGTTTTCGTAGCAATCCTTCCTCTGTAAGCTGTCGAGATCAATAAAGAGTTGCGTATCGCCGATTTGTTGTTTTCATCGACTTGTCTCCAGGTTTGATCTACTTTACTTGTTGCGCATCGCCTTTCAAGATCTACCTTTACCTTCAGATTAGCCTTAATTGGCTAGTCTAGTTATCCCCTCATCAGCCTTTAGCCGACCGGTGTTAAGCCGATAACAGTTATCGGCTGGTTGAACTCACTATCGTATTACCTTGTGACAAGGTCAAATTGACTGGCACGCTTTCAAACCCGGCGTTTGTCTCGTGTGTTTGAAGCAGAAAACCCTACTTCAAGTTTTTTGCGCAAATAGTATCATATATAATTATGTGATTGGTATAATACATATTGTGTTTTGGGAATAAATTCCTGAAAAAAAAACTAAATAAAACACTATTTTCTCCTTTTGAAAGGCCTTTTAGAAGCAACTAGTTCCTTTTCTCTTGTCCTTTCCACTCGAGGAATCACATATATTTGCATAATCATTATTTTCCTTTATATTTTGTTACAGAATTAATATGCACATGCATTGAATGTTAACAGGAATCTTGTTCTCCCTTTATTTGCCATGCTCCTTTTTTTTCGCCTATCTCTCTCTGCCTTATTCTGTTTGTTTTTTCCCCCTATATGCATGCCGCCAAGTGCCAATTTCTGTGTCCCAAGACGCAATTTCCACCAAGTTAATACTAATTAACTTGTGCTGTCATTTTCAGAAACATGCTGAAAAAACCGTTTAATTAATCTATACATACATATATCTTTTATTTCTCCAGTAACTTGTACCGATCGACATTCTTACCACGTACGTCTGTCTAGCTGTCATAATTTATGTCTGTCATAGCTAGGCTCATAGCTAGCTTAATTAATCAGTTATATCTGCGATGACCACTAGCTAGGTTAGTTTTGATGGAGTAGCTGCGATCCGCATATGCGCGTGGCATCTCATTTTTTCTATGTGCGGTAGTTTCCTATTTAATTCAAGATTTGACCTATATTCACAAAACAATACAATACTTTCGCGTATTTATAAAAAATCCACTCACATCCAAAATTTGAAATTCTGGTTATGCATACTCGGAATTTATGGTGTATTTGCCCTATACCTGATTTTTGAAAAACCGGGTATGGGATTTTTTTTGCTTATTTTAGCACGATTTTGACTAACAAAAATAGAGGGAAAAAGAAAGCCCCGGCCATACCCGGTTTTTCGGGTATGAGGTATTTTTTTTTTTGCTTATTTTAGCATAGTTTAATAAGCAAAAAAAAACCTTGTACCCGGTTTTTCAAAAACCAGGTACGGAGCAAATATGCAATACCCGAGATATAGGAAACCGAATACGTCATATCCGGATTTGAAATTTCGGATATGCATAACCAGAATTTCAAATTCCAGGTATGAGTGGATTTTTTGTAAATACACAAAAATATTGTATTGTTTTGTGTATCAAATACGAAAAATTTCCCGTTTGTGTCTCTTCATCGATACGTCCCTGTAACTAGCGGTGGATGGACGTACACGTACGAGTGCAGTGTATATGTACGTGTGTGTGCGCGCTCTGATCGACTACGTACTACTGTCCGATGCATGAGCGTGAGTGCTGGCCCCGGCTAGCATGGACGTGACGAAACCCTGTGTATTTCGTTGCACGCACATGCGGTTGGCAAAATAAAGATGCTAAGTCTGTTTTAAAATATAAGACTTATTTTTATTTTGTATAAAGATTAAGGCCCCGTTTGGTAATTTGGAACCAGGCCGTTTCTACTAGAATCTAGGAGAAACCCAACCAAACGAGCTAAAGCTTGAAACGATTCTTCTCGGAACGTTTCTTCTTTTTCCATGTCGAGGCCGAATCGCTCTCAACCCCGTTCCACCCCGATTCACAGAATCCAGACAACTAGCCAAACGGTTTCCAGACAGTGATTCTGATTCTAGCTGAAACGTTTCTACCAAGAATCTGAAACCGTTTCCGTTTCTACTAGAATCTGAAACCGTACCAAACAGGGCCTAAGATTATTATAAAATTAGGAAAGATACGAGAGAAAATGGCTTAGATACCCTCACTTAACTGCCTTAAAGATGAGAGATAATACTTTATGTGGGTGATAATTAATGAATAAATGCATATGGTTGAGAGAGAATAAATAAAGATATAGTAGGAAATACTTCATTAATTTTACACACAAGCCTTATATTTTTAAATAAGACCATTCAAACTATAGGTTTTATATTTCTAAACGGGGAGAGTATATTCGTTCCGTTCGTTCTTTGGTTAGAAACTTGGAATATAGTACTTTCAATCCGGTCTTCAAAACATAGATTTGACCATTAATTTCTGTTATGATGGCACCTATCATAGGTTCTATCCAAAAAACGTCAGTGATGAATGTTGTGTCATCACTGACGGTTTTTTTTAGCTAGAACCATCTGTGTTGTATAGTTATCACATACGGTTCTATTATAGAACCGTCTGTGATGACAGCCGTGTATATAAGCACGGGCTGCAAGCCTCCCAAACCCTAGCCAGTCATTCACGCAAGTACTCAATCTCTAACCTCCTCCACCACGCCATCGTCGTCACCCTTGTATGCCTCCTACCCAAGGTGTCATCGTCATCCACCCGCTAACCTCCTCATCCATGGCAGCAGCCTCCTCCTCTCCGAGCTCACCCCCTCCTCTCCGCGCCGGCCTCCTCCACCCGCCGGCCTCCTCGTCACCGTGTCGTCCTCCTCACCCCGCATCCTCCTCCTCACCCACACCGCATGGCTAGGTTTGCTTCGTGGTTTCCTTAGAATTTATTTATCCTGCTCCAATGCATCATTAGTTCATTACTATCTCTCTTTTTGGCATATCTTTGTCTCTTACTGTTTTTACCTGTAAGTTTGAGAATATACGTGGGTATACATGTTATGTCATTTCGGTTGGAAGGATATTGAAACCTTTTTGTTCCTAGAATTCCGACTAGGAGCCTATGTGCATTTAATTAGAGTTGATTCTATTGCTCAGTGATGGCCTTATGTTAGTATTTATATATGAATATAGTAACTGTTCGTGTATCTTTTGGGGTCATGTCTAATTGTAAGTGATTGAAAAAATTGTAATGGACTACAGATTGGTATTGTATCGTGCTATAGTAGAGTTAGTGAAATACTAGTGTCTATTGTGTTTTATTTGGTTTGGGCTAGAAATCAAACTGCTAGAATGGTTTGCATTGGTTATTAATAATGTTTGTGAGGTTATTCTTTTTAAGGTGCATGCTCATATCTCGGTCTCAGCTAGGTGTTCTTTTTCTCATGTATGTTTTGTGAGTATTCTCAAACTACTGTCATTACTTGCTTTCTTTATATTGCAAAGGGGTTAGTTATTTAATTTGAGGATCTTGCACGTGGGAGACATTTGTTCGATGACGATTGGGCTGTAGAGAGACTATTTGTGACAACAAACATCTTGGAGATAATCAATTGTTTAGGTGTTCCTGCTTGTGTTGTTGATCGGCTAGCTATGTATTAGCTTAGTAAGCTTCTCTTGTGATTGCAGTAAGCTTTCTAGTATGATGTTTTATTATCATTTGCATAATTCTTGGAGATAATCAATTGTTTAGGTTACTAAAATAGCCAAGTTTTAAAAACTGATAATTATTTTGAAGTGAGGTAAGGTTGTCATAAATAAGTCTACGAGCTTATCCCTAGTGGCTAGAAAGGCCTTTTTAAGGCAACCTAACATCCAAGAAAAAACTAAAATCAACTTGAGAATTATTGCTAGTTGTATGTCTCCCACGTGCAAGCTGGTTGTCTTTTGTTTAAAATCTTCAATCTACACACATATGATTACTCTCTTTTAATCATGACATGCTACATGCATATAATTTCTTAATGAGAACTATTAATTTATAATTGCTTTTAATCATTGCTTTTAATCGCTTTTGTTACAGATGTGTTGTAAAAGATAATAACAATTGCAATTTCCAAACTTAATTGGGACATCAACGCATTTTCCCTATTTAAGATCGCTTAGAAACTGTGGACATTTCATATCATGCACCAACTGGCAATTTCATATCAATCAACACTATATTGTTACATTCACAATGGTCTTGCAGAATTTTTCCTACACCCCTCAGTAGAACTTCCATCGTTAGTATCTATTGTTTAAAAATTTTATCTGCTTAGATATTTCTGCAATGATATTTATAAGGTACAATCAGTTATAGTTTTTGTAATTAAATATTTAAACATCCTAGATGCATCGAGGCAACAGCTTGTCTGATCAGGATCGTCTTAAAATATGAAATTTTGTAGCACTTTCATCTCCTTTCTTATTATAATATTGATAGATTCTAAGATAAAATTTATTTCATTCCACGGTTCATCCTAAAAGGTGTCATGTTTTGATTTATCGCTATCACTTTATCCTCGTTCCCGAATGAGAATACCATAGACAACCTTAATACGATAAATTAATCAACTATATACGATGATTTAATTAACTTTATATAATTAGTTAATCAACTCTATAATTCAAGAAGTAAGGTTGCCTATGGTATTCTCGTTTGGGTAGGAGGATGGATTGGAAGGTATAAATCAGAGCATGACAACGTTCAGGATGAGCTATATATGAAATGAAATCGATTTTGCCTTAGAAACCATGCATCAATATTATAATAAAAAGGAGATGAAGCACTACAAATATTGATATTTTAAGACGATCTTGATCAGACAAGCTATTGCCTCGATACATCTATGATATTTAGATATTCAATTATAAAATCTATAACTGGTTGTGTTTGTAAATATCGTTGTAGAAATATCTAAGTAGAGGAAAATTTCGAACAATAGATACTAATTATGGAAGTTCTGTTGAGGGTACAGGGAAAAAAAGAGACATACGGTTCTAAATAAAAACCTTCTATGATAACAGTTTATCACAAACGATTCTTGGCTATAACTGTCTGTAATGTGTATTTCACATACGGTTTATAAACCGTTTGTGATGTGCAACAATTATCACTGATATATAGTTATAGATGAATCGAAAAACCGTTTGTGATGATAGTTTCGAATCGTCTATAATATTATAATTTATAGTATTGTCTATGGCCCTGACCTAAATCTATCCTGCGTCGATCTATCTGATAGATCATATGGACCTACATATATATAGATGAATCTATCCTGCGTCGATCTATCTGATAGATATGGTACCTACATATATATAGATGCGTCGTATGATAGATGGGGAGAGGCATAGCTCGCTGGCACGTAGCGATTCACGGAGATATGGATAAGCAACGGAGATGTGAGATACAGCTCGCTTTTGTGAATTTTGGCTAATTAAGTACCTTTCGGCGGCCGGATATATACCATATGCATGTGAATCAAAACGTGCGTCTGCTTTGTCTCTTCGTTTATGCTCGAAATTAAAGCTAGCCTCGCCGTTCGTCGGACGTGTACGCCGAGTTCCTGGGATGGGCCACATGTATACTTTATATATATATATATAGAAAAATAACTATGTACTATTAAGAGTAAACTCCTTACTCCCTGTATATATACACTCGATGGATGCCTTGGCCGTCCGGAAATGAGAGAGAGAGAAAGAGAAAGGGAGAAGGGGGGGTGGGGGGACAAGAATTCAACCTGAAAACTTGGTGCACTGAAGAAGCTAGGTGCGTAAAATCCGTGCAAATCGTGCAACTCATGTAGACGATGTAATGGGCCGGCCGGTTGAGTGATTGAGCTAGTCCGCTTTAAAGACCGGGTGTCGCGATCTAATTTGTAGTTGTAGAGAAGCCGTCAATATATTGGACCATCAATCGACTGTAACAGCGACCAGCACCCAGTTGAATTGTCTCGAAAAAAATACTTTCGTAGTACTACAAAGTTTTAAAAACGTATCAATAGAAATTAATAGTTAAAACTATATTTTAAAGGTATATACAGTAAAAATACATTATAAATATAGCTAGAAGGTGAGAGTTGAGTTATGGGCACTGAGCATGCATGTCGATCAATTCAGCAAGTGGCAGCATGGCGAGGGTCACATTGACGGCCGGGCAGGCTTTTTTTTGGCACTTGTACCAGGTAAACCGACGCAGGGCATGCAGCTAGCTGCCAGTGCGGTGTGTGCAGCAGGGGGCCAGGGAGTGGAGCGTGTGGTCAAGTCTCTCTTCAAAGCTTTCGGCCGGCTTCCATTCGGTCAACCGGCCGGGGACAGAAATTCCTTTACTCCTACGTATATAGCGCCGGCAAGCACGTCCCTCTCTCCCTAAACCTAATCGAGGCTAGCCGCAACGTCGTAGCAACGTTTTCTCTCGTTCAAAGCTTCCGGCCGACCAGCCCGCCGGCTAATTCAATCCCGGCGCCGCCGCTCCTTTAATTTCAACGTCTGCGGCGGACCCTCCTCGTCCTAGCTTTCACACCGCACGCGTATACAGCAGTAATATCTGCTGCTTCCCAGCCCAGCTCAGCTCAGCATGCGAAAACTACTGGTCTTCTTCCCAGCCCAGCTCAGCTGATCAAGAGATCCATCGATGCAGGAGCACGTACGAGATTCACAAGGTGTGCGCGCGATGGAAGTATGCATCGATCACGTGTCTCTTGAAGTACTAATCCTCCCTCCGTTCTCTTTCAGATCCCGATGGATTAATTCCTGCACGAATTAATGCCCTTTTATACTACTACGTGCTAATTACAATTCTGTGCGTGAATATGTGCACATATATCTCGCCAAGCTACCATCCACATTTTTAATGCATGCTTCATTGTACTGATCAGATACTAAGGCCCGTTTGAGAATTGAGACGCAATAATTCTTTCACAGGAAACAAATGAATTTTATAGGAAATAGTTCGATTCCCAAAAATTCAGGAAAAATTCGTACGTTAATATATAGTATAAAAGAGACAAACGTAATTGAGGTATACTGGTAAATGGTAGTCCTTTTGTTGATAAATATAAGGCATATAGTTTGAATATCCTTGTTGATAAATATAAAGCTTGTATGTAGATTTAATGAGCCTTTTTTACTGTACCCATATTTATTCTTTCTCAACCACTACAAGATGGTAATAAGGATTTAGAGGCTGAGTTTCTGATGCTGATGATAGTTGGTTGTTTCAAAATTATATTTTTAGACAAAGTGTTAGCCTCTGAATAATATTCTGAGGCAAACATCATTTGCCACAGGACCATACTCTAATATGAGGCAAATCATTCAAATTTGAGGAAACTTCTTTTGCCCTTAGATGATACTCTTGCTAATTGGTCATGCTTGCCTCCAAACATATCGACAGTTAGGTAATAATAAAATAAAAAAATACAAATGGCGGTAGAATTTCAGTAGGAGAGGCGGAAAAATTTGGGAGAGACGATAAAACCACTACTATGGAGAAACTCATCTGTGTCGGTTCGGAACTGACATTAGTGTCGGTTTTCAAACCGACATAGATGTATCGACAGTAATAATCGGAGATTATTAGTGTCGATTTTCAAACCGATACTAATAAGACTATTTGTGTCGGTTTTTTGCTAGAATTGACACATATAATATTATTTGTGTTGGTTTTTGTAACATTCTCAGTTTCGCTTTCTGGAGAAAAATCTAATTTAAATTAATTAAATTCAAAAATTGGAGTTTCCTTGGTGTTTATATTAACCTGGCATCCTTTCCCGTCCAAAATCGGGATTCAATTCCCTTCCGTTCGAAAAACCGGATTTCTAGATTCCCGCCTGTACCCGAAATTCCACTCGATTTCCCCCAATGGCATCTGATGCTCGAGTACTCGGAGACACTTCTTTAATTGAGACACATGGAAGACATCATGTACTCCGGACAGCTGCGGAGGCAACTCCAACTTATAGGCCACTTCTCCTTTTCTGGCAATCACTGGGAACGGACCAACATAGCGGGGTGCTAACTTTCCACTAACTCGAAACCGTTTCATTCCCTTCAGAGGCGATACTTTCAGATACACATGATCGCCAGGTGCAAAGCTTAATTCCCGTCGTCGATTATCCGCATAGCTCTTCTGTCTCGACTGGGCGGTCTTCAAATTTGCGCGGACTTGTCTGACTTGCTCTTCAGCCTCTTTCAGAATATCGGGTCCGATTATCTGCCCACCTTCGGTTTCTTTCCAATACAAGGGTGTCCTGCATTTTCTTCCGTACAGAGCTTCAAAAGGTGTCATCTTTAGACTGGCTTGATAACTATTGTTATAAGAGAACTCAGCATAAGGCAAATTCTGATCCCATGAGCCTTTATAAGTCAGGGCACAAGCTCTCAACATATCTTCTAAGACTTGATTTATTCTTTCGGTCTGGCCATCTGTCTGGGGATGATAAGCAATACTGAAATTCAGATTTGTGCCCAATACCTCATGCAATCTCTGCCAGAACCTTGAGGTAAATTGGGAACCTCGATCGGACACGATCTTCTTCGGCACATCGTGCAAACATACAATCTTGGCCATGTAAAGCTCTGCAAGCTTATTGTCGGTGTTTCGGGCACCAGCTAGTGAATTTGTATAGGTCGACGGGGGTACACGCTCCCTCTCCTCGAACGGCTTGACTCGGGTGAGCACAAGATGTATACTGGTTCGGGCTGAACGTCCCTACTCCAGTTCGTATGAGTTGGATTGTATTGATCTTCTTTTCTCGTTGGTTCGTCTCTTTGCATGTTCACCCTTCCCTCTCTTATATAGGCGAAGAGGAGGGTGTAGGCCCCCGGATCGGCTATCCGGAGTCCTCTGTGTATTTCTGTACTAGTCCCAGATCAGTAGCTAGTACACACAGTCAAAAGTGATGAATCAACAACCATATCACGAATACAAATAATTAAATAAGAATAATACCAAATAAAAGCAAAGACCTTATGGTCAAGGTTTACCATTACGGCCTGAACAGGCTGAACAACTTGAACAACTGCAGCGGAAGACGAAAACGCCAATGCGACCCATCCAAATGCCCACAGGCAATCGAGTGGAGAACGCACCCTAGTCGATGGAAATCTTGAACAGCTTCTTTCACTTCTGAGAGAGGATTAGAATGTAGCACGTGAGTACATAAAGTACTCAGCAAGTCTGGGAAATTATGCACAATGTAGGCTATCCAAGGATGGCTTAATATGGTTTTTTTTGCATAAAGCCAAGTTTCAACAAATCATACTTGTTAATAATTTTCACAAAGCATATTTGAGCAATTCTTTTTAATAAATTTAATTATGTAATGTTGTAGTGAAGGTTCTAACCACCACTCACTAATATACAGGCTCTATCCGCCACATCTCAACAAAATCAAGGTTCCATCCAATCACATGGCTATGTCCGCCATGGTTCACAAAATCAGGTTCTTTCCACCTACTTGGCTTTGACCGCCAGAAGCCCACCCGAGAGTTCTAACCGCTCCCGGATCCCAAAACAAAATATTGTTTAGTTTGAAATCAAAACCCAAAGTCTACCAGTATGAAAGCATTCTTCAAGCTTTGCCCTTGACCGTAGGCACGGCTATTCGAATAGTTTTAAGTCTGCAGAGGTGTACAACTTTACCCACAAGACATGATATTCCCTTGATGCCACGCGATTAACACACTTCCTTAGGTGTGCCGGCAGGGATATCATGACAAGGCCTTTACAATGTATACGCCTAACCTGACTCACCCGCTGAGGTTTCACCGCTGTTAGGGTTATGTCCACCCAGTACAGAAGCCCCCTCTTGCGCCGTGTGAGACAAACAACAACAACCACAATAATAATGCCTCCATCCGGCTCTCACACAACCACCGAGTGGTGAGTCTAAATTAGGTTTCGACAAATTATTCAGCCAGGTCGTGCCCACTTTGACATGTGGTTGCACGGTAATGCTTAGAATGGAGACAGTCATAAGCGTCGGTCCTTAATTGACTTGGGGCGGTACTTGCACAAAAGGATCAAGGCTTGATCCGCTTCCACCCGACATTCCATGCCGCCCGAGTCGAAATCATTTTTCATTTGATTTTTAATTTTGTAAACCAACGGCAATACTCCTTGCCTATAACTTTCAACACCAAGTTTTCAAGATATAGTTGAAATCCCACCCATAGGTGAATATTGACCGCTTAAGTAGTCTAAGCATTTCTACCGTACTATTCTATTCCACCAATAGTTTATTTTACAAAAGGTAAGTTGTAGGGTTTGGTTACAATTCTTAAAATTAATTTTGTAACCTCCAATAACCTTTAAATTGTCATACTCTTACAATCATACGAAGAATCCAATCCAATATAGTATCCACAAGTAGGAAGTATATCCTGGTATTATCACAACTCCGAAATCATATTGACTCACAATCATATTTGTATAGGAAATCTTTCCCTTGAACTCTAACTTGTAATGTTGATTTATCCACCAATCATACGGCGATCAATCTTATCATCCACTAAGAATATTTCATAAGGTCATCTACTAATCCACCGAGAATACTTCACAATATCACACCTCTAACCATCTAGAATACAATCCATCGATATTACTTCATAATATCATACGTCAAATCCTTCACATTATCACCTCTAAATCGTCTACTTTAGCCCACCAAGAATACATCTTATTATCATTTACTAAACCACCAAATATTATTCCATTTAACCCCTCGGGTATGTTAGATAATATCATTTACTAATTCCTCAAGCATCATTCTCAACATCATCTAACTACCCTTCACATTGACGTCTCTAGATCCCATAATACATTGATTAAAGTCTCCCGAATATGCTTCTCCTATTACTTGGTTCGATCCCCAAGTGTAATCCTCAATATTATTGATTTAATTTATCGACTATTATTCTTAATATCATATATCTTCTCATTTCCCCCAATCCATACTAATTATGTTGAGAACTACTATCACAATCCAACTCCTCAACATTGTAATTATCACTACGCCAACTCCTTAACATTTAAATGATCACCACTATAGATCAATTTCATAATATCAACCCCCACATTATCACTAATATTCATCCGTCTCCAAGTTACATTGCCCCCGATTTACTCTATTCAAACTATCTGCTAAATAGTCATTTTCCCCATCAAAATGTATTTTATTAAAGAATATTTATTATGGTGGATCCCTGTTCTAGGTCGACCAGGGTCATGGATAGCAAATCTCAAGGAGGTATAGACAATGTATAACTAACAACTTAACGTTTAACATCATCATTTTATGTAAATAGCAATGCAATTTGTAAAACATGGTAAAACATTTATAAATTGTAGGATCAACATGCGTCAAGGAGACTTGCCTCGGTCACAGCGAGAATGTTGCACTCTTTGAAGTCCGGCGGGTCATGGACTCCTGGCTAATCGTCGACTACGCGCAAAACGAGACAACAAATAAATAAAAGAAAATAAATAAAATCCAAAAATTACAAGAATAGTACTGGCAGGTAGATCTTGATTTTAGATGAATTTAGGAATTTGAATGGAGTCAAACGGAGTTCGGATGAGAAAGTTATGAGCTTCCGAAGTTTTAATTTTGAATAAATAGAAAACCGAGAATATTCCCGGAATATTCTCTTCGGTTTGACTGGTCAACGTTTGACTGGCTGACTTTGACTTGGTCTTCCTTACATGTGGGGCCACCATGTCATAGGGCTAAGCCCTTCTTCATGCTTGGCCTTTGGCCATGGCCAAAACAGAGGAAGTGGGAGGGGCTCAGGCCGGCGAGGGGAGGGGCCGGCGGCGGCGGCCGAGTGGTGCGGGCGGGCGGGCCCGGCGGACCGGGCGGCGGGTCCAGCGGCCGGCGGAGGCGATCGGGCGGCGGCGCGCGGCGGGGCGGTATGGGCGGCGAAGCGACGGCTGGCGCGGCTTGGCGGGCGGGTCCGGCAAGTGGGGCGAACCGGAGGCGGCGGGTGCCAGAGCGGGTTTCGGCCGAGCCGAACCAGCCGGTATGGGCGGCAAGCACGCATGCGCGGCAATGGCGGCGCTGGGCCGACGGGGAGCTACGGCGGCGCGGGCCAAAGCGTCGGGCAGACCGGCGGCGACGGGTGGTGGCGCGCACGGCCGAACGGCGACGACGGCAGCAGGTCGCCGGCGATCACAGCGTGGCAGGGGCAAACAGAGAACCAAACTTTTGCCCAAAAACTTCGAAAATTACAAGGATTTTGAATGAAGCCCCAACAATTAATGGATGTATCAACTAAAGAACAACCTAAAGATTGCGTAGATGGAAGGAATTGCCTCAATTCTCACCGGAGACGAGAAATCGGCGACGAACACGAGTCCGGCCGAGGCGATGAAAACTCGAAATTTGACGTCAATTCTTGAAGAATCCTGAAATTGATTGAAGGAATATGAGCACCACTACCACACGGACACGATGGTTCAAACAGAATTGGATTTGGCTCACCGAGGAAGAAGCTAGAAGGATGAACGCGAAGAACGCGAAGAACGTCTCGTTTTCGTCGGTTTTCTCGATCTCACGGAAGAATGAGAAGGAGAGGCTAAAGGAGAGTGATAGTGCTGGAGAGAGGATTCCAACACGAAGCTAAAGGAGGTGGAGGTGCGTGATTTGAGGAAGAAACGGAGAAGTTATGGCCATGAATGCGATTGTCGGTTTTTGCTCCACCGTTCAAATTCCAGCGAGGGGGAAGAGGAAAGGATACCGGGGATGGCAAGAGCTCGTCGCTACTGCCCAACGGATCCGGCCTTGCACGATTTGGACCATTATAGAAGGAGTTAATGGCACTCAAATGGAGAGAAACCAAATAAAACTGCTTCTGTTCTTTCCTGGGAATGGAAACCATCGTGAGGAAGAAGCTGGAATAGTGTCATGCCACGTGGCGACCTCCGGTTGGCCGGCTAATACGCGAAAGTGACGCCCTAGAGAAAAATAAGGAAAAATGGCCTAAAAATTCCGGAAAAATTCCTAGAGCCATTTTAGAATATTTGGGACCCAATAAAATTGGTTCCGCTGAATTTGGAGGATTTTCGTGGAATTGAATATTCCGGAGCGAAATGCGAGCATTAAACAAAAGTCACATGAGATAAAATAGGAACGGAGGCCCAAAAATCTGGGGAATGATTTCTAAAATCATTTTGGAATATTTGGAACATTTTAGAAGTGGTTTGGAGGTTTTTGGAGCATTTTTGGACTCGGGTGAATTTTCGGATACCTATGAACTCGGAAAATCCGATTTTTCAACGGGAGGGGAATTAATTCCCGATTTTGGATGGAAAAGGATGCCAGGTTAATATAAACACCAAAGAAAGACCAAGTTTTGAATTTAACTTATTTAAATTAGGTTTTTCTCCAGAAAGCGAAAACTAGGGCGTTACAAACCGTAATTTTGGAAAAAGAAGGAAAAAGGCTACCCCTATGGGCTTCCGTCTTCTGCGCTTGTGGTCGCTCGAAAGTTACGGGCTGACGGGACTGGCCACCAACTCCCTCTGCTCTGCTGCTGGCCGTCATAGTTAATGCGGGGGTCGGGGACTTGTGCCGCTGGGTTACGGCCATCATGGCCTGCATTTAATACGCTCGATACGCAATAAATGCCGTCGCTTCTTCAGGATATCGGAGACTGGGTCGTGCCTTCGGGCCTCGTTCGTCTTGGGTCGGCCCGTGCGCCTTTCCGGGCCGCTGGATGTACCCGGGGCGTGGGTACTCGTCACTTATCACCCGAATACGTCGTCTTTACAGGAATGAAGTGGGCCACTTTGGTCAATCTGTCCACAATAACCCAGATGGAATCATAACCGGATTTAGTTTTTGGCAAGCCGGTGATAAAATCCATTCCGATTTCTTCCCATTTCCAGACAGGAACTTGCAAAGGCTGCAATAGACCGGTGGGTCTCTGATGTTCTGCTTTCACCAATTGGCAAACATCACAACGTGCCACGAAGTCAGCAACTTCTTTCTTCATATTGGACCACCAATACTTTTCTTTCAAATCCGCATACATCTTGGTACCTCCCGGATGAATGGAATATACTGAATCATGAGCTTCTTTCAACACTATATCCTTGATTTCCTCTTGGTTAGGGACTACTATTCTTTTCCCGAACCAAACCGTACCTTGGTCATCTTCTGAAAATCCTGGGTGTTTCCCTTTCTTCAAGCCATCTTTCAGGTCTGCAATACTCTTATCCTTCTTCTGGGCTTCTCTGATCCGGTCTTCTAAGGTCGATTTTACCTCAACATTGTAAATGCAGCCTTCATTCACCAATTCCAGGTTAAGACGCCGGAACTCTTCATGAAGTGCGGGCTGGCTTTCTTGTACCATAACATTGTTGCAGTGAGTTTTTCTGCTTAACGCATCCGCAACCACATTCGCTTTCCCCGGGTGATAATGGATTCCTACATTATAGTCTTTCACCAACTCCAACCATCGTCTTTGCCTCAGGTTGAGATCTGACTGAGTGAAGATATGCTTCAGACTCTTATGATCCGTATAGATCTCACATCTATTCCCAATCAGGTAATGCCTCCAAATCTTGAGTGCATGCACCACTGCGGCTAACTCCAAGTCATGAATGGGGTAGTTTTCTTTATGAGGTCGCAGTTGTCTTGAAGCATAGGCTATAACCTTTCCTTCTTGCATCAAAACACATCCAAGTCCTTATTTTGAAGCATCACAGTAAACCTCAAAATCCTTATGGATATCCGGCAGAACAAGTACTGGGGCTGAGGTTAATCTCTTTTTCAACTCTTGGAAGCTCTGTTCACACGCTTTAGTCCATTCAAACTTCTTCTCCTTCTTCAGAAGTTGAGTAAGAGGTCTGGCAATCTTCGAGAAACCTTCAATGAATCTCTGATAGTAACCAGCTAACCCTAGAAAACTTCTGATGTCCGGGACTGACTTGGGCTGCGTCCAATCCAAAACATCCTTTACTTTCGCTGGATCCACTGCTACTCCCGTAGCAGAAATGATATGACCTAGGAAAGAAACTTCCTTTAACCAAAAGTCACACTTGCTGAACTTAGCATAAAGTTGATGCTCCCTTAACGTCTCCAAGATTATCTTTAGATGACCTTCATGTTCTTTTCTGCTCTTGGAATAGACAAGAATGTCGTCAATGAAGACTACGACGAACTTGTCTAAATACTCCATAAACACTTTATTCATCAGGTTCATGAAATAAGAAGGAGCATTTGTTAACCCAAAAGACATCACTGTAAATTCGTACAGTCCATATCTGGTAGTGAAAGCTGTTTTCGGAATATCTTCTTTCCTTATCTTCAGCTGATGATATCCCGATCTTAGATCTATCTTGGAGAAGACTTGAGCTCCCTTCAACTGATCAAACAGATCATCAATCCGAGGCAACGGGTATTTGTTCTTGATTGTGACCTCATTCACCGACCTGTAATCTATGCACATCCTTAGACTACCATCCTTCTTGGTAACAAAGATCACGGGCGATCCCCAAGGCGACGAACTGGGCCTAATGAATCCTTTCTCTTGCAATTCTTCAATCTGCTTCTTCATCTCGACCAACTCATTGGAAGGTAGCCGATAAGGTCTCTTCGAGATTGGAGCCGTACCAGGCACAAGCTCAATCACAAACTCGACATCCCGATCTGGTGGCATACCAGGCAACTCTTCGGGGAACACATCCGGATATTCATTGACTACTGGTACATTCTCCAACGATGCACCTTTCAGACGATTCAGGGTACTACCCCCCTTAGCGGAAAGATTAGACAAGAACTCCACTCTAATCCTCTCGGGGTTAGTAAGAGAGATAGCTCTGCTAGCACAATCTATCTGACCCTTATACTTGGTTAACCAATCCATTCCAAGGATTACTTCTATAACCTTAGTATCCAATAGTATTAAGTTCGCTAGGAACTTTACCCCTTTTATTACTATATCCATTTTTGGACAAACAGCAGTTGTTCTTAATTCTTTACCGGGGATTGCACTATTAGAGGGTTTCTTAGCTGTACGGTATCCCAAGCATGCTTTTTAACCAAGTGTTCCGATATGAAAGAATGGGTTGCACCAGAATCAAACAGAATTGAAGCAGGTACTGAGTTAACATGGAACTTACCATAGACCACATCAGGCGCATCTTGGGCCTCCTCCGCCGTGATGTGATTCACTCGCCCTCTTCCAGCCGTCCTTGGCGTGCGTGGGGTCTGCGGGGTTCCTCTTCCTTGAGCCGGCGCTGGAGCGCGAGCTGGCGTAGACCCGAGGTTGAACCTCACTGGGGTGACGGGCTGCTGCTTCTGAGGGCAGTTGTTGGCGTAGTGTCCCGTCTCCCTGCAGTTGAAGCACTGCACTCCTGCCATGGCGGTTCCACTCTTTTGAGCTTGAGCTCCTGCATTGCCGGCAGGGGCTTGTCCAATCGGGCGCAGGGTGGACATTGGGGTCCTTGGTGCATTAGAGGCTGTTGGCCCGCTGGGCTGCTGCTGCTGAAACGTGCGGGGCCTGGAGCTGGTGGCACCGCATTGGTTTTGGAACATCATCTTTCTCTTTCTAGATTCAAACAGCTGACGCTGAGCATCCTCCTGAATCAGCGCCTTGTTCACCATGTGCTGGAACGACGGAAAGTCGCTTGAGACTAGCTGAACCTTCAAGTTAGGGTCAAGGCCCTCCATAAATCGCCATATCTTGGCTTCATCCGTTGCGACATCAGCAGCCGCATAGCGAGAAAGCTGGGTAAATCGGTTCAAGTACTCTGACACCGACAAGTTCCCCTATTGAAGCTTATGAAACTCCCTTCGTTTCATCTCCATAATGCCCTTTGGGATATGGGTGGCTCTGAAAGCTTCCACGAACTCATCCCAAGCGATATTCTGCGGGTCAGCATGGGCGGCGCAGTAATTTTCCCACCAGTTGGCTGCAGTACCCTTCAACTGGTGCGAAGCAAATCTGACACTCTCTAGATCGTCACACTGAGCTAGGTGGAGCTTCCTTTCCACCTCCTTCATCCAATCATCCGCTTCTAGCGGATTCACTGCTCCTGCAAAAGTGGGAGGTCTTGTCCTCATAAATTCTCCAAACTTGGATTGAGGCGGCTCTGCTGCTTGAGCCGGTGCAGCCTGGGGCTGATTCAGAACATTCTGGGCTAACGCTTGAAGAAGCTGGATCTGCATTGCCATCATCTGTTCAAGGTTGGGCGGTTGAACTGGCGGTGGGGGCGGCGGCGGATCATGCTGAGGGGCCGGGGGCGGTCCTTGTGGAGCGGGTGGCGGCAACTATCCAACGGCCTCCTGCTGCTGCTGTGGCTCCACAAACTCTTCATCTTGGAAGTGCACAGGTCCACGGGCATGTCCATGGCCTCTACCGCGGCCTCTTGCTCTTCCACGGCCACGACCACGGCCAAGGTTCTCCATCTGCAACAAGGGCGGTCAAGCACAAGGAAAGAGGGAAAAGCACAGGTAAGAGCCAGAGGACTAAACAACATCCACAACAATAAGAACACAACACGGAAGGGAAAACCAACTGAACTCCAATTAAAATAAAATAGTTTTGGGGATGGCTGTATCACAAATGCCTAAGGGCACGATACAATCCAACAATCACTTATTCCACGCTCTAATCGAAACAACATAAAGGTCCTCCAGACTAGAACACTAGACACTCGCGTCACTCTCGTAGACACGCGGGGACGGGTCCTCCTCCTCCTCGCTCCTGCTGCGGGAAGGTGTAGCTGAAGAAGAAGGTCCTGCACCTCCAGGGGCGGCCAAAAAGCTCAACGACACTCCCAAAGGAGACGGACGCCTGACTGACTTGCGCGCGGTCTCCCGAGTCCTCAGGCCCCGATGATTTACAGCCAGTTCAGGAGTTTGGAGCAGGAGGCCGACCCGACAATGGTGCACATGTGGTCCCTCATCCAGGCTCAGGATGAGGCCTATGTGCGGATCACCAGCGAGCTCCAGGATTTGCGTCGGGCTTTGACTGCAGCGAGAGAGGAGAACCGTCAGCTCCTGGAGGAGAGGAGGGACGCCCGTTCGCTTCCACCACCGGCGCCTGTGCAGGTGGCATAGCTCGTAGCACCACGACCACTAGTGTCTGTTCCGGAGGACCCACCTACCCGCGACGTGCCAATCGACGCCCCGCCAGCCAAGCGTCATCAAGGCCTGAGGACTCGGGAGACCGTGTGCAAGTCAGTTCGGCGCCAGTCACCTTTGGGGGTGTCTCTGAGCTTCTTGGCCGCCCCTGGAGGTGCAGGACCTTCTTCTTCAGCTACACCTTCCCGCAGTAGGAGCGAGGAGGAGGAGGAGGACCCGTCCCCGCGTGTCTATGAGAGTGACGCGAGCGTCTAGTTGTTCTAGTTGGGAGGACCTTAATTTTGTTTCAAGTAGAACGTTGAATAAATGCTTGTTGGATTGTATCGTGCCCTTAGGCATTTGTGATACAGCCATTCCCCCAAAACTACTTTGTTTTAATTGGATGTTCAATTGGTTTTCCCTTCTATGTTGTGCTTTTGTTGTTGTGGATGTTGTTTAGTCCCCTTTTTCTTATCTTTGCTCTTCCTTTCTCCCTTGTGCTTTCCTCGTCAGCAGTTTCAGATGGAGAACCCTGGCCGTGGTCGTGGCCACGGGAGAGCAAGAGACCGCGGTAGAGGCCGTGGACGTGCCCGCGGACCCGTGCACTTCCAAGATGAGGAGTATGTGGAGCCGCATCAGTAGCAGGCCGCCGTCGGACAGTTACCGCCACCCGCTCAACAAGGACCGCCACCTGCCCCTCAACATGATCCGCCGCCGCCCCCACCTCTAGTTCAACCGCCCAACCTCGAGCAGATGATGGCAATGCAAATCCAGCTTCTGCAAGCCTAGCTCAGAATGTTCTGAACCAACCTCAGGCTGCACCAGCTCAAGCAGCAGAACCACCTCAGTCCAAATTTGGAGAATTTATGAGGATAAGACCTCCCACCTTTTCGAGAGCAGTGGATCCGCTAGAAGCGGATGATTGGCTGAAAGAGGTGGAAAGGAAGCTCCACCTGGCTCAGTGTGACGACCTGGAGAGCGTCAGATTTGCTTCGCACCAGTTGAAGGGTACTGCAGCTAACTAGTGGGAGAATTACTGTGCCGCCCATGCTGATCCTCATAATGTTGCTTGGGATGAGTTCGTTGAAGCTTTCCGAGCTACCCATATCCCGAAGGGCATCATGGAGATGAAGCGAAGGGAGTTTCATAAGCTACAACAGGGGAATTTGTCGGTGTCAGTGTACCTGAACCGGTTTACCCAGCTTTCACGCTATGCGGCTGCTGATGTCGCAACTGATGAGGCCAAGATCTGGCGTTTTATGGAGGGCTTTGACCCTAATTTGAAGATGCAGCTGGTTTCGAGCGACTTTCCGTCGTTTCAGCATATGGTGAACAAGGCGCTGATTCAGGAGGATGCTCAGCGTCAGCTGTTTGAGTCGCGCAAGCGCAAGATGATGTTCCAAAACCAGCGAGGTGCCAGCAGCTCCAGGCCCCACACATTTCAGCAGCAGCCCAGCAGGCCAGCAGCTTCCAACGCACCAAGGACCCCAATGTCCACCCCGCACCCAATTGGACAAGCCCCTGCCAGCAATGCAGGCAATCAAGCCCAGAGGAGCAGTACCGCTATGGCAGGAGTATAGTGCTTCAACTGCAGGGAGATGGGACACTACGCCAACAACTGCACGCAGAAGCATCAGCCGGTGACCCCAGTGAGGTTTAACTTGGGATCGACACCCGCCCGCGCTCCAGCGCCGGCTCAAGGAAGAGGAACCCCGCAGACCCCGCGCACGCCAAGGACGACTGGAAGAGGGCGCGTGAATCACATCACTGCTGAGGAGGCTCAAGATGCGCCTGACGTGGTCTATGGTAAGTTCCATGTCAACTCAATACCTGCTTCAATTCTGTTTGATTCTGGTGCAACACATTCTTTCATATCAGAATACTTGGTTAAAAAGCATAATTGGGATACAGTACAGTTAAGAAACCCGTTAGTAGTGCAATCCCCTGGTAAAGAATTAAGAACAACTGCCATTTGTCCGAAAATGGATATAGTAATAAAAGGGGTAAAGTTCCTAGCGAACTTAATACTATTGGATACTAAGGGTATAGAAGTAATCCTTGTAATGGATTGGTTAACCAAGTATAAGGGTCAGATAGATTGTGCTAGTAGAGCTATCTCTCTTACCAACCCTGAGGGGATTAGAGTGGAGTTCTTGTCTAATCTTTCCTCTAAGGGGGTAGTACCCTGAACCGTCTCAAAGGTACCTCGTTGGAAAATGTACCGATAGTCAATGAGTACCCAGATGTTTTTCCAGAAGAGTTGCCTGGTATGCCACCAGATCGGGATGTTGAGTTTGTAATTGAGCTTGTACCTGGTACGGCTCCAATCTCGAAGAGACCTTACCGGCTACCTTCCAATGAGTTAGTCGAGATGAAGAAACAGATTGAAGAACTGCAAGAGAGGATTCATCAGGCCCAGTTCATCACCTTGGGGATCGTCCGTGATCTTTGTCACAAAGAAGGACGGTAGTCTAAGGATGTGCATAGACTATAGGTCTTTGAATGAGGTCACAATCAAGAACAAGTATCCGCTACCTCGGATAGATGATCTGTTTGATCAGTTGAAAGGAGCCCAAGTTTTCTCCAAGATAGATTTGAGATCGGGATATCATCAGCTGAAGATAAGGAAAGAAGATATTCCGAAGACAGCCTTCACTACCAGATATGGACTGTATGAATTTACAGTAATGTCTTTTGGATTAACAAATGCTCCTTCCTATTTCATGAACCTGATGAATAAGGTGTTCATGGAGTATTTGGACAAGTTCGTCGTAGTCTTCATTGACGACATTCTTGTATATTCCAAGAGCAGAAAAGAGCATGAAGATCATCTGCGGATAGTCTTGGAGACGTTAAGAGAGCATCAGCTGTATGCTAAGTTCAGTAAGTGTGACTTTTGGTTGAAAGAGGTTTCTTTCCTGGGTCATATCATTTCCGCTAAAAGAGTAGCGGTGGATCCAGCGAAAGTAAGGGATGTTTTGGATTGGACGCAGCCTAAGTCAGTCCCGGACATCAAAAGTTTTCTGGGATTAGCAGGTTATTATCGAAGATTCATTGAAGGTTTCTCGAAGATAGCCAGGCCTCTTACCCAGCTTCTGAAGAAAGAAAAGAAGTTCGAATGGACTAAATCGTGTGAGCAGAGTTTTCAGGAGTTGAAGAAGAGATTAACTTCAGCCCCAATGTTAATTCTGCCAGATATTCATAAGGATTTCGAGGTTTATTGTGATGCTTCAAAACAAGGACTTGGATGTGTTTTGATGCAAGAAGGAAAAGTTATAGCCTACTCTTCAAGACAACTGCGACCTCATGAAGAAAACTACCCCACTCATGACTTGGAGTTAGCCGCAGTTGTGCATGCACTCAAGATATGGAGGCATTACCTGATCGGCAATAGGTGTGAGATCTATACGGATCATAAAAGTTTGAAGTATATCTTCACTCAGTCCGATCTCAACCAGAGGCAGAGAAGATGGTTGGAATTGGTAAAAGATTATAATGTTGGAATCCATTATCACCCTTGGAAAGCGAATGTTGTTGCAGATGCATTAAGCAGAAAGAGCTACTGCAACAATGTTATGGTACAGGAAAGCCAGCCGACTCTTCATGAAGAATTGCGGCGTCTTAATTTGGAATTGGTAAATGAAGGATGTATCTTCAATATTGAGGTAAAATCCACCTTGGAAGACCAGATCAGAGAGGCTCAGAAGAAAGATAAGGGTATTGCAGACCTAAAAGATGGTTTGAAGAAAGGGAAACACCCCGGATTTTCGGAAGATGAAAAAGGAACGGTTTGGTTCGGGAAAAGAATAGTAGTCCCTAACCAAGAAGAAATCAAGGATGTAGTCTTGAAGGAAGCTCATGATTCAGTATATTCCATTCATCCGGGAGGTACCAAGATGTATGCGGATTTGAAAGAAAAATATTGGTGGTCCAATATGAAGAAAGAAGTTGCTGACTTCGTGGCACGTTGTGATGTTTGCCAGTTGGTTAAAGCCGAACATCAGAGGCCAGCCGGTCTATTGCAGCCTTTGCAAGTTCCTGTCTGGAAATGGGAAGAAATCGGAATGGATTTTATCACCGGCTTACCAAAAACTAAGTCAGGATATGATTCCATTTGGGTTATTGTGGACAGATTGACCAAAGTGGCCCACTTTATTCCTGTGAAGATGACTTATTCCGGTGACAAGCTTGCATAACTTTATATGGCTAAGATTGTATGTTTGCATGGTGTGCCGAAGAAGATCGTGTCCGATCGAGGTTCCCAGTTTACCTCAAGGTTCTGGCAGAAATTGCATGAGGTATTGGGCACAAATCTGAATTTCAGTACTGCTTATCATCCCCAGACCGATGGATAGACGGAAAGAATAAATCAAATCCTAGAAGACATGTTGAGAGCTTGTGCTCTAACATATAAAGGTTCATGGGATCAGAATTTGCCCTATGCTGAGTTTTCGTATAACAACAGTTATCAAGCCAGTCTGAAGATGGCACCATTTGAGGCCCTGTACAGAAGAAAATGCAGGACACCCTTGTATTGGAAGGAAACCGAAGGTGGGCAGATAATTGGACCCGATATTCTGAAAGAAGCCGAAGAGCAGGTTAGAAAGATTCGGGAGAATCTGAAGACCGCCCAGTCACGACAGAAGAGCTATGCGAACAACCGTCGACGGGAATTAAGCTTTGTACCTGGTGATCATGTGTATCTAAAAGTTTCCCCTTTGAAAGGAATGAAACGGTTCCGAGTTAGTGGAAAGTTAGCGCCCCGCTATATCAGACCATTCCCCGTGATTGCTAGAAAAGGAGAAGTGGCGTATAAGTTGGAGTTGCCTCCACAGCTGTTAGGGGTGCATGACGTTTTTCATGTGTCTCAGTTAAAGAAGTGTCTCCGAGTACTCGAGAATCAGATGCCATTGGAAGAAATGGAACTAAAGGAGGACCTGTCGTATCCGGAGTATCCAGTCAAGATTTTGGATGAAGCTGAGCGTCGAACCCGAAGCCGAGTGATCAAGTTTTGCAAAGTTCAGTGGAGTAATCATTCTGAGAAGGAAGCTACCTGGGAGCGTGAGGAAGATCTTCGACCGGAGTTTCCTGATCTCTTTCTTTCTCCGTCCGAATCTCAGGGACGAGATTCTCTCTAAAGGGGGTAGGTTTGTAACATCCTCAGTTTCGCTTTCTAGAGAAAAATCTAATTTAAATTAATTAAATTCAAAAATTGGAGTTTCCTTGGTGTTTATATTAACCTGGCATCCTTTCCCGTCCAAAATCGGGATTCAATTCCCTTCCGTTCGAAAAATCGGATTCCCAGATTCCCGCCGGTACCCGAAATTCCACTCGAGTCCGAAAATGCTCCAAAAATCCCGAAACCACTTCAATTAGGTCCCAAATATTCCAAAATGATTTTTGGATTTATTCCCCGGATTTTTGGACCTTCGCTCCTATTTTATCTCGCGCGGCTTTTGTTTAATGCCCACTATTCGCGCCTGAATATTCAAATCCACAAAATACATCCAAATTCCGCGAAACCAATTTTATTGGGTTCCAAATATTCCAAAATGGTTTTAGGAATTTTTCTGGAATTTTTAGATCATTTTTCCTAATTTTTCTCTAGGGTTGTTCATTTACGTAATTCCCGGCCAATCCCGCACTGCCACGTGGCGCTACAGTGTCATCTTCTACCTCTTGCCATGGAAAGAACAGAGAAGAGCTCAAGCTCCCTCCCATGGTGGCATCTCTCTTTAAACCACCATATCTCCTTCAACACAACTCCAAATCCATCGCGGCTGGATCTGTTGAATCCGTAACGGCGCGACCTTTCCATTCCTTGCCATCAATAGCACGGGATCTCGCCGGAATTGACACCGTCGGCCAAAAACCGAAATGGCTTTAATTGTCATTTACTCAGCCGTTTCTTCCCTAAATCGCACAACACCGGTTCCTAAACCTCCTGGTGGAGTCTTCTTTCCCGTGCACACCACCATTCCTTGCCTCTCCAAACCAATCAACCGGGAGATCAAGAAAACCAATGCCGGGTCGCCATTTTTGGTGTTCTTTAAGTTCATCCTCATAACTCTCTCTCCGGTGGGTCATTCTCAACTCCGGTTGGTTCCTTGTGACCGTGAGGGAGTCTAGCATCTAACCTTTCAATCAATTTTAGGATCCCTCAAGATTTGGAGACGAATTTCACGATTTTGTCATTTCGGCCGGAACTCCGTTCGTCACCAAATTCATCATCTCCGGTGAGTTTTGATCCAATTCCTTGCTCCTATCGATCCCTTAGGATGTCCTCTAGATGATCCATGAATTTATTTGGTCTAGTTTCATGCAAAGTTGGGCAAAAAATTGGATTTTGGACGAAAAATGTGCTCTCTGTTCTTTTTTTTGGCTCTGCCTGCGTTCGGCAGGCAGTGCGCGCCGCCGCCCACCTGCGGCGACCGCGCCGCCCGCCGTCGCCGCCTCTCACGCCACGACCCCACCCCTCCAAGCTCCCTCTCATGGCCATGGCCATGGCCAAGGTTGAAGACAACCCTCCACCCAATGACAGTGGGCCCCACATGGCATAGGTTCCATCCCAACCCAAAAATCAGAAAAATAGAAAAGGAATATTCCGCGGAATATTCCCTCGTTTTCCAATTTTCCAATTTTCAAACTTCAGAAGCTCATAACTTTTCCGTCCGAGCTCCGATTGACTCCGTTCAAATTCCTAAATTCATATAAAATCAAGATCTACCCGCCAGTACTACTTTTATAATTTTTGGATTTTATTTATTTTCTTGTAGTTATTTGTTGTCTCGTTTTGCGCGTAGCCGAGGACCCCACCGAGACCGCCGACCCTGCCGCCGGACCTCCATCGTTCGACGATCTCACCGCAACCGAAGGCAAGTCTCCTTGATGCATGTTGACCGAATGTTTATAAATGTGTTTTAAATGTTTTATAAATTTGCATGCTATGTTTATCATCGTATGTCAAATATAAGTGAGTAGTTAATCTGAATTGTGAATACCTCCTTTGTCATTGACATCCATGTTACTTGTAACCCTAGGACATTTGCTATGCCATGTTTACACTTATATGGTAACCTTTGTGCAATAGTACGGTAGCATTGCTTAGGACCAATATTGACGAAAACAACACATGGGTGGGATTATTCAAAAATGAAGATTTCAAGTATCATTTGGAAATGATTATTATTATTTTGGTACTGTTTTTATAAAATAAAAAGAAAAGGAAAAATAGTTTGGACTTGGGCGGAATGGAATGTCGGGTGGGTGCGGATGGATCACTAGTTGTCTTGTGCAAGTGCCGCCCCAAGTCAATTAAGGACCGACGCTTGTGATTGTCCATTCTAAGCATAACCATACTACCACATGTCTATAATGGTACGACCTGGCTAACTAATTTGTAGAAACCTAACTTAAACTCACCAAATGGTGGAATGTGAGTGCCGAATAGATGCAATGTCGTTTTTCTCACACGGCGCAAGAGGGGGCTTCTGTACTGGGTGGCTAGAACCCTAACAGTGGTGAAACCTCAGCGGGTGGGTCAGGTTAGGTGTATACATTGTAAAGGCCTTATCATGATCTCTCTGCCGACACACCAAAGGAAGTGTGTTAATAGCTTGGCATCAAGAGATGATCATGTCTTGTGGGTAAAGTTGTACACCTCTGCAGAGTTAAAACTATTCGAATAGCCATGCCTACGGTCAAAGGCAAAGCAAAGAATGCTTTTATATTGGTAGACTTTGGTTTTGGTTTTAAAACTAAAACGGTGCTTTGTTTTGGGGTTCGGGAGTGGTTAGAACTCTCGGATGTGTCATGGCGGATTGAGCCAACAAGGTGGATAGAACCTGTTTTATACTTTGACGGAAAGAGTCATATATGATTATGTAACACCCCGGCATCTAATATGCCTGAATGCTACCAAACATAAGCTAAAAACATCTAAATACCATGAATTAAGGTAAATTACAGCAAAGGAGTAAATGCTAAAACCCGAGATTTCGGCAGCATCTCCTTTGCTGTAATTTACCTTAATTCATGGTATTTAGATGTTGTTTAGCTTATGTTTGGTAGCATTCAGGCATATTAGATGCCGGGGTGTTACAGTTGGTATCAGAGCCAGGCTATAGGTCCCTGGAATGTGTATTTTTAGTGTCATGCTATAGGGTGCAACTAAAATGTGATGTGGAATAACTTAGAAATAGGCTTAGTTTTAACTAAAATTTTGTCATAGGATAGCAACATTAAAACTTGCAAAAGTGGTATAACTAATCTAAAATTTGACACACACTGGATGCACAATAGGGAAGGGTATGGGTATCGTTTCTTTACGCTTAAATATTGTATTTAAGCTTTGATGTTGAATGCTTCATTTGATAATACATGTTGCTATGTCTATGAGATAAATGATTGAATTGTGCTTGTTGTGGTGATAAAGTGGGGTTGTGGTGCCGAAGGGTTTCGGTCACCACTTTTGTTCATAGTAAGGGTGAGGTTTGACGGTGTGGCCGGTTAGCGCCATCACCGAAGAACTATTAACCCCTGTATGAGAAGAGTGCTCACCTTTTCTGTCATAGGTCGGGTAGTTGACTGGAGTCAAATAGAAGAGATTGGTGGTAGATTCCTTCGGATGTTCTTTATCGTTCTGACAGTCGGTCTTGGTTGGTTTTCTTGGTTTCAGTTGATTGAAATCAGAAGAAAAGTGTTTGGAATTTGGATTTTCGCGGAGTGTCCCTTCGGTGTTTCTTGGTTTTGTCTTCTTTGGGTGAGGACAAAGAAGAAGAGTTTTGTGTTGCGCGTCTTTGGTCACCTTTTGGCTTTGACACCTGTTTAGTTGGTTGCCTTGCAAAGAAAGGTATAGTTTTTGGTTCTTGTGTGTCTTGCTCTGAGTTTAAAAGAAGTTATTGAAGCGTGTGTAAAAAGTTAAGTTGTGTCGATTTATGTTTTGTGCCTTTGTCCGTAAAGGTTTACTTGATCGCTTGGTTCCCTCCTATGGGAGTCTTTAAGATTGAAATGTGTTTTGGAGTCATGTCCTATTGCAACTTTGAGAGTCAAGCTTCTTTGTGAGTTTTGGTTGAGTATTAAAAGAAAAATGCTGCAAATAAAGTAAGTATTCGTTTGACTGAAATTACTTGTTAAAAGTGAAAATTGTTGTTTAGCATGTTATGTAGTATGTAACAATGTGGTTTATGGAAATGATGTACTCCTTAGTTAATTTGCGAGTTGAATCAATTAGGTGTAATTGTTACCTTTAGCTTAAGATTAAATGAACCTCTAGTGATGTAGAGTACCCCATAGTGGGAATGATTAAATGTGTTAATGTACATGCTTATAATCTGTTGCTTTGCTTTAAAAGTGCTTATGACCCCCGATAATGTTTAAGGTTTTAAACCCTGATGCATGGTTAGAACATTAAGATGATGTAGACTGCTGTTATTGTTAAAGAAACTTTGTTGGTTGTTTAAAGATGTTCTAATCTAACGGATTAATAGAGAAATTTAATCGTGTTGACTAGTGACTTTAATTTGGAAGTTGATTAGAGTTGCTATTTACGTTGTTGCAACCTACTAGTATATTTGGAAGTTTGCGGTTGTGTCTCTACAATGCTAGTATTGATATCAATTGAGAAGACATAAGTCTTATTGTTAATGATGTTGTTAAGGGGCAGGGCAGTGTTAATGCTAGTATTCAATCTATTTTAAATAGTTGGAGTATGTTGTGTGGTGGTAATTTTGTTATCACCTATGTATAGGGTAGCTAAAAGTAATGTTGTTGGTTGATGATTATGCCCATTTGTTGTTATTGATGACTTGGTAGGGTTGTTAATTGTTGGAAACCATTGATCCAATAGAGAAAAGTGTAAAACTGTGGAATTATGTCGAGTACATGTTGTGATGGGATGAACATTGGATAACAATCATGATGCAAGATTTTAACCTTAATGAATGCATGTCTTAGAATCCTGTTTACGAATTTTATCTTGTAAAGATATTACTTATTTGTTGAAATCATTTGAATGATTGAACAAGTTTTAATTGTCAAGATGTTGAAGTATGGATGATATAAAATTGATACATTGATCATGCTTAAGTATCTGTTGAAGTACTATGTTTGAAATATAGAATACGTTGTTATATGATGTGTTGGTCTGTGGGGATCCTGATGAGGTGGTATAGGATGGAAGTCTTTTTGTTAATCATCACAAACCTTATTTATAAATGTTGGGAAAGGTAACTAGAGAAAGAATTGATTATGTAGCTTTTGGTTGAATTATATTGAGGCTTCTTGATGAGTAAATAGTGTATATTGAATGCTTAAATGGTAAGTATAGTGGAATACTAGATATGGTGGGTTTCATCCTGAGCCTGTGTCTAAAACCTTTTGGACTGGTTTGGTTGATTGCTATTTTGGTTGAATACTTTTGGTCGAAGTGTTTCTTACATTTGTGTTTGAGTTTCCTAAAACTCGTAGTGATTAATGCCAACCTTTGGATTTGGCTAACTTGTTTAGTTTGCACTATGAGTATGGATTTACACCCAAAAGCCTTTGAGTGGATCGCGCCCCTTCGCGTTCGCGCTGAATTATCTTTGGAATTAATTTTAAAGGAAGCAGATGGACATAGTGGGTTGTGTTGGAAACTCTTGAGATTTAATTTGTAACTCTTTTTGACTAGAGTTGGATTTATTTGCATGATGTGTGTGATGTTTGCGAGTGATTCAAAAAGGTGGATTATATGAGTGTTTCATAAGTGAATTTGGTTAGTGAAGAGTTCTCTTTTGGGAATGAGTTTCCCTTTCTTACGAGAAAAAAAATTGTGACGGTTGTGTGTGCAGATGTTTGACTTTGGAGTCGATGTTCTTTTCCAAAATGTTGATTTTAGTTAAAATGCGATGTTTTGCAAGTTTAGCTTTCTATCATTGGTGGGTTTTGATACGATGTAGTGCCTTACTGTTAACTATGCTGCCGACATAGTTTATATGAATTTGCGCAATCCTCGATGTTATTCGAGTTTTATTCATGTGATACCGAGGAAGAAGTCGTCTTGTGAATGACTATTCGGTAGTGTTGTTACATGATGAATGAATGGTGAAAAGTAAACATGACATTGTTTATATATGTTAAATGATAAAGGAGTCGATGAGCCAGGTCGGTGAGAAAGTCATATATGGATATATGACTACTCCGGAGTGCTCTTGAAAAGTGTGCATGCGTGTCATGAATCGAGATGTCCATTTCTTTCTAGTATGAAAAGAAAGAATGAAGAAATTCTGGTATTTTGGTTGTGGTGTAGGGGATTTATGCTTCCTTTGTGATTTGGCTTGGATGTTGCCGAATTCTTTCCAAAATGGTTGTTAACGCTTTGGGTTTGAGTTGTCATGTGTGGTCCACTTGGGTTCAAAAAAATTGTACTTCTCTTACTCTATAGATGGGAGTGAGGATATAAATGTTCTTGGTTTACGGTTGAATATGTGAAATATGTGTACACTTGGGCTTGATAACTAAGTGTTTTTGTGTGAGGGCGAGACCCTCTTAAGAAAGGAACCAATTTTGGTTTGGTAAGGTTTTACGATCCTAGCTTGGGGCTAGGTGTCGAACCTTAGTGGTATAAGGGTGGTTTGTGATGGAGGTTAATGATGTATGGGTTTAACCTTCATTAAGAGTAGCGATGGGTGGAAGTGAAGTTGACGGTAGTTCGGTGATAATTGTCCTGCCGTGAGCAATTGCCTTAACTAGTTGTTTTTGGGTTTGAGTCTTGCCTAGGAGAGGATGGAATGAAATGTTAGCATGATCGTATATCGGAAGGGCAAGTGTGCCTTAATGAGTTATTCCCCTCGATGGAAATTTTCGAGAATGTAGAGAGGTCGTTAAAGGAATTGAGGCTCGCTTTGGTTGTGTCATGTTGAGTTTAATGAAGTGTGGTAGTCAGGTTGGTTGTGATAGTAGTGTGAAGTGTTTGTCGTGAGGTTTCAAGCATTTTGGGGTTGATGGAGCCCTTTGTGGTTGAAACGCAGTTTCTGTTTGAGAATTGAAGTGAAGATGGAACCGTGAGAGGTTGCACTCTGTTGAGCTAAATCAACATTTTCTCGCTAGTGTTGGTTTTGAGAACTCGCTTGTTGTTGTTTCGGTTTTAGTCTCTGTGTGAATGTTTTGTGTTGCAAAGAAATCTTTTGTCCCTTGGGGAACTTGTTGTTGATTTTGGCGTTCTTCGGATTCGAGGTCGAATCCTGTTTAAGGGGGGGAGAATGTGATACTACGGGATGCCGAGACCTTATAAAATGTGAATATTGAGGTCAAAAACATTATGAAATATGGAATTGGAGGTTAAAACCATACGGTTTGAGGTTTATTTGCGTTTCCGGACCGTTTCTGGGAGTTTGGGCCTTTCCGGGGGAGTTTGGGCCTAAAGGAAAGGGTCGTGGGCTTTGGTGGGATGGAGTTTGAGTCCAAATAGGAGTAGGAGACCTGGTTGAGGGCCTCCCCCAGCCCCTTTAGGCGTCCACCCCTACCCCTTGCGCCCCCAAGTGCCCTAGCCGCCTCCCACACCTCCCCACCTCCTCCTTGTGGCGCCTCCACCTCCCCCATTGCTCCCCATTGCTCCACCACCCCTCCACCACCTCTCCACCTCCCTTGCTTCCCCTAGGGGAGTTCCCCACCTCAGCACCTCAAAGATCCATCCGTTGGAGCGCTCCGCGATGAGGAGATCCGGCGGGATTGGAGCGAGGAAAGAGATCGCGCGAACCGGGAGGAGATCTATTGGGTTTTCATGAGTCGGGCGAAGGTACGGTCATGGGAATCCTTGAGATTGGTCTAGGTACTATTATAAGGATGATTATAAAGTTTTTAGATCAATTGGTGGTGCTGGAATTGAGTAGATTAGATGAAATCTGGAAGTTGCCACGTTCTCTGTTTCAGGCAGCATGAGCAATCGACCTAGGGTTTAGGTTTTCGTCAATTTAGATTCGAATTTTGGTCAGCCGCCTGTTGAAGAAGTTTTAGGTAATTTCAATACCTTTCAGTGGGTATAAAGAACGCGAAATTCCGATCAGCCGTTTGAAAGTTATGGCTGTTTTACCGAGCGTGTTAAAAACTGTGATGTGATTGGAACATATCACGGTATTTTGTAGATTAAACAACTTTAGATTCCGAATCAGTCTTTCCCTATACCTAGAAAAAGTTGGGAAATTTCCTAAGCTACGCGAGGATGTACTCGTTTAATTGATTCGGAGTCTTAGAACCCAAGTTATGCTAATGATGATGATAATGTTATGTGTTCATGAATGAAATGATATACATGATGTGAGATATTATTGCCATGTAATTGTTCTTGTTGTCCATTGCAATATGCTTGCTGAGTTTCGAACTCACGCTTGTGTTTTCTTGTTGCTTTAGGTACCATGAGACCGGCATGCGGGGGAAGGGAAATAGTCACACTTCCGCACGTAGCTTCACTCATTTGATTCCACAGGTCATTCAATTAGTTTTTGATAATAAATTGCGTGTGATGATTATTGCTTTAAAGGTTTAGCTTTGCTATATGAGAGTCTTATTGTTCGTTTGACTCTTGGAGACATTAAATGTTTGAAACTAGACTTATATTGTTGCTAAGTCGTTAATTAATGCTGTTTTTAGTTGCCTCTCATATTCCATATATTGCTATACTGTTGTTGCTCCTTCAAATCATGTTAAGACAAAGGAGATGCTGCCGAAATCTCGGGTTTTACCATTTACTCCTTCGCTGTAATTTACCTTAATTCATGGTATTTAGATGTTGTTTAGCTTATGTTTGGTAGCATTCAGGCATATTAGATGCCGGGGTGTTACAAATTAAACTTGATCTTTTAAAAGTTGGCGGTTAGAGCCTTTATATTAGTGATGGTGGATAGAACCTTCACTGCAATATTAAATAATTCAATTGTTAAAAAGAATTTCAAAAAGATACTTTGTGAAATTTATTACTTTAGTATGGTTTAATAAAAGTTGGCATTGTGCAAAAGAACCCTATTAAGCTTCCTTTGGAAAGCCCCACATATACATACTTTCCCCGACTTGCTGAGTACTTTTGTACTCACGTGCTACACATCTTGTCATCATCAGAGAACTATCAAGACGCCGCCGAAGACGGCGAGTTCTACACTGAAGACTTCGATGAAGAGTGCCAGGATAGCTAGTCACGTGTCTTGTCGTCGCCTGTGGTGTTTTGGTGTTCGCTTGTTGTCGCTTTTGTTTCCACTGTCGTGTCTCCGGTCTGGTGACCGAGTATTGTAATAAGCGGCCATGTGGCCCATACTTTATTATTTATGTTACAATTTCATCATGTTCGGCAATAAAGTATCACTGTTGACTGTGTGTACTAGCTACTGATCTGGGACTAGTACGGAAATACACAGGAGATTTTGGATAGCTGATCCGGGGTCTCACAGTTTTTGGCTAGAACTGACACAAATAGTCATGCCATGCATCGACCTCACATGGCCCATACTAGTATGTGCTCTCACCCAAGCACTATTTGTGTCGGTTTTTTGCTAGAACCGACACATATAATATTATTTGTGTTGATTTTGGCTAGAACCGGCACAGATAGTCATGCCACACATCGACCTCACATGCCCATACTAGTATGTGCTCTCGCCCAAGCACACTTAATTTCAAAGTTCTAACAGGATCGAGCAGATTTAACTTCCTGAGAGGTCACCCATCCTAGAACTACTCTCATCCAAGCACGCTTAACTTCACTTCAGAGTTCTTATAGGATCCAATGCTGTTGGTGTGATCGCATATGACGTATAACACGTTCCTCTCCTCTTAATCCTGCAGAGCACCCGAAAACCAATTTTAATATTCTCATATTCCAAACATGGTTTGAGATATATTTTAGTGTTGTCATACTCCAAAATGGGTACAAAACTTCGGAAGCCCTTTTGAGGCCCTAAACTATGTTTTTCTTTGAATTCTTTCGCCGTGCTTGCACTCACACAAGTAAATCACTGAAAGACCTACTGATTTTCAGATAGAGCTTCTCATTATCTTTCCAACGAGCCAAAGAATGCTTCCATCGGAGTTATGAGTCAAAAGTTATGGCCGTTTTACTATCACATAGAGGCGTGGACTATTTGTGTCGATTTTTGGCTAGAACCGACACAGATAATATTATTTGTGTTAGTTTTTTTTGCTAGAACCGACACATAATAGGACTACTATTTGTGTCAGTTTTTAGCTAGAACCGACACATAAAATTGGACTATTTGTGTCGGTTTTTGGCTAGAATCGACACAACCGACAAAAATAGTCTTCCCGCCATTTTGAGTTTTAGAACCGACACAAAACATTTATCTGTGTTGGTTCCAAAAAAACTGACACAATAGACCGACACCTATTTGGTGTTTTGTAGTAGTGAATGAAATGTAGTACCGAGCTATCAGCCAGTTAGTCGACTCCTCACTCCCCTCCGAGTCCAAGACCGAGAGTCTCAGCCTCCCCTTCCAGATTCAGATCACCGCCCTCATCTCGTGTACCCAGCACCGCCCTTGTCTCTTGTACTTGGCGCCGCTCTCGTCTCTTGTCCCCCTAGCGTCGCCCTTGTCTTGTGTCCTCTCGGCTCCGCCCTTGTCTCGTCTCACCCCAGTGCTGCCCTCTACAGTCACCCCCCGTGCCGCCCTTGTCCCGTAGACCTCCGCCCAACACCACCCTCATCCACCCCTAGTGCCTTCCATCCTCCTCCCCCGTCACCACCCTCATCTGCCCCAGGTCTGCCCTCATCCGTCCCCCTGGTGCTGTCCATCCTCCTCCCCCGTCGCCACCCTCGTCTACCCCTGGTCTGCCCTCATCCGCCCCCTGGTGCTATCCATCCTCCTCCCTAGTCACTACCCTCGTCCGCCCCACGTCCGCCCTCATCCGCCCCCTAGTGTTGTCCATCCTCCTACCCCCGTCGCCACCCCCGTCCGCCCTCGTTCGCCCCTGGTGTTGTCCATCCTCCTACCCCCGTCGCGCCCTCGTCCACCCCAAGTTCACTTCATCCGCCCCAGTCTGCTCCCTTGTGCCGTCCATCCTCCTTCCCCAGGCGCCCTCCTCATCCAGGTTACATAACTACTTTCTTGTCATATTTCACATTCTTGAGTGCTTGTATGCAAGTATACTCTTTAGATTTGTATGCAAGTCTTATTTTATTACTATATATTGGCTTTGTTCTTATTTCCTAAATAAAAACAAAGGTTTGTGACCACATACATTTGTGATACACATATATTCTAGGCATCTTGTATATGCCAATTGAATATGCAGTATGAACAAAAAGAGGGGGGCACAAGAGATTGATTCAACTTTAGGTATATAAATGAGTTAAGCCCTTCATCTTGTCCTCTTAGTGTTGGGGTGTCTCTGCACACATCTATCATTTTGTCATGTTGTTGGACCCGGAAAAGCAACACCTCCGAACCCTATGTGTAAAACACACTGATCCAGGATCGAGCTAGTGTACACAATAAACAAAGTTGATAACACAACATATCAAACGTACCTTTATTCTTTAACTGACATAGTTTTTCACAGTAATATTGGCTCGCTGACCAAATAAAAGTAAAGCAGCGGAAATAAAATAAACTTGAGTAAAACCTAATAGATTTGCCACTAGCAATCAACCGGGGAAGCAGTCCTAGTTATCCTAGTCCTCTCCATCGTAGACATACTTCTCCTCTAAAAACAATAATAAAGCAAGGGTGAGTACAAAGTACTATGCAAGTCACATAGGAGATGCAGAATTAATGCAAAGGATATCAAAGGAGGGTTTTATGGTTATTTTAGAGTAAAGCAGACTTGCAAAGATAATAAGTAGTTTTGAAGGCATAAATGATATAAGAAAAACTAAATTGTAAACCAATTTTCAACACGGGGTGAAACCCATAGCTAACCAATTTCCCACAAGGAATATCATTCCATCCCACAGAACACTTTCTCGTAACCATTTTTAGAACATCAAAATCTAACCTGTGAAAGGCCAGCTCGTCATGCCCATGACCGCAAGTGCGGCTAATCGATTAGTTTTACACTTTGCAGATATTTTATATTTTTACTTACAAGACATGATAGTCTCCTTATGACAAATTACACACTTCCTTTGGTGTGCGGCAGAGAAAATCATGACAAAGCTCCCATGTAAAGATCCATCCATGTAGTCATGCCCGTTAAGGTTTCACCACTAAAAGGATCCCCCTAATTTAAAAGCCCCCTCTTGCGCCAAGTAGTAGCCTTCCCGTTTTCACCACACCACTCCACGTAATGGCACGACTTTCCACGGTATATTGTAGCACGGATAACCAGGTCTGTCCCATACCAGATATGTGGAAGTATGGCAATGCTTTACATTCAGCAACTCACAAACCGGTCCTTAATTGACTAGGCAAGCTTTCACAACCCATGAAACCACCACAATAACCTATCTCACCCAATCTAAATCGATTTTTAGCTTCATGATGGCATGACATAAAAGTTAATGGCACAACGTTCAATAATGCTCAAAAGCATAACTCTCAATGATCATCAAAACATGATTCTTAATTTCAATAAAATCATCATTTCGCACAAATTCCCAAAACAACCTAACTCAGGTCTAAGCATGTCTAAGCATGTCCTAACTATTTTGATATTCATCACACATCATAAGTATAACCTAGGGTTACAATGGCACAAATGATTCAATCATCAAAGGTGGCTTTAACAATCATGACATAACTATTTGCTTTAAAACTGGAATTGAAATACATTTTATAGAAACTATGCATGCAATAATTTAAATTCAACATAGCATCTCAAAGAATGGGTTCAACATGGTCAAGGATGTGTAACGTGCCTTAGTAGATTCCTTGCTCTAGTTCTGAACCTTGTTCTTGAGTCCATACTTCAATCTCGTACACTCCTGGTGTTTCGACATCTACGCGAATCAAAAAGAGTTGCAAATAAATATAAAAAAATAGAGATCAAATAAACTTCAAAAATTAAATAGAATTCACCAATAAATATATCTCGATTTTATAATTTTTTAGACCCTAGAATCACCTCAATCGAAGCTTGTATGAGCCAGAACGGGCTCTCGAAAATTTGAAAATAAATAAAAAGATTAAATCATAATTATGAGAATTATTTTTCTACTAGAAAATTGAATAAAGACGCAATGCTAATGTCATCATCTATTTTATTTTTTGGCCAAATTATTTTTCTAAAGGGAAATCGAATTATGACGTCAGCGATATATTTCCTAGAGAATAAAAATAAAATTAAAAATGCTACAGAGGCTGACAGGTGGGCCCAGGTCTATGGACTGGATCCACAGATCGATGCGGGTTCACAGTGGATGCGGCGCACAAGAGTCCGACCAGCGGCTGACGCAATGCTGGCGCATGGGGAACATGCGGCGTGCATCCGTCGATCCCCGGCGGATCGGATGGCTGGGCGAGAGGAGAGGTCTACAGCGAGGGCTGCATGGTGGCGCTTACCATATTTGGAGAAGACAAACACAAACGCGGCATTTTGGCATCGAATCAACTTCGATTTCGCGCAGATCTGGAGCGACTCGTCGCGACTTCCTCGGATCCGTGCTTAAATGCGATGGGAACGGCTCGACGGTAGCAATAACAAAACAACTGCGGTGGCGACCTTCAAGAACTCCGGTAAGGGATTGCGCGAGCATGACGTTGTCTTGGTCGGTGCAAGATAGGGCAATCAGTGCGTTGGGAAGCGGGGAGTACGGCGCCGGGGTCGGGGCATTAAATAGGGCCTCAGTTAGTGCGTGCGAGCAAGGAAGTCGGAGACAATTCTGTGGCGGTGGTGGAGTCCGGGCGTGGTACGGTTGGGCGACGTTGCTGGATCCCATGCATCCACGCGCCACGGATACAACGGCTCTTGAGCGGGTGCGGCGTGGTGGGACGTGATCCGTTGGATCAAGAATCAAGATCCAACAGGTGCGGGCGACGTGGCTAGGGTTTTTTGCGGGTTGGGTCGGGCCAATGTGGGAAGTGGGCTGGGCCCAAATGGGATTTGCCCAAAACTATTTAAAGAATTTTTCAATCATTTTTCCATTAAAATAACCCCCAAAAATTCATTTGATTCGGAATAAATAGCAAAAATGCTATAAAAATTCCAGAAAAAATTTCCAAAAATATTTGAAAACATTTTGAACTCAAATAAAATATTTTCAAACAAAATTTATTTGAAACTTCAAATATTTACATATTTTTGTGAAAAAGGCTTAACCCAAATAAATTCTAAATAAATTCCAAAAAATTCTCAAAAATCCCAAATAAATACTTAAATTCAAAATTCTAGGGTGTTAGACATATACACATCTCATGATAGTCATTTGCTAGAATTAGTCGCTAGGCTCTAACATAGCAATCTATACACGTCATGATAGCCATTTGCTAGTGTTAGAGCCAAAATTCGTCAACTGTTTGATATACTACCTGCTGATTATGCACTCAATTCATATAATTTGATTCTCTGGTAGCAACCTGCTAAATTTCCTAGTATATGGTTCTCTAGTAGCAGAACTTGTTTAGATTTTTTGTCGACTCCTTTTCAGTATTAAAGCTTGTAGATGTTAATAAATTGGAACCAGCACCAAATGACCAGGGTTTTCAGTTCTATTGGACTGCATTCTCTTTCCTCTTGAGCCCCTCCATGAGTAAATAGGCGCTACTAATTTTCATGCCATTTGATTTGGCAAGGCCTTCGCCTCATCAGGATGGTTTGAACACTCATGCTGCTATATGCTTGAGGTCTTTGTATTTCCACTGGCATTGCCATGTTGAACCCTATTCCTGTGATTTTGAAAACCTCATAAATGATTAGGAGCACCTCTTTGAAATTTGTGCCTGCAAGATCGCCCATCCAAATGGCTTCCCCATCCGGAGTATATGCATTTTTACATGCTAAATTTTAATGCATGCTGTAATTTGATTTGCCACACTGTAATATCGCGGATTATTCTCTAATTCCTGGATTTTCTAGTCTAGACGTTTGGCGATCTTGCTGGTGATCTGTGGACTTCAAAAGGGGTAGTTGTGGAGAAATCTTGTATGTTCTTTATAAGTTTTCCCCACCAACCTTATCCCTTCATTTTCTCTCTCTCTCTCTCCCCTATCCACCCGGTTCACCCCATGCCCGAGCGACGCCCTGCTCCCTCCCCCGCGCGATGCCCTGGCCGTCCCTGGCCCTCCAGCGCTCGGCGCCGGCTGCCCTCGCCGTTCCCTGGTCTCCTCCCTCGGCCGACGGCGCCGGCACCCGCCTCCACTGCGCGCCGCCTCTGCACCCGAGCGCCTCCCTCGGCGACGTCGCGCCGCCGTCGCTTCCCTAGCCGCCCCTGCTCCCCTCTGGCGCGCGGCGGTGACAGCAGCATAGCCGGCCGGCTCTTGCCGCCCCAGCTCCGGTGATGCCCTCCTCCGGCCGGCGGTGACACCCCTCCCCCCCCCAAGCCGGCGCTCCTTTCCTCCCCTACCTTCTCCCTGTGGTGAGGTTTCATCCCGTGGTAGATGGAGGTGGTTAGGTTTTGATGCATGCCTTGTGTTTGATGTATTGCCTAGAAGGATAGTGGTAGCACCTTGTTCTTGAGTATTGATTTCTGAGTTGCGTATGACTTGTTTCATTCTAAGTTGGCGTGACATATTAGTCAGTGAGCTCATATTTATCCCTAATTGTTGATTGATGATTATCATTGTTTGTGGATTAAGATGATTGTGCGCATGATTATGTATGTGATTTTAATCCTCATAACTTGGTGTATGAACCCAAATACTATTTGACTTCGGCATGATCTACTGGCCCTACATGAATGTGGTTTAGTATGGCATCATATGTGCTTCTGTAGTATTGGTCTTCATATGATTATCTAAATGCTATGTGATTGAGTGTGTATAAGTTAGAATCCGGCTCCTATATAGATGCATGGATGTTTTGTTAATAAGATGATTAAATTCTAAAGAGGAGGATCAGTAATGTCTACTTTTCTGAATCTGGTTGGTGACGTTGAATGGATGGTTTTTTATGCTCATGTTCAATTTGGGATGTATGAAATCCATTCATATCTGCTATTGCATTCTCTTTATAGAGAGTAGGATTACTAGGGCAAGCAACCATGCTATTTGATTAACCTTTAGTCTTTTATTCTAAGTATATTGTCTAAGTTATTTTGCAATTGCTTTGCTCATGTTTCTACTCTTTTGTTCATTTTGGATGCTCGAGGTTAGGTTCATGCAAGACCCATTATTTTAGTAGTTACTGACTATCTGGATATACCTAAGTTCACCTCAACTTACATCATTCCGTATTCTTGTGGTTAGCTTGAGATCTCAGCGAGAATATTCCAATATAATCCAAGCTAATATGAATTATGTTTTGTGTTTAATTGTGGTGACCTTTAGTTAGATAGGTCCTTTTTCTAACACAAGCTTAGGTCTAGATTTCAACCTTAATGTTCACTTTTAAAGAAATTTAAAACAAGTGGGAAGCAACTTCGAGGGCTCTTAGGCTTGGAATTTTGGAGAGAAATTATCGATTGTGCGACTGTTGTCCGGAGATGCATTAGTTGAAAAGAAATAAAGTTATTTCAGTGTTGATGTGACACTACGGAATGGTGTGACATTATTTAATGTGAATGTTAAGGTCAAAAACTTTATGAAATATGGTATTCGAGGTTAAAACCATATGGTAGGATGTTTAATAGCGTTTCCGGGCCGTTTCCGGGGTTTTGGGCCTTTCCGGGGGAGTTTGGGCCTAAAAGAGGGGGTTGTGGGCTTTGGTGGGATGGAGTAAGAGTCCATTTAGGACTAGGATTCAAGTTTGGGGCTGGTAAAAGGGGTCTCCCCTGCCCCTTGTGCGCCCCACCCCTCCCATTGTGCGCCCCCACCTCCTCCTCCCTTGCCTAGCCGCCCCACCTCCCTCTCCCTTGCCCCCTTTGCTCCCCACCTCTCCACCACCTCTCCTCCACCCCCTTGCTGCCCTAGGGTGGCCTCCCCACCCCCTAAACCTCGAGGATCCATCCATTGGAGCGAGGAGCAAGGAGCGAGGAGCGAACCGGGAGGAGATCCATTAAGTTTTCGTGCGTTGAGCAAAGGTATGGCCATGGGAATCCTTGGGGTTGGTCTAGGTACTGTTCTAAGGGTGTTTATCAAGTTTTTAGATCAATTGGTGGTGCTGCATTTGAGTAGATTGGATTAGATCTAGAAGTTGCCACGTTCTCTGTTTCGGGCAGCATGAGCAGTCGACCTAGGGTTTGGTTTTTCGCCAATTTAGATTCGGAATTTGGTTGTACGGATGTTGAAGAAGTTGTAGGTAATTTCAATACCTTTCAGTGGGTACAAAAAACTTTAAATTCCGCCCATCCGTTTGAAAGTTATGATCGTTTTACCGAGCGTATTAAAATATGTGACGTGAGTGGAACAGATCACGGTATTTTGTAGATTAAACAACTTTAGAATCCGAATCAGAATTTCTGTATACTTAGGAAAAGCTAGGAAATTTCCTAAGCTACGCGAGGATGTACTCGTTTAATGGATTCGGAGTCCCAGAACCCAAGTTATGCCTTTTGGAAGGCTGCTGTCCCGACGGGACAGAACCGCTGTTTTCGGGTTTTGCGAGTAGTTGGCAATGTCGGGGTAGATGAGGGATTGCGTACTGTTTTGTGGGCTTGATTGTGAGTGTGTGGTCCCTATGTGCAGGTGGTGTGACCCCGGGAGGGCCTACTACTTCTCGCCAATCCGTCGCCCGTGGTTGAGGCAAGTGTATTGTAATGGATACCGGTTTGTAGGTTGCTTGTTGAGAATAGATGAAATTGGTTATATGATATGATCACTTGCCATGCTTTAATGATTGCCAATGATATGATGAATATGCTTACTATGTTGGATGCCATGTGTTAATGTAAAGGTGATTTATGATGTTGGCATATTTGCATACATGACATGGCATGATACATGGCCCGGGCGGTGAGAAAGTCATAACTAATCTGGGGAAGGTCGGTGAGAAAGTTATGACTATTCCGGAGAGCCAATGAGTAAGTCCTACATCGTGATTCCATTCACCGCGGTGAACGGAAGCGAGGAGTAGGCACCCTCCATCTTCGGGATGGAAGGGGGGAGAGGGTGCACACCGACGGGTGTGTACTCAACCATACCGGTATGAGTTTCCAAGGAGACATGAGCATCGCATTGCACTGCATACATATTGATGATGATGATGATATGTGACCATGAATGAGATGGTTTACATGATGTGAGATATTATTGCTATGTAATTGTTTATGTTTATACCATTGCAATATACTTGCTGAGTGATGAACTCACGCTTGTGTTTATGTTGTTTTCTTTTAGGTACCATGAATCCGACATGCGGGAAAGGGAGCTAGTCACACGTCATCACTTAGCATCACACATTTAAACAATGACATGTTCCTTCCCTTATGGTTATGGTTAATTCGTTGTGCAAAACTGTGTTTTCGATGATTCGTTGGCGTTATGAGTAAATGATTAGTCCATATTTATCATGTGACGGATAGAATTTATATCCTTAGTGGTATGGTGGCTGTTTTTCCGTTTGATCATGTTATTGCTATCGTTCATTATGCTATATTGACATGTTATTATTGTTGTTGCTTCAATTCATGTTAAAACAAAGGAGATGCTGCCGAAATTTCGGTTTTTAGCATGTGCGCCTTTGCTGTAATTTATGTTTAATTGTGGTATTTAGATGTTGTTTAGTCTATGTTTGGTAGCATTCGGGCATATTAAATGCCGTGGTGTTATTCTGATTGGTATCAGAGCGGGCTGTAGGTCCTTGGAATGTGTATTTTTAGTGTCATGCTATAGGGTACAACTAAAATGTGATGTGGAATAACTTAGAAACATGGCATAGGTCTTAACTAAAATTTTTCCATAGGATAGCAACATTAAAACTTGCAAAAGTGGTATAACTAATCTAAAATTTGACACACACTGGATGCACAGTAGGAAAGGGTATGGGTATCGTTTCTTTACGCTTAAATGTTGTATTTAAGCTTTGATGTTGAATGCTTCATTTGATAAAGCTTGTTGCTATGTCTATGAGATAAATGATTGAATTGTTCTTGTGGTGTTGATAAAGTGGGGTTGTGGTGCCGAAGGGTTTCGGTCACCTCTTTTTGGTTCATAGTAAGGGTGAGGTTTGACGGTGTGGCCGGTTAGCGCCATCACCGATGAACTATTAACCCCTGTAGGAGAAAAGTGTTTACCCTTTCTGTCATAAATCGGGTAGTTGACTGGAGTCAAATAGAAAAGTTTGGTGGTGGATTCTTTCGGATGTTCTTTATCGTTCTGTGGTCGTTCTTGGTTGGTTTTCTTGGTTTTAGTTGATGGAAACCAAAAGAAAAGTGTTTGGTATTGGATTTTCGCGGATCGTTCCGTATGTGGTATGTGGTCTTGTCTTCCTTGGTTGAAGACGAAGAAGAAGAGTCTAGTGTTGCGCTTCTTTTGGTCGCCTTTCCAGTTTTGATGCCTAGTTTGTTGATTGCTTTATGGGGAAGAAGCATTCAATTTATTCCTGTGTTTGTCTTTCTCTGAGGTTAAAGGAGTTTTTATGAGTTGTGCGGACACTTTGTCAGGGCTGAAGTTCTGTGGCTTTGTAGGAGTAAATGATATTTGATTTCGTCATTTTACTGGTTTGAGAAATCATCTTTGAAAGCCCTTCTTGTTTCGTGAAAGTTTGGGGTTTGAGGTTATGGTTTTATTTGAAATGGATTACTTGATCGCTTGGTTTCCTTTAAGAAAATTGTCTTTCAACCATTTTCCTTTATGGGAGTCTTTGAGATTGAAAAGCGTTTTGGAGAATTCCTTTTGCATGACTAAGTTTGGGGGTTGGTCTCATTGCAATTTTGAGAGTCAAGTTTCCTTATGAATTTGGGATGAGTTTTAAAACTAAAATGCTGCAAACAAAGCAAGTAGTCTTTTGACAAAAAAAAATCGTTGTCCCTAGTAAGAATTGTTGTTTAGCATGTTATGTAGCATGTACCAATGTGGTTTATGGGATGACGTACTGTTAAGTTAATCTGTGAGTTGAAACAATTCAATGCGGTTGTTATCTCTAGCTTGAGAATAAATAGACTACTAGTGTTGTAGTTTACTCTTAGCGAGAATGATTGAATGGGTTAATGTACATGCTTAGAATCTGTTGTTTTGTTTTAAAAGTGCTTATGCCCCCCGATTATGTTTAAAGTTTTAAACCCTGATGCATAGTTGAAACATTAAGATGATGTAGACTGCTGTTATTGTTAAAGAAACTTTGCTGGTTGTTTAAAGATGTTCTAATCTAATGGATTAATAGAGAGATTTAATCGTGTTGACTAGTGACTTTAATTTGGAAATTGATTAGAGTTGCTATTTACGTTGTTGCAAACTACTAGTATATTTGGAAGTCTGCAGTTGTGTCTCTACAATGCTAGTATTGATATCAATTGAGAAGACATAAGACTTATTGCTAATGATGTTGTTAAAGGCAGTGTTAATGCTAGTATTCAATCTATTTTAAATAGTGGGAGTATGTTGTGTGGTGGTAATTTTGTTATCACCTATGTATAGGGTAGCTAAAAGTAATGTTGTTGGTTGATGATTATGCCCTTTTGTGGTTATTGATGACTAAGTAGTGGTGGTAACTGTTTAGATTACTCGTTGGAAAACCATGGTTAAAATAGAGGGAAATTTTAACATGTTGCAATGGAGTGAACTTTGGATAATTAACATGATAAATGATCTTATCCTTAATGAAAGTATAACTTAGAGTCTCATTTATGAATTCTTCCCTGTGGAGATAATATTTAGATGTTGAAGCCATTGTTTAACTGAATAAGGTTTGGTTGTCGAGACATGAATATATAGGAGGTATGAAATTTATGTGTTGATCTTGCTGAAAGATTTGTTGAAGTACTATGTTTCAAATTTAGAATAAGAAGTATTATGATTCGGTGATCCGTGGGGATCATGTCAATATAGTATTGGTTGGGTGCCTTTTTGATAAGCATCATAAACCCTAATTAAAGTGTTGGGAATGGTAACTAGAGGAAGAATTTGTTGTGAAGCTTTTGGTTTAATTGTGTTGGGGCTTCTCCGGGAGTAAATAGTGATTATTGAAGTCTTTAATGGAAAGCGTAGTGGAGTACTAGAGATGGTTCTTTTATGCTGAGATTGTGTTCAAAAGCTTTTGGACTGGTTTGGTTGTTTGCCATTTTGGTTGAAGGGTTTTCGGTCAAGGTGTTCCATATCTTTGTGTTTGAGTTTCCTAAAACTCGTAGAAATTGGTGCAAATATTTGGTTTTGGCTAATTTGTTTAGTTGGTGCTATGAGTATGGATTTACACCCCAAAAGTTTTTGAGTCGATCGCGCCCTTTCGCGTTCGCACTGAATTATCTTTGGAATTAATTTTAAAAAAAGAAGCAGATGGTCATAAAGGGTTGTGTTGGAAACTTTTGAGTTAAGCCCTTGATGTGTAACTCTGTTGGGCTAGAGTTGGAGTCATTTGGAAAATGTGTCTGGTGTGCGGATGTTTCACAAGTATGGATTTTTTTTTATGAATGTTTCATAAGTAAATTTGGTTAGTGAAGAGTTTTCTTTTGGGATTGAGTTTCCCTCTCTTTTGATAAAATTTATGGCGGTTGTTTGTGCAGATGTTTAACTTTGGAGTCGATGTTTTTTTTCCAAAATGTTGATTTTGGTTAAAATGCGATGTTTTGCAAGTTTAGCTATCTATCGTTGGTGGGTTCTGACCCGACGTGGTGTTTTGGCGGTTAATGGTGTTGCCGTCAATGTTATGTGTGTTTCAAACTTGTGATACCGAGGAAGTAGTCGTTTGGTGGATGATTATTCGGTATTGTTGTTACATGAAGAATGAATGGTGAAAAGTAAACATGACATCATTTTTAGATGTTAAATGATAAAAGAGTCGTTGAGCTAGGTCGGTGAGAAAGTCATATATGGAGATATGACTAATCCGGACTGCTCTTGAAGAATGTGCATTCATGTCATGAAACGAGATTTCCCTTGCTTGCTAGTATGAAAAGAAAAGAATGAATAATTTTTGGTGTTGGTCGTGGTGAAGGGATGTGTGTTTCCTTTGCGTTTTGGCTTAGGAAATTAAAATAAATACTCTCTGGTTGTTGTCGAATCCTTTCCAAAGTGGTTTTAGCGCTTTGGGGTTTGAATTGTTGGATGAGGGCCATGTCGGGACCCCGAATTTGCAAATCCGGACCCTCTGTGTATTCAACACTAGTCCAGGAACGCGCTTGTGCACACAGTCTTAACATCGGTAAATATCACAATCATACCATTCGATACCAATAAAGTACTTTTATTTAATTAAGCAAACTGGTTACTTGACCTTATGGCCAAGTCACAAATATACGCCTCGCAGGGCAATACTTATTAAGAGAGAAATAGTAGCAGCGGAAAATCAAAGAAGGTAACATCGTGGCACCAACCAGTATACCACAGGCAACTGAGTGGGCTCGCTTCCCTAAGTAGACGGATCCTCTTGGAGTTCCTCCTCCAAAGCTGGTGTAGTCTCCTCTTCAACTGGTGTTGTATTGAGGCAAGGGTGAGTACTTGGTACTCAGCAAGTCATGCACAGAATGCAAGCTAATATACTATATGCATGGCTTGGTACAAAGGAATAGCTCAAGGTATATTTGCAGTAAACAGCATTTGACAAGTAGTATAAGTAGATTCGAAAGCAGTAGAAACAAGTAAAGTATAAATAACTTTTCAAGAAGTCTAGTAAACATCTTTCCCATCCTAAACCACATTTCCATCAACTTCATTATTAATCCAAATTTCAACCTTTCAAACCAAAGTTATTTTTGAGAAAATCTAACCCTTGACTGTAATTCCCGAGCGATGTCCAATACCGCGGACACGGCTATTCGAATAGATTCTAAACTCTGCAGAGGTTATGCACTTTACCCACAAGATACAGTCAAACACCACAAAGGCGAGTTCCCGTAACAAAGTCTTTCGGAGACTTCTAACAATACAAGTGGTCCTCCCCGGTTATTGCGCACTAACCCTTCCCTTCGCTAAGGCGAAGTCTAGGCCAATCAACCGTTAGATGGGTACTGGCCTCGGCCAGACGCTCCCCGCACAACTTACACAAAGGGTGTAGTTGACCTCACGAGGTCCCACAGTGCGTTATTAGCAACTTAGTCAACTAGGTCCGTCCCATTCTGGACATGTGGTTGCACGTTAGACCCAGTTCAAAGGCTTGCAAGGTTAAGTCCTTAGGGTGACCAGGGCAAGACTACCCGAAGAACCAAATCAACACTCCCAATGCCACAACCGCCCACCTGATTACTCTTGCCACATGCCCTGGCCGAAATCGTTTATCAAACCCCAGTTGATTACCATGCACCACGTGCCATCAACATCACATGATACCTTTCCAAAACAGGTTCAATATATCATTAAGTCAATATTAACACTTGATTATCCAAAATCATGTCATGAGCACGTAGCAGGTCTAAGCAGTATACTACAACGGTCTAAAACCCATGTTGGCAATCTAATAATGTCCAACTAGTAATCCACAACTAGGGTGACAAAGGGGTCATGGCACATACTTAAATAATCAAGGTGTCATACAGCAAATTGGTACTTATCTAATCCCCCATGTTTAAATAAAGTATTTTCTATTTGAACTTAGCATGCAATAGGTTAAATCAAAATAGATTTCAAAATAGGATCAACATGGTCAAAGCACAACTTGCCTTCAAAAAGTACTTGTTCTTGGTCTTGAGTTGGATCCTGAGTCAATACTTCTCCTTCGAATCCTTCCCAAGACTTCAACGTCTACTCGTAAAGCGTGCAAATAGCAAATACACAAATAAACAATAGGCAAAAAGTGTCCAAACATCCAAATAAAATCCATAAACAGAGAGAACATAATTTTATGAATTTTTAGAAACTGGAATCACAAATTTGGAGTTAAAGCATAAAAGTTATGATTATTTAAAGTTTAAATAATAAATTAAATAATTTTTCAGAGAAAAACTTTATTCCAAAAATAAAATAAAATTCATATTTAGGTAGATCTCAATTTTATACAAATTTAGAAATTTGAATCACTCAAATCGGAGTTGAAACGCAAAAAGTTATAAGCGTTTGAAGTTTGAAACAAAATCAAATCATTATTTCGAATTAATAAATCATTTTCTTTTCGGAAATTAATTATTGGCGTCAGCCTGGACACGTGTCATCCTGTGATTGGTCCACAGTGACCTGCTGACATCAGCACCGAACGGCCTCCATGATGACGTCAGCATGACGTCATCATGCCACGTGGCACCACTCAGGTGCTGCCACGTGTCCGGTCCATGGACTAGGTCCACGGGCGGCACGGTCCACGGTGGACTGGCGCACGGCTTGGTGCGGCTGACATGCGGGCCCGCATGTCGGGCCGCCCACGCGGCGCTTACGCGGCGCGCCTAGGCTACGTGGCAAGATCGTGTCCGTTGATTTGGAAATCAACGGCCGCGATTAGATCCAGGGTTAACACGTTGAAAACTACTCGATGATCGTGGGCCATTCGATCTAGATCGGACGGTCCAGATCTAACCCTACGATAACACTGCTACGGCCTGAGGTGATCGTGGGCCATTGGATCTTGATCCAACGGTCCAGATCCAATCGGGTTTGGAAGCACGTGACTCACCGCTACCGTTCGATCGGAATCGGACGGTCCGTAAGCTTTCAGATCTGATGGCGGTGCGGCGGGGCTCGGGCTACCGGAGACGAGGACGGCGACCTTCCATGCGGCGTTTCCGAGGGTCTCCGGCGAGGTGGATGGTGCGGTCCGATGCGCCTTGCTCGTGCGGTTCCAGATCCGGGCTCCAACACGGCGAGACGGCTTGACGGCGGCGGCGACGAACCTGGCGAAGCCCTAACCCTACTACGGCGAGCAATTCCTCGGCCAAGACGGCGACTCGGGTGGTGTGGCTTGGGGAAAAAGGGGCGGCGTCGAACGACGATTCTCGGGGACGGGTCCACGCCTTAAATATCGCCGACGCGTGCGCAAATCGGAACTCCTAACCGTGTCCCGCTTGGTCACGGCGGAGCTCTCCTACCGGGGATTCAAACGGAGACGATGGCTGGGGACCGTCCACGTGTCGCGATGAGCGGCTACGATTGCTCACGCACGAACGGATCCGACCGGACTCGGGCTCGAGCCGGTGCGGTCCAATCCGGACCGTTGGATCCCGATCCAACCGGCCGGATCGATCAAGTTAGGAGTGGGTTTGGTCGAGTCGATCGCTCGGTCGGACTCGAGTCCGACTTCGGTTCGACTTCGGTCGGATGAACAGTACTCGACCCGAGTTGAATTTCCAGCGATTTAATATTTAAAATAATTCCCAGTAATTCATTTAATTCATTAAAAATAGCAAAAGACTCAGAAAAATTCTAGAAAAATTTTGGAAAATATTTTAGGGTATTTGGGACTCAAATAATAAAATATTTCCAACAAAATTTTATTTGCAAAGTTTAATTCTTTAATTATTTCAAAATGGAATATATTCAAATAAATTCCAAATAAATCCAAATAAATTCCAGAAAATTCCAAAAATTCACCAAAGTGCCAAATCACACATGAATTTAAGAAAAGCAAAATTTTGGGGTGTTACAGGCCACTTGGGTTCATGTTTATGTTTGAGCTCACTCAATGATTGTGCTCTTTATCGTGGTCCTTCGAGTGGAAGGTTGTGTATGACTCAATGCAAACCTTCGTGGAGGATTGTGTCGTTGAGGTGTTCCTCGGTAGGGTTGATTAAATTATTAGTGGACCATTTGTTGGTTGCTAGTAATCACTTTTCCTTTTGAAGTGTATTGGATCTTTTTGTCGTTGGGCAATGAGCGAGTTATGTCAACCGCAGAGGAACGTTCGGTCGTTTCTGTTACGCGAGTCTTACGGAAGTAGGTTGTTCGTTCTGGTGGTAATCTTAGAGCGTTGTGTCTCTCCTATTTCGCATCGTCTTGAGTACAAGGAACCACAGAATGGAGGTTGGTACCGTGTTTTTCTGGAGAGTAGCATGAGTTAAAGGGATCGGGCACTTCAGTGCCAAGGAATGCTTAGAACGAGGAGTTTGAGACCGTTTTCTTTTGTGGGCTGTTTGAGGTTTTATCTTATCGCTTGGGGACGTGCTGAGACCGTGTGTGAGTATTGTGTGTTTCAAGGTTGAGTAAAGTTCTCGCAAGTTTTGATTGTGAGTTATCTTTAGAGCTGTCAGTCTTTGATCCTTAGCTCCTTGCCTCTGAGTGCTGGCTGGTGCAAGTCGTAGGGGCTTCTAAGCGGGTTCTGAGGCGTGAACCATAACTCCCTTTGATTTGGCTGTTTGCGAAGTGGCGTGTCTCGGATTCTGGGTCGAATCCTGTTGAAGGGGGGAAGAATGTGACACTACAGAATGGTGTGACATTATTTAATGTGAATGTTAAGGTCAAAAACTTTATGAAATATGGTATTGGAGGTTAAAACCATATGGTAGGAGGTTGAATAGTGTTTCCGGGCCGTTTCCGGGGTTTTGGGCCTTTCCGGGGGTGTTTGGGCCTAAAAGAGGGGGTTGTGGGCTTTGGTGGGATGGAGTAAGAGTCCATATATTTAGGACTAGGATTCAGGTTTGGGGCTGGTAAAAGGGGGGCTCCCCTGCCCCTTGTGCGCCCCACCCCTCCCATTGTGCGCCCCCACCTCCCCCTCCCTTGCCTAGCCGCCCCACCTCCCTCTACCTTGCCCCCTTTGCTCCCCACCTCTCCACCACCTCTCCTCCACCCCCTTGCTTCCCTAGGGTGGCCTCCCCACCCCCTGCACCTCGAGGATCCATCCATTGAAGCGAGGAGCGAGGAGCGAACCGGGAGGAGATCCATTCAGTTTTCGTGCGTTGGGCAAAGGTATGGCCATGGGAATCCTTGGGGTTGTTCTAGGTACTATTCTAAGGGTGTTTATCAAGTTTTTAGATCAATTGGTGGTGCTGGATTTGAGTAGATTGGATTAGATCTAGAAGTTGCCACGTTCTCTGTTTCGGTCAGCATGAGCAGTCGACCTAGGGTTTGATTTTTCGCCAATTTAGATTCGGAATTTGGTCGTACGGACGTTGAAGAAGTTGTAGGTAATTTCAATACCTTTCAGTGGGTATAAAGAACTTTAAATTCCGCCCAGCCGTTTGAAAGTTATGATCGTTTTACCGAGCGTATTAAAATATGTGACGTGATTGGAACAGATCACGGTATTTTGTAGATTAAACAACTTTAGAGTCCGAATCAGAATTTCTGTATACTTAGGAAAAGCTAGGAAATTTCCTAAGCTACGCGAGGATGTACTCGTTTAATGGATTCGGAGTCCCAGAACCCAAGTTATGCCTTTTGGAAGGCTGCTGTCCCAACGAGACAGAACCGCTGTTTTTCGGTTTTGCGAGTAGTTGGCAATGTCGGGGTAGATGAGGGATGGCGTACTGTTTTGTGGGCTTGATTGTGAGTGTGTGGTCCCTATGTGCAGGTGGTGTGACCCCGGGAGGGCCTACTACTTCTCGCCAATCCGTCGCCCGTGGTTGAGGCAAGTGTATTGTAATGGATAGCGGTTTGTAGGTTGCTTGTTGAGAATAGATGAAATTGGTTATATGATATGATCACTTGCCATGCTTTAATGATTGCCAATGATATGATGAATATGCTTACTATGTTATGATGCCATGTGTTAATGTAAAGGTGATTTATGATGTTGGCATATTTGCATACATGACATGGCATGATACATGGCCCGGGCGGTGAGAAAGTCATAACTAATCCAGGGAAGGTCGGTGAGAAAGTTATGACTATTCCGGAGAGCCAATGAGTAAGTTCTACATCGTGATTCCATTCACCGCGGTGAACGGAAGCGAGGAGTAGGCACCCTCCATCTTCGGGATGGAAGGGGGGAGAGGGTGCACACCGACGGGTGTGTACTCAACCATACCGGTATGAGTTTCCAAGGAGACATGAGCATCGCATTGCACTGCATACATATTGATGATGATGATGATATGTGACCATGAATGAGATGGTTTACATGATGTGAGATATTATTGCTATGTAATTGTTTATGTTTATACCATTGCAATATACTTGCTGAGTGATGAACTCACGCTTGTGTTTATGTTGTTTTCTTTTAGATACCATGAATCCGACATGCGGGAAAGGGAGCTAGTCACACGTCATCACTTAGCATCACACATTTAAACAATGACATGTTCCTTCCCTTATGGTTATGGTTAATTCGTTGTGCAAAACTGTGTTTTCGATGATTCGTTGGTCGTTATGAGTAAATGATTAGTCCATATTTATCATGTGACGGATAGAATTTATATCCTTAGTGGTATGGTGGCTGTTTTTCCGTTTGACCATGTTATTGCTATCGTTCATTATGCTATATTGACATGTTATTATTGTTGTTGCTTTAATTCATGTTAAAACAAAGGAGATGCTGCCAAAATTTTGGTTTTTAGCATGTGCGCCTTTGCTGTAATTTATGTTTAGTTGTGGTATTTAGATGTTGTTTAGTCTATGTTTGGTAGCATTCGGACATATTAAATGCCGGGGTGTTACAGTTGGTATCAGAGCGGGCTGTAGGTCCTTGGAATGTGTATTTTTAGTGTCATGCTATAGGGTACAACTAAAATGTGATGTGGAATAACTTAGAAACATGGCATAGGTCTTAACTAAAATTTTGTCATAGGATAGCAACATTAAAACTTGCAAAAGTGGTATAACCAATGGCACTTACATATCGTTGTTGCATTACATAAAGTTGTGATTAATTGTTTGGTCAGTAAGTGTGTTGTTATGATTTCTATCTTCAGGGGAAGTGGGCCCCGCTTCGCGCGCCACTTTGCTTCCCGCGGTTAAGGCAAGTACATCATGTGGTTGGGTATGGTTGTATGTTAATATGTGGTGCTCCCTATTCTATTTATTGCTCTGCAAATTAAATGAATTTTGCGTTGAGAATGGGCTTTTGGTAAGTGTTGTATAATGAGTGTTACAGCTTATTCGCCTATTTGGACGCATATGTCTACCATAAGAAAGTGAGGTTATGCTAATAATCATGTATAGGTGTATGATTATGAGAATGCAAATTGTATTGTTATGCGTGACAATAGCATGAATGCATTCATGTGCATAGGAGTCAGGTCGGAGAAAAGTCATATAACTAGTCCGGAGTGCCATGGGCTGGGTCAATGAGAAAGATATATGATTTTGACCCTAGAGCTCTTTAGGCCAGGTCGGTGAGAAAGCTATATGACTAGACTTGAGTGCTCCGAAAAAGTCCTACAGAGGTAGTCTCCATGGGAGTGGGAACCCTGTAGGGACTCCACAGTAGTGGAGGATCCAACCCCGTGTAACACCCCGGCATCTAGTATGCCTGAATGTTACCAAACATAGACTAAACAACATCTAAAAACCACAAATAAAGATAAATTATAGCAAAGGTGCAAATGCTGAAAACCGAAAATTTCGACAGCATCTCCTTTGTTTTTCCATGAATTGAAGCAACAGTAATTATAAGGCAAGATATAGCATGATAAGGGACATCTAAAACAGCAATAACAATGGATATAGCATCACTTATGTCTAAAATAATGGAATTCAACCATTCCACCAAATATAACAAATCAAACGATGAACTTAAGCTCAAAACCAAACCATACACCAAGTTTCATGGCACTATTCATTATTATCATGACTCCAAATGATTAAACTGTATATAAGTGTGAAGCTACGTGTAGAAGTGTAGCTAATGCCCTTTCCTGCATGCCGATTTCATGGTACCTAAAAACAACATAAAACACAAGCGTGAGTTCATCACTCAGCAAGTATATTGCAATGGACCATAAAGAACAAATCAAAGCCACATCGGTACATACCATACTTAACATCAAGATCAAGTCACACTTTCATATACAACATCATAACCATGTCCCAATCTCATTCTACACATTTCATTATCATCATCATGTATGCAATGCAATGCAATGCACATGTCTCCTCGAAGCACATATCGGTATTGCCGAGTGCACACCCGTCGGCGTGCACCCTCTTTCCCCTTCCATCCCGTAGATGGAGGGTGCCTACTCCTCGCTTCCACTCACCACGGTGGATGGAATCACGAGGTAGGTCTTACTCAATGGCGCTCTGGATTAGTCATAACTTTCTCACCGACCTTACCGGACTAGTTATGACTTCCTCACCGACCGGGCCAGTTTTCATGCCATGTATGCAACATATGCCATAAACATAAACAACTAATCATTGCATAGGATCATCATAAACCATATTCATCATATCTTGGGCAAACAATAAACATGGCAAGACATCATAGCATGTAATCCATTTGCATCTAATCAAGTCTAGCAACATACAACACGCTACCCATTCCAATACACTTGCCTTAACCGCAGGCGACAGATTGGCGAGAGGATGAGGGAACTCTCGGGGTCACACCACCTACACATAGATACCACACACTCAAACTGTGCCCACAAAACAGTACACAATCGCTCATCTACCCCGACTTCGCAAACTACTCCTAAAACCGAAAAACAGAGAATCCGTCCCCCGGGACAGCACGCTTCAAACTAGCATAACTTGAGTTCTAGGTCTCCAAATTAAGTAAACGAGTACATCATCGCGAAGCTTAGGAAATTTCCTAGATTTTTCTAAGTATTGGAAAAAGCTGATTCAGCCTCTAAAATTGTCTAATCTACAAAACATTACGTTCTGTCCCAATTACGTCATAGATTTGAACATGCTCGTAAAACGATCATAAATTTCAAACGGCTGGGTGGAATTGGATGTTCTTGGTGTAAAATTAAAGGTATTGAAGTTATCTACAACTTTCTCAACAGGAGGCTGACCAAATTCCGACTCTAAACTCGCAAAAACTCAAACCCTAGGTCGTGTGTCCAATCTGCCCGAAGCAGATCAATATTCAATCTCTAGTTTTCATCCAATCTAACCAATGGCAGCACAACCTTTTGATCTAATAGCATGAAATACTCCATTAACACAGCACCTAATCCACCCCAAAGGTTTCCCATCACCATACCTTAGCCCGACGAACGAAGAATCGACGAACACGCCTCCCGATCGCCCGATCTTCCTCCACGCGCCAATCCCGCCGGATCCTCTCGTCGTGGATCTCCCCAATGGTGAGGGCAACGGCATGGAAGAGCGTGGAAGCAAGGGGTGGGGGTGGAGCTCGCATAGGGCCGGTTAGAGGTGGTGGGGAGGAAGGAGCAAGGTGGCGGCTAGGGGAGGCAATGGGGGAGGTGCATGGGGGGAGAGGGGTGGGTGGCGGCTAGGGTTGAGGGAGAGGGGAGTGGGGGGCGGACCAAGGGGTGGGGGCTAGGTTTGGCTGCCTAAAAGTCCCCCCCTTGGGCCCAAACCCTTCCACCAGAGGCCCAACTCAACCCCTAAGGCCCAAAGTCCCACGGAGAGGCCCAAACACCCGGAAATGGCCCAAAAACACGCTATAAAGTCATACCGAAAAGCCGAATTCTAAAATGTCATATTCTGGGGTGTCACACCCCGTATGGAAAAGGACGGGGCAAGGTGTGGCATCGACGGGTGCACACCTCGCCATACCGGTATGAGCTCAGAGGAAAAGATGCATATTGCACTGCATTTGTGTTGCATAGTTTACTAATGCTTATGTATATTCAGTTATGAAGTGTGCATATGAGCATGAAAGCATAAATGCATTGCATAACTTTACAAAGTGAGCGATGGTCAATGCGTTGAGTGTAACAGATGGTGTGCGTATGCTTTGGGTTGTGCATTGTGATTATGCCTGTTGCATTGCATAATTTTGCTAGTGATGAATGGAAATTGATGTATCTGGGAGTTGATGGCAATAAACAGGTTGAGGGTGGATTGAGTCATGGACTCACCCAATATGGTCTAATGAGGTATGCAAAATATAGGTGCAATGTAGTTGATGAAGTAACCGACGGCGATTTCTTTTTGTTTTGTCCTCATTAATTTAGCTTAAGAGGTACGAATCTGTTATTGATTTAAATGCATTAATTGATATTATCATTGTTAATTGTTGTGCTTGCTGAGTCTTCCACTTACACTTGGTTGTATATTGTGTGTAGGTACCTTAAAGCCGACATACATGGATGGGAGTAGTAGCACGAAAACATTTCGCTTCACCATAAATTCACATTTACTTATCGCTTCGAAATTTATTGAATTCATGTATTGTAATAACTTTGTTGTGGTTGTTATGATCTCCGGATGTTAAGGATTGATAGTTGTTCGAAGACCATGACCCTTTGTATGTGCTTAGCGGGTCATGATGGTTAGATGTTATTTGTTGTTTCAATTGCTAATTGTAATTTCTTTGCCTGCTGAGTGGATGTACTAGTTTTAGGGGAGGTGCTGCCGAAATTTTTAGTGATTTTGGTAACTTGCTAGTGTGTTAGCTTGCTTTGCTAGTTTATTCTAGTGTCTTGTGCTAGTTGTTGCTTAAGGGTGTAACATTCGGGGCACGTGCGGTGCCGGGGTGTTACACACACAAGGTATATTGTCCAGGGATTTGGGCCATGATTTGTTTAAAAGAGCCACCGGATCCAATATAATTTCTTTAATTTACTTCTATGTAGAATATACATCTCTATTTTGATATAACTTGCTCTAAGTTGTTCTTAACGTAGTGCTTCTTTTTCATTTAATTTGTTTGTACGTACCTTGTATATTAGAGTTAGAATAACATAAATGATTTGATTAAGTAATCTATTTGTCTCCACTCTTATAGCTGCAGACATTATAACAAGTTCACAAGATCTGTTTGACCACCAATCTAGAATGGATTTATTTCATCTGGAGGTTGTGGCCTTCTGCCTAGGTGGTGACCCCTAGCTACTTGTGTGCTCATTCATTCTATCTACATATCTAATTGTTTGAGCAGCAAACCTCTTATTTGAAAAGGTAAATTCTCACTAGTTCCTAGGTATACTCTATTAGGGTCTTTGTGAAGCTTATTAAATGTGTGGTTGCACTGTTGCATTGTTATAAAAGACTTGATGAAAGATTTTAGGTATAATTAAATTGTGCATGTGCAGCTTGTTAACTACCTTGCATTGCCAACATGGACAAAGATGGATGAAAAAGCCTAGGTAAACTAGTTATGATTTATTTTGCTTTTGTGATAGGGAGGAATTGTGTCTATATATAAATTCTTGTAATTATAGTAACATGACAACAATCTTGGTGGATGGATGATTACGAAGATGGCTTGGCACAATTTATAGAATTTACTTTTACTCATTCCGCAAAAGGAAACATGATTCTTTGTCCTTGCAAGAAATGTGTGAACTGCTATTGGCTTACTGAAGACATAATCTATGAACACCTAATATGTGAGGGATTTATGCAAGGTTACAATGAGTGGTTCTATCATGGGGGAGGGAACATCTACATCTAAAACTAAAGTATGCATGGAAGAACATGTAGAGCAAGAAAAAATTGATGATATAGATACAATGTTACGTGATGGCCTTGGTTTTAATCAATGTGATGGTTTGGAGGATGAATGGGACAATAGAGATGAATGTGATGGTTTGGAGGATGAATGGGACAATAGAGATGAATGTGATGAAGATGCTGAGAATTTCTATAAGCTAGCGGATGATGCTGGTTAGGATTTATATCAAGGATGTAGCATGTCAAAGCTTCAATTTCTTATAAAACTGTTACATGTGAAATTTTTAGGTGGGTGGAGTACTAGTATTTTTGATCAACTCTTGGTGCTACTTAAGGAGGCTTTTCCTAAGGATGTAAAATAGCCGGGCAACTTTTATGCTGCTAAGAGAATTGTCAAAGCACTAGGTTTGGGTCACATCAATATTGATGCTATAACACCCCGGCATTTACTATGCCTGAATGCTACCAAACAAAAGCTAAACAACATCTAAATACCATAATTAAACATAAATTCCAGCAAAGGCGCACATGCTAAAAACCGAGATTTCGGCAGCATCTCCTTTGTTTTAACATGAATTGAAGCAACAACAATAACAACATGTCAATGTGGCATAACGAACGATAGCAATAACATGATCAAACGGAAAAACAGCCACCAAACCACTAAGGATATAAATTCTATCCATCACATGACAAATATGGACTAATCAATTACTCATAACGACTAACGAATCATCGAAACCATAGTTTAGTTCAATGAATTAAACATAACCATAAGGGAAGGAACATGTCATTGTTTAAATGTGTGATGCTAAGTGATGACGTGTGACTAGCTCTCTTTCCCGCATGTCGGATTCATGGTACCTAAAACTAAACAACATAAACACAAGCGTGAGTTCATCACTCAGCAAGTATATTGCAATGGTACAAACATAAACAATTACATAGCAATAATATCTCACATCACGTAAACCATCTCATTCATGGTCACATATTATCATCATCATCAATATGTATGAAGTGCAATGCGATGCTCATGTCTCCTTGGAAACTCATACCGGTATGGTTGAGTACACACCCGTCGGTGTGCACCCTCTCCCCCCTTCCATCCCGAAGATGGAGGGTGCCTACTCCTCGCTTCCGTTCACCGCGGTGAATGGAATCACGATGTAGAACTTACTCATTGGCTCTCCGGAATAGTCATAACTTTCTCACCGACCTTCCCCGGATTAGTTATGACTTTCTCACCGCCCGGGCCATGTATCATGCCATGTCATGTATGCAAATATGCCAACATCATAAATCACTTTTACATTAACACATGGCATCATAACATAGTAAGCATATTCATCATATCATTGGCAATCATTAAAGCATGGCATGTGATCATATCATATATTATATTTCATCTATTCTCAACAAGCAACCTACAAACCGCTATCCATTACAATAGACTTGCCTCAACCACAAGCAACGGATTGGCGGGAAGTAGAAGGCACTCCCGGGGTCGCACCACCTGCACATAGGTACCACACACTCACAATCATGTCCACAAAATAGTACGCCAACCCTCATCTACCCCGACATTGCCAACTACTCGCAAAACCCAAAAACAGCGGCTCTGTCCCGTCGGGACAGCAGCCTTCCAAAAGGCATAACTTGGGTTCTAAAACTCCAAATCAATTAAACGAGTACATCCTCGCGTAGCTTAGGAAATTTCCCAACTTTTTCTAGGTATATGGAAAGACTGATTCGGACTCTAAAGTTGTTTAATCTACAAAATACCGTGATCTGTTCCAATCACGTCACAGATTTTAACACGCTCGGTAAAACAGTCATAACTTTCAAATGGCTGATTGGATTTGGACGTTCTTTATATCCACAGAAATATAATGAAATTATGTACAACTTCTTCAACATCCGTACGACCAGATTCGGAATCTAAATTGGCGAAACACCGAACCCTAGGTCGACTGCTCGTGCTGTTCGAAACAGAGAACGTGACCAACTCATGAATCCATCTAATCTAATCAAATCCAGCACCACCAATTGATCTAAAAACTTGATAAACATCCTTAGAACAGTACCTAGACCAACCCCAAGGATTCCCATGGCCATACCTTTGCCCAACGCACGAAAACTAAACGGATCTCCTCCCGGTTCGCTCCTCGCTCCTCGCTCCAATGGATGGATCCTCAAGGTCCAGGGGGTCGGGAGGCCACCCTAGGGCAGCAAGGGGGTGGAGGAGAGGTGGTGGAGAGGTGGAGAGGCAAGGGGCAAAGGGGTGGGGGCGCACGGCCAAGGAGGAAGAGGGGAAGGTGGGGGTGGCGGCTAGGGCATGGAGGAGGGAGGTGGGGGCGTAGGGCAGGGTCAGGGGAAGCCCTTTTATCTGCCCAAACTGGTCTCCTACTCCTAAAAGGACTCAAACTCTCCCCCACCAAGGCCCACGACCCTTTCCCCTAGGCTCAAACTCCCCCGGAAAGGCCCAAAACCCCGGAAACGCGATTATACCTCATAGCGTATGGTTTTAACCTTAATTCCACATTTTATAATGTTTTTGACCTTATCAAGCATATTAAATAAGGTTACGACCCTCCGTGGTGTCACAGATGCATGTATAAATGATTGCATATTATATAGGAAAGATTATGAGAATGCCCAGTCCTATCCAACTTGTAATACCTCTAGATGGAAGCTAGAATGGGTTCGGGTTGATGGAAAATGAGTGTATAAGATTCTTGCAAAAGTTCTCCATTACTTCCCGTGAAGAAAAGACTACAAAGATATTATATGTCATCTAAGATAGCTCCTCACATGTGCTGGCATGCCGAGGGCCACACTAAAGATGGACTATTGAGGCATGTTGCAGACTCCCCAGCTTGGAAGGACTTGGATTATAAATTCCCAGAGATTGGTGCTAATAGTTGCAATATTAGGCTTGGGTTAGCTACGGATAGCTTCAATCCCTTTGAAAATATGAATGTTAGTCATAGCACATGGCCTGTTGTTTTGATCCCTTACAATCTTCCACCTTTGGTTATGAATGAAACAACCCAATTTTATATTATCTTGACTTATTCCGAGGCCATCATAGCCTAGAAATAATATTGATGATTACTTTCAACCTTTGGTGGATGACCTTCTGGACCTATTTAAAGAGGGTGTAAGGGCATATGATGCTTGCAGTAATGAGTGGTTTCAACGGCGTGCTGTTGTACTTTACACCATTTCAAATCTCCCTGGACTTGGATACGTGTCTAGTCATCCTACTTCAGGGCAGCGAGTTTGTCCTCACTGCCACTCAAATACCTATCCTCTCTTTCTTAAAAAAGGTAGGAAGACTTGTTATATGGGACACCGTAGGTTCCACTTGACCATAGTTTCCGGTTTGACGAGAAATCATTTGATGGAACTAAAGAGCTTAGAGTGGCACCTGTTCTGCCATCTAGACATAACATTTTAGAAGAGACAAAGAAACTGAATGTAGTTTTTGAAAAACTAGAGGAGAAGAGGAAGAAGGAGAAGAAAAAGAAGATGAAGAAGAAGCATAAATATGAGGATGACGATCTTGAGGATGGCATGATTGAGATTATTCGGAAGAAGAGAAGTTGCTTTTTTAAAATTGCCATATTGGGAACATTTGTTGGTTCAACATAATTTAGATGTAATGCATATTGAAAAGAATGTATGTGATAATATCGTTAACACTTTATTGAGTATCCAAGGCAAGTCTAAGGACAATCTAAACTCTCGATTGGACCTTCATAGGTTTGGAATAAAACAAGATCTGCAACCAGTTAAACAGGGGAATAAATTTTACTTGCCTCCAGCATCCTTTTGGTTGAGTTCAGAAGAAAATAAATTGTTCTGTGAAGTCCCAAAGAATGTTAAATTTCTAGATGACTATGCTTCCAACATATCAAATAAGGTTCATGTTCAGGAAAAAAGATTAGTTGGACTAAAAAGTCATGACAACCATGTGATTCTACAGTATTTACTTCCATTAGCAATAAGAAGAATATTACCAGATAATGTTTGCACATCATTGATTCACTTAAGTAACTTCTTTAGGCAAATATTTTCTCCAGTTATTCGCATTAGTGATATGGAGAAGCTAGAATATGAAATTGCTGAAACACTTTACCTCCTTGAGAAGATATTCAGTCCATTCTTTTTTGACATCATAGTCCATTTATTAATCCATCTTGCTTGTGAAGCAAGGCTGCTAGCCCAGTTCAATTCTGAAACATGTATCCCATCGAAAGGTAAAACAACTAACATAAGTCTCTTCCACTTCAAAGCCTAAGTAGTTAACTTTTTTATGACATGTCCCGAATGTATTTATACATAGGTATTTGATTAAGATGAAAACATATTTCTGCACTAGAAGCCATCCAAAAGGTTCAATTGCAGAGAATTATGTCTTTGATGAAAGTCTTACATTTTGTTCTTGTTATTTGGCTGGTTGTGTGACTCGGTTTACACATCGAGGTCATCATGATGATGGAAATTTCCAAGTCATGAAAGATAATCCCGACTTAAGTAAAATTGGTCAGCATTTGCTTGGCAGGCGTGTTACAACATTATCTCATAACTCATGGGTTCAAGCTCATAAATATGTGCTATTCAACTATGACCATGTTGGTCCTTATCTTGAGTATGCTCCAAACCATATGTTTACTTTATATTTTTTTACTAATCTAATTATTTGTAGAAAGCATTGTAAATATCATAAATATCTTTCTTTGAGTGGAATCCGAAGAAAGAGATACATTGAGCGTGTACACCATGAGACATTCCTTGTCTGGTTTAGGAAACATGTAAGAGTACTCTCTGCAAAACCTTTTTGTCTCCATCTGTTAGATTTCATCAGACTAAAATACATGTGTTGATAATAGGTTCAAGATTTAATAGCCAATGGAAAAGAACTATCAGAAGAAATGCAACTTTTGGCAAAAGGCCCAGATATGCAAGTGACTAGATACCACAGTTATCTTATAAATGGATGTAACTTTCACACGAAGATTCATGATGAAGAGAAATCAACTCAAAGTAGTGGTATAGTCATAATTGCTAACACTTGTAGTTTCACTAGTACAAAGGATCAAAATCCAGTCATAGGCAAAGTTACATATTATGGTAGCATTACAGACCTAGTTCAGTTAAATTATAGCAGCAAAGGAAGCATCATGTTATTAAAATGTGATTGGATCAATGTTTTGCAAGTCAGAGGTATTAAGAAAGATAAATATGGGGTTACACTTATGAACTTTAAACACTTAAGTAACAACAACAACAACAACAACAACATTTTGAGTGAAGAACCATTTGTTTTGGCATCACAAGCAACACAAGTGTATTATGTTTGAGATCGTATAGATCAAGATTGGCATGCCATCATTCAATCAAAACCAAGAGATTTTTACGACATGAGTATTAAATAATGAAAATGAAGAGGATGTTCATCGACAAGCAGACCAAGTCAATGAGCTGAACAGTAATGTTGATATTGTTGTTGCTTGTGGCACTAATTTTCTCACTAGGAAAGACATAAATGGAATAATTATTGATCTTACTGGTGGATGCGAACGGTATGGCTGAATACTTACATAAACATATAATTTAAGATTTGGCTCTTCTTTTTTTTATTACATGTCATATATAATACTTCACTCTAATCATTGATTCTTTTCATTTGGTTAATCTTTAATGCAGATTTGAATATTTTCTAATATAGGGAAAACAATGGAAGGGGAAGAAAGAAGAGATAAAGGTTTGAGAGGAAATGAATATGAGCTGCAACGTACGAGGCAGATAGCTAAAAATAATGCAACACTTCAGAGGCACAATCTCAAACAAATTGTAACAGATATGTCAAGGAACCCAAAGAAGGCAAGATCCAATGTGCAGACAACACAAACTCTGCAAGAAACAAATTTAAGAAATGAGGAAGATCAATATAACCAGATTGGCACACCTGTAGCTTCCCAAGATTCTGATTCTGAATTCATTGCTGAAGATGAGTTTAACTTGATAAATGAGGAAGATGAATTAAGCCAGTTAGAAGATGAAGTCGATTGAAGATGATCTCAATTCACCCCCTCCTAGAGGAAACAATTTGTATTTCACATTTAGCTTAACAACTTTGTGTTTATGGTGATTTAGTTAGAAGAATGTTAAGTTTCTATTTTGGTTTTGAACTCTGTTAAATATTCAACATCAAAGTGTCCTGAAGCCTAATAAAAAGAGGGGTAACACAAAGATGGAGAGTTTATAGGACAATGAATATTCTTCTAAAAAGATGAAAGTCAAATGCAATGAGCACTATCAGCTTGTTGGGGTCAATGTATCAAAGTTAGCAAATATAATAGGTACACTTGCGAAAGGGAGTGTACTTTCACTATCTTATGACAATTGGACTAAAGTTGATAACAAGGATGATGTTTGGACAAATGCCCTGGTATATTTTACTACTTTCAGCAATATTGTATATTTCCTTTAATATGTTAAGATAGATTTACGTTTCACGCAGAGATGAATTATTCTATTCTTTTTGCAGAGGCTCTTTGATCTAGATGAATGCCTAAAGCCTTATGTCCTAGCATCAGCTCATAAGAAGTGGAAAGAATTCTAGAACAAATTGAAGAAGTACTTTGACCCTAAAAAGAGTGTTAAACAACTCATGAAATCTCGTGACAAAAGATTTTTCGGGCCTAATCAGCTGTCCGAAATCTCCTATGTATTTCTGTACTAGTCCCAGATCAGTAGCTAGTACACATAGTCAACAGTGATGAATCATCGCCGAACAGAATGAAATAGTAACATAACTATAAAGTATCAGCCACATGGCTATTTATTACATCTCTCGGTCACATGACCAGAGTTCACGGCAGCGGAATAAAGACAACAAGTAAAAACCCAAACAACTCCACAGGCGATGACTAGGAACGCGCTTAGTTGTCCTGGCGATCTTCCTCAAACTCCTCGGCGTAGAACTCACCGTCTTCAACTGCATCCTGATAGTTTTCTGATGACAACATTTGTGTAGCATGTGAGTACAAAAGTACTTAGCAAGTATGGGAAAGAATGCACATGTAGGGCTTTCGAAGGAAGGCTTATTATGGTTCTTTTGCACAAAGCTGAGTTTCATCAAACCCTACTTAATAATAACTCTCAAAAAGCCCACTTTAACAATTATTTTAACAATTGAATTATTTAATAGTCTCGTGAAGGTTCTTTCCACCAACACAAGTATGAAGGCTCTATCCGCTACATTTTAAAAGATCAAGGTAATCCACACATGACTCTATCCGTCATGAATTAAAAACAGGTTCCAACTACCTGGTTGGCTCAGTACGCCAACTAAATATCCAATAGTTCTAACCACTCCAGAATCCCAAAATATCATTTATTTGTAAAATCAAAACCAAAGTCTACTAGTATGAAAGCATTCTTTGCTTTGCCCTTGACCGTAGGCACGGCTATTCGAATAGTTTTGACTCTACAGAGGTGTACAACTTTACCCACAAGACCTGATCTTCCCTTTTTGCCTCCGGATTAACACACTTCCTTTGGTGTGCTGGCGGGGAGATCATGACAAGGCCTTTATAATGTATACGTCTAACCTGACTACACTCGCTGAGGTTTCACCGCTGTTAGGGTTCCATCTACCCAGTACAGAAGCCCCCTCTTGCGTCGTGTGGGAAAAACGACTCGCCACCATCTGGAGCCCACATTCCACCAACTTGTGAGTCTAAGTTAGGTTTCTAAAAATTAGTTAGCTAGGTCATACCCATTATAGACATGTAGTTGTACGGTTATGCTTAGAATGGATAGTCATAAGCATCGGTCCTTAATTGACTTGGGGCGGCACTTGCATAATGAAATTAGTGCTCTATCTGCACCCGCCCGACATTGCATTCCGCCCAAGTCCAAACCATTTTTCATTTTATTTTTATTATATCAAAACAGTAGCAAAACATTACTAATATTCTCAAATTCCACTTTAATCAACATTTGAATATGATCCCGCCCGTAGGTCATTTTAAGCAATTTTACAACTAAGCACAACTACCGTACTAGTCAACAAAAGTCACAATATAAAATAGGCATGACATAGCAACGTGTCCTATGGTTACAAATAAACACGGATATCAATAATAAAGGAGATGACAATAATTCATAATAACTAGTATTTTATATTTGACATACGATGATAAAGATAGCCATGCATGTTCATAAAACATTGTAAATCTTTTGCAAACATGGATCAAAATGCGTCAAGGAGACTTGCCTTTGTGCACGGTGGAAGTCTCAAAGTCTTGAAGTTTGGCGGCGGGACCGGCGGACTCGCCGGGATCTTCGGCTACGCGCGAAACGGTACAACAAATAAATACAAGAAAAATAAAATAAAATTTAAAAATTATAAAAGTTATACTGGCAGGTAGATCTTGAATTTAGACGAATTTAGGAATTTGAACGAAGTGAATCGGAGTTCGGACGAAAAAGTTACGGGCGTTCAAAATTTGAAAATTGAGGAAAATGGAAAATCAGAGAATATTCCAGGGAATCTTTTCTTTTTACTCATTTTCATGATTTTTTCTCTCTATGGCTTGTGGACCCATGATGTCATTCTCTAAGCCCTTCTTCCTCAATGAATCAAGAATAGGGGAGGAGGAGCTCCTCCATGTCGCTGGCTAGGGGAGGGCATGGAGTCAGCGGCGAGCGGCCGGGTGGGGCGGCGGTGGGCCGGCGAGGTCGGGGTTAGGCTGGCGCGGCCGGAGGTGGGCCGGGGCGGTGGCGGCGGCGTGGCTGTGCATGGCGTGCGAGGAGGGCACGGCGGGCCCAGGAGAAAGGCGGGGGCGACGACGCTCGGGGGAGCAGAGCGGCTAGGCGGCAGGGGCCGGAACGGGGCGGAGCGGCGGGGCAACGAGCGCCACAAAGAGCTGGCGGTGCAGTGCGGGGCATGGGAGACGTCACGCAGCGATCGCACGGCGAGGAGGGACCGACGGAGGGCGGGGAAGTCGGAGGCGCGTCGGAAAGGCGGCAACGGCAGCCGGCTGGCCGGATGCCGTGCGGCGCACGGTGGTCAGGGGCGACTCGAACAGGGGCACGGAAAATTCCAAAATTCCGCGAAAATGTGGAATAAAAATACAAATTGAGGGTGGCATTATCTAGAGGACATCGAAAGGGGTCGAAAGTTGCAAGGAATTGAAGAGAAGATTACCGGAAATGATGAATTCGTCAGCGAACGGTGGTTAGGCTGGCGAATTCCCAACTCGAAATTCGGATTCAAAACTCGATGATATCTGAAATTGATTGAGGGATTATAATCTTGACATCCATACGCACACAAAGGAACAAGCGGAACTCCAATTGGCTCACCGGAGTGGAAGATGTGACGGCAAACGTGAGGAACAGCGTTTGGCATTAGTTTTCGTGATCTCCCGAGTGAATAAAGTGGAGAGGCAACGGAAGGATGATAGCATGGGAAAGAGGACTCCACCCCGAAGATTTGAGAGGTGGAGCCGCATGATTCCGAGTTGAAACGGCAAAGTTATTGCCATAATTGCAATTTTCGATTTTTGCTTGATTGATCCTTTTCCAGCGAGATTGGGAAAGATTGGAGTTCGGGAATGGAATCCTCTCGCCGAGATCTTTCCAACGGACCCGGCCATGCAAGATCTGGAGCATTGAATAGGAAGTTATGGAGGATTGATTGAGAGAAGCCATGAATGGGAGCATTCTATTCTTCCCTGGAATTGGAACCATCGTATGAGGAAGATACATGAATAGTGCTACCACGTGGCGCTTCCCGATTGGCTGGAGTAAGTGAAGGGTTACGCGCGCGAAATAAAATAACAAAAATGGTCTAAAAATTCCAAAAAAAAATCCTAAAGATATTAGGGAATATTTGAAACCCAATAAAATTGGTTTCACGGAATTTGGATGAAATTTGGAATTTAGAATATTCCGGGATGAATAAAGGGCTTTTGTCGAAAGGCCGCGAGCGATAAAATACCAGCAGGTTTCCAAAAATCTTGAGAAAATTCCCAAAATGTTTTTGGAATAATTCGGACCTAATGCAATAGGTTTTGGAATCTTTGGAGAATTTTCGAACTCGGGTGGAATTTTGGGGACGGACCGAACTTCGAAAATTCGATTTTCCGGATGAGAAAAGATTGAACTCCAATTTCGGAAGGATAAGGATGCCAGGTTAATTAGAACACCAAGAAAAACCCAAATTTTGATTTTAATTAAATTTAAATTATATTTTAACAGAAGGCCGAAATTGGGGATGTTACAAACCTACTCTCCTTAGAGAGAATCTCGTCCCCGAGATTCGGATGGAGAAAGAAAAAGATCGGGAAACTCGGCTCGAAGATCCTCTTCTCGCTCCCAGGTGGCTTCTTTCTCAGAATGGTTGCTCCACTGAAACTTGCAAAACTTGATTACACGGCTTCTGGTTCCATGCTCGGCTTCATCCAAGATTTTGACTGGATACTCTGGATATGACAGATCCTCTTTTAATTCCATTTCTTCATAGGGCATCTGATGCTCGGGTACTCATAGACATTTCTTCAGCTGAGAAACGTGAACGACGTCATGCACATCTGATAGCTGCGGAGGTAGTTCTAACTTGTACGCAACTTCTCCCTTTCTAGCAACCACTAGAAATGGACCAATGTAGCGGGGTGCTAACTCCCCGCTAACACGGAATCAACGCATTCCCTTCAGAGGTGAAACCTTCAAGTACACATGATCACCAGGTGCAAAACTTAATTCCCGTCGGCGGTTATCAGCATAACTTTTCTGTCTTGACTGGGTTGTTTTCAAATTCTCACAAATCATTCTGACCTGCTCCTCAGCTTCCTTCAGAATATCATGTCCAATTATCTTTCCTCCCTCTGTCTCTTTCCAATATAACAGTGTTCTGCATTTTCTTCCGTACAGAGCTTCAAACGGTGCCATCTTCAAACTGGACTGATAACTGTTGTTATATGAGAATTCCGCAAAAGGCAAATTCTGATCCCAAGAACCTTTGTACGTCAAAGCACATGCTCTCAACATATCTTCTAGGATTTGATTTATCCTTTCCGTCTGACCGTCTGTCTGGGGATGGTATGCGGTACTGAAGTTTAAGTTTGTACCCAAAACCTCATGCAACTTCTGCCAAAATCTCGATGTAAACTGGGAACCTCGATCTGGCACTATCTTCTTGGGCACACCGTGCAAACACACAATTTTGGCCATATACAGCTCTGTGAGTTTATCACTAGAATAGGTCGTCTTGACAGGAATAAAGTGCGCAACTTTGGTTAACCTATCCACAATAACCCATACAGAATCATATCTGGCTTTAGTTCTGGGTAGTCCAGTGATGAAATCCATTCCTATTTCCTCCCATTTCCAAACAGGAACTTGCAAAGGTTGCAACAATCCGGCTGGTCTCTGATGTTCCGCTTTTACAAGCTGACAAATATCACAACGAGCCACGAAGTCAGCAACTTCTTTCTTTATATGGGACCACCAATATTTTTCTTTCAAATCCGAGTACATCTTCGTACTCCCTGGATGAATGAAATAGAAAGAGTCATGAGCCTCTTTCAAAACTACATCTTTGATCTCCTTTTGATTAGGGACCACTATCCTTTTTCCCAAACCAAATAATACCTTTCTTATCTTCGGAAAATCCAGGGTATTTTCCTTTTTTTTATTTCATTCCTAAGGTCTGTAATACCATTATCATTCTTTTGGGCTTCTCTGGTCTGATCTTCTAGGGTCGACTGAACTTCCATATTGAAGAGACAACCTTCATTCACCAACTCCAAGTTAAGGCGTTGGAATTTCTCATATAGCGCTAGTTGGATTTCTTGAACCATAACATTGTTGCAGTAGCTTTTCCTGCTCAATGCATCCGCAACAATATTAGCCTTTCCAGGATGGTAATGGATTCCGATATTATAATCTTTTACCAGCTCCAACCATCTTCTTTGCCTCAAATTGAGATCGGATTGGGTGAAAATGTATTTCAGACTCTTATGATCGGTATAGATCTCACATCTATTGCTGATCAAATTGTGCCTCCAAATCTTGAGTGCATGCACAACTGCAGCTAGCTCCAAATCATGGGTTGGATAGTTTCCTTCATGGGGTCGCAATTGTCTTGAAGCATAAGCTATGACTTTTCCTTCCTGCATTAAATCACAACCAAGACCTTGCTTTGACGCATCACAGTAAACTTCAAAGTCCTTATGAATATCCGGCAGAACAAGCACGGGCGCTGAAGTTAACTTCTTCTTCAATTCCTAAAAACTCTGTTCACAAGACTTCGTCCACTCAAACTTCTTCTCTTTCTTCAATAGCTGGGTGAGGGGTCTCGCAATTCTTGAGAAACCTTCAATAAATCGCCGATAGTAACCTGCTAAACCAAGAAAACTTCTGATATCTGGGACTGACTTAGGTTGCTTCCAATCCAGAACATCCTTCACTTTTGCAGGGTCTACTGCTACTCCTCCAGCAGAAACAACATGACCCAAGAAATAAACTTCTTTCAACCAAAAGTCACACTTACTAAACTTAGCATACAACTGATGCTCTCTTAACGTCTTCAAGACTATCCTTAGATGGTATTCATGTTCTTCTCTACTCTTGGAATAGACAAGAATGTCGTCAATGAAGACTACGACGAACTTGTCCAGGTATTCCATGAATACTTTATTCATTAGATTCATGAAGTAGGAGGGTGCATTTGTTAAACCAAATGACATCACTGTAAACTCGTACAATCCATATCGGGTGGTGAAGGCTATCTTCGGGATATCCTCTTTCCTTATCTTAAGCTGATGGTAACCCGATCTCAAATCTATTTTTGAGAACACTTGAGCTCCCTTTAATTGATCAAACAGATCATCTATCCTCGGCAATGGGTATTTATTCTTTATTGTAACCTCATTTAGGGATCTGTAATCTATTCACATCCTCAGACTACCATCCTTCTTCTTTACGAAGATTACCAGTGAACCCCAAGGTGATGAACTGGGTCTAATAAATCCTTTCTCCTGCAGTTCTACAATTTGCTTCTTCATTTCTACTAACTCATTAGTAGGTAGCCGATAGGGTCTTTTTGAGATCGGAGCTGTACCAGGTACAAGCTCGATTATAAACTCAATGTCTCGGTCTGGTGGCATACCAGGCAGATCTTCTGGGAACACATTCGGGTATTCATTCACTATAGGCACATTCTCCAAAGGTGTACCTTTCAACCGATTCAGGGTACTACCCCCCTTAGAGGAAGGATTAGACAGGAATTCCACTCGAGTTCCCTCAGGGCTGGTAAGAGAGATAGCTCTACTAGCACAGTCTATCTGACCCTTGTACTTGGTTAACCAATCCATTCCAAGGATTATTTCTATACCCTCAGTATCTAATAAGATTAAGTTCGCTAGGAACTTTACTCCTATAATTATATCCATTTTTGGACAAATAGCAGTTGTTCTTAGTCCTTTACCAGGGGATTGAACTAGCAAGGGGTTTCTTAACTGAATTGTATCCCAACCATGCTTTTTAACTAAGTATTCTGATATGAAAGAATGTGTTACACCCGAATCAAACAGAACTGAAGCAGGTACCGAGTTGACAAAGAACTTACCATAGACCACCTCTGGTGCGTCCTGAACTTCTTCAGCTGTGACGTGGTTGACACGTCCTCTTCCAATAGTGCGAGGGGGTATGCGGAGTCTGCAGCGTTCCTCTCCCTTGAGCTGGTGCTGGGGCGCGAGCAGGTGTAGTCCCCAAGTTGAACCGAACTGGGGTTACAGGTTGACGCTTCTGAGGACAGTTACTTGCGTAATGTCCCATATCCCTGTAATTGAAACACTGAACTCCTGCAGTTGTGGTGCTGCTCTTCTGGGCTTGATTTCCTGCATTGCTAGCAGGGACTTGACCAAACGGACGGGGAGTGGACATTGGGGTCCTAGAAGCATTGGGAATTGTTGGCCTACTGGTCTACTGCTGAAAGGTACGAGGCCTTGAGCTGCTTGCACCTCAATGATTTTAGAACATCATCTTCCTTTTCCTGGACTCGAAGAGCTGACGCTGAGCATCTTCCTGGATCAAAGCCTTGTTCACCATGTGCTGGAATGATGGAAAATCATTGGACACCAACTGCACTTTGATGTTAGGGTCGAGGCCTTCCATGAAGCGCCAAATCTTAGCTTCGTCAGTGGTGACATCCACAGTAACATAATGGGACAGCTGAGTGAACCGGTTCAGATATTCTGAGATGGATAGGTTTCCTTGCTGCAGCTTATGAAATTCTCTCCTCTTCATCTCCATAATCCCCTTGGGAATATGGGTAGCACGGAACACTTCAGCAAACTCACCCCCAGTGATGTTCTGGGCATCTTCGTGAGTGGCACAGTAGTTCTCCCACCAGTTAGCTGTTGTACCCTTAAGTTGGTGTGAAGCAAACCGCACACTCTCCACTTCATCACACTAGGCCAAGAAAAGTTTCCTCTCAACCTCCTTAAGCCAATCGTCTGCTTCCAGTGGATCAACAGATCCAGCAAAAGTTGGAGGTCTGGTCCTCATAAACTCTCCAAACTTGGATTGTGGCTGCTCAGCTGCGACTTGAACTGGTGCAGCTTGAGGCGGATTGAGTGCATTTTGTGCCAAAGCTTGAAGAAGTTGAATTTGCATAGCCATCATTTGTTCCAGGTTGGGTGGATGATTCGGGGGTGGGGGTGGCACTAGCTCTTGCTGTGCTGGAGATGGCGGCACCTGACCATCCATTGGGTGTTGTTGCTGCTCCGTTGGTCCTTCATCTTGGAACTGAACTCTTCCACGACCACGACCATGGCCTCTACCGCGGCCTCTTCCTCTTCCTCTGCCACGACCTCTAACTGGGTTCTCCATCTGAAACAAGGATGGCCAAAGCACAAGTAAAGAGAGAAAAGCAAAGGTAAGAGGTCAGGGGACTAAACAACATCCACAAAGACAAAAGCACACAAACGAAAGGAAAAACCAACAGAACTCTTTATTTAAACCAAAATAGTTTTTATTAAGGTGGCTGTATTACAATTGCCCTACAGCACGATACAAACCAACACAATCATTTATTCATCGAACTAACGAAACAAAATAGAGGCTCTCAAAGCTAAGACAACTAGCCACCTGGGAAGGTCCTGGCTCTCCAGGGGCAGCCAAGAATCCCAGGGAAATCCCCAGGAACGGCTCACGACGCACAGACTTTCGCGCGATCACTCGGAGCTTCGGGCCTCGATGACGCTTGGCTTGCGGGGCGTCGGGAGTCAAACCCCGAGGTGGAAGCTCCTCTCCAACTGGGGCTGGCGGTGGTGCTACCGGCTGTGCCTCCTGCACAGGGTCCAGTAGGAGAAGTGGAGCTACGGTCATCCGAGCATTCTTGAGCTGACGGTTTTCCTCCCTTGCTGCAGCGAGTTCCTTGCGCACGTCCTGGAGCTCGCAAGAAATTTGCACATAGGCGTCATCCTGCGCCCGGATGAGGGAACCCATGTGCACCACCGTCGGGTCAGTCTCCAGCTCCAAGCTCCGAAACTGACTGAGGTACCCCCCAACCTGATGTCGGGGAAAGAGGTGGTACGGGTCCACTAAACACGATATCTCTCCCCCAAGTGGATGAGAGCCTCTCTAGCAGCATCCTGGAGCGCATGCGCCAGTATCATCCTCTCCACGGTGAAGTGGTAGGGGCAGTCCTCAGCATTAGAACTTCTAGCATAGACCAGCAACCTGACCTGCCACATGTTGTAGCCGATGCTGGGCACGGACATGTAGCGATACTCTGAGCGATGGGGATATCCCAACTCTTGGAGCATCAAGGACAGCTCCTCACAAAAGACTCCAGCAGTCGCAGCAAAAGTGGTGAACGCAGGCATCTACAGATTTCTAAACAAGACGAGGTTAGCAACCAGTTTTAACTAAGGGTAAGAGAAGCTCAAGACACAAAGACAGAAGAGATAGAAGCAAAGGAACTCGAATTTTTATAAGTATGTTTTTATAAATGTATTAGTCCTTAAGGCTTTGCCATTCTAACTGGCCACGCCCTACAGTCGTCCAGGCTCTGATACCACCGCTGTGAGACCCTGGATCAGTTGTTCGAAATCTCCTATGTATTTCTGTACTAGTCCCAGATCAGTAGCTAGTACAAACAGTCAAGAGTGATGAATCATCGCCGAACAGAACGAAATAGTAACATAACTACAAAGTATCAGCCACATGGCTATTTATTACATCTCTCGGTCACATGACCAGAGTTCACGGCAGCGGAATAAAGACAACAAGTAAAAACCCAAACAACTCCACAGGCGACGACTAGGAACGCGCTTAGTTGTCCTAGCGCTCTTCCTCAAACTCCTCGGCGTAGAACTCACCGTCTTCAACTGCATCCTGATAGTTTTCTGATGACAACATTTGTGTAGCATGTGAGTACAAAAGTACTCAGCAAGTCTGGGAAAGAATGCACATGTAGGGCTTTCGAAGGAAGGCTTATTATGGTTCTTTTGCACAAAGCTGAGTTTCATCAAACCCTACTTAATAATAACTCCCACAAAGCCCACTTTAATAATTATTTTAACAATTGAATTATTTAATAGTCTCGTGAAGGTTCTTTCCACCAACACAAGTATGAAGTCTCTATCCGCCACATTTTAAAAGATCAAGGTAATCCACACATGACTCTATCCATCATGAATTAAAAAAAGGTTCCAACTACCTGGTTGGCTCAGTCCGCCAACTAAATATCCGAGAGTTCTAACCACTCCCGAATCCCAAAACATCATTTATTTGTAAAATCAAAACCAAAGTCTACTACTATGAAAGCATTCTTTGCTTTGCCCTTGACCGTAGGCACGGCTATTCGAATAGTTTTGACTCTACAGAGGTGTACAACTTTACCCACAAGACATGATCTTCCCTTTTTGCCTCCGGATTAACACACTTCCTTTGGTGTGTCGGCGGGGAGATCATGACAAGGCCTTTATAATGTATATGCCTAACCTGACTACACCCGCTGAGGTTTCACCGCTGTTAGGGTTCCATCTACCCAGTACAGAAGCCCCCTCTTGCGCCGTGTGGGAAAAACGACTCGCCTCCATCTGGAGCCCACATTCCACCAACTTGTGAGTCTAAGTTAGGTTTCTACAAATTAGTTAGCTAGGTCATTCCTATTATAGACATGTGGTTGTACGGTTATGCTTAGAATGGATAGTCATACGCGTCGGTCCTTAATTGACTTGGGGCGGCACTTGCACAATGAAACTAGTGCTCTATCTGCACCCGCCCGACATTCCATTCCGCCCAAGTCTAAACCATTTTTCATTTTATTTTTAATTTGTCAAAATAGTAGCAAAACATTACTAATATTCTCTAATCCTACTTTAATCAACATTTGAATATGATCCCAACCGTAGGTCATTTTAAGCAATTTTACAACTAAGCACAACTACCGTACTAGTCAACAAATGTCACAATATAAAATAGGCATGACATAGCAAAGTGTCCTATGGTTACAAATAAACATGGATATCAATAATCAAGGAGATGGGAATAATTCGAAATAACTAGTATTTTATATTTGACATACGATGATAAAGATAGCCATGCATGTTTATAAAACATTGTAAATCTTTTGCAAACATGGATCAAAATGCATCAAGGAGACTTGCCTTCATGCGCGGCGGAAGTCTCGAAGTCTTGAAGTTCGGTGGCGAGATCGGCGGACTCGTCGGGATCTTCGGCTACACGCGAAACGGTACAACAAATAAATACAAGAAAAATAAAATAAAATCTAAAAATTACAAAAGTTATACTGGCAGGTAGATCATGAATTTAGACGAATTTAGGAATTTGAACGAAGTGAATCGGAGTTCGGACGGAAAAGTTACGGGCGTTCAAAATTTGAAAATGGAGGAAAATGGAAAATCAGATAATATTCCTGGGAATCTTTTCTTTTTACTCATTTTCTTGATTTTTTTCTCTCTATGGCTTGTGGACCCATGCTGCCATTCTCTGAGCCCTTCTTCCTCAATGAATCAAGAACAGGGGAGGAGGAGCTCCTCCATGTCGCCGGCTAGGGGAGGGCATGGAGTCGGCGGCGAGTGGCCGGGTGGGGCCGTGACCGGGCCGGCGAGGTCGGGGGTAGGCCGGCTCAGCCGGAGGTGGGCCGGGGCGGCGGCGGCGCGGCTGCGCATGGCGCGCCGGTGAGGAGTGGCACGGCGGGTCCATGCGAGAGGCGCGGCAGGGGCGGTGGCGCTCAGGGGAGCCGAGGGGCTAGGCGGCTGGGGCCGGAATGGGGCGGAGCGGCGGGGTGACGAGCGCCACGGCGGCTCGGCGGCGGCGATCGGTGCGGGGGCAAGGGAGGCGTCGCCGATGACGACCGCACATCGGGGAGGGACCGGTGGTGGGTGGGGAAGCCGGAGGGCACGCCGAAGGGCAGCGACGGCAACCGGCCGGCCAGAGGCTGTGCGGCGCACGGTGGTCAGGGGCGACTCGAACAGGGGCACGGAAAATTCCAAAATTCCACGAAAATGTGGAATAAAAATGCAAATTGAAGGTGGCATTATCTATAGGACATCCAAAGGGGTCGAAAGTTGCAAGGAATTGAAGAGAAGATTACCGGAAACGATGAATTCGTCAACGAACAGTGGTTGGGTTGGCGAATTCCCAACTCGAAATTCGGATTCAAAACTCGATGAAATCTGAAATTGATTGAGAGGTTATGATCTTGACATCCATACGCACACAAAGGAACAAGCGGAACTCCAATTGGCTCACCGGAGCGGAAGATGTGATGCCAAACGTGAGGAACGGCGTTCTGCGTCGGTTTTCGTGATCTCCCGAGCGAATAGAGTGGAGAGGCAACGGAAGGATGATAGCACGGGAAAGAGGACTCCACCCCGAAGATTTGGGAGGTGGATCCGCATGATTCTGAGTTGAAACGGCAAAGTTATTGCCATAATTGCAATTTTCGGTTTTTGCTTGATTGATCCATTTCCAGCGAGATTGGGAAAGATTGGAGTAAGGGAATGGAATCCTCTCGCCGAGATCTTTCCAACGGACCCGGCCATGCAAGATTTGGAGCATTGAATAGGAAGTTATGGAGGATTGATTGAGAGAAGCCAGCCTTCTGTTCTTCCCTGGAATTGGAACCATCGTATGAGGAAGTTGCATGAATAGTGCTGCCACGTGGCGCTTCCCGATTGGCCGGAGTAAGTGAAGGGTTACGCGCGCGAAATAAAATAACAAAAATGGTCTAAAAAACCCAAAAAAAATTCCTATAGGTATTAGGGAATATTTGAAACCCAATAAAATTGGTTTCACGAAATTTGGATGAAATTTGGAATTTAGAATATTCCGGGATGAATAAAGGGCTTTTGTCGAAAGGCCGCGAGCGATAAAATACCAGCGGGTTTCCAAAAATCTTGAGAAAATTCCCAAAATGTTTTTGGAATAATTGGGACCTAATGCAATAGGTTTCGGAATCTTTGGAGCATTTTTAAACTCGGGTGAAATTTTGGGGACGGACCGAACTTCGGAAATTCGATTTTCCGGACGAGAAAAGATTGTACTCCAATTTCGGAAGGATAAGGATGTCAGGTTAATTAGAACACCAAGGAAAACCCAAATTTTGATTTTAATTTAATTTAAATTAGATTTTAACAGAAGGCCGAAATTGGGGATGTTACACTTTCCCACATGTCCGATTCAAGACACCTAAAAAAACATAAACAACAAGCGTGAGTTCATCACTCAGCAAAGTGTATTGCAATGGAATAAAACAATAACAATATTCAATAACATCTTCATTAACATCTCATACAACATCATCACAAGCCTCTCATAAAACATATTCATAAGCATCTCATAAAAACCTCTTCATTCATGCAATGCAATGCACATGTCTCTTTGTTTAGCACATACCAGTATTACCGAGTGCACACCCGTCGGTGTGCACCCTCTTTCCCTTCCATCCCGTGGAGGGTGCCTACTCTTACTGAATCGCTCCATTTACAACCGTGGATGGGACTACGAGGTAGGTCTTTCGTGTTCACTACGTGTGAACACAGAGGCCCGCACCAGAATGGGATGCCTCTTCTATTATGAATGCGCATATGTCATAACATGATTTAACTTGCATAAATACTCAATATAACAACTGCACAACCATTAACTAATCATGTTCATCATATCACAAGCAAGGATCAAACATGGCAATTTAGCACATCATATAGTATTATTGCAATGCTACGAATCTATTTGGTCACCCAATTCCAAAATCATCCCAATACACTTGCCTTCAACCGTGTGACACGGAGTGGCGAGATGTGGAAGGCACTCCCGGGGTCACACCATCTGCACATAGGTATAAAACACTCAAAAGATGCCCACAAAACAACACAAGAACTATCGACTACATCGACTTCGTAACCCACTTCTAAAACCCGAAAAACAGAGAATCTGTCCAATGGGACATCAGGCTTCCAACAAGCATATCTAGAGTTCTACAACTCCAAATTAGGTAAACGAGTACATTTTCTCGAACCTTAGGAAATTTCCAATCTTTTTCTAAGTATTCATGAAAACTGAATCGGCCTCTACAATCCTCTAATCTAAAGTTGATCACAGACTGTACCATTCACGTCATAGATTGGACAATGTTCGGTAAAATGACCATAACGTTTAAAAGGCTGAATGGAATTTAGCGTTTTTGGTGCCCAATTAAAGGGAATTAGATTACCTACAACTTTCGCAATAGCCGGCTGACCATATCACGTCTCTAAAATCCTCAAAAATGTGCCCGAAAACATATCTCTAATCTGCCCGAGCAGAACGCCAGAACATATCCAAACTTTTTCAGATCTAACTAATCGCAGCACACCATTAGAGGCTAATAGCACCACAAACCCCCATTAGAACAGTACCTAATCCTTCCCAAAAACACCCCAACAACATACCTCTTCTCGACGAATCGACGAACCGCTCCTTCTTCCGGCCATGAACTCCCTCCAAATGCCGGATCCTCTCGGTTGCGAGGCTTTCCAACGGAGAGATTCACGGGCGGAACCCTAGCTAGGGCCGGCTATGGGGGAGGAAGGGCGCAAGAGGAGATGGGGGTGGCCAGCAAAGGGGCGCAAGGGGAGGGGCGCAAGAGAGGGGGCGGCTAGGGGGGTGGAGGGGGATGGGTTGGTGTTAAGCTGGAATTTGCTCCCCCCACAATGGCCAAAATTCCCCACCGAACGCCCATGCTCTCTCGGAAAGCCCAAAACCTAATTCCCTAAGGCCCAAACTCTCCCGGAAAAACCCAAATACCCTAAACGGCCCCAAAACTCAACAAAACTTGTACCAAAATGTCACATTTTATAATGTCACATCAACATCTTAAACCATTGATATAAAAAGTAAATATTTCATGTGGAAATTATATTAGTATATTTGACATTAAAAGTGTGTCCACTTCATTATAACTTTTTAAATAATTTTTGACATGTAATTAGAAAAAGTAATAGTCAAATGTGTATATATTGAAGATCATGTCGATGTTTAAAATAATAAGTAAAAGATAACGGAGAGAGAGAGTATATAGGCAAGGTCATACGCCATGCAATGTATTTAGGACAATCGTGGGCCATGCAAATTTATAGATACTAACTGTTTGTAATCAACTTCTCTCTAGAAATTTAAAAGGAAAAGGGTGTGTACGACTTAATCAGTGTTGCACCAAGTAATCTCATTCGTGATTAGTTATATTTTTGATTTTAAGTTATCTGGGCACCAAGTGCTTTTATCTTTGATGGGAAAGAAGAATATATGCTTATGCTATAAATTACTCCAGTTGGATTGAGTCGACATCAAAATATATTAACACTAGTGATCATGAGGATAACAGACATTTCGATCAGGGTCTATACCAAACATTTACTAAAATAACCTGTTTTGATATTATCACCTCACCTCTTTTCATAAACTTATTTATCACCTTTTCCCGTTACTAATTTGAGCTTGTTGCTCAAGTCTAATCAGCATGTTCTATGAGCCACTACGTGGATACTTTTTTCTTCAAGTAACGAAGGATGCGCTTTTGCCCTATTTGGTGCTTCCTTTATTCTGCTTCACCAAATTCTTGGAGTTGGTGGAGCTGGGTATTCCTAGCTTCACCAAATTCGTGGAGCTGGAGCTGTGGGTATATTAAGAGTGTTTATGTGGATCATCTTGTTTACATTTTAGAATAAAATTATAAACTTAAGTCACTTTATTTCAGTCTACAAGTTTCAGCTTTGAGGTGGAGCTGGGATCTGGAGCTCTGCCAAACAGGACCTTAATACGGAACATCCTTAATTTGTATGTCTAGCATGGATTGCCTTTGATATGGGAGGATGCAAACCGTTCGATCAGCTGAAAATTTTGGCACCATTTGGCAACTTAGAACCGGGCCGTTTCTACTAGATTCTGGAAGAAACCCAATCAAACGGACTAAAGCTCGGAAGATTCTCCTCGGATCGCTTCTTCTTTTTCCACTCTGTATCCGAATCGGTCTCAACCCCGTTCCACTCAATTCACAGAATTCTACCTGAAACGTTTCTACTAAGAATCTGGAACCGTTTCCGTTTCTACTGGAATCTGGAATCGTACCAAACAGGGTATTAGTTACATTTCTACACTTCTGGGACGATAATAATGCTAGCAAGGTATTCACAATAGTACCGATGGTTGAATTAATGGATAATAATCTTTTTTCACAGGTTGGGTTTTGAACGGCTCGCACTTGACGAGATTTGCACTAGCTTGTTGCGACCTCAAATAGCTGATGGAATATATATAAGACAAGGAATTAATTAATATTACCACTTTAATTTACTTTACCTACAACGTCTAGTGCATATCCAATTGTGCAGAAAGGGATCATGATATGCAAGAATGTTTCCAGGTTCCTCTCATAGAACTATGTCGACATCAACCTTTTTAAAAGATCGTTCCTTCAATTAGCACAAGAGCTTCCTTTCGGAATTATTCTTGTCCCAATCAGTTCCTAGCTAAGCTAGACCGAGTGTGTGTTCATCTTGAAGCTACTCCCTCGTTGATAAATATAACACATATTTTGATCTTACACAAGATTTAAGGTTGCGATGAAATTAAGAAAGACATAAGAGGAAATGACTTACACACCCTCTTAATTGTCTTGAAAGATGAGAGATAATACTTTGTGTGGATGGTAATGGATAACTGCACATGTTTGAGAGAATAAATAGATGTATAATAGAAAGACCCATTAAATCTACATATAAGCCTTATATTTCTAAACAAGATCATTTAATATATAGGCCTTATATTTATCAATGGAGAAAGAAGTATTCCTTATACATGCCTATGTCATTGTCTGTCTTGCGCTGGATTTATTGTAACACCCTAATTTTTAAGTTTTTGAAATGTTTTAAGATCTAAAAGAAATATTTGGATTTTTTCTAGATTAATTAAAAGATTTAATTTAATTAATGTATGCATAAAATAAAATATTTCCATCGCAATTGTGTTCCTTGTGCTCCAAGGAAATTTTTCGTATTTTTTGGGATTCTTCTGAATTTATTTGCTATCTATTGGAATATATTTGGTTTTATTGGAATTTATGGTTATTTAATAATTCGAAAAATAAATTTACTTTTCAAAATCCTCCGCGGGCTAAATTTTTACCGGCTCAATTCCATGGCCCGCATTGCCTCGGTCCGCCACTCGTCACTCGGCCCGCTTTGCTTGGCCCACTATAGCCCACTCATGTGTCATCGTCGTGTTGAGCCGGAGACCACCATCTCGATTGTCTCAACATACGCGCCATGTCTCATGCCACATCCTCCGGGCTTTAAAAGCCACCGACCTGCCTCGATCCAAGATTCACGTTCTGCACCGCCTCCGCAGCCCTACTTTTCCACGCCCGAGAGCTCGCTGTCGATTCCTCGAACGAAGCTTGTGTGCACCACCGCGCCTTTGTCGATCTTCGAGGTTCCTCACATCGCCATCCCAGCAGCCATTGATTTCTGCATCGTGGACCTTTGCTGCCCCGTCGCCTCACCATGACGCACCGCTGTCGTCGTCCAGCCTACGTTCACCACACCGGGCCGTCGAGTGATGAATCGTCGCCTCAGGACAAGAACGAGCGCACATAAATCGAGTCGCCGTAGGGGAGACAAACAGTCGCTGAGACGACGTCAGCCATGACATCATCACCGACATCATCATCTATGTCATCAGCCACATCATGCTGACGTCAGCCCTAGCCACCATGAGCCCGGTCCATTGTAGACTATATCTGATTCTATGGACCTAGTCTAGAGACCATGGACCATGGGCCCCACATGTCAGCAAAATAAAGATTTTGGAGTCATGATGGCATATGATATAGACTCTACTTGTTGGAGTACTAAATTGGGTTGGATTATCTGATGCCATGATAATAAAGGTGGGAATCTGGTGACTTCATGAATTTTGGAGGTTACAGAATTGATTGTAATAATTTTTATCAACGCTGGGAATTGAAAATTATAAATAAGTTGATGGTGGAATAGAATAGTTTGGTAGAAATGCTTAGACTCGCAATCGGTCAGTAGGCACCTATGGGCGGGAATTTCTTATAACTCATGAAAACTTGTGTTGGAAATTATAGGAAAAAAGTATTGTCGTTGGTTTACAAAATAAAAACAAAATAAAATGATTTAGACTTGGGCGGAATGGATTGTCTAGAGGGTGCGGATAGAGCACTAGTTTTCATTATGCAAGTACCGCCCCAAGTCAGTTAAGGACCGACGCTTATGACTGTCCATTCCAAGCATAACCGTACAACCACATGTCAAAGTGGGCACGACCTGGCTGAATAATTTATAAAAACCTAACTTAGACTCACCAGTTGGTGAAATGTGAGTGCCAGATAGAGGCAAGACTGTTTTCTCACATGGCGCAAGAGGGGGCTTCTGTACTGGGTAGATAGAACCCTAACAGTGGTGAAACCTCAGCGGGTGGGTCGAGTTAGGCGTATACATTGTAAAGGCCTTGTCATGATATCTCTGCCGGCACACCTAAGGAAGTGTGCTAATAGCTTGGCATCAAGAGAATATCATGTCTTGTGGGTAAAGCTGTACACCTCTGTAGAGTTAAAATTATTCGAATAGCCGTGCCTACGGTCAAGGGCAAAGCGAAGAATGCTTTCATATTGGTAGGCTTTATTTATTTGTTTTAAAAAAACTGATGATTTGGGATCCGGGAGTGGTTAGAACTCTTGGGTGTGCTTCTGGCGGCTAGAGCCAGGTAGGTGGATTGAACCTGTTTTGTGAACCATGGCAGACAAAGCCATGTGGATGGATTGAACCCTGATCTTTTTGAGATGTGGCGGATAGAGCCTGTATACTAGTGATTGGTGGCTAGAACCTTCACTAGAAGTTATAAATAATTTCAAATGTACAAATAATTGTAAAAATGGCTTTGTGAAAAAAATATTACATGTAAAGTTTGTGAAAGTATTGCTTTGCGCAAAAGAACCATAAAAAGGCATCCTTAGATAGCCCTACATTATGCATTTTTCCCAAACTTGCTGAGTACTTTATGTACTCACGTGCTACCTTCTAAACTTGTCCCAGAAGTGAAAGAAGCCGTCAAAGGAGATTCCAAGGACTAGGACGCGTACCCCACTCGATTGCCTGTGGGCATATGGATGGGTCACCACTTGGTGTTATCTTCTTCCGCTGCAGTTATTCAAGTTGATCAGCCTATAAAGGCAGTAATGGTAAACCTCGACCATAACGTTTTTGTTTTTATTTGGTGTTATTATTACTTGGTTATATGTAATTGTGATATGGTTGTTGATTCATCACTGTTTGACTGTGTGTACTAGCTACTGATCTGGGACTAGTACAGAAATACACAGGGGATCCCGGGAAGCCAATCTGGGGGCCTACAAAAATGAAGCAATTTGGGAGCTATCTGCCTCAGGCAGTACTACCGGCCTACTGGCTATGGTAGTACCGTCCGAGTGGTGATGCAGGCTTTAAGGAGGCGGTAGCACTGGTCTCTGATAGTTGGAGTGGCGTAGTACCAAGGTGTGGTACAACCGGCCTTTACTGGTGGTAGTACCGCCCAAGTGGTACTATCGGTCTCAACGGGTGGTAGCTTTATTCTAGAGGTGTTTTTGCCTAGGTTTGAGCGACGAGTGGTACTACCGGCGTCTGAGGGGCAGTAGTACCAGCCGGCGGTACTACTGGCCCCTAGATGGCAGTATGCCAACTTTGGCTGCGAAGTTTGAATCTGAGATATGATTTTTGAAATCTTTCTTTGGGATGATTAATTGCATAAATTATTGGATATTGCCATGTGAGGTTTTCTTGTCTTTGATGGTTGCAGGATGACGGTGCTAGGTTATGGTGTGGCAGAGAATGACTGGACTAGGTTAGGTGCGTCGGAGGTCAAAACGGTCGAGGATCCCCGGAGGATGACCGGAAATAGAACCGCTGCGAGCCGAGAAGACAAGGGAATGGATGAATGCTAACTTGAAGCTACTCGGATCAAGGAAAGTTGTTGGATCGCGGTTTATATGATAGAGTAGCGATCAAGTTAGGTAGCTCTAGAAGCGTGCAAAACCCATTATGTTATTGGGTTTCGGGTTAGCCCATGTATGAGTGAGTGTGTTCATCAAGCCCTTGATAATCTTGCTTAGGATTGAAGCAACTCATTCAAGGGTGGAGGGCGACTCAAGTAGGCTATAAATAGAGGGGGTGTGGGATGTCTCACCCTTGAAGATTTTGGTGCTCCTTTGAGCTATGCCTACTTAATTTGTTGTGAGGCTTTGTAAACCTTTAACTTATGAAATAAAAACTTCATTTCCTTACTATTCTAAATTTACTTTTAGCATTTACATTATGCCTTAAATTCAACACTTTAAATTCAAGCAATTTACTATTCTGCACATTTGAATTTGCATCCCCTCCTTCTAAATGCTTGTGGATCTTTTGCCAAGGATAAATGATTGTTGGATGAATCTTCCATAGATATATCACAATCATCTAGGCAAGCCTCCTCTCAGTTTCTTCCAAGAACCGATTTTTTGCCTGAAAGGAATGATTCTTTGATAGATCGTATTCTTTCTTGTTTGAGGAGTGGTTTTGTGTTGTTCGTGCTTGATATGACATGTGAGAAACTATCTAGGATTATCTGTATTCGTAACCGATATTATCCGATCCGTATTCGATCTGTATTCGTAACCGATATTATCCTGTATAATTCGTATTCGATTCTGTATTCGACACTATTCGTATTCGATTCTGTATTCGATAAAAAATACGGATACGGATATGAATAGAACGATATTTGACCGTATCCGATCCGATCACATCCCTACATGCAAGACAACATCAAAGCTTTTAGTTTTTACTCTCTTGGTGCAATTCTCCTTCAATTTAAAAAAGGTTGGACTTTGGCATCAATCCTTACGATTGAAGGTTGGAATAGGTTCTTGACATCTATAGGAAGGTGCGCACCAAGTTTCACGGATTTTCGATCAGCTAATCAAAAGATATATATTTTTTTTTGAAGTCATGCTGATTTTACTGTTCATATACCTGAAATCACTGTTCACCTATAATACCACGATTTGCATTGCGGTAGTACCGTGATTACTATTCATTCCGGTACTATCGCACGTTTAACTGCGGTAGTACCTCTCCAGAGCTGAATTTCTCCGAAAATTTATTTTTCTGTGCTTTCTTGATGAAGAGATGTTTTGATTGGTTATTTTAGGGGATAATTCTATTTGTTAATCATTCGCCCCCTCTATCGCCATTTCGATCCTTCAAGTGCCAAATTAGATATTCAACAAGTAGCAACCTATCAAGCCTTGGAAACAGCTCACCATCTAGAAAAGCTCCTTCTTCCTCCGCGCTTGAGCACTTGTTCATTCACCGCTGCTATGTCAAAAATTAAGCTTCGATGCTAAAGCGGGTGCTTGAGTCTAACGGAGTCAACTTGTTGGCTACGCCCCTGGATGATAGCGAGGTGGAGGTCGGGTCTCGGGTGTGTCAGCTGCGGTGGACGCAAGCAAGGTGGAGGCCAATTAAGTACGCGGCGGATGGGACCGAGGTTGATAGCAGGTGTGCGATGCGTCGGCGGTGCCGGACGGAATTAAGTAAGGAGGTGCTCGGTAGAGGTAGGGGCCGGATGGGGAATGGGTCCAATTTGTAATATGTAACCAGTTAATAAGATTAAATATGTAACCAGTTAATAAGATTAAATACGAGGGCAATTTGGTCCATAATAAAATACGGGATGGCATATGGCGGTCGTATTTCGTGGAAATGGGCTTTAATCCCTCATAATGACATTTTTAGAGCAAGCTGACACTACAATGGCATATTAATTTCAAAGGAGACACTCAGAGTAGGATTTTTCTAAACAGAAAAACTAACTTACAGTATACGACCTCTGAAACTCATAAAACTTGTGAATTTTTACACTGAAACTCATGAAACTTAGCACTAAAAATTGATGAAACTAAACACTGAAACTCATGAAACCAACACTGAAACTGATAAGTTTCATAAATTTCACGGCTATACCGTTGGAACGGTATACCGTTCCCTAGTCTCCCTCTTACAGTGGCATCTATCAAAGGAACGTACACTGGGAGCCTTGGTGCATAGTGAAATTTGTCGAAAAGAAAACCAAAAACGTACAAGAAGAAGAAGAAATTTGCAGTTTAGAATGGCACTTTTGAATGTATAAGACCAGGCTCCCACTTTAGCAACCCACTAAGATCGGCTCCGTTAATTTGGAATATTAACGTACGAATTTCGTGGGGATCTCGGAAGAATCGATCGTTTATAAGACCAGGCTCCCACTTTTGAATGTGAATTTTCTGTTGTTCCAAAAGTGCCCAAGTCGATCATTTGTTTCACTGCGATATGTTAGCAAGAAGCTAGCTAGCTTCTTTTGTGATGCATACCATGTGCATGCATGCAGATATGGGGCAATGCTCACTTCCTTATCCATTCCCCATTTTTCTTTTCTTTTTTTTTCCTTTCATAAATTGGGTGCTTTCACATGCATCTCCGAAAGCAACAAGACAACGGTTTAAAACATACTTGAAGAAGAAAAAAGCAGAAAAGGTCAGAAAGCTCTCTTGAGCAAGAAGAATATTTGGCTTCTTTTGCACGACCTTTAACACACTTGTTTGTCGTATTAGTTGACACAACACATGCATGCACCTTGTATATATGTATGCATGTGAGTTAGCTTTGCGCCGCATTGGTTAGCTCGTGAGTACGTCAAATTATTCTCTAATCTCCTCTCCATCCGAATTTACAAGACATAGCATATATACCAAAGAGATATTAAAAATAACTAGATTATCTTTGTTATCATCTAAGCACTATATTTAATACATATATATATATATATATGAACAATATCAAATAAATCTACATATTTATTAGGTGTATAGAGAGAACATCACAACAATTTTAAAAAATCCATGGCCTTCCAAGCTGCATACTATAAGTCGGGGCATGAGTCTAGCTATTCTGTGACCATACATTCCGCAATGAAAACATTGAAACGTAAAATATATATTATATATTTGTGGACAATATCATTAAAAAATACGCTCTATAAATTTGAGGGGGGTATCTCTCGTCTAAACTTCTCTAGGTCTATCAAGTGGTATCAAAGTAAGTCGTGATTATTATTTTAATATTGTGTTAGCTAGGTCTTAAATTCAAAACTTTTTGGCTCTAATCCTATATTGTATTAGGTATTAATTAATTTATCTACAAGCTTAAACTGTTAAGGAAATGTGAGAATATACTAACATTTCCAATAGCTGATAAAGGTAAACGCCGATCGATCAGCTTGCAATATTCTTTCCTTAAGGTTTAATATATGCATGCACGTATCAAAAGGTTCTGCATGCCTTTCATGGAATAATCGAAGCACGTAGCTAGCTTGGTGGTGGATGAGATTATACTAGCTACATGCCCGTGCGTTGCTACGAAAAACAAAATTGATAACGAAAAATAAAGATTAAAAAATAAAAAAAATTATTTTACAAGATCAAACATCTATCTTTAACGTTTCGTTTCTTGTGAAAGCTGGCTAATTAAAGCAACGTTTCGTTTCTTGAGTAGGGTAATTAAGCAGGGCAATTAAGTAGAGCAATTAAACAGGGCAATTAATGACGTGTAGAATGGACCACTGCCACCAAGTGGTGCTTTAGAATAGTAGAGATAACTACATGGGCCACAATGGTGCCGCGCGCACCATGATTTACAAATGGGCATTTCTATTATGTATTGCATGTGAATTTTTTTGAAATTTTTAGAATGTTGAATTTAATTAGTTTACTAACTAGTTCAAACAAGTTTGTATTGAAATTCAAAATAGAGTTTCGTTTTTTATAGTAGTTCGATTGTAGGTATGTGCTAATTATATATATATATATATATATATATATATATATATATATATATATATATATATATATTAATGGTTCCCACACTGAGTACGTACTCCCACTCTCAATATACCGCTTAAATGATGTTATTATACCTCTTTATCCTTTTGAGTATACTCTAATACTGATTATAAGATACTCTAAAGTGAGTTCTACGAAAAATTTCATCAAAGTTCACCCTTTATAGCATAATTTGTTTATATACTCTTTTTACATACGGAAAAGGGTATATAGCAAAAAAAAAAAATAAAGGGATCAGATGAATTTTTTCAACAATGTCGTATTGTAGTATCTTAGAATTATTATTGAAGTATACTGAAAGTGATAAAGGAGTATAACACATTAGTTTAAGTGGTATACTGGAGGTGGGAGTACATACTCCCAAGAGTACGAAAAAGGTATATATATATATATATATATATATATAGGGAGCCTCTTTTCTACTCCTGGGAGTAATTACTCCCTATGCCGTATCTCACAACATAAGGAGTATTTCGCGTAACGGAGGGTATGTACGTGTAATATATAAGATCATCTAGGTGGTATTTACATTTTTTAGACATACTCCTTTTTATGTGCGTATATGAAGGTATTTGCAAAATAGGCTAAAAACTATGTACTCCCTTGCAATTTTTTCATGTGGATCTCATTGGAATATCTTGTAATTAGTATATGAGTGTATCCAAAGTGATAAAGGATTAATTATTTCAAGTTCGTTTGGATGGTATTTCAGAGATGAGAGTAATTACTCTCGGGAATAAAAATTATTTTTCATATATATATATATATATATATATATATATATATATATATATATCAAACCATGTGATCTAAATTTGTTCAAAATCTTTGAAATTGAGTATATTTTTTCAAAGGTATGTGTTTCATTTGAATTGTTATAGATGCGTATATACATTAAAACTGAATTTTTTTTAAAAATATATCTGAATTTGGTTGAATTCGTGCATTTGAAATCAATCTGAACTTTTGCCTGCATAATTTTCTGATTTTTTCAAAATTTTGGAATTTAAGAAAAATGCTTTTAATAGACAAATTGAGGTTCCTAAATTTCAAATTCAAGAGAACATAAAATCTAGAGAAATTTTATTTAAATCCTAAACAATCCCAAAAAGCATCTCTGAAAAGTTTCAAGAATTTTAGAATTCATTTAATGCCAAAAAGCATCTCTGAAAAGTAACACAAGAAGAAAGAACCTAGTGCTAGCAAAGGTGAAATTAAATTGGAAGGTTATGTTTTTCTTGATACAAAATCTAATATTATTGAGATGGAAGCTAATAATTCTGTTTGCTATGCTTTAGTGTGTAAAGAAGCATTATTTTCATTTGAGGATATGCCTCCTTCTTTGCTTCCTACTATTGCTAACATTTTGCAGGAGTTTACTGATGTATTTCCAAGTGAAGTACCACCAGGGCTGTAATACTGCGGATCTTTCTCCAAGTCTTGAAATTTCTGATTCGGATGTTTGGTGGATCTGGTTGTGATTTGAGGGGTCTAAGTTTAGGTGTGGGAGAGAATTCTTGCTCTCTCCTTTTTTTTCCCCACCTAACCTTACTCTCTCTCTCTCTCTCTCTCTCTCTCTCTCTCTCTCCATTCCCCATCAGCTTGAGCCGCCCTCCGCTGGCTCCCCTGGCTCCCTCTGCTCCAGGCCGAGCGCCTCCCCCGGCCTCCCTCCCTCCCGGTGACGCCGCCTCCCTCTGCTCCCGGCTGGCGCCACCCTCCCCTGGCTCCTCCCACCGAGCGACGCCACCCCTGCTGCTCCTCCCCCAACCCAGCGACCTCCCCAGCGGCGGCGCCTCCCTCAGCATTGGCGGCCTCCCCCAACCAGCGCCCTCCCCTCCTACAACCTCCCCGAACCCGAGTGACTCCACCCCCAGCGCCGGTGACCTCCCCAGCGACGGCGCCTCCCTCAGCGTAGGCGGGCTCCCCCAACCGGCGCCCTCCCGTCCTCCAACCGGTTCCCCCTCCAAGTGAAGTTTTTTTTTTGTTTTAGGGTTGTTTAGAGGGGATTCACTGGTTTAAAGTTGGGGATATCTCACTGGTGGGTGTTACATGTATATGGTGTGTATGACCAAGGTGAATGTGTTAGTGCTCTCGGGGACTGGGGTTGAGAATCTTGCTGCCATGGTAGTGCGCTTCATCTGGTTGCCTAAATGATCATGCATGGTTCTGGTAGATGGACTTTGGATTATAGAAGTTTCTTCCATGTTGCACTAGTGCTGTTAGCATTACTTAACACTGCTAGTATTCTCAGTTTCAACTTATTAGAAAGAATACCTGACTAATTTGAGCAGTCACTCTGTGATTCCTCTTGTCCTAAATTGATTGTTTTTGTTCATTGCAAATCTGGGAATTTTTTTTGGTGCAACTACTAAATGAATGGTTGTAGTAGAGTTGTAGATTATTCCCTTGTGATTAATTAGAATCTGAGTTCGCTCAATTTGGATAAGAGGATCAAAAGTTACGATCATTTTTGTGACCGACGTCCGGAGTTGCATTAGTTGAAAAGAAATAAAGTTGTTTTAGGGTTTGATCGTCGTTGTATTAAATAAAGTTGTGATTAATCATTGGTCAGTAAGTTGTGTTTGTTATGATTTATGTTTTCAGGGGGAGTGGCCTCTTCTTCGCGCACCACTCCACTTCCCGTGGTTAAAGGCAAGTACCTTTCGATGAGTGTTGTAGATAGAGTATTGATTGCTTATTATTGTGACTTAACCGCATCACAGAATGCATACTTTTTGTTACCATGTTTTACTCATGAATATGATTAGGTTAATGAGAACTATAAGTTTAAGAATGTGAGGTTATGTTACTAATCATGTATTGGTGTGTGATCATTAGAATGCAATTTGTATTGTTACTCATTGTCGATTGCATATATGCATTCATGATGGAAGAGGCGACCCATTCTGATGAGGCCTCTGTGCTCACACATAGTGAGCACGAAAGTCCTACCTCGTAGTCCCAAACACACGGGTGTAGGGGAGCGAGTCAGTAAGAGTAGGCACCCTCCACGGGATGGAGGGGAATGAGAGGGTGCACACCGACGGGTGTGCACTCAGCTATACCGGTATAGGTCTTAGAAGGAGCATATGAGCATTCAAGCATAAATGCATTGCATAACATCGCAAAGTGAGTGATGGTCAACGTGTGGGTTGTGACAATGGCAAGTATTATGATTATGCCTGATGCATCGCATAGCTAATGATGAATGGGAACTGATGATCCTTGAGTTGAGGGTAATTTACAGGTTAAGAATGGTGCGAGTCGTGGACTCATCTAATGTTGTCTAATGAGGTATGTGAAATAAGTGAGCCATGTAGTTGATGAGGTAACTGACGGTGATTTCTTTGTTTTATGTACTTGTTAATTTGGTATAAGGGATATGAGCATGTTATTGGTTTACATACATTAATTGGTATTGATATTGCTATTTGATGTACTTGGCTGAGTCTTGGACTCACTCTTGTTGTTTGTGTGATTTTAGGTACCTCCAGAGCAGCTTTTTTGGGAGACGGGCTAGCCCTTTACACTCACAATGACTTCACTTAGTAGAATAATTACGACATCTCCCTTTTGGAAGTAATGTTGTGACACTACGGATCGACGGTGTGAGTCATTTTCGATGTCGGCATGATGGTATGACTTTAGTAGCATGTTTTTGGGCCTTCCGGGGAAGTTCGGGCCTAGCGGGAGCTAGTTTGGGCCTTAGGGGAGGGAAGTGGGCCGTTGGTGGGGGAGTTTTCGGCCCATGAGGGGGGAAACCTGAAATTTCTGCCTTGGGGGCGCCCCCACCCTTGCTTGTGCGCCCCCCACTCCCTTTCTCAACCCTAGCCGCCACCCCCTAGCCACCCATGCGCCTCCACCCTCCCCCTTCCTCTCCATCTTCCCCCATGGCGCCACCACCTATCCCCTCCCCTCTCCACCCCCCTTGCTGCCCTATAGGAGATCCCCACCTCACCATCCTATTGATCTCTCCATCGGGAAGCCCCGCGACGAGGAGATCCGGTGGTTCCGGCGCGAGGAAGACGATCGGGAACTCGGTTGGAAGGATTTTGGCGTTCATCGTTCGTCGGGAAGAGGTATGTTTTGGGTGATCCTTGGGGGTTGGTCTAGGTACTGTTCTAGAGGTCGTTTTGATGCTTTTAGATCAAGTGGTGGTGCTGTGATTGAGTAGATTGGATGAAATCTAGAGTTTGCCACGTTCTCTGTTTCGGGCAGATTGTGCAGTCGACATAGGGTTTGTGTTTTCGCGACCTTAGAGACGGAATTTGGTCGGTCGCCTGTTGAGAAAGTTGTAGGTAACTTCAATACCTTTCAGTGGACATAAAGAACGTCCAATTCCGCCCAGCCGTTTGAAGTTATGCTCGATTTACCGAACGTGTTCAAATCTGTGACGTAGCTGGGACAGAACGTAGAGTTTTGTAGATTAGACAACTTTAGAGTCCGAATCAGCTTTTACATATACTTAGAAAAAGTTAGGAAATTTCCTAAGCTACGCGATGATGTACTCGTTTAATCGATTCGGAGTCCTAGAACTAAAGTTATGCTAGATTAAAGTTTGCTGTCCCGGGGGGGACAGATTCTCTGTTTTTCATTTTCGGGAGTAGTTTGCGAAATCGGGGTAGGTGGGTGATGGTGTACTGTTTTGTGGGCACGTTGTGATTGTGTGGCATCTATGTGCAGGTGGTGTGACCCCGGGAGTGCCCTCCTCATCCCGCCAATCCGTCGCCCGAGGTTAAGGCAAGTGTATTGGGATGGGTAGCATGTGATTTTTGTGCTTGTCTTGACTAGATGCAATTGTCTCCATGTTATGCTATCTTGCCATGCTTAGTGTTTGCCATGATATGATAAAAAGGGTATGTTAAGATGCTATGCAATGGTTTATGGTTAATGTTTATGGCATATGTTGCATACATGGCATGAAACTTGGCCCGGTCGGTGAGAACGTCATAACTATTCCGGTAAGGTCGGTGAGAAAGTTATGACTAATCCGGAGCGCCATGGATGTAAGACCTACCTCGTGATTCCACCCACGCGGTGAGTGGAAGCGAGGAGTAGGCACCCTCCATCTACGGGATGGAAGGGGGACGTGGGTGCACGCCGACGGGTGTGCACTCGGCAATACCGGTATTTGCGTCGAGGAGACATGTGCATTGCATTGCATTGCATACATGATGATGATGATGATGATGATGATGATGATGAAATGATTTCAATGAGGTTGAGATATGAATATAATGTTGCATATGATGTATGACTTAATCATGATGTTAAGTTTGTGATGTAGTGATGATAATATTGAATTGTTCTGTACGACCCATTGCAATATACTTGCTGAGTGATGAACTCACGCTTGTGTTTTATGTTGTTTTAGGTACCATGACACCGGCATGTGAGAAGGGGCATTAGCTACACATCTTCATGTAGTTCCAGTCACATTTACCAATTTGAGTTATGATCATAATAAGTGCCATGAACTTGGTGTATGGAATAGTTTAGTGTGCTTGTGATCCTTATTTGCTTAGCTATAGGCTATGGAGTGGTTGGATTCGGTTTTATTGGTTTATGTTGATGCATTATCCATTGATATTGATGTTTTAGATGTCTTATGCTATGATATAACTTGCTATGTGATTGCTATTGCTCCAACTCATAATAAAACAAAGGAGATGCTACCAAAATTTCGGTTTTAGCATTTGCGCCTTTGCTGTAATTTATTTTAATTTGTGGTATTTAGGTGATGTTTAGTCTATGTTTGGTAGCATTCGGGCATACTAGATGCCGGGGTGTTACAAATGCCAGGTTTAAAGAACTTGATTTTGAGTCATTAGCTTGTAAGTAGTTTGTTGGTATTGTTGTTGTAAATCCGTGGTGATGTGGTGTTTATATTTGTAGTTCCTCTTGGTGCATCGTAATCGTCTTTTGGGATATTTTGCATAGTTGTTTATGCTTAGTTGTGTGCTTAGTTGGTCATGATGGTTAATTGATACCATGACCCCATGTATGTCGTTGTTGTTATTAGTTTGAATATTGTCTTTTGCCTGCAGAGTGGATGTCCAAGTTTTAGGGGAGGTGCTGCCGAAATTTTTAGTGAGTTCGGCGACCTATTAGTTGTTCAGCTGTTTTGGCTTGTTTTCTCTAAAGTCTTGTGCTTGAGAGTGTAGCATCCAGGGCGTGTGGGGTACCGGGGTGTTACAAGGGCTCCACCAATTCGAGGAATTGAGCATCAAATCGATTTGATCCTGGGAGCTTCATTGCCAAACTGTGCGCCCTATAGGACCAATCCGGAGAAGACTAAGGAAATTCGGCATCAAGTGCAAGATTTACTTGATAAAGGATACATACATGAAACTTTTAGTCAATGTGTTGTCCCTGTTATTTTGGTTCCTAAAGAAGATGGATCATGGCGTATGTGTGTTGACTGTAGAGCTATTAATAATATTACCATTCAATATCATCATCCTATTCCTTAATGAATTAAGTGACTCTACCATTTTTTCTAAAGTGAACTTGCGTAGTGGTTACCACCAAATTAGAATGAAACTTGGAGATGAATGGAAAAATACATTTAAAACTATATTCGGGTCATATAAGTGGTTAGTGATGTCTTTTGGTCTAACTAATGCACCTAGCACTTTCATGAGATTAATGAATGAGGTTTTACGTGCTTTCATCGGTAAAATTGTGGTGGTTTACTTTGATGATATATTAATTTACAACAAGTCACTGGATGAATATATTGAACACTTATTCGTCCTGGAATTGTCTAAATTCCAAAATTCATCCAAATTTAGTGAAACCAATTTTATTGGGTTCCAAATATTCCCTAGTATATTTAGGAATTTTTTCGGAATTTTTAGATCTTATTTGCTATTTTATCTCATACGTCATTGTTCGTTACTATTCGTCGACCAACGGGATGACGCCACGTGTCCTAGCACTGTTCTTCTTCCTGGGGGATCGATCTATTACAGAGAGCTTTGATCTCTCTCTCCCGTTAATGGCGACGTTGCTTCAAATGACCATAACTCCTCCATTATTGCCCCCAAATCATGCAAGGTTGGGTCCGTTGGAAAGATCTCGGTGAGGGGATTCCATTCCCGGTCTCCAATCACTCCAAATCTTAGTGAAACGTTTGTATTCGAGAAGAAACCGAAATGCACTAATGTGGCAATAACTTGGCCATTATCCTCCAATCAGCGAGCTTCCACCTCTCAAACCTTCATCCCGGAGTCCTCTACCCTGTGCTCACACCCTCCCACTGCCACTCCTCTCCATTCGGCCGGGAACGCGAAGAAACCGCCACCGGTTGTTCTCTGTTGACACCACCGCGTCACATTTTGTTCTGGTGAGCCAAACTCAATTCTGATCGCGTCGTTGTGTTCGCGTTGTCACCCCAAGCAAAATCCCTCAATCAATTTCACTTTTCGTTGCAGGACGGCGATGAATTTCACCGTTGAAATCTTCGTTTGGAGCTCGGTTTTTCATCGATTACTTCTTATCCGGTGAGCTTCTCTCGAATTCGACCACACTGTTGAATTCGTCTCGTCGAGCCCTACGCCGTGCTCACTTCCAATTTGAGAAAATTTGTAGTTTAGATCGTTTTCCCAATTTCTATGTCTTCCAGCTGTACCCGTCGCCGGCATGCTCCATGGTCGCGCCACCGCCGGCCTTCCCGTCGCTGGCCGACGAGCGCGTCACCTTCCCCGTGCTCGGCCGCCCCTCTCCCCGGCCTCGGCCGCTGCCGTGCCCAAGCTATGCTCGCGTCGTCTTGTGGTGGCCGTGAAGCTCCATGCCGCGCCGCTGCCTCGGTCCCTCCCGGCCGGCCGGCCGGCCGCCTTCCCGTGGTCGCCGCGAGCTACCGCACCCCTTCCACATGCCCGCGGACCACCGCACCGTCGCCGCCCCATGCGCCCGCACCGGCCATCCTCTTGCCGGCGCCATGACCCCATGGAGCTCCTCTGTTTCCTTAGCTTGAAGATGAAGCCTTGAGCCAATGACAATTGGGTCCCACTTGCCATACACACTAGAAAATCAGAAAATCCATGGAAAAAGAAAGATTCCGGAATATTCCCCGTTTTCCTATTTTTCAAGATTTTCATATTTCGAACGCTCATAACTTCATCCGAACTCCAAATTGACCCGTTCAAGTTCATAAATTCATCTAAATTCAAGATCTATCTACCAGTATTAATTTTGTATTTTTTGTATTTTATTTATTTATTGCTCTGTTTTGCGCGTAGTCGAAGAAGCGTAGTCGCTCCCGCCCATTGCCCGGCCTGCCGTGGCTCCCGACTCCAGCGGCCGTGCGGCCGCACCGCCGCCGCCTCGGCCGCGCCGCTGGCCGCCGTGACCGCGGCCACGCCCCCCTCACCAGCGCGCTGGCCAGCCTCCTTCAGCCAGAACCTGATGGAGCTTGGCTCCTCTCTGTTTCCTTGGCCATGGATGAGCTTGAGGAAGAAGCTCATGAGTATGACAGCTAGGGCCCACCCTCCATAGAGACACTCTATTCCTAAAATCAGCCAAAAATAAAGATTCCGAGAATATTCCTTGGCATCTCTTTTTTTTCCTGATTTTCCAAACTTCGGCGGCTCATAACTTCTCCGTACGAACTCCGATTGATCCCGTTCCAGTTCCTAAATTCATCTAAAATCAATGACTTTCTGTCAGTACTACTTTGGTAATTTTTGGATTTTATTTATTTTCTGGTTATTTATTTGTTGTTCCGTTTTGCGCGTAGCCGAGGAGCCGTCTGAGTCCGCCGACCCCGCCGCCGGACTCCAAGGTTTCGACACCCTCACTGCGACCCGAAGGCAAGTCCCTTGACGCATTTTGATCCTATGTTTGCAAATGTTTTAACATGTTTTATAAACTTGCATTGCTATGTTTATCATCGTATGTCAAATATAGATGAATACTTAATCCAATTTGTGAATACCTCCTTTGTTATTGACATCCATGTTTACTTGTAACCCTAGGACCTTTTTCTATGCCATGTTTACCTTATATGGTGACCTTTGTTGAATAGTATGATAGAATTGTCTAGGGCCAACATTGATGAAAATGACCCATGGGTGGGATTATACAAAAATGATGATTTAAAGTATGATTTGGAAATTATTATAAAGATTTTGGTACTGTTTTCCAAAATAAAAAGAAAACAAAAAAAGAATTTGGACTTGGGCGGATCGGATTGTCGGGTGGGTGCGGATTGAGCACTAGCTTTCACTGTGCAAGTGCCGCCCCAAGTCAGTTAAGGACCGACGCTTATGATTGATCATTCTGAGCATAACCGTACTACCATATGTCTAACATGGTAGGCCTTGTCATGATCTCTCTGCCGGCACACCAAAGGAAGTGTGTTAATCCGGAGGCAACAAGAGATGATCATGTCTTGTGGGTAAAGCTGTACACCTCTGCAGAGTTAAAACTATTCGAATAGCCGTGCCTACGGTCAAGGGCGAAGCAAAGAATGCTTTCATACTGGTAGACTTTGGTTTTGGTTTTGAAAATAAAATGTTGTTTTGGGATTCGGGAGTGGTTAGAACTCTCAGATGGTTAATTGACGGTTTGAGCCAACCAGGTAGATGGAACCTGTTTTTATATCATGACGGATAGAGTCATGTGTGGATAATCTTGATCTTTTAAACTTGTGGCAGATAGAGCCCTTATACTTGTGATGGTGGATAGAACTTTCACTGAAATATTACATAATTCAATTGTTAAAAAAGATTGCTAAAATATGCTTTATGAAATTTACTAACAAGTATGGTTTGATGAAACTTGGCTTTATGCAAAAGAACCATATTAAGCCTTCCTTGGAAAGCCCTACATATGCATAATTTCTCAGACTTGCTGAGTACTTTTGTACTCACATGCTACACATCTTGTCACCATCAGAGAACTATCAGGACGCCGTTGAAGACGGTGAGTTCTACGTCGAGGAGTTCGAGGAAGATCACCAAGAGAACTAGTCATGTGTCTTGTCGTCGCCTGAGGTGTTTTTGATTTTTGCTTTTTGTCATTTTGCTTCCGCTGTCGTGTCTCCGGTCTCGTGACTGAGTATTGTAATAAGTAGCCATGTGGCTAATACTTTATAATTATGTTACAATTTCGTTATGTTCGGTAATGATGTATCACTGTTGACTGTGTGTACTAGCTACTGATCTGGGACTAGTACAGAAATACACAGGAGATTTCGGATAGCTGATCCGGGGTCTCACAGAAATTTTGGAAGATGTATGGTATTGTGAAGTATTTATGATGGACTAAATAGATCATTTCAAGTAAGTAATATGTTGAATTGGATTCTTTGGGTTGATAAAATAGTATCAAATAAGAATCAGAGTTAGTTGGATTATTAGTGTTTGTTGGGAATTATTATTAACGGACTGATTAAGAAAGAGATGATTATGGAAATATAGATATGTGATAATCATTTATGAAGAATTGTGAATAATGCAGAATATGTGTTGTTTATTTAGTTAACTTGGTATCGGTGTGAATGGAAACTACTATTGACGATGAATTAATAAAATCTTAGTTTTATGGAATAATATTTGGTGGTTTAGTGAATGATAATATTACGTATTCTTGGTGGATTAAAATAGATGATTTAGAGGTGATAATGTGAAGGATTAAATATATGATATTATGAAGTATTATCGGTGGATTGTATTCTAGATGATTAGAGATGATATTGTGAAGTATTCTCGGTGGTTTAGTAGATGATTTTGTGAAATATTTTTAGTAGATGATAAGATTGATCGCCGTATAAATGATGGATAAATCAATAATACAAGTTATAGTTGAAGGGAAATATTTCATATACAAACATGATTGTAGTTTAATATGATTTTGGAGTTATGATAGTACCATGATATACTTACTACTTGTTGGATACTATATTGAATTGGATTATTCATATGATTGTAAAATTATGGCAATTTAAGAATTAATGGAGATTACAAAATTGATTCTAAGGATTGTAATCAAACCCTGAGATTTGTAGTTTATAAAATAAACTATTGGTGGAATAGAATAGTTCGGTAGAAATGCTTAGACTCGCAATCGGTCAGTATGCATCTATGGGTGGGAATTTCTTATAACTCTTAAAAACTTGTGTTGGAAATTATAGGCGAAAAAAGTATTGCCATTGGTTTACAAAATAAAAATAAAATAAAATAATTTAGACTTGGGCGGAATGGTTTGTCTAGCAGGTGCGGATAGAGCACTAGTTTTTATTGTGCAAGTACCGCCCCAAGTCAATTAAGGACTAACGCTTATGACTGTCCATTCCAAGCATAACCGTACAACCACATGTCAAAGTGGGCACGACCTGGCTGAATAATTTGTAGAAACCTAACTTAGACTCACCAGTTGGTGAGATGTGAGTGCCAGATAGAGGCAAGACTGTTTTCTCACACGGCGCAAGAGGGGGCTTCTGTACTGGGTAGATAGAACCCTAACAGCGGTGAAACCTCAGCGGGTGGGTCGGGTTAGGCGTATACATTGTAAAGGCCTTGTCATGATATCTCTGGCGGCACACTTAAGGAAGTGTGCTAATAGCTTGGCATCAAGAGAATATCATGTCTTGTGGGTAAAGCTGTACACCTCTGCAGAGTAAAAAACTATTAGAATAGCCGTGCCTATGGTCAAAGGCAAAGCGAAGAATGCTTTCATATTGGTAGACTTTATTTATTTATTTTAAAAACTGATGATTTGGGATCCGAGAGTGGTTAGAACTCTCGGGTGTGCTTCTGGCGGCTAGAGCTAGGTAGGTGGATTGACCCTATTTTTGTGAATCATGGTAGACAGAGCCATGTGGATGTATTGAATCCTGATCTTTTTGAGATGTGGTGGATAGAGCCTGTATACTAGTGATTGGTGGCTAGAACCTTCACTAGAGTTATAAATAATTTCAAATATATAAATAATTGTAAAAATGGCTTTGTGAAAAATATTACATGTAAAGTTTGTGAAAGTATTGCTTTGTGCAAACGAACCATAAAAAGCCATCCTTGGATAGCCCTGCATTATGTATTTTTCCCAGACTTGCTGAGTACTTTATGTACTCACATGCTACATTCTAAACATATCTCAGAAGTGAAGAAAGCTGTCAAAGGAGATTCCAAGGACTAGAACGCGTACCCCAGTCGATTGCCTGTGGGCATATGGATGGGTCACCACTTGGTGTTATCGTCTTCCGCTGCAGTTATTCAAGTTGTCCAGTCTGTAAAGGCAGTAATGGTAAACCTTGACCATAAGGTTTTTTTTTTTGCTTTTATTTGGTGTTATTATTATTTGGTTATATGTAATCGTGATATGGTTGTTGATTCATCACTGTTTGACTGTGTGTACTAGCTATTGATCTGGGACTGGTACAGAAATACACAGGGGATTCCGGATAGCCGATCTGGGGGCCTACATCCTGTGTGCGGGTCAATGCTAGGGCGCAATTCAGCAAGAGTCAAAAGTCGATTCACCTCCCTATGTGTGTGTATGCCATGTGGGTCTGATCTGTGTCTCGATAATTCTTGTCCAAAGTTCCAATTGGTTTCCAAAAATTGAGTAGAGTCTGATGCATTGTCGCTCAAGTTGGTGTTTCTTGGCTGAAATACAGAGGAGATGCTTCTAGATGGATCGTCGGATGAGAATTAGTGCTGGAAGAGAGGAAGCATGTAGCGGCTATAGGCTTGTGTTAGTCCGCTGTGGGTTGGCCTGCACCCAATACAGGTGAGCATTTATAAAATGAAATCAAAAACCGAACCGAACCAAATTAATCGATTATTCGATTTTTTTTTGTTTTTAGTTTAGTTTTTATTCTAGTGCTATTTGGTTTTCGGGCATCAGTTCGGTTTTTAACTCTTGAAAACCTAATATCTGAAAAAGTGAATCGAGCGCAATCGACCACCTCTTCTTCGGCAATCAACACCACTTACCTTCCCTGTTCCCACCCCCACAAGGTCACAACCTGTTGCTTGCTCGGTCACTCCCACCTCGTGTTCCTCGGTTTCGCCGATGAGAGCTACTCCTCCTCTAGTCCTCCGTTGCCCCCTCCCCCGCCAGCGAGAGCCACCTGCCCACCTCCTCCTCCCGTCCTCTGATATGTCGCCACCTAGCCAGATTCGTCGCCAGATGGCCCAGATCTGGTCAACTTCCTCGCTAGATCCATCGCCACCTACCATCATGACGTCATTATCGCCTACCCCAGTTATCCCATCACATGATTGAAAACACACTGAAGTTCAAATAGTTCATATTAATGCTATAGCCTCAAGAAGTATTCGGTTAGACACAGACTAGATGATGTCTTAATTTATTCGCTTCATTGTTGTCAACGTGTTACTTGATGCTGTCTGAAATCCGATTAACCAAATAACCGAATTAACAGAACCAAATTAATTCGGTTAATTCGGTTTGGTTTTATGATTTGAACCGAAAATTTGGGTTTCCACTTTACAAAAACTGGAATTTTTTAAACCTAAAAATCCAAACCGAACAAGCAGAAACAACCGAATGCCCATGCCTAGCACCCAATTGCTCCATGGCTTCAGTCCAACATGGCCCAAAGTATTTTTTGCGCAATTTCACATATTTTCAATTATGACTGTAAAGAATATTCTAAAATGCAATCTTTGATTTTAAGTTAGGGTCAGCATCAATAATCCATAATTTTGACATTTTATTACCAATTTATGGAGAATTTGGGACGAGGCAAGCGTTTTTTTTTTTTCTCCTCTCCCCTCTCCTAAGGAGGCATGTCAACCGTTGATCGAGAAGCAAATCAACGGACCAACAGCGCTGGGTTTGTGGGCTTCAACTGGGCTCTTGTCACCTCCTCGGCTCCATGTGGAGGGATGTAGCCCAATTCCGTCATCCATATACCGAGGCCTCCACGAGTGCCATCCTGGTAATGCTAAACGCGCGCCGACCCTCTCCTGAGGCTCCCTACGCTCCAAGCCTCCACCGCAACCAATCGAGCGCTATCCGCTGAATCTGTAGTCGTCGTTGGTTGTTTGATCCCACCGCAACTGGCCCGATTTCCGTTGCCACTGGATCAACCATTCAATCCCCGTCGCATGTGGGTGGAGAAGAATCGCTGATGGAAGAGACATAGGAGGTCGGGAGATTGGAGAATGAGTGGGGGAAAGGAGATGATGAAGTGGTGAACTGGTCCAGATAGAATCTTTTGGAGTTAGAGATACAATTCTCTTGAAAGCGATCTTGGCCAAACAGAGCCTGACTCTAAAGTCCATAGGTTGAAGCCCTACCAATCTACCCCCTCCAGTCATATGGAATATGTGTGTCAAACTTTCGAAACTTTGAGTATCGATATCATTTCACATATTTGGACGGGATACATGAAAATTATAAGAGTAAATTTCGCACGGTTAAATATTTCTTATACAAATTGTCACAAAACTACAGAAATTTCAGAAGAGCTTGCGTCATAAACTACATATGCTATAATTAACAGCTTCTTGTAATGGGCCTGATTGTGTGTATCGACATGGCAGCAGCCTCATGTGCCCTCATTTCCTGTTTCACTCGCGCATGAGACTGCAATATGGGCCCACACTATCAGACCCATTACAAGAAACTGTCAATTCTAAAATCTGTTGTTTTGTTATACAAGTTCTCATAAAATCTATAGTTTTATTAAATAGAAGCAAAAACCTATAGTTTTCTGATATTTTGTATAAAAAACCTATAGTTTTATAAAATTTACTCAATTATTTGTTTATATTTATTTCAAAAATAATTTCATATATTATAATTTGTTAGGTTTTATAAATATATTATATATAAACTAGTGGTCAAAGTTATATTTTAAGAACCATGTCAATGCTCAAAATAAGGTGTACTGGTGATTGAAGCAAATACCATAGAATCATGGAAGTACAGAGCTCGTGACTTTTCTTCTCCAATGGTGGCTGATGCGCGCTTGTGGCGGCATGGACAAAACATAGACATGTCATAAATGATGAAATATTGAACTCTTATCCCATCCTTACAAATTAACGTTTATAATATTGGCAGACAGCCAAAAAATCGTCTAGTATAGTTATATATACCCGTCCAAGCAATAATAACAGAGTATGTAATTCACACTGAACTTCAAAAGGCCATGTCGATCGAGCACTTGTGGAAAATATGTAATGCTATTAAGTGGTAGAAAAACTAATTGCGCCTGGTGCTGCCCGCTCTGCCTCTAGTGGTGCCAATGGTAGGAACTAGCATGTCCACAGAGTTGTCATCAATCCTACACCTCAATGCGCGCCTATGACAGGGTGAATGGATGGACTGCAAAATGTTTTTAGACAAATACTCCAATGAAACATTGCTCTAATCCGGACCATAATATTGAAACCGAAACAGGAAACCGAATTAGTTTAACCTTTTAAGGATCACACAGCCTTCAGTTGTAGGTACACAGAATCCAAGATAAAGGGACTGCATCAACTACAACGCAGGAAATGGACAGAAACAAAATGCCTAGCTAAAAGCTTGAATTTCTAGCTCTCTTCAGATCTCCGTACCGAAAGTTAATTCTTCAGGCGTAGTCAAAAGAACTGCGCAGGCTCCGGTTGTTGAACTTGGCTGGTCCTTCAGACTTCATTGCAAATGTTCAACAAAGCGATTCATCACCTGCCCGCAGAGTTCTGCAACATCAATCTCCAAGATTTTAGCATCTCTAAAATCACATTTGACTTTGATGTCGATGTAGCGCCCTGACTCCAAGAATTTGGTCCGGCGTGCATGGTCCGGCGTAACATAGAACCTTATTGTTTTTCAACAAAATTAGTCCGGTGCTGAAGTGAAATTGGTCCGGCGCTGATGCGAGTTCAAAGTCCAAAAACAAACATTCACGCCGGACCAAAAGATTGATCCGGCGCAAATGCACAATTATAGTCCGGCGCAAAAGCTTTCTCGATAGACCAAAGTTTGGTCCGCGCAAAGCAAAAATTAGGTCCGGCGCCAATGCGAAACTTACTGTTTTTGTGAAATTCAGTCCAGCGCTAAAAGAATCACATGCACATGCACAAAACACATAATGCAAATTCAATTTTAAGCCAATTTTTCAGCACATCATTTCACAGGTTGAAGTCAAACTCGAAATCACACCTTCTACGGTAGGTAATACAAAGTCAACAACATGTCAAAACAATGCATAACATCAATCATAATAATATCGCTGCTACGACGGCCCCGAACCTAACTTTCCCTCATGCTGGATAATCTCTCGTTTACTGTCCCGGTGGTCGGAGAACCATAACTGCTAGCTCAGGAGTCCAAACATATCAAACCAAATGTTTTCTAAAAACTATATAAGATTACCTACAATTTTCTAATTTGCCATATTTTCACATTAATTTATTTAACCCCCTCGTTTTCAGCCCCGAACACTGTTTTGTTGTTTTACTGAACAACAAGCTTCACAATTTCATATACATTTTTATACAACTTCAAATATAGTAAACCATATAATCTCTTGAATCTATGAAAAATTACCTAGCTTTTTTTAGTTATGGACATAATTTAATTCGGCCTTTATCTAGCTCTAATAAGCAAATTAACACAACTGCACTCAGCAATGATTGATTTCTAAACAACAACATTCTACAAACCATAACTTTCTATCCGTTTAACCAAATTCAATGTTCTTGTACTCTAATGAAACTTTAGATAATTATATACATTATTCATAATTACTAAAATCGCTAATTCGCATCTACGATATTTAATCTATAAATTACCTTGATATTACTGTATCGCGACGGTTCATGGGATAACGAGCTTACAAATCCCATATCTTTTTATCTATTCAGCCAAATTAAGTGTTTAGTTATCCATTAAAAAATAATAAAATTATGTACAAATTATTATAAAAACTTAATGAGAGATGCTTTTATACATTTCTTTTTTAAAATTGTACAAATGTTAAATTATGAATGAAGGGTAAATAGTGATTACTTACCTATTCACTTGCTTTAAGATTTATGCAATTTATATTAAAAAGAAAAACTTAAAAATACTGCTCAAATGTAGGGGGTGTTTGGCAGAGTTCTAGCTCCACCAAATTCGTGAATCTGGTGAAGCTGGATATTCCTATCTCCAATAAATCTGTGGAGCTGGAGCTGTGGATATATTAAGAGTGTTTATATAGATCATCTTATTTACATTTTAGAATAAAATATAAATTTAATTTACTTTATTTTAGTCTCCAAGTTTAAACAAGACCTTAATTCGATCATCTTCAGAATCTAAACCATCTAAAAGCACGATACACCCGAACGGTGACATCTGCGAAACGGTAGACTTCAAAAGACCGTAACTCGCAATCTTTCCGATTAACTAGAATCTAGAATCGTACCAAACGAGGCCTAAATATCCAAATTTACTTGATATTATCTACATGAATGCATTGATATAATGGTTAGAGATAATAGTTAGAGATAGTTTAGTGAAGAATCTGGGATTAATTAGTATAAACTAACATGCAAAGCTATTTTTTTCCTATTTTTATTAATTTGGGAATTTAATAAAATAATGATCAAAAATTTAAAAAAAATCTAGAACAATTAATCTAAAATTATAAAAGAAAAATAGATTAAATAGGCAAATTAGAAAGCAATGAATCCCTCCCGCACAATTGCACATAACAGAATGTGTAAGGTGTATGCGCATGTATCTAGAACAATGGTACGTAGCAATCCACCTCAGGTAGCAAAGAATATCAAGTAATTGATGTACAAGGCCAGGAAGGACAAGATCAATTAATGGTAGGATGGATCCTTTCGTAGTAATTAATCCGGGATTTCACCTCATCTCATACCATCAATCATTATATATACCTAGCTATGAGCTAGCTAGGTTTCTTTCTTCTTTTAGCCGATCAGATACTTACTCTACCTTGCACATTCTTTCCGGGCTATTAGCCTAATAGTACTACTACTATTATGTGCAATTGTGCGGGCACCAAAATGGAGTTAGTATTACTACTATTTTGGTTCTGTAGTAGTGTAATCTAAAATTATAATCAAACAGTAGTAGTACTATTAGGCTATTAGCTGCATGATTGCTAGTTGCATTGACCCAGAGAGAGCACCAAAATGGAGTTAGTACTGCACATGCAAGGTGCTGTGGTGCATGCATGTTGTCCATCAGTCCATCCTATCTAGTGTACTCCGGAGCGAAAACGGACCACAAAAACATTTTTTCCGGGCAAAACGGAGAAACGAAATCATTATTTCCATGCTCCTGAGGAAAAACGGACCACAAAAACATTTTTTTTGGTTTTTTTAGGAAAAACGGCCAACGAAAACATTTTTTGCATACTCCGAAGGGAAAACGAACCACAAAAACATTTTTTCTGGGCAAAACGGAGAAACGAAAACATTTTTTTCCATGCTCCGGAGGAAAAATGGACCACAAAAATATTTTTTCCGGGAAAAATGGAGAAAGGATCTGAACGAAAAGTGCACGGACCTATTTGTTATGATTTTGGACCTGTTCGCTATTTTGAAAAACTATAAAAGGGCTCGTTTACGATTCGTATTTAACGGGAGGTTTTTTATGTAAAACGGCGAATGAGGGACTTAAACGCGAACCAGGGAAAAATTTTCCTCTCACAAAAAATTGCAAAGGATCTATCCGTAATTTCAAGAACTGGAGGTGCTTTTTCGCAAAAAGAGGAGAGAGAGGGGATGGGACAGGTGGAGGGGCTCTCTGAGAGCATCTCCAGCAAGGGCCCCTAAAACAGGGTCCCTATTTTAGATTTAGGGGCTCCCCCTATATTTTGGGGCCCTGTTTTCAGAGCACAAGTCCAGCAACAACCCCTAAATCTCAAAATTTCTATTTTACTTTTTCTCCTATTTTAACATATCCGCTATGGATAATCTTCATTTGACACCACCAAAATTCAATCAAAAATATTTGTAATACTAAAACATAAGCATATTAACATTTGCAATTTAAAAACATGATATTTCAAATTTAAATTTAAAAATTTCAAAACATGATAAATAGATAAATAGAAACTCCGAACAATGAATCAAACTATGAAAGGAGATAATCCCTTTTCAAGCTATATCAATGATTCACAAACAAAGTATACAACATATGTATAAGATTTCAAAATCTTGACCACGAAAAGATTAATTGAACTAGAAAAATGAGAGTGTGTGTACAATAATGTCAAACTAAAGTAATGGGTAGATAGCATTGTCATCATGGCAAAACTTGAGAATAAAGCTGCATTAGTTTCACTCTGATTTCTGGCTCTATGCACACTGAGCAAAGAACGAGCCGAAATCCCATTCAAGGAACAGTGGTCTGCCTTTGTACTCTTGTGTGCTACCAATGATGGAAATAGATAAGCCAAGAAGTACTCTAATCACAGATCTGTACCGCTTCCTCTTTTACAGGAAACTAATCTGAAAGTACAAGTCAGATAAAGGAGATCAAACATTCACTTATCTAGCAACAGTAATGTACATTTAAATTTGCATCAATCAAATGCAAATAGGCACCAACTCTTGCCTTACGCATAGTCCAGAGCATGTAGAAGTAAAATTTCTCGATTTAGTCAAACATCAGATTCAAGACACTATAGGCTATAGCCTTTTAGTTTCCAAAGGTTAGGATCTGTCGAGGGAACATCTTCTACTGGCAACAAGAAATTAACCTTGTCTGAAATCCATATCCCAATGATTCACAAACCTGATCTTCTATTAGGTAAGACAATTCTCAATGAAATCAGAGACATACCTGATCAAAAGCTGGAAAGATATAATGTGCAAACTGGATTTCTGCAATAGCTCTATTACCCTGTATGTTGAAGAAAGGCAAAAAAATATTAGGCTTATGTTGGATGGTTACATTTTTTATTGGTATATCTTAATGCCAAGACGGTAGGAGTGAATAGTAATTCACTGACTTGCATTGCTTCTCAACTGGTAAGAAAAAGTACTTGAGAGTTAATTAACTGATGCAAAAAGTGGAAGGTTTTCATTCCATCTAAATATTTTACTGAATGTAATGGTGTGTGTTAAATCACACATAATAGGTTAGCTCAAGTCTGACTAGTGCAGAAGCAAACTAACAATGCAAGGCTTCAGTTGGATGGTTTGCATGTCAGATCAATAATGTACTAAAAATTTGAAATGCATGCTTGCATGCTTTGTTGCTTCAATTGTCTATGCCAGAATCCAAATTGGCGCAGAGGGTGTTGCAATTCAATGCATGCCGAAGTTACTGTTTGGAAAAAGAGAAGGTTAACATCCTAAATTGATGACTCCCCTCAATAAGGAGCATACTGAAACCAGGATTATCAGTGTGGTTTCAATGAAGAAGCATACTGAAACCAGGAGCATACTGCTTAGTGTTAATTTTTTAGTGCGTACTGAAACCAGACTCCCCTCAATAAGTTAGTCCATTGATGGTGAATGAACAATAAAATCAGCATATATATGTGCAGCAATATTCGGTCGGTATATATAAAATTTCTGTAGAGGCGCACGAACGTCGAGTCAATGGCATCAAAGCATACCTTGAACACTAAGCGAGGAGCAGGTGAACAAGGCTGTGGTGACCTCCTCTCCGGTGGGTGCGGCGTGCGAGACTCAAGCACGCGCGCGATGGTCGAGGTGGCGTGGCGCGAGGTGGCGCAGAGCTGGCCCCCAAGACGGTGTGCGGCGCCGGATGATGCCGCCACGGGGGATGCAGCGGAGGTGGATGCGCCGCCGCTGCCGAGCTTCAAGGCGTGGAGGAGGGGCGGCAAGGCGGCGTCGCGAGGCGAGGGCGGTGGCCGGCGTTGAGGAGAGGTGGCAGCAGGCGAAGCTCCTGATTCAACTGCGGCGGTGGGGAAGCAGCAGATCTGTTTCCCAAGACGCGCGCGCGATGAAACCGCCGAATAGGGGCTCTGATCGTGCCCGTGGGGATCGGGGCTGGGGAGACAAATTTAAGGGGCCTCTAATTTTAGAGGCTGGTTTAGGGGTCCTGCTGGACCTTTTTTTTTTAATACACCCCCTAATTTAAGGTTTAGAGGCTGAGATGCTCTGAGGAGAGTTTCTCCCGAAAGTAATGGAGGTAGTATTCGTAAGTCTAACACAAGTCAATCCGTCAGTCCGTTGTTATCCACGCTAAGCGCGCGGACCGCGTGGCGACCGACTGACTAGCGGGCCCCAGACGTCGGCGTCACCCTGCTCCACCCTCTCGCCTCGCCTCCCAACAATCCCATGCGCCTGCATCTCCTCGTCTTGTCCGCCTCACGCGCCCTCAGTCCCACTCGGTCCCCCAAACCCTAGCCGCTGCCACCACCCGCCAGCTCGCGCCCATGGCGGCCTCGGCCTCGGCCGCGGCGGGGAACCGGGAGGCGTTCCGCGTGGCGGTGACCAACACGCTGGAGCGGCGGCTCTTCTACGTCCCTTCCTTCAAGATCTACGGCGGGGTCGCGGGGCTCTACGACTACGGGCCCCCCGGCTGCGCCGTCAAGGCCAACGTCCTCGCCTTCTGGCGCCAGGTAGCCGCAGATACCTCTCCTCCTACTGCTTTGCGAGATCGTAGTAGAGTTGTGTAGATTGGGGCGAATCTTGGGTGGGGTTCCAGGGAAACGCGGTGCCCTTTGTTTCCCTTTTCCGCTTGCTAATTGTGGTAGCAGCTACTGCCTATCGGGTGCTCAATTTTGTGGGCATACTAACCTTGGTCTGACCAAAGCCTGGACCTTTATTTGCGAATAGTGAGGCCGTAGTGCGGTTCAGTGATGTGCCGTGTTGGAATTGTATTTGTATTAGTGGTATGGTGTGGTGTAGTACTGTGGTGTGCGCTGGTTGCTGAAATAAAGAGGGTGGCTACTGGATGCTCCAGAGCTAAAAGGCTTGCTTCCTTGATTGTAAATTGGAGGAATTGGTCTGTCAGGTTTCGTCGGCTTGTAGATTAGGAGGGATTGGTCAGGTTCTTAACTTGTAAACAGATCTATCATCTTGTACTAAACTGTCAGGCAGAGCAGGTATTGCAGGAGTCTGAATAAAGTCCGAATGTTGAGTTCATGTTTTGGCTTGACGGTGAATAGTGTTTTTGGTAATTAGTTACAGTGGGTAATTAGCTGGTAGGGTGGAGTTGAGAAAATGGGTACCCCAGAATTTGGGCGCAGATGTAAGCGGTAATAGCTGGAGTATTAAAGAGGGTTTGGCTGTAACAGAAAATGCATCGATGAAATGAAATAGCTCTTCTCCATTCTCTTCGTTGTTCTGTTTCCTTCTGTTCTTCTCATCTTCTTCCTCTGTATTTCGTGAAGATGACCACCGGATGAATGATCTCACGCCTTAGGTTGTATTGAGGCTAAGGGATATTAAACTTCGGTGTACCTCAACGATCCCTGTGAAATTCCAAGATTCTGGTTAGCTCAACTAAGCAGCGATCAAGTATGGCTCCGCCTAAACCCTCGGTGCAGACCCAATTCGTCTTGGAGGCGATGGGTGAGGCAAGTACGTAGGAGGAAGAGAAATGGAGCTTGGTGAAAGAGAGCCTCGATTTGTTGTTCACCCGGATCAGGGCCATGGAGTTGGCTCAAGAGCAAATGGCTACCCAATTGGAGTTGGCGGCGAAGGTTGCGGAAACTCATGCGCGGGAGCAGCAAACGTTGAGCAAGCAATTGGAGGAGACGGCTTAGGCGGTGGCAAGGATCTCGGTGGAGCGAGCAGCTTCGGCGACCAAAGAAGGGGAACGAGAGATGAACTGATCAGGGGACAAACACAATGCGCTGCTGACTCCAACACCGGAGAAGGGAATCTGGATGAGCGCTCGAGCGCCGTTGTTACAGCCGCCTTCCAGCGTGCCTCTGCATTGTTCGACAGAAGGCCACCCCAGTCTGTCATCACATCAAATTCGGGTTCACAGTGAGTCAGGGAGTGTTGTCTGTAATCATCTGCCAAAAATGTCATTTCCGAAGTTTGATGCAGAACCCACGGATTTCGAGAGACAGGTGTATGGATTATTTCAGAATGTATAATATATCAGGCACATTGTGGGTTACTGCTGCCACTCTATATATGGAAGGCAATGCTGCTAAATGGCTGCAGGCATTCAAGTTAAGAAATGGGTTAAGAACATGGGAGCAGTTCATTTCAACAGTAGAGAAGAAGTTTGGTGCATACGACCACCGGAAATCATTGAATGATTTGCAAGAATTGAAGCAAACCGAATCAGTCAAGGAGTACCAAAAGCAATTTGAAGAAGCAATGTATCTGATTTCCATGTTCAATCCTTATTATGATGAAGAATTTTTTGTTTCTCAATTCATTAAAGGATTGAAGGAAGAAGTGCGTGGACCAGTGCAAAGTCAGATTCCAGAATTAGTGGAAAGGGTAGCTCTGCTGGCAAGAATTCAACAGGAGATCCAAGATCAATCGAGAAGCAGTAAATTGAAACTGTTAGCAGGCTGTGAAGGACTTGGGGGAGGTAAGATTGAACCAAACCGCAATGTGGTAAAGGTAGCTCAAGGGGAACTTTGGAAGGCACGGTAGCTTCAAGAATATCGGAAAGCTAATGGCCTTTGTTATCAGTGTGGGGAGAAATATGAAGTGGGACATCATCTTCAATGTAGAAAGCGCGGGCAGGTTCAAGTGCAAGCCATAGAAGTCAAAGAAGCTAATGAATGGCTATCAGATGAATTACTGGACAAGTTTGAAATGGCTGAATTGGGAAGTGATGAACTATACAAGTTGTCACTCAATGCTGTTGCAGGGACGGAAGAAGTCAAGACAGTGAGGTTGAGAGCCCTTGTCAAGGATGAAGAGAAAACTGCATTCAAAACGGATCATGGCCATTATCAGTTCAAGGTTATGCCCTTTGGGCTCACCAATGCACCGGCGACATTCCAGTGTGTCATGAACTCAGTTTTAAACCAATATCTATGCAAGTTCGTTTTAGTCTTCATAGATGATATTTTGGTGTATAGTCCTAGCTTGGATCAACATGTGGAACATCTTTAACTGATCCTGGAATGGTTACGGGAACATCACTTCCTTGTTAAGCGCTCAAAGTGTTCATTTGCTCAAGCGGCAACTTGAATATCTTGGTCATGTTATTTCAAATAAAGGGGTAGCAACCGATCCCAAGAAGACTCGAGCCATGTTAGCTTGGCCAACACCAACCACGGTTACAGAATTGCGAGCTTTCTTGGGTTTGACATGTTATTACCGCAAATTTGTATGCCATTATGGTATAATTGCAAAACCACTTACAAATCTTTTGAAGAAGAAAGAATTTAGGGGGTGTTTGGGAGAGCTCCAGCTCCACCAAATTCTTGGAGTTGGTGGAGCTAGGTATTCCTAGCTCCACCAAATTCGTGAAGCTGGAGCTATGGGTATATTAAGAATGTTTAGGTAAGTCATCTTGTTTATATTTTAGAATAAAATTATAAACTTAAGTCACTTTATTTCAGTCTACAAGTTTCAGCTCTGAGGTGGAGCTGGGATCTGGAGCTCTGCCAAACAGGGCCTTAAATGGGAGAAGCAGGCTCAAGAAGCTTTTACAAGATTAAAGGAAGCAATGGCATCTACACTGGTGTTAGCTCTACCGGATTTCAACAAATCATTTACTGTGGAGACAGATGCTTGTGATGGGGGAATAGGGGCTGTGCTGATGCAAGGGGTGGTTCATCAAAACCTATCCATCTATGAGAAAGAGTTCTTGGCGATCATAATGGCAGTAGAACGATGGAGGATTTATTTACAGTGGGGAGAATTTACCATCCAAACAGATCACCGCAGTTTGAGTTATTTGGATGAACAGCAGCTACAGACTCCAATGCAACGCAAAGCTATGACTCATCTCATGGGACTTCAATTCAAGGTCATATACATAAAAGGGAAGGAGAATGTTGCGGCGGATGCTTTGTCTCGCATTGGCCATTTGATGACGATGCAATTGAAATATGAGGTTTGACCAGCTTGGATTCAAGAAGTTGTCAACTCATATGTAACTGATTGCAATGTACAGGAAAAACTCACACAGTTAGCTACTTAACTATCCAAAGTACTGATTCTCAAGGCTATGAATTGGTCAATGGCTTGATAAGGAACAAAGGGAGAGGTATGGGTGGGACAGAACTCGGCATTACAGACTAAATTAATTGATGCTTTTCATGCAAGTGCAGTAGGACATTCATGAGTGCATGCCACATATCAAAGACTGAAACGATTGTTCTGTTCGGAGAAGATGAAGCAAATGGTGGAAAGCTTTGTGAAGCAATGTGGAGTCTGCCAACATGCAAAGGAGAGCGATCTCACCCTGCTGGTCTTCTTCAACCCTTGCCAATTCCCATGGGTGCCTGGCAGGATGTCACTATGGATTTCATTGAGGGTTTGCCAAAATCCGACGGATACAATGTGATTATGGTCATTGTAGGCAGATTTTCTAAATATGCACATTTCATTCCGCTTAAACATCCTTTCACAACCTATAAGGTTGCTCAAGTATTTTTAGACCAAGTGGTTAAACTGCATGGAGTACTGATCTCCATTGTCTCTGATAGAGATGAGGTGTTCACCAGCACCTTTTGGAAGGAGTTGTTCAAACTTTTGGGTACCAAATTGCAATATAGCGCTGCCTATCATCCCCAAGCGGATGGTCAAAGTGAAAGGGTAAATCAATGTTTGGAAATGTACCTCAGCTATGCTGTGCATGAATCACCAGCAAAATGGAGAAACTGGTTGCCACTAGCTGAATTTTGGTATAACACCAATTTCCACAATTCTTTGGGGGAGTCACCTTTCAAGGTGCTTTATGGATATGAACCCAATTATGGAGCTATGCCTAACAATAGTCAAGCAAATCAACGGACCATGGAGATCATGATGAAAGAAAGACAGCTGCATACTGAAATGGTGAGGCAACAATTGGTCATTGCTCAAAACCGAATGAAGATGCATGCTGATAAACACCGAAAGTAGAGGAAATTCCAATTGGGCGAAAAAGTGCTATTAAAACTACAACCGTATGCTCAGAATTCGGTTGTAAATCGCCCCTACCTGAAACTTGCTTTCAAGTTTTATGGACCCTATTCAGTAGTTGAGAGAATTGGAGCAGTGGCTTGACCTGCCGCCAGATGCTCAAATCCATCCAATCTTCCACGTATCACAACTAAAGGAGTTTACCCATGATTACATGCCTATATTCAAGGAACTACCAAAGATTGCTAAGCTAGATGTTTCATCTCCTGAACTGGAAGAAGTCCTAGAACGTCGATTGGTGAAGAAAGGTAATGTCGCAGTTCCACAGGGATTTGGTGAAATGGACGGGTGTTCCAGCGGAGGCAGCTATGTGGGACGACCTGAATGTGTTGTGCAAACATTTCCCTAATTCACTTGCTTGAGGGCAAGCAAGCTTTGCAGGGCGGGATGATGTCAGGTAGAGCAGGTATTGCAGGAGTCTGAATGAAGTATGAATAGTGTGTTCATGTTTTAGCTTGACGGTGAATAGTATTTTCGGTAATTAGTTACAGTGGTAATTAGCTGGTGGGGTGGGTTGAGAAAAGGGGTACCCCAGAATTTGGGCCCACATGTAAGCGGTAATAGCTCGAGTATTAAAGGGGGTTTGGCTGTAACAGAATAGGCATCGATGAAATGAAATAGCTCTTCTCCATTCTCTTCGTTGTTCCAGTTCCTTCTGTTCTTCCCATCTTCTTCCTCTGTATTTCCTGAAGATGACCACTGGATGAATGATCTCATGCCTTAGGGTTGTATCGAGGCTAAGGGATATTACATAAAATTGCTTCCTTAGATTGTAAAAGTTAGGCGGTATTTGTTGTTCCTTCTTCTTTCTTGGTTATGAATTGTGGTAAATAAGGTTGATAATGCGTATGGTGGGCGCTAGTTTTGGCTACTCTGAGTATGGATTGACCTAACGTTGATCCTTATTTGCAAATTGCGAGATTTAGTATAGATTGGTGATGTGCCATATGTGCAGTGCACCTACTAGATAATTATAGCTAGACTCTCTTAAACCCATTTGTAAATTTCGGTGAACATGTTGTGATTTGGGTGTTTTTGTGTGTGTGTATTCCGTGGGTAAGTGGGTTCTATTTTTTTGTGGTTACTACTTGGGTATCAAAGGTTTAGGGATCTTTTGACTTTGATTGACTTTCATTCTTAGCCTGCCCTAACTTGTTTGGGACATGACTTTGATTGACTTTCATTCTTAGCCTGCCCTAACTTGTTTGGGACAAAAGGCTTGGTTGTGGTTGTGGTGGATTGCTTGGGTAAGGGTTCGAAGACTGAGGGTAGGGCACTCGCCGTCATCTAGCCACCGGCAGGACTCTTCCCTGGCCGTGGTAAAGGGACTCTGAGGCCCGGTTGAGAAGGAGGGAGACTAAGGCCTTGTTTGGTACGGTTCCAGATTCTAGTAGAAACGGAAACGGTTCCAGATTCTTGGTAGAAACATTTCAGGTAGAATCAGAATCACTGTCTGGAAACTGTTTGGCTAGCTATCTGGCTTCTGTGAATCGGGGAGGAACGGGATTGAAGGCGATTCGGCCCCGGCGTGGAAAAAGAAGAAACGTTCCGAGGAGAATTGTTCCGAGTTTTATCCCGTTTGGCTGAGTTTCTCCTAGATTCTAGTAGAAACGGCCCGATTCCAAGTTACCAAACAGGGCCTAATATTTTATTTTATTACACTTTTGCTTAATGCCAATGATTACAATAGACCTCTTTATATAGAGGGCTCTCCTAACAATTATGGATAAGATGACCTTCCTAACTATTAGATAAGATGCCAAACAACCAATCCTTGTCTTAGGAAACTAATCAAACTATTTAGGAAATAGATAACTTGTTAGAGAAGAAGCTATCTGAGGACCAAGGGTAGGTCGCTCGTCCTCATCTAGCTGCCAACAGGGCTCTTCCCTAGCTGTGGTAGAGGCTTTGAGGCTCGGTTGAGAAGGGAGAGACTAAGACTTTCTTTGATTATTCTTTCGCTTAATTCGAGAATATACATGCAATCCTTTTTATGGGTATAACTTGACCACTAAAAGAGATGTCTCTTAACAAGGAGTTCTAAAATTAACATGCTCGATTACCAAATTATGAAAGACATGCATACAGCTAACCAACTAAAGAGATAACCTTCTGACGAAATTACTTGTGGCGTGCTTGCCTCCCCTGCTGTTGAGTTGTGCCCGTAACATGGACACATATAAAGGACTAAATACTTTTTTTTTGTCAGAGTTTGCCCCTAATGGTTGTTCACCCATATCTGTAGCATCACTACCAATAAACAATTAACAAGCGCATATGGTGGAAAATGTTACCTGGAAAACCCAATTCGACTTATATTTGCAAACCAAAACTAACTTCCTAAAACATCTAATTTGGACTGGAGGTAAATATCACCTCAAAAGCCAAAAGCCAAACATCTACATGCAAACTAAAACAAACTTCCTAAAACATCATTTATTTTGAACTGGATGTGGGGTTAGAATCTAAGGCCTTGTTTGGTACGGTTCCAGATTCTAGTAGAAACGAAAACGGTTCCAGATTCTTGGTAGAAACGTTTCAGGTAGAATTAGAATCACTGTCTGGAAACCGTTTGGCTAGCTGTCTGGATTCTGTGAATCGGCGTGGAGCGGGGTTGAGGGTGATTTGGTCCCAGCGTGGAAAAAGAAGAAACGTTTCGAGGAGAATCGTTCCGAGCTTTAGCCTGTTTGGTTGAGTTTCTCCCAGATTCTAGTAGAAACGGCCCGGTTCCAAGTTGCCAAACGGGGCCTAAGATCTGGTCCTCTGTTATCTTCATATTGATTTATGTATGCTTCTACATATCTCGTCAGTTAACCCCCTTTGTATGTGCCTCCTTAGTTCTTACGGACTTCCTGTTGGGCTTGGGAAGCTCCAACAAGCTCTTTTGAGTTTGATGCATTGACGATGTGATTATTTAGGAATATGTGTTAACAAATGGAGCTAATATAGACATGTATTTATGGGGGTAACATTCTGTGCTGTGTTGTGAGACCCCGGATCAGCTATCCGAAATCTCCTGTGTATTTCTGTACTAGTCCCAGATCAGTAGCTAGTACACACAGTCACAGTGATACTTCATTGCCGAACATAACGAAAATTGTAACATAGATATTCAAGTATGGGCCACATGGCCACTTATTACAATACTCGGTCAAAAGACCGGAGACAAGACAGCGGAAAATGAAAGCAAAAACAAGTGAACACCAAAACGCCACAGGCGACGGCTAGAAACGCGGCTAGTTATCCTGGCAATCCTCCTCGAACTCCTCGGGGTAGAACTCACCATCCTCAGTTGCGTCTTGAAAATTTTCTGATGACGATAAGTTGATGTAGCACGTGAGTACAAAAGTACTCAGCAAGTCGGAGAAAGTATGATTATGTTGGGTTTTCCAAAGGAAGCTTAATATAGTTCATTTGCATAAAGCCAAATTTTATTAAATCATACTTAAGTAATAAATTTCACAAAGCATCTTTTTACAATTCTTTTTAACAGTTGAATTATTTAATATTGCAGTGAGGTTCTATCCACCATCACTAATATAAAGGCTCTATCCACCAACTTTTAAAAGATCAAGGTTAATCATATGACTCCATCCGTCAAGTATAAAACAGGTTCTTTCCACCTGGTTGGCTCTATCCGCCAAACAACATTCGAGAGTCCTAACCACTCCCGAATCCCAAAACAAAGCATTGTTCAGTTTTAAAACAAAAATCAAAATCTACCAATATGAAAGCATTCTTCGCTTTGCCCTTGACTGTAGGCACGGCTATTCGAATAGTTTTAACTCTGCAGAGGTGTACAACTTTACCCACAAGACATGATCAACTCTTAATGCCAAGCTATTAACACACTTCCTTTGGTGTGCCGGCAGAGAGATCATGACAAGGCCGTTCTAACTTTGTATCCACCTAACTCGACTCCACTTGGCCGAGGTTTCACCATTGTTAGGGTTCCATCCGCTGATCTGAAGCCCTCTTGCGCCGTGTGAGAAAAACGACATTGCCTCTATCAGGCACTCACATTCCACCGAGTGGTGAGTCTAAGCTAGGCTTCTACAAATTAGTTGGCCAGGTCGTACCATTATAGACATGTGGTAGTACGGTTATGCTTAGAATGGACAATCACAAGCGTCGGTCTTTAAATGACTTGGGGCGGTACTTGCACAAGACAACTAGTGCTCCATCCGCACCCACCCGACAATCCAATCCGCCCAAGTCCAAATCATTTTCCTTTTTATTTTATTTTAGAAAAACAGTACCATAATCATAATAATAAGTTCCAAATCATACTTGAAATCATTAACTTTGAGTAATCCCACCCATGGATTGTTTTCTTCGATAAAGGTCCTAAGCAATTCTACCGTATTATGTCACAAAGGATACCATATATGCGTAAGCATGGTATAACAAATGTCCTAGAGTTACAAGTAACATGGATATCAATCACAAAGGAGGAAAATTACAAATTGGATTAACTACGCACTTATATTTGACATACGATATTAAACATAGCATGCAAGTTTGTAAAACAATTAAAACAGGTTTATAAAGGTAGGTTCAATATGCGTCAAAGAGACTTGCCTTCGGTCGCGGGAAGGTCGTCGTACGAGGGAAGTCTCGCGGGAAGGTCGTCGTACGAGGGAAGTCCGGCTGCGGGGTCGGCGGTCGCGTCGGAGTCCTCGGCTACACGCAAATCGAGGCAATAAATAAATACCAGAAAATAAATAAAATAAAAAAATTACAAAAATAGTACTGGCAGGTAGATCTTGATTTTAGATAAATTTAGAAATTTGAATGGAGTCAAACAGAGTTCGGACGGAGAAGATATGAGCTTCCGAAGTTTGAATTTTGGAAAAATGGAAAACGAGGGAATATTCTTTTTCCATTTTCTGATTTTTCTTGGATTTGGGTTGTGTCTATGGCAAGGTGGGCCCACATGTCATTGGGTGGAAGACTTGTCTTCTTGCTTGGGCTTGGCCATGGCCATGAATGAGGAAGAATGGAGCTTGGGGAGGTGGGGGGAGGCGGCGGTGGCGGCGCGGAGGCGGCCTTGAGGCAGGCGAGCAGCGTGCGAAGTGGCGGCGGGCGGCGGGCGGCCGGGCCGTGGCCAAGACGGCTCGAGCCCAAGCATGGGCAAAACCACAGAGGACTCCAAACAACAGAGAGCCCAAAACTCTACCCAAAACTTGATTTTTTCCTCATTTTTGCACGGATTTGACCCAAATAAAAACATGGAATCTCTAGATAACAACCTTAGGGAGCTAGAGGAGCAAGGAATTTGATTGAATCTCACCGGAGGCGACGAACGGAGCTCCGGCCGAAATGACCAAAATGCGAAATTCGCCTCCAAAACTTGATGAAACCTAAAATTGATTGTCGGGTTAGACTCTAGACTCAATCACGGTCTCAAGGAACCAAGTGGCACGAAGAATAACCCACCGGAGAGAGATCTATGGCAAAGAACGTGAAGAACACCGAAAACTCTAACCCGGCGTTGGTTTTCTCGATCTCACGGGCGCAAGAGTGGAAGAGGCTAAAGGAGACTCATCCCACCGGGACGGGGGTTCTTATACGGAGAGAATGGAAGTGGAATCACGCGGAACGGAGTTGAAACGGCCGAGTTATGAGCATTTATGTCCATTTTGGTTTTTGACCGTTCGTGCGAATTCCGGCGAGATTGGCGGCTCATCAAGGTGGGGAATGGCAAGAGGGCGACGATACGGATCAACGGAATCGGCTGTGATCAATTTGGAGTTGCGTGGAGGGAGATATGAGCAATCAAAGCAAGCCCTAGCCATGGATGAGCTTGAAGCTCTTGCTCTGTTCTTCATGACCCAAGGTAGGAGATGACACTGTTCACGACACGTGGCACTCCCTCATTGGCTCTCTTTTACGCGAATAAACCGCCCTAGAGAAAAATTAGGAAAAATGGTCTAAAAATTCCGGAAAAATTCCTAGAGCCATTTTAGAGTATTTGGGACCCAATAAAATTGGTTCCGCTGAATTTGGATGAAATTTGTGGAATTAAATATTCGGGCGCGGATTGCGGGCATTAAACAAAAGCCGCGCGAGATAAAATAGGAACGGAGGTCCAAAAATCCGGGGAATGATTTCTAAAATCATTTTGGAATATTTGGAACACAATGGAAGTGGTTTTGGGATTTTTGGAGCATTTTTGGACTCAGGTGAAATTTTGGGTACCGGCGGGAACTGGAAAATCCAATTTTTCGATTTTCTCCAGAAAGCGAAACGGAGGATGTTACATGTGTATCGCAGCTAAACGTGCGGGTGGTCCTATGTTTGTATTTTTAGTTTTGCCAGGTGTTTGCATAATGAAACTTTGCAAGAATAAACTTTAATGCGTTGCAAAATTAATTTTGAAATATACGCTCAGCAAGAAGTAATAAACAGTAACAAACAAATAGAAACTACTGTATTTATTAATGTTAATGGAGAATAAAATGGGTTTAATAATAAATATTGCCTGGATGTAAATCTCAACATTTGTAAAAAGGCATCCTTCTAATAAATCTTTAGCCTAATATATATAAGTTATATTATCTTTGGTACATTATGAGAATGTAGTATTTACACTTAGATCATTGTCTTGTACGATCTAATTGTGCACCTTTTTTCTTTAGCACTTTGTATTGGAGGAGGGGATGCTTGAGGTGGACTGTCCTTGTGTGACACCAGAAGTTGTCTTGAAGGCCTCTGGCCATGTGGACAAATTTACAGACTTAATGGTGAAAGATGAAAAGACAGGCACCTGCTATCGTGCTGATCACTTGCTCAAGGACTTCTGTAAGGAGAAGCTTGAAAAGGACAGCACATTGCCACTAGAGAAGGCAGAAGAATTCAACCATATCCTTGCTGTCTTGGATGATCTCTCTTCAGAACAATTGGGTGCTAAGATTAAGGAGTATGGGATTGTTGCTCCTGACACTAAGAACTCTTTGTCAGATCCGTACCCTTTTAATCTCATGTTTCAGACTTCCATTGGACCATCAGGTTTGAGCCCAGGGTGAGGTCAAGAACAGTTCAATATATTCCACTTTATTCAATCTAGTTTGAGTTTATGAGCTCAATATATTCTACTTTATTCAATCTAGCATGAGCCTATGTGCTTCCTTGGTTTTGCAGGTATATGAGGCCAGAGACAGCACAAGGTATCTTTGTGAACTTCAAAGACTTGTATTACTACAATGGCAACAAGCTACCATTTGCTGCAGCCCAAATTGGTCAGGCCTTCAGGAATGAGGCATGACTCTGTTAACTTTCTGTCCAGATCCTCTTTCTATTGACAATCTTTGCTAGGTTTATATTTTCTACTTATTAACATCGTTGTGATCTACCATGTTATGTAAAACATATGAAAGATTCCCATTAATTTATCGTTCATGTTTGGTGCACGTGATAGGTTAAAATCTTTTGCTGTTTAGTAGGACAGAAAAAAGAAGTTAACAAAAAAGATTGTTGTCTTATATTTTTTAATCAGGTTACTATTGAGATAAACTTACCAAAAAAAAAGAGATAAACTATAGTAGTGGTGGAAACAAGTGCTTTAACTAGCAATAACTCTATATGGTATTACCCAACTAAATAACCTATGTAATTTGAGACGATTTTCTGTCATTAGATATCTCCTCGTCAAGGCCTTCTGAGAGTCCGTGAGTTTACTTTAGCGGAGATTGAGCACTTTGTGGACCCAGAGGACAAATCCCACCCGAAGTTTGGTGATGTTGCTGATTTAGAGTTCTTGATGTTTCCAAGAGAAGAACAACTGACAGGAAAATCTGCCACTAAGCTTAAGCTTGGAGAAGCTGTATCCAAGGTACTATATTTTGGATACTTCTTCTCTGTTACATCTAATTTAAATTCTTCTTTTGCTAGTCCTGGTACCTATCTCATAACTAGCAGTTGTGTTAATCTGTCTCCAAGTAATTTTTGTTGTAACTGGCAGGTCACTGTCAACAATGAGACCCTTGGCTACTTTATTGGAAGGGTCTATCTTTTCTTGACACAATTGGGGATTGACAAAGATCGCTTACGGTTCCGGCAGCACCTACCAAATGAAATGGCTCACTATGCTGCTGATTGTTGGGATGCAGAGATTGAATGCTCCTATGGGTGGATTGAGTGTGTTGGAATTGCTGATAGGTCTGCCTACGACTTGCGTGCTCACTCAGTACGTATCATCAATTAATGCTTATGGGATTGCTGGTAGTTCATTTATTGGGCACCAATACTTGATCCTTTCTATGTGATCTCTATACTAATTTCAGTTATTGTTCATGGGTAGAAGACTAGAAGCTATACACTAGTTTTTCAGTCAAACATTATTTGATATCATATAACCACCAAAGCTCTGCCACTATCATGCTCAAGAGGGGAGCATTTATTGTAAAAAATTTGCTTTATTGAAAAGCCACTGTCTGCAACCTTTTCATTGGTAAAAATGTTACTTCTGTCAAATCAATATATATATATATATATATATATATATATATATATATATATATATATATATATATATATATATATATAGATATATATATAGGAAAAATACTTCGTACTACTCCCGGGAGTAATTACTCCCATCTCTGAAATACCACCCAAACGTACTTGAAATACTCCTTTATCAGCTTGGATACACTCATATACTAATTATAAGATATTCCAATGAGATCCACATGAAAAAATTGCAAGGAAGTACATAGTTTTTAGCATATTTTGCAAATACTTTCATATACGCATATAAAAAGAAGTATGTCTAAAAAGTGTATATACCACCTCTGAAAAAATGTAAATACCACCTAGATGATCTTATATACTACACGTACATACTCTCCGTTGTGCGAAATACTCCCTACATTGTGAGATACGGCATAGGGAGTAATTACTTCCGGGAGTAGAAAAGAGGCTTCCTATATATATATATATATATATTCTGTTGTATAAATATCACGTGGTATTAGAGCTAGTCAGGGTTCCCTCCTCTTCCACCGCCAGCGCAGTTGCTGGGCTCGCCACCAGCGAGTTTCAGTAAACCTATCCATCGTCCTCTTCATCATTGTCAGCAGCCACCTCTCCAGCCCTGATCCGACGGGATCTGGTCTTCCCATCACCGGTGACGACATCTTCCACATCGCCAGTCATCTTCGTCCTCAAATCCGGGCGGATTGAGCTCTCTGTTGTCCTTTACCGTCACCGGCTCTCGAGCTCCACTCTGCTCGGATCTGCTCGCACCGTTGGCTGCCCAAGTGTCTCCGCCTTCAGATTGAGCTGCTCTCACTCTGCCGACGGATGCTCGGTTTCCGTCCAGCTTGGATCCGCGCTCCCCAACGTTGCTAGCAATGGATTCAGGTCTTCCCGTCGCTGTTGGTCTTCATCGACCTCTGGTAAGCGCCAATGAGCTGGCCTTCGTCATCGTGGAGCTCATCTCGACTAACACTGGGTTCGGATCCCCTGATTTTGGCGCCTCTAGATCGTCCCCGGTCTAATTCGTCGTCGTCAGGCCTTTTACAGCTCAGATCTGCGAGCCTACGACATCTTCATCATGCACATCATCGTCAGGCCATCACCATCGCCATCACCAAGCTCGTCATCTTTAGGTCCGGCGCTGTTGAGCTTGTCCTCTTTGCTGTTGGTTTCCATCCATGCTGACCTCCTTTCCTTCAAGTCCAAGGCCAACACCATCTAGGTTGCACTAGTACAGCTCCACTATTCATTTGTTGCTGCTATTGTTGGTTACTGTATTCGATGGTATTGTAAAAATTGTTGAGGTAGTTGCCTATTGTCAGTGTAGTTGATCTATCATGGTGTTCGAAGGTATTCTTGGTTCTGGTCCTATTTGTTGTCAGCTCGTCTATTCTTAATACAAGAGACAAGGCCATTTACTAGATTGGTGTTTGCAGTTGCATCCTAAGCTGAAGCTGCTATTGTGTGTTTCGTCTCATAGAGGTGATGCTGCTTTTGCTACTTCTGTTCTGGCAAGTGCGAGTCTTGTGCAACTCAGATTGGTTAGATTCAAGCTCAGATGAGCAACCTTCAGGTCCAGTTGTGTCAATTGCAGTCTTCTTATGGTGAATCTACAGGTTTTGCTGCACCATCACATCATGTGTCGGGTGTTTCACCACCGTGGGTGTTGGATTTAGGGGCCTCTTTCCATGTGACATCTGATGCATCTTAGCTCACATCATGTTGTTCTACTTCAGACGGAATCAAGATTGAGACAACTGATGGCACACCATGCACGGTCGCTCATCAGGGGACTCTTTCGACCCCTCACTTGCAGTTTCAAACGACTCACTTGCCCCGACGCTCTCCATGAATCTCATCTATGTTGAGCACCTCCTTGATATGATCATCTTTGTGTTTTTGGTTGCACCTAGTATGTTCTTCTGGCACCTCGTGAGCATACAAAGCTAAGCGCTCAGTCTATTGAGTGTCTTTTTGGGTTATAGTCTCGAACATAAGGGTCATCGTTGCTATGATCCTTCGGCACGTTGTATTTGCATCTCTCGTGATGTGACTTTTTGAGGATCGACCTTTCTTTTATCATCCTTTCACTCGTCCCACTTCCTGTTCCACAGATTCCACGTCCTTTTTGTGTCTACCTCCCATTCCTTCACCGGACTTAGCCTTCTTCAGTTCATCGTCCAGCTCCACCTTCTCCCTCACCAGCTCTTTCAGCTTGGTCTCCAATGTCAACTTCCTCACTAGTTTCTCCTACTATATCTTTTCCACCAGCACTTCCAGCCACTGACATTCCTCCTTTGCCCTTCCGCTATGATCGCCGATCGATGGTTCCTTTTGATCCTTAGTCTTCCTCTCTCTCCTTCACCTGATCCTCCGGTCACTACTGCTAACTCTGATGATCATCCTACAGTACCACAATATTATCTCCGTGATCGTTCCTCTATTCAAGCCCTAGAGAGGTGGGGTTTTCTTCATGCTGGTGTTGTGTCTGAGCCGGGTACTTATCAAGAGGCAACCAGTATACCTGAGTGGCAGTTGGCTATGTCTAAGGAGCTTCCAACACGAGCGTACAAGCACCTGGGATCTTGTTCCTTTACCATCTTAAGGTGGCAGTTGGCGATTCCTATCACTTGCAAGTGGGTCTATAAGGTGAAGACAAAATCAAATTGTTCAATTGAGCGATACAAGACTCTTCTTGTTGCTAGATGTTTTCAGTAGGCTTATGCGCGAGATTATGATGATACTTTTGCTCATGTTGCACACATGACCACAATGCATACTCCTTGCTGTTGCGGCTATTTGCTCATGGACTATATGTCAAATGGATATTAAAAATGCTTTTCTTCATGGTGATTACATGAGGTCTATATGCATCCACCCCCAGGTGTTGAGGCTCCTATAGGCTATGTTTGCCGTCTTTGGCGTGCTCTATATGGTCTCAAGCAGGCTCCCTGTGCTTGGTTTGAGCGTTTTAATTCCGCGATTCGGGCTGCTGGTTTATCTTCGAGTGAGCATGACCCTGCTTTGATCATTTACACTTCTCAGCATGGTCGTACTCTGCTTCTGCTGTGTGTAGATGATATGCTGATCATAGGATATAACATTGACTATGTGGCATTTATCAAGAAATTGAGTGAACAATTTGTGATGTCAGATTCGGGACCATTGAGCTATTTTCTAGGGATCGAAGTTTATTCTGGTGGTGATGGCTACTATCTCTCTCAGCATCGCTATGCTTAGGATCTGCTTGCTCGGTCTGGTATGACTGATACTCGCATTGCTGCTACACCCATGGAACTGTACTTGTAGTTTTGTCCTACAAACAGTGTACCATTGGCAAATCCTTCTTGCTATCGTCAACTTGTTGGGAGTCTTGTTTTCCTCACTATCACCGGGACAGACATCATATTGTGCATGTTCTCAATCAATTTATTAGTGCTCCCACATCGGTTCATTATTTTCATCTTCTTCGTGTGCTGAGATACTTGCAAGGGACTACATCCAGATGTCTATTCTGTGCTAGTTTGAGTCAGCTCCAGCTTCACGCTTACTCTGACTCCACTTGGGCGAGTGATTCTATTTATCAGCGTTCTCTCACTGGCTACTGCATATTTCTTGGTAATTCGCTCATTGCGTGGAAGTCCAAGAAGTAGAATGCAGTGTCACATTCTAGTGCTGAGACTGAGCTTTGAGCTCTTGCCACCACTATCTTAGTTGTCTGGCGTCGTCGGCTCTTTGCTGATCTTGGTGTCTCATGTGATGCTTCTACACCACTGTTCTGTGACAAGGCCAACACCATTCAGATTGCAGGTGATCTAATTAAACCTAAGTTGACTAAGCATATTGGTGTTGATGCATCATTCACGAGGTCTTTTTGCTAGCAGTCGACCATTGACCTCATGTATGTGCCTTCAAAACTTCAAGTTGTAGAGTTCTTCACAAAGGCTCAGACTCGAGAACAACATCGGCTTCATCTACTCAAACTTAGTGCCTCGGATCCTCCTGATCCACCTTGAGTTTGAGGGGAGTGGGGTGTTAAGAGTCATGTACATATTAAGAATCTAACTCCTCTCTCTCTCTCTCTCTCTCTTTGTTGGCCCATGTGGCCCAACTAATTCTGTATACTACCTATAATATAGCCGGAAGGTTTCCTGAGCCCTCAGCCCCACACGTCACCCCTACCCACTCTCTCCCTTTCTTGCAAAAAAAAACTCCAGTTCTTTGGAATTACGGATAGGTCCTTTCCATTTACAAATAAGTCCTTTTTAATTTTCTGTGAGTGGAAAATATTTTTTCCCGGTTCGCGTTTAGGTCCTCCATTCGCTGTTTTACACAAAGAGCCTCCCGTTAAATACGAATTGCGAACGAGCCCTTTCTTATTTGAAATAGCGAACAAGTCCAAAATTATAACAAATAGGTTCCTGCACTTTTCGTTCAGGTCCTTTCTCCGTTTTTCCCGAAAAAAATATTTTCGTGGTCCGTTTACTCTCCGGAGCAAGGGAAAAATGTTTCCGTGGTCTGTTTTTTCTCCGGAAAAAAAAACACAAATTTTTTTTCGTTCACGCGCGCGGCGTGCGCCGCGCTTGCGTTTCTAGTATATATAACTTCTCAATAATGAATAAGATGCACAGTTGTGAATAGCAAAACATCTCTTCTCTTTTCTAAATTTCACAGTTTTATCAGCTCAACTTCTCTTCCTGTTAAGAGTCTGGAAAACAGTAATTGAATTTATTGAAATGCTGACTTCATTTACATTATTAAATCAGCAATGTTGACACATTCCTCAGTGAAGGGTTTTTTTTTGCATGGAACATTCATGATAAAACTAATCCTATTCTAATGTCAATCTTGAACAGGATAAGAGTGGCGTTCCACTTGAAGCACACGAAAAGTTCTCTGAACCTAGAGAAGTGGAGGTGAGGTTTACTTTTTTGGTACATGTGTCTCGCTGTACATTGGATGTTTGTATTATTAGCACTGAGCTTTTACGGCTATAATGTTTGCTTTGCTAATAACATGTTTCATTTGGGCACATTCAGAAGTTGGTTATAACCCCATCAAAGAAGGAGATTGGTCTTGCGTTCAAAGGGAACCAAAAGATGGTTCTCGAAGCATTGGAAGTAAGTTTCATCTGCAGTCTGCTCATTGGCTAGTTACACCATATTGCTGTTCTGTTGATCTGAATCTGCTCTCTGCTGACAGGCCATGAGCGAGACTGAAGCTTTGGATATGAAAGCTGCGTTGGAATCTAAAGGGGAGGTTGAGTTTAAGGTGTGCACCCTTGGGAAGGATGTTACCATAAAGCAAAACATGGTTTCAATTAACATGGACAAGAAAAAAGAACATCAAAGGAAATTTACTCCTTCTGTCATTGAGCCCTCTTTTGGGATTGGGCGCATCATATACTGTCTCTATGAACATTGCTTCTACCAAAGGCCTGGCAAGGCGGAGGATGAGCAGTTGAATGTATTTGGTTTCCCCCCTCTTGTTGCTCCAATAAAGTGCACTGTCTTTCCACTGGTAAAGATTGAGAAATTTGATGTTGTCGCCAAGAAAATTTCAAAAGCCTTGACGACTGTAGGGATTTCTCACATTATTGACATCACAGGTACACATCCAAACTAAGTGGACATCTTTTTTGAAAAACCACGTGAATCATTGCAATTTATGATGATGGGTTTACCACTTATACCTGAGTTCTACTTTTGATCTTTTTTTCTGGACCTTCCCAGACTTTTAAAGATGACATAGATTAGGTCCTAGGCTCCTAACACCTGGTCCTGTATGAATGCCTATCAACTTGTTGGCTTTCTAGGTCCTTGTACTTTAGGTGGATTCTATGTTTTTCCGACTGCCTGTTAACTTGTTTTGTCTTGAAATTTCCACCTGGTATGCTTTAGGAAAATATACAAATAGCAAAATTTTCAGTTCAAATTTCAAGATGGCTGTCTTGGCAAACTTCCATTTCCATAGTATCCTTTTAGTAGAAGATTTTAAAATATTTTAACTGAATGAGTCATAGCATGGAATTTTTTATTCATAATAGGTTATCTTGATAAGTCCCATATTGAGCATGAGGGTTAAAAATTTTCAAACTACGTCTATATGATCTCATGCTAGTCTAGTGAATAGGTATGCAATACTCTGTCTAGGGGGGGTGGTCACTGGTCAACATGATCTTGTTCACTAGCTTATCCACTTTGCAAGTTTGTTACTTTTGCCATGTTGCAGGTACTTCAATCGGTAAGCGATACGCAAGGACTGACGAGATCGGTGTCCCCCTGGCGATCACGGTCGATTCCACTACAAGCGTGACTGTCCGTGACAGGGACAGCAAGGACCAGATCCGCATTGAAGTCGACGAGGTGGCCTCGGTGGTAAAGGAAGTGGTGGACGGCCAGAGCACCTGGGCCGACATCATGTGGAGGTACCCAGCACATACCGCCTCTGCCGCTGACGAGGAAGAAGCAGAAACCTGAAGAGTACAGTAAATAAAAATCTCCCGTGGACTAATAGCTGAGTTCATCATCCTGAATTTCTGATACATATCGTGTTAACAGAATGCTTTCTTTTGGGTTAGCATCATCCTGTATCTGTATGTTCATCTCGAGTGATTAAAGGACATCATTGTTTGTCTGATCAATATTGTTCAGGTTTATCATGTGAAGTATGTTGATCCTAGAATAGAAGCATTCGTAGCGTTTGTTTGGCTGCGCGGGTGTCATTTTTGTGTTGGTAGGATCGGTATGCAAAATTCAAATTGAGCTAGGACCATACCTTATAATAATAGTGATTGTAAAAATTATAAGTTTCGGATCACTATTATGTTTGATTCTACCTGGTTGTGAGTGTTGGAGGAATTGAAATCTGAATGGTTGGATAGGATTGTATGGATGTCGCACTTCCGTCACCTGCAACTATGGCGTTGGTAGTGGACACCAGGGTTAATCAAACCAAACAAAAAATACCAAAAATAAAAAATATCGAGTGAAAAATGGATCTAAAATTGTTAGAAACCAAAGAGTTAAGAATTTCAAATTTTTGAAAAAATTCAAAAAAAAAAAATAAAAAAACCGATCGGTTTTAACTGGTTTTGATTGGGTGCTGCCTATTGATGCACTACCATACGATTTTTGATAAAAAAAAAAAACTGGTCGATGTCGATCGAAAACCGGTCGATTTTGATCAAAACCGTTGGTCTTGCATCACATAAGTCTTTTCGAATGTTTGATTTTCTTTTAATTTAACCAGTTTACTTATCAGTTTTATATATCGAATAGGCTCGATACGATCGAAAATCACAAAAATCGACCAGTTTATCGTGGTTTTTGTGAACCGGTGGCACAGGATGATCATTTGCGACTTCAGGTTTAGGCTGTTAAATTTGGCTGTTGCGTTAGTTGCCGTGGAGAGCAGTCTGCTCAGCAACTGGGTGTAGAGCTGGTAGGCCTAAGGGCCCGTATGACTGTGTGGTGAGAAGGTTTAAAACTGTTAGAAACTCGGTCCATCATGGCCTATGTGGATTTTTACCGAAACCCTAGCTGTAGATTATAAATAGGAGGCAGGAGGTCACCCCTTTGTACACAGAAACAAACAATAAAGAATAGCAGTTCCATTCCTCATATTTGTGTCTCGCTCTCGCTCTCTCTGTTCTCCACTTTAGATCTATTAGGCAACCCCGGACTATTCAATAGCGAGGTTGTCTAACACGTTATCAGCACGAGGCTCTACTCGGCGAACAGATTTAAAGGTGAGAAAAGGTGAGAACAAGGATTGATCTAATCGTTCGTTTTGAATCTATGCATGCATCTAACCTATGTGGCACGAAGCTACGAATCCACGGTGATTATTTGATTTGTAGTTCACAGCATGAATGCATCTAAAGTACAGATTGGCACGAAGCCATCGAAGTTACAGTACAAAGGCACACAGTACGGCTTGAAGCCGCTGCTGCCGTTCAGCCGAAACCGTCACCATCGCAGACGAACGTCGGCCGAACTCCCGCCATGCACGCAGCATGTCGCACTGGCCGCTGGCCGTCTTCCTTGGCTCGGCAACACGGCCCGCGCCGGAAGCGCCGACCCCTGAAATCGCCAGCCACGAAGTGCCTCACCTCACATGCACGTAGCGCACCGACCACGCCGACCATCGCTTGGCCACCTGCCGTGCCTAGCAACCCGAAGTCGCCACGCCACCGTCAGACGCCTCGCCGCATACCGCAGAACGCTTCCCGGCCACCGTACATCGATGCCGCTCGAGCGCCGCGCGCCGGCCGCTCCTCGAGCACGAAGCGTCGTCGTGATTGAAGCACACGCACGTTGCGCGCCGGCCGCCAAAGACAAAACGGCCGACACGGGCCGGTGAAGCCGCATTGCCGCGCTTTGAAGCCGCTGTGGCGCCGCCGGCTTGCTGCTGCCGCGGCGATGACGCCGATCGCTTCGCCAGACGACGCCACTCTGCATCTGGCTCGCCGCGCGCCTGTGCGCGTTCGCCGTCAACCCTCCGGTTTCGCCGCTAGATCCCGCCGGCTTCCCCGCTAGATCCCGCCAGCTGCCAGACGGCCCGCACACAGCCGCCGCCGATCTCACCTCGCCGGCCTCCAACTCGTGCCGGCAGCCTCCCGCCACTTGCCGTCGCCGGCCGCCTGTCGCGCCAACGCCGACCGCCTACCGCGCCATCTCCCTTCACCCGGTCAAATGCCTAACCGGCTCCTCTCCTGTACGCCATAGGACTTGAAGTCCAAGGGCAGCCGGACTTGAAGTCCAAGGAGGACTCAAACCGGTTAATACCAAAATTGGCGCGCGGGGGGCAAGGGGAAATTACCCCTTTGCTCCCCCGGTTATTTAATTCTTTTATTTTTTTCCTTTCCAGAAATTGATTAGAAATTCAAAAACTGATTTAAAAATAAAAGAAAAATCCTGAAAATTTCCAGAAAATTATGAAAAATAGCTAGAATTTTTTTGACATTGGTTTTAATTTTCTAGCATTCTCTTGCAGCATTTATGAATATATTTATGAATTGTACAATTATTGTTTTGTTCCATAAATTGCAACGCGGGCATAAATCCGATCGCATGAAACCAATCGCGCGCATGAAGCCGATTACATGAAGCCGATTGCGCGCATGAAACCGATCGCACGAAGCTGATCGTGCGCATGAATCCGATCACATGCATGAAGCCGATCACACGCATGAACCTGATCGCATGCACAAAGCTGATCACATACATGCATGAAGATGTATTTATGAACCTTTATGAATATTTGTGAATCTTATATTTATGAATCTTGTATTTATTGCCTTCTTTAGTTTACTGGAAATTCATGAGAATTTAATTTATGCATTTTATGAATCTTGCAAACACTTTCTATTAGATTGCACGCAGTAATCTAATGAAAGAACCATGTGAATATACAAATGTCTAGCATTGTGAATCGAGAGTTTGAAGAACTAGCCCCGCATGATCAGAACTATCTCACATTGGCATCAAATGCAAAGATCATACTTGCGAGCGAGAAGCTCCAAGCTGCCACCGGCCTAGGGTCCTCGAAGGACGCACAACCTACTGCTAAGCAAAACGATCAAACTTTGCCCTTTCTCAGGCATCACCTTTCAGCCACTCTGAAGAATGAATACATGACTGAGGTGAGTGTACTTGAGTTATGAACTGCACTTTAGAAGCAGTTCGAGAAACTCAAGTCCACCATCTTGCTCTAAGCACAGCAAGTTTGGGTTCACCTAAAGTTGCGGACTACAGAACAGTTGTTGTTTGTTAATTTTGAATAATGAATTGAAAACTCTATAAGAACATTTTTTTCCTCATGAATGAATATGTAGTTTATTTTTTATTCCAGTACTCTATATTTGTAAGCATTATTTGAATTACTTTGCCACTGTTTGATTAGAATTATCTTTCTTTTCATTTAGAAATTGTGTAGCGCCCAAATGGAGGAGATATGTATTGTTAATAGTGGCACAATAAATACCATCTTAAGATAGTCGAAATACTTCCAAACGATCACAAAGAACGCTGGAAGGATTATGTAACACCCCAAATTTTGCCTTTTCATAAATTTAATTGATATTTTGCACTTTTGAGAATTTTTGGAATTTTCTGGGATTTATTTGGATTTAATTTGAATTTATTCCCTTTTGAGATAATTAAATAATTAAAAGTTTCAAATAAATTTTTATTGGAAATATTTTATTTGAGTCCAAAACGTCTCAAAGTATTTTCCAGCATTTTTTTGATTTTTTTGCTATTTTTCTTGAATATTTGAATTTCTAGAATTATTTCAAATATTAAATCGCTGGAAAAACCTAACGGGTTTCACTATTCATCCGAGCGAGCCAGACCCGAGTCTGACTCGAGTTCGACCCAAACCGGACCGAGCCGGACCCAAACCCTAAACCCCGCGACTGTTGGATCTCGATCCAACGGCCGAGATTGGGCCACGTCGGCCGCCTGCGTACGGTTCAGATCCGATCACGCCCGGATTGATCCTGGCTATCGATCGGGACACGTGGACGGCCGCCCGTCTTCGTCTCCACCCGAACCCGAGTCGGATTGCGCCGCCGGGCTCCGTTAGGGTTCGCGATTTTCACGCATGCCGAGGCCCATTTAAGGAACCAGCCCCGCCGCCGAGTTGCTCTTCTCCGTGCGCATCTGAAACCCTAGATCTCTACGCCCGAGCCACCGTCGTTCGCTGCCAATTGCTCGCCAGAGTCGGGTGGAGCTTCACTTCAGTTTTGGCCGCGTTCTGTCGTCACCGAAGCCGCCCCGCCGTCATCAAGCCCGGATCCGGAACCCTCGCATCAAGGCACACCCGTTGGATGCACTCACCTCGCCGGAGCACGCCTGCAGCACCGTCGTCCAGGTCATCGTCTTTGTATCCGGCAGGCCAGCTCCACCATGCCATCATCGACCCCGCGAAGCTTCTCCACCGTCCGATCGAGATCCAACCGTCTTGGTGAGTCCACGTCACCCTCAACCCCGTAGAGCCCAGATGCATTGGAGACCGTTAGATCTAGATCTAATGATTTAGATCACGCCACGTAGCTTTAACCGCACCATGCGAGGTTTGGATCTTAGCCGTTAGATCCAGATTGGACGATTGAGATTAGGCCACGTAGCTGTAGTGTTGTGCGTTGGGATTGATCTGGACCGTTAGATCTAAAAGCAACGGCTCGGATTGTTTCACGTTAGATCGGTTAGATGCGTTAACAGCCGTCCGATTTAGAACCAAGTGCTGTGATGCGCCCCCGTGTCGCTGCCCGGGTCTTGCCACATCAGTGCCCAACGCCGCGCGGCTCAGATCGAATCGGATTCGTCCGATCCGGTTCGAACGGATCGGATCGATCGCGTTTAATCTAAAACGTGTGAAGCTAGATCCAATCTGGACCGTTGATTTCCAAATCAACGACCCAGATCAAGCCACGTGTCTGGTAACCGAACCGGTGCGGTCAGCGTGGGCGATGCCGGTCATCACTGACGTCAGCACAGGCCCGCGTGTCAGCAGCCCAACCCACAGCACCATGACGTCATGATGACATCACGGTGGGGCTTGCGTGTCAGTACCGTTCGACCGAGCGCGATGACGTCATCGTTCACATCATCCGAGGGGGTCCCACATGTCAGTGACACGTGTGCCCGTGGACCGGGTCCACGGTGGACCGAGCCCGAGCCGTGGACCAAGTCCGTGGACCAGATGACGCAAGCATGACATCATAATTTGGATTTTTAAATAGAAAAATAATTCGGTGGAAATTCAAAATCCACGCTGACGTAATGCTGACATCATAATTCGGATTTTTCAATAGAAAAAATAAATGAATTAATTCAGTTTATTCTTTTATTTGATTTTTCAAACTTCAAATGCTTATAACTTTTGCGTTTTAACTGCGATTTGAGTGATTCCAATTTCTAAATTTTTATAAAATTGAGCTCTACTTAATGGTGAATTTTATTTAATTTTTGGACAAGAGTTTTCCTCTATTTTTATTTATTTAATTGTTTTCTCAAACTTTAAACGGCTATAACTTTTACGTTTTAACTCTGATTGAGGCGATTCCAGTTTCTAAATTTTTATAAAATTTAGCTCTATTTAATGGTAGACTTTATTTAATTCTTGGACATGAGTTTTTCTCTGTTTTTATTTATTTAATGTTTATTTATCCGTTGCGAGTAGACGTTGAAGTGCCCGAAGGCTTCGAAGGTGAAGTTTTGACACAGGAGCCAGCTCAAGACCAAGAACAAGTACTTTTTGAAGGCAAGTTATGCTTTGATCATATTGTTCCCACTTTCAAAAATTATTTTGATTCAATTTATTGCGTGCTAATTTAATTAGAAATTGTTTTAATTATTTCTGAGAATTAGTTATAAGCCAAATTTGCTGTATGCCACCTTGACATAAATAATTGTATGCCATGACCCCTTGTCACCCTAGTTGTGAATTATTTAGTTGGACATTATTAAACTGCCAATATGGGTAATTAGACCGCTGTAGTATAATGCTTAGACCTGCCACGTAGTCATGACATGATTTGGATAATCAAATATTAATGTTGACTTAATGAGATATGGAACATGATTTGGAAAGTGTCATGTGTTGTTGATGATGACGTTGATGGCACGTGGTGCATGGTGATTAACTGGGGTTTGATAAAATGCTTTAGACTGGGGCAAGTGGCAAGCTTGATCAGGTGGGCCAGGATTGGTATCGGGAAAGTCATTTTGGTTCTTCGGGTAGTCTTGCCCTAGTCAATTAAGGACTTAACCTTGCAAGCCTTTGAACTAAGTCATTCATACAACCACAAGTCTGGAATGGGACAGACCTAGCTCATTAATTTGTTGATTCTAAACTTTAGTACTATTGTGGTGGTGTGAGGCCCGGATAGTGGTAACCAGTCCTCGCACGGGTGGCTCACATGGCGCAAGAGGGGGGGCCTGGATGTGGTAACCAGTCCCACCAGTGTTGAAACCTTATCGAGTAGTACTGGGTTTAGATAGGCATTGGAAAGGCTTTGTTACGGACACTCGCCTTTGTGGTGTTTGGCCGTATCTTGTGGGTAAAGTGTACAACGTCTGCAGAGTGAAAAATCTATTCGAATAGCCGTGTCCGCGGCATTGGACATTGCTCGGGAATTACAGTCAAGGGTTAGACTTTCATGAAAATAAATGCGGAGTTTGGAAACATTTGTGTTTGGAATGGTGAATTGGACTTAGGATTGGGAAAATACTCTACTTGTGCAATCATTGTAAAAGTTATTACCTGTATTATTGTCTTACTGCTTGCAATCTATTATTGTATTTCGGAATGCTATTTTACTGCAAATGAGCCTAGTAGCCTATCCTTTGTACTAAGCCATGCATGTAGAATATTGGCTTTACATTCTATGCATGACTTGCTGAGTACCAAGTACTCACCCCTTGCAACAATACAACACCAGTTGAAGAAGAGGCTACACCATCTTTGGAGGAGGAACTACAGGAGGAGCCGTCTACTTAGGGGGAAGCCCAGTCAGTTGCCTTTGGCATATTGGTTGGCGCCACACGTTTCTTTATTTTTCCGCTGCAGTTATTTATTTGAATAAGTTTTCGCCCTACGAGGCGTACTTTTGTAACTTGACCTTAAGGTCGAGCAACCAGTTGGGTTATTCTAAGTAAAGTACTTTACTATTTCGTTGAGTATGATTGTGATACTTACCAATGTTGAGACTGTGTGCACTAGCGTGATCCTAGACTAGTGCGGAATACACAGAGGGTCCAGATTTGCAAATTCGGGTCCCGACAGATTACGACAATCGCAGGCAGCGATACACATATAATAGGCTCCAGAAGAGCAACAATTATATTGTCAATGGGTACAACTTAAGTAATTGAAGAAGCCCTCTTATACCCTAAATCAACTCGCACTCTCTTAAGTTTTAAAGATATCCACGCCAATGGGTTTCACGTAGAAACCAATAGACAAAATGGTAAAGAGAATTTGTGCATTGTGAAGCACGCGAAATAAGAAAAAATGGTATTAGAAAAATGTCCCTCATATGAATCTGGGTTGTACTACATGAGAATCAATGCACTCGCAGTGTATACTTCTTTGAAGACTGTGTTTAGAAGTTCTGAATTATTTTCTTTATGGCATTATAGATTGGGTCATCCTGGTCTTAGAATGATGAGAAATATAGTTAACAACTCACAAGGTCATGGCGTTAATGTTAAAAATTTTCCGAATCATGAAGATTTTGTGTGCCATGCATGTGCCACCGGGAAATTAATAACTAGACCCTCTGTTATGAAAGTGCAAAATAAAATCCCTGCAATCCTGGAACGCATTCAAGGGGATATTTGCAGCCCGATTCAGCCCTTGTTAGGGCCATTTCGGTACTTCGTGGTGCTCATTGATGCTTCCTCGAAATGGTCGCATGTATGTTTGCTGTCAACAAGGAATCATGCATTCGCAAAGCTGATCTCGTATATCATTAGAATTAAGAATGTTTTTCCTGATTATTGTGTGAAGTCCATTCGAATGGACAATGCCGGCGAATTTACTTCGAAGACATTTATGATTATTGCACAGCAACTGGAATAACTGTTAAGCACTCTGTACCGCACGTCCATACGCAAAATGGACTAGCAGAAGCACTAATAAAGAGGATTAAGTTTATAGCCCGACCGCTCTTGCAGAGTTGTAACTTGCCCAATACTTGTTGGGGATATGCAGTCCTGCATGCAGCAACACTCATCAATTATAGACCATCGGCCTATAACATCCATTCACCTATGCAATTAGTGCAAGGGGTCATCCCGAAGATTTCCCATCTTAGAAATTTTGGTTGTATGGTATATGTACCTATACCCCCCACAGCGGACTGTAATGGGCCCTCTCTGCAAGTCTGGGATATACGTTGGTTATGAGAGTGCATCCATAATCAGGTATTTGGAACCCATGACTGGAGACTTGCATACAGCCCGATTCGCTGATTGCATCTTTGACAAGGATCATTTCCGGTCATTAGGAGGGAAAATCAATCATTAGATAAAAAATACCGAAAAATCATGTGGCATTCCACTGGGATTACCGCGCATGACCCTCACACTAATGAAACAAATCAAGAAGTCTAGAAGATAATTGATTTGAGAAATTTAGCAAATGAACTGCCTGATTATTTTTGTGATATGAAGAGCGTGGTTAAGTCGCATGTACCTACAAGAAATGCACCAGAGAGAGTTGAAATACAAAAGAAAAAAGAAGGTATCCCTCATCCTGTTCAGAGGTATGAGACCCCGGATCGGTTACCCGGAATCTCCTGTGTATTTCTGTTCTAGTCCCAGATCAACGCTAGCACACATAGTTACAGTGTTGTATCATAACTGAACAGAATAAAATAATAGCATAAATATAAAGTACCAGCCACATGGCTATTTATTACATCTCGTGGTCACATGACCAAAGTTCAGCAACAACGGAAACAACTAGTAAAAAGATAAAACCCAAACGACTCCACAAGCGACGACTAGGAGCGCGTGCTCAGTTATCTTGGCGGTCTTCATCGTACTCCTCGGCAAAGAACTCACCTTCCTCAAATGCGTCTTGGAAATTCTATGATGACAAAAGTTGTGTAGCATGTGAGTACAAAAGTACTCAGCAAGTCTGAAAAATTATGCAACGTGTAGGGCTTCCCAAGGAAGGCTTATTAGGGTTCTTTTGAGCATATTTTAGCAATTATTTTAACAATTAAAATTATTTAATACTCTAGTGAAAGTTCTATCCACCATCACTAGTATACTGGCTCTATCCGCTCAGTTTTAAAAGATTAAGGTAATCCAACTCATGACTCCATCCGTCATGATCAAAACATGTTCCAACTACCTGATTGGCTCAATCCGCCAAATAAACATCCAAGAGTTCTAACCTCTCCCAGATCCCAAAACAAAACATCAGTTATTTTTAAATCCAAAACCAAATCTACCGGTATGAAAGCATTCTTCACTTTGCCCTTGACCGTAGGCACAACTATTCGAATAGTTTTACACTCTACAGAGGCGTACAGCTTTACCCACAAGACATGATCGTCTCTTTATGCCAAGCTATTAACACACTTCCTTTGGTGTGTCAGCAGAGAGATCATGACAAGGCCTTTACAATGTATACATCTAACCCAACCCACCCGCTGAGGTTTCACCGCTGTTAGGATTCCATCTACCCAGTACAGAAGCCCCCTCTTGCGTCGTGTGGGAAGTACGACTTGCCTCCATCCGGCACCCACATTCCACCAACTGGTGAGTCTAAATTAGGTTTTTACAAATTATTCAGCCAGGTCGTACCCATAATAGACATGTGGTTGTACGGTTATGCTTAGAATGGACAATCATAAGTGTCGGTCCTTAATTGACTTGGAACGGTACTTGCACAATGAAAACTAGTGCTCCATCCGCACCCGCCCGACATTCCATTCCGCCCAAGTCCAAACCATTTTTCATTTGATTTTTTGTAACACCCCAAATTTTTGCTTTTCGTGAATTTAAATGAAATTTGGTATTTTGGGATTTTTTGGAATTTTCTAGAATTTATTTGGATTTGATTTGAATTTATTCCCTTTTAAAATAATTAAAGAATTAAAAGTTACAATAAAAATTTTGCTGGAAATATTTTATTTGAGTCCAAAATGTCTCAAAGTATTTTCCAGAATTTTTCTGAAATTTTTCTGATTATTTTGCAATTTTCTCGAATTATTTGAATTTCTAGAAATTATTTGAATATTAAATCGCTGGAAAATGCCGAGTGGATTTGTACTGTCCCACCGACCGAACCCGAGTCCGACTTGAGTCCGACCCGAGCCCGACGAAAACCTAACCAGTGTGACCGTTGGATCGAGATCCAACGGCCGCGATTGCGCCACGTCACCCACGTGGGAGCCAGACCCGACCCGTTCGCGCCCGCGCGATCCGAGCCGTTGATCGTGCCACGTGGACAGCCCGCGTGCGTCCATGTCACCCAGTCCGAGTCCTCGCCGGACTCTGCCGTCGCCCGCGTGTGGACCTCGATTTTCGCGAATTTCACGGAAGCCGAGGCCCCTATTTAATGCGCCGCCACCCCTGCTGTGAAGCTCTCTTTCGTGCACACCCGTAGCCCTAACCCGTCGAGGTCAAGCCACCGCCGTTAGCCCACAAGAGCTCGCCGTAGTTGGATTTGCCATTCGCCGTGGTTTTCCGCAGATAGCCGTCGCTTCCGCCATCCTCCGCCGTCACCGAGCCCAGATCCGGAACCGTCTCAACGAGCCGCGCCTGGGAGTACCACTCACCTCGCCGGAGTCGTGCCCAAACGCCGTTGGGCATTTCGTCGTCCCCAGCGCCGATAACCTAGCTCCGCCGCGACACCATCGTCGACCTCGAGCTCTATCCGTCGTCGGATCTTCATCGCACGGCCACAGTGAGTCCACGTCACCCCTTGACCGTAGAAAACCATATTAGATCTAGACCGTTAGATCTAGATCCAACGACCCACGTTCGTCCATGTCACTGTAACGGAATCCACGTTGCAGTATTTAGATCCAATCTCAGCCGTTGGATTTAGATTCAACGCACGAGATTGAGCCATGTAGCCCGTAACCGCACCGTGCTTGGATAGATCTCAGCCGTTAGATCTAGATCGTACGGTTAGGGTTAACCCATGTTGAAGTGTTAGATGTAATCTCAGCCGTTCAATCGAAATCGAACAGCGTAGATCGTGCCACGCGTCGCCATCGAGACATGCCGCGTCGCCCCCATGACGCGGTGAAACCCGATCCAATCGTAGCCGTCCGATTCGAATCGTACGGCTCAGATCGCACCACGTTACCCCAAACGTGCACGATCCAGATCCGATCTGGGTCGTTGATTTTCAAATCAACAGCCGGGATCTAGCCACATGCGCGAGAGCCAGACCGGCGCAGTCAGCGCGGTCGCGCCTGGTCTTCGCTGACGTCAACGAGTGACATCAGCGTGGGGCCCGCATGTCAGCGGCTGGCCAACGGCTCCATGTCATCATCTGTGACGTCATGCTGACGTCACGGGTGGGGCCCGCGTGTCAGTCCACTCGACCGAGCCATGCTGACATCAGCGATGACGTCAGCAGTGGGTCCCACGTGTGTGTCAGTGACACGCGAACCCGTGGACCAGGTCCACGGTGGACCGAGCCCTAGCCGTGGACTGAGTCCATGGACCGGCTGACGCAATAATTCGATTTTTCAATGAAAAATAATTCGGTGGAAATTCAAATACCGTGCTGACGTCAGCTGACGTTATAAATCCAGATTTTTCAATCGAAAAATAAATGAATTAATTCTGTTTATTGATTTATTTGAATTTTCAAACTTCAAACGCTTATAACTTTTGCGTTTTAACTCCGATTTGAACGATTCTAATTTCTAAATTTTTTATAAAATTTAGATATACTTAAATATGAATTTTAATTAATTTTTGAAAATGAAATTTTCTCTGTTTATATTTAATTAATATATTCTTTAAACTTTAAACAATTATAACTTTTGGATTTTAACTCCGATTTGGGCGATTCAAGTTTATAAAAATTTGTAAAATTATGCTCTCTCTGTTTATGAACTTTATTTGAATTTTTGGATACTTTTTGCCTACTATTTATTTATTTATTTATTGTTATTTGCACGCGTTACAAGTAGACGTTGAAGTGCCCGAAGGCTTCGAAGGTGAAGTGTTGACCCAGGAGCCAGCTCAAGACCAAGATCAAGTACTTTTTGAAGGCAAGTTATGCTTTGACCATATTGATTCCATTTTTGAAATTAATTTAATTTAAATTATTGCATGCTAATTTAATTAGAAATTGTTTAAATTATTTCTGGGAATTATATAAATGCCAAATTGCAGTATAACACCTTGACTATTTAATTATGTGCCATGAACCCTTGTCACCTTAGTTGTGGAATAATTAGTTGGACATTATTAAATTGCCAACATTGGGTATTTAGATCGTTGTAGTTATTGCTTAGACCTGCCATGTGCACATAACATGATTTTGGACAATCAAATGTTAATATTGACTTAATGAGATATTGAACCTATTTTTGGAGAAGTATCATGTGTTGTGATTGATAATGGCGCGTGGTGCATGGTAATCAACTGGGTTTGATAAATAGATTTGGACCGGGGCAAGTGGCAAGAATAATATTGTGGACCATGAGTGGCACCGGGGATGTCGTTTTGGTTCTTCGGGTAGTCTTGCCCTGGTCATCCTAAGGACTTAACCTTGCAAGCCTTTGATCTGAGTCAAGCGTACAACCACATGTCCGCAATGGGACGGACCTAGTTGAGTAAGTTACTAAAAACTTGCCTGTGATACCTCGGGGTGTCAACTACACCCTTTGTGTAGCTTGAAAGGGGAGCGTACCAGTGCTATGGCATGGTACCCGTCCAACGGTATGTCAGTCCCATACTTCGCCTCTGTTAAGGGAAGGGATGGTGTATGACAAAAGCCGGAGAGGTTCACTTCTAAAGTTTGCAGTCTCTGAAATGCTTTGTTACGATCACTCGCCTTTGTGGTGTTTGACTGTATCTTGTGGGTAAAGTGTATAACTTCTGCAGGGTGTAAAATCTATTCGAATAAATTGTGTCATGATGCGGACATTGCTCGGGGATTCTGATCAAGGGTTAGACTTTCATGAAAACAACTTGGACTTGGAAAGTTTGGTTGGGTTAAATGATGACGTTGATGGAAATGTGGATTAGGAAAGGAAAAGTGTTTACTTAACTCCTGGAAAAGTTATTGATATAATCTTTACCTTTACTGCTTTCGAATCTACTTATGCTACTTGTTAACTGTTGTTTTACTGCAAATGTACCTGTTAGCCTATCCTTTGTAATAAGCCATGCATATAGAATATTAGTTTGCATTCTGTGCATGACTTGCTGAGTACCAAGTACTCACCCTTGGTACAATTCAACATCAGTTGAAGAAGAAGCGACGCCAGCTTTGGAGGAAGAACTTCAGGAGGAGCCGTCTACCTAGGGAGCGAGCCCAATCAGTTGCCTGTGGTATACTGGATGGCGCCACGTTGATGCTTTTATTCTGCTGCAATTTATTTCCTTAATAAGTTTTCGCCCTGTGTGGCGTACTCTTGTAACTTGACCATAAGGTCGAGCAACCAGTTTGGTTATCTTAATTAAAGTACTTTATTAATATCGATGTGTATGATTGTGATATTTACCGATGTTGAGACTGTGTGCACTAGCGTGATCCTGGACTAGTGCTGAATACACAGAGGGTCCGGATTTTCAAATTTGGGTCCCGACATTTTTATTTTACAAAAATTGTAGCAATACCAAGCTAATATTTCTCAAAATGTACTTTAAATCAGTTTCGACGTAATCCCACTCATGGGTCATTTTAATCAATTTTGCAACTAAGCATAACTATCGTACTAATCATCATATGTCACAATATAATTTAAGCATGACATATTAGGGTTTCCTAGGGTTACAAGTAAACATGGATATCAATAACAAGGATGTAACAGCAAACTCGGAATAACTACTCATCTACATTTGACATAACTTGTATAAAGATAGCAATGCAAATTTAAATCATTATAAAACACTTGTAAAGCATGGGATCAATATGCGTCAAGGGACTTGCCTTCGATCATGGCGAGAGTCTCACAATCTTGCGATTCGGCGACGGCGTCGAGGGTTCCGACGAGTTCTTCGGCTACGCGCAAAACGGAGCGACAAATCAATAAAATAAAATAAATAAAATATAAAAATAATACTAGCATATATAGGGTGATTTTATATGAATTTAGGAATTTGAATCACTCGATTCGGAGTTACGACGAAAGAGAACGAGCGTTTCGAACCTCCCGCCGGACTAGGAAAATAAATGGCTGCCGGTGGAGCTCCGGCAATCAAATTGAAAATCTGATTTTACTAGAGGTAGAGAACACCGAGAGGGAGCTCCAGTAAAAATTTGGGGCCGAACGAAGGTCAAGAGTGACTAGGAGAGCTCACCGAAAGTTCGGAAAGAACGGCATCTACAGGGAGATCCGTAGGTTGGATTGGAGAAATTCCAATTGGGTTGTGTGGGGGAATGAGGGGAGTATTCTAGGGTTAAATTTATAGGACGATCGGACCAGCAGATCGCTGAAAAACGCTCGCCGAAGTTATGACCAAAGGCGCGCGCAGCGGCGCTCGGGCTGCATGCGGCGTCGGCGATGGGAGGGGGCGGCGCACGGCCGGGGAAGGGGTGGAGAAGGTGCGGCCAGACATGGGGGTGGTGGTGCTAGCGTCGGTCGGTGGCGAAGATGACCGGAGACGACGATGCACGGAGGATGCCGGCGGTGGGGATGGCCGAAATAATAATAAAAAATTCGGGGACAACAACAACGAAAAGGAGGTGAACACGGGTAGAGCTCGACGAGACAAATTCAACAGTGTGGTCGGATTCGAGAGAAGCTCACCAGATCAAAAGTAATTGACGAAAAATCGAGATCCAAACGGAGATTTCAACCGCGAAATTCGTCGCCGTCCTACAACGAAAAGTGAAATCGATTGAGAGCTTTTACTCGTGGCGACGACGCGCACGCCGTTACACAGACGGTGTTTCGATTGGCTTACCGGATCAAAAGTTGCCGTGACGGTGTCGACGAGCGGCGCCCGGCGACTGTTTTTGCTTGGTTCCGGCGAAATGGAGTGAGGGGGCTGTGGGAGGAGGTGAGCTGAAGGTAGAGGGCACCGGGACGCAGCTTTGAGAGGTTGTGGTGCGCCATTTCGAGTTGTAACGACCAAGTAATCATTGTTTTTAATGCATTTAGATTTTCGATCGATTGAGCCATTCCCGGTGTGATTAAGGATGAATGGTCATGGGGAAATGAATCTCCTCGTTGTTATCTTTCCAACGGATCCGGCCGTTCACGTTTTGGTCAAGGAAATGAGAAGTTATGAATGTTTGATTTGAAGGCGCCATTAACGGAGAGAATGAGCTCCCCTCTGTAACAGATCAGTCTCATGGGGAAGATGAGTGAACAGTGAGGACATGTGGCACTCCCCCATTGGTTAGTGAACAGTAAAGGAGTACAGGCGCGTGAGATAAAATAGGAAAAAGGGTATAAAAATTCCGGAAAATTTCCTAAGAATACTAGGGAATATTTGGAACCCAATAAAATTGATTTCACTGATTTTGGATGAATTTTTGAATTTAGATAATTCCGGAACGAAAAAACTAAATTTAATGAAAGGAGCGAGAGATAAAATACCAAAGGATTCTTAAAATCTTGGAAAAATTTCCAAAATCATTTTAGAATATTTTGAACCTAATGCAATAGGTTTTGGGATTTTTGGAGCATTTTCGAACTCGGGTGGAATTTCGAATACGGACCGGAATTTGGAAATTTGACTTTGCGGGCGGCGAAGGATTGAACTCCAATTTTAAAATTAGAAGGATGCCAGGTTAAATAGAACACTGAAGAAAAATCCAAGTTTTGAATTTAATTAATTTAAATTAGCTTTTGGCAAAAGATCGAAATTGGGGATGTCACAAGAGGCCTCAGAGAAAAAGAACAGAAAATCTGGCTTCTCAAACCCAAAGTACCCAGAGACGTCCGGGAAAATTGGGCATGAGGACTTACCACAACCAATCAGGAAAATGCCATAAAGCAAGAAGGGGAGCCAGTTGAGACCTGGCACTGAAAAGAAGCCTATGGAAAAGGCAATTCCAGATCTGAATTTTCCATTGAAAAAAGGCACCGGAAATAATGTGTGCATACACATTGGCGAAGAAAAACTAAAGGAACTTGCTCATGCGATGGGAAAAGCAGAGAAGGGCAAATAGAAGTGCATGAAGCACCCCATGATGAAATGGCCATAAATTTTGTAATAACAAGAGAATCTTTGAATAGAGCAATAGCTAATGTCGATGCATACTTTGCAAAGAAGATTGCCACAATCATTGATCATGATCCCGAGCCTGCATCTCTCACAGAGTGCAAGAAAATGCTCGATTGGGAAGAATAGAAGAAGGCAATCACTGCAGAGTTATTCTCTCTGAACAAAAGAGAGGTGTTTGGGCCTGTGTGCCGCACACCTCCCCATATAAACCCCGTAGGTCACAACTGGGTTTTTGTTCAGAAGAGAAATGAAATACTTGGGTAAAACCAAGTTCTGTTTAGGCTTGCAGGTTGAACATGTCCAAGGTGGAATCTTGGTACACCAATCATCCTACATGCAGAAAGTATTGGAGGGATTTGGTTTTGAAAAGGCATACCCTGCAAAGACCCCAATGGTCGAAAGGTCACTTCAAGCAGACCTAGATCCATACAGGCCTAGAGAAGAGGGGGAGGAAGTTCTGGGAGCAGAATTCCCATATTTGAGTGCAGTTGGAGCACTCGTGTACCTTGCGAATAGCACTAGGCCGGATAATGCGTTCGCCGTGAATTTGCTAGCATAGTACAGTGTAGAACCCACCAAAAGGCATCGGAAAGGGGTCAAGGATATCTTCCGTTACCTCCAAGGAAGCAAAGATCTCGGCTTGTTCTATAGAAGAAACAATTAATTGAATTTGGTTGGCTATGCCGAGCCGGGTATCTATCGAACCCGCATACTGGCAAGTCACAAACCGGGTATGTTTTCCTTTGTGGTGGAACAGCAATCTCTTGGAAGTCATCTAAGCAGACACTTGTCTCGACGTCGACAAACCATTCGAAAATCATTGCCTTGTATGAAGCCTCTCGAAAATGTGCATGGCTTCGAAGAATGGTTCACCACATCCAGAAGTTATGTGGCTTGAACATGGAACAAACCCCCACTATCATTTATGAAGATAATGCAGCTTGTGTTGCTCAAGTGCAAATGGGATATGTGAAAGGCAACCTCATGAAACACATCAACCCCAAGTTCTTTTATGCTCATGGAATGCATAAGATGAATGAGGTCAAGATACTGCATACTAAGTTGTGTGAAAATCTCGCAGATTTATTCACTAAGTCACTCCCAGCATCTTCCTTTAAAAGATGTGTTAGAGGAATCGGGATGATGAGACTTAGAGAAGTACATATTTTAGAGGGAGAGTTTTCACATGCTCCTACATAAATCTCGAACATGAAGTTTGAGTACCCAACGTGAATCTAGAAGATTAACATTGAAGTTTGGGTGGATTGTACTCTTTTTCCTTAGTAAGTTTTTCACTGAAGTTTTCTTACATAAGGTTTTGATGAGGCAATCCGTGCAACACAGCAAGTGTACGCTATGTACTCTTTCTCCAAATATTTTTCCTATTGGGTTTTTCTGGAGTTTTGATGAGGCGTATGCATCTCGCGGTAAAGAGTCCAAGGGGGAGTGTTAGGAAACTCGGCCCATCGTGGCCCATGTGGACTTTTACCGAAACCCTAGCTGTAAGTTATAAATAGGAGGTAGGGAGTCACCCTTTTTTACACAAAAACAAGCAATAAATAATAGCATGTTCGTTCCTCCTAATATTTGTGTCTCGCTCTCGCTCTCTCTATTCTCCACTTTAGATCTATTAGGCAACCCCGGACTATTCAATAGCGAGGTTGTCTAACAAAAACCACTTCTGTAGACAATGTGCAAGGTATCGGAAAGAAATGGATTGAATCAATTTCCTCATCCTCTTCTCTGGTTCATCCCCTTCTTTTCTACTATCTTTGAAATTTACCCTATTCTAAACTGATTTGTGCATTCTATGAGCTTTGGAGGGATCAGGACATCAAATTTGGTATCAGAGTGTAACATCCTAATTTTTGCCTTTTTGAAAATGTTTTAGTGAGGTTTAGCTCTCTAAAAATTTCCACAATTTTATTTGTTATTTAAAGCTTAATACATAATTTTCTTAAATAAAAAATAATTTAATATGAATAATGCTCAGTTAAAAAATTATAAAAATTATTTTATTTGGGTTTTATGTGTTTTTATGTATTTTTCTAGAATTAGAATTTTAGGGAATGTTTTGAGTGTATTTTCTATTTATTTGGAGCTCTTTTACATTTTCTGTATTTTCTTAAAAAACTAAATAAAAATACTGAAAATGTGTTTGGGCGAAATGCAACCCAGCTAGCCCAGCCAGCCCGTGAAGTCAGCCCAGCCTAGCACATAGCGCAGCTTGTACCACTAACATGTGAGGCTCACCTGTCAAGTGCACAGTTCATCATCTCCGATGAGGACACTGTGTTCGTGTCATGCACGTTGTGGACTCTGATGTGAATCTAACTTTGCACGCATGTCGAGGCCAGTATAAGGGGAACACCATAGTTACCGAGGTTTCCTCGTCCAAAGGCCTAACCCTAGCCGTCAAGATTCGCCATGGTTTCACCAGATTTTGAGTTTTCTCGTGAGTGCCGCTGTCAAGGTTATTGTCGAATTCTGCTGCTGTTGGTGAGTTTCTATCATCTTGGTCTTTACCCTTAGGTTCGCCTTACTGTGTTCTACCTGTTGCGCACCTTCTCGTCGTTGGAGCGTTGCTGGAGGTCGTGGTTGCCTTGGAGCTTGTCGTCGTCGCCATCACTAGATGCTGCCGTACACTGCAATGTTCTTGCCATCTTGTTCGCCGTGTTGCGCTCATGCTAGAGGCATGACCCAATGGTTCCGAGGAGGCTTATGCGAAGTTTTGAGGTTCGCCGTGGATCTCCACCATGGTTTTGTCATCTAAGCCAGACCGGTGGTGACCATTGGTCCTCGTGCGATGTGCATCATGGTTGCAAGGTTCTCTGTGTCAGCTTGCACCAACCAGAAGAGTAAAATGTGGACTGGTTCACTAGATAGATGTTTGCCGTAGTAGCGCCGCCGTTCGCCGTCGTCTTTCTTAGCGAGGTTGCCAACGCGGCAAGCCACATCAGTGCCACGTTGTGTCGAGTCAACATCCACGCAAGCCAGATTCAATTTAGAAAGCCTTAGTTCACCATGAACCGTGTTTATGACGTGTGAGGTCCACATATCAGATAGTCAAGCCGTGCTCCGTGTCCACTGTGAAGTGTGCATTGTGTCCATGGACTTGGTCCAAATACCAAGGGCCCACATGTTAGCCTTTGATTAATTTCTGGAATTTTAGAAATTAATTATAAAAGTAGAAAAATAGCCGGACCCACTTGCCTGTCTCTCAGAGAGCATATTCTCGTAATATTATTTTTCTCTCTTTTTTCCAGGATTTATTTATTCGATAAATCTTCTGAGAGTCCATTCTCTTTCATACGAACCCCGTTTGAGCCCGTTCAAAATCCTAAATTTATCTATAATCAACCCTACACTCCATTATATTTTTTTATTTATTTTTGGAGTTGGTTTTTTCTTTTTTCTTTTTTGTATTTATCACCGTTCCTTTAAGTGTTAGGAGCGTTCGAATGTTAAGAGTTGATTCAAGTTCAAGATCAGGATTTATTTTAAGGAAAGTTATGCTTTGATCATATTAAACCCAATTTTATAAATGCTATTTTATTTTAACTTATTGCATGTTATTTTAAATTACAAACTATTTTAAATAATTTAGAAATTAGTTATTCAACCCATTTGAATTATAGCTACTTTGTTATTTGCTATGCCATGATTATTTGTCACCCTAGGATGGAGAATTATTAGTTTGTTGCTAATATACACCAACGTGGGTTAGTTAGAACTTGCTTAGTATGCTTAGCCATACCACGATATTGATATCTTTCAAAAGTGCAAATTCAAATTTGAATAATGGTCTACGGAACATATTTATAAAAGGGGTGTGTCATGAGTTCACACAAGGAAGCATGTCAATTGTATAATAATAAGAGATTGATCATATCTTGGGTAAAGTGTGTAACCTCTGCAGAGTGTACAACCTATTCAAATAGTTGTCTCTGGTTAAGGACAGTGCTTGGGAGTTTCACACAAATATTATATTTTTATTAAAAACTAAACTTGAGAATAGAGGTTGTGTACCAATAGAAATAATAGAATTGCATTAGGCTGTGTGCCGTTTAACTTAAGAAATATTTGAGATTATTGTTATTATTGAATTTTTTTTACATTTTACTTCAATATATTTATTGTATTCAATTGAAAATATTGCTTTAATGCAAAATTATCATACCAGCAATTATTTGGAATAAGCCTTGCATATAGTTATGTTAGAATACATTCCGTGCACAACTTATTGAATCCTTTATTTACTCACCTTCGCCACAACAAATCAATCAGTTGAAGAAGAATCAACACCAGCTATGGAGGAGTTCCAAGAGGAAGCGAGTTACTAGGAGTCGAGCCTTGTCGATTGCCTATGGCAAATCGATGGGTGATTCCGCTACAGTTCATCCATGAATAAGCCCTTGAGACCTAATAAATGTAAAGTCGACCATAAAACCATGAGACTATATTTTAATTTAATAAATCTAGTTGTTTATTGTTATTCCACTGAATATAGAGTTGATATTACATATATGTTGCCACTGTGTGCACTAGGATGATCCTAAACTAGTACAGTATAAACAGAGGATCTGGATTTACATATTCGGCTCCCAACAAAGGTGATATCAAAGCCATATCTACTGTAGATCTTAACCCTAGTTAGCCTAGCCATTTATTAGGAACTTCAAAAATTATTTTCTAAAGATAAAAAATAACTTGCAAGATTAATAAGTTTTGGACTTATATGTATTGCTCGTCCCCTTTACTAAAATTTTCTTTTATTTTCCCCCTACTATTTTAAGATGGAAGTTTATCCTAAGTTGTATTTAACAAATAACGATGCTTCACACCTATGGAGAGTGCACTAGAGGTTATGCTCCCGAAGTGTGGAGAGTTTTGCAAAAACTTGGTGGTTATGAGAGGCCACTTTACAAGGAAATCTATTGGACATTGAATGGTAGATGTCGCGGTGTGGCATGTAAGATTACCATTTATGCCCAGGAAAATGCTAAGGCAAGCCGTCCCATCCACCTCATTTCCAGAAGGCTCACTTTTGAAGCTGGTATATAAGAATCTTCACGTTTTGCACTACTCCTTATTTGCAACAAGCATGCCGATGAGCTACGACATAGACGCTACACAGAAATGAATATCACAATTGGTTCTTTTTTCATCATCTGGGTTAATTTTGGTGGTGATACAAAGTTGTTAAACAGTGATGAGGAGACGCTATCACAGTCAATTTTCACTCGATAGAGATGTGGCGTTATCACAATCAGTCTGAGCATGTGCCCCTTATCACAATCGGTTCTAGCTCAAAACTGATTGTGATGAGGGGCACATCACAATTGGTTCTTAGCTCATAACCGATTGTGATGTGCCCCTCATCACAATTGGTTATAGCTCAAGAACCGATTGTGATGAGGATTTTGACATCTGATAGTAGGCACTATATGGAAACATTAATTGATTAATCAACCACTATTTTTTATAACACTAGTAGAGTGCCCGTGCGTTGCAACGGAACCCTAAACTTTACACAAATAACAATATTTTCCATTAACACATAATGTGAAATCAAAGGATTAAAAGACAGTGATACACTTGACAAAACATTGCTCATGTGTTTATGGAGTATACTTGACAACATTTTATAGAGCTAGTGATGAGGATTGCATTGGCTAAACTCACATACACACCTACACATGGCAAGTCAAAATACTATTACAAAGTTAAAGCTAAACATTGTGCATGTGTTTATGGAATACACTTTTCAATACCAATAGGCCTAGACCATCAATATCTTGAGGTAGTGTAACAGCCCAAAAATTTCTTAAGTTTATAAATCATGCATATCATGCTCACGTCATTCATATTTGCAATATAATCTTCACTTGCCAAAATTTCACAAGTGAAAAACTCTTTAATTTAAGTAAAGGTAGAATTTCATGAAACCTTAAAAATCATTTCCAACCACACCAACCTTCCTCTTTCCTTTTGTCCATGACATGTGGGCCAACTTGCAAGAGAGAGAGGAGTGGGCTGCACATACCACCATGTCTTTTCTCACTTTACTCACTTCTAACCACTCCCCCACCTACTCTATGACATGTGGGACTTGCCCCACATGTAAGAGAGAAAGTTGGCACATATATAAAGGTTTCTCCACATTGGTTTCTCCTCCCCATGCCCTCATTTGCTCCTCCCCAACCAGAAATTCAGCAAGGAGAGAGAGCAAGAACTCCTCCGACCCTTCCCCATTTCATCCCCTCAAATCCATCCAAAACTTGAGTTTTAGCTTGTGCATGCTATACCATTGGATTCCTCTCATCTCGAGCTTCAAATCCATCCAAATGGATTTTTGATGCACCAAGTCTTGGATGAGTTCTAACAAACTCTTTGTCTTGCCATTTTCTAAAATTTTGGTAGCATGGAGCTCATTCATCTCCTCTCCTTAGGTGGTTTAATTATTACATATGGGTTCTTGCGAATTGCTTAGCCGCGCTTAGAACATCATTAGAAATCGCGATAGATGGACTTAGTCCATCGGTCGCAATGATCAAAATGGTTATGATGATGATGGTTCAATTGTGGTTATTGTGTAGCAATATTGGCTAGGGACCTTAAGGATTAAATCCTAGTGCCGTCTCTCAAGTACCTATCGTGCGAGCCACACGCCATTTATGGGACCGGTCTAGCCAAGTACTTGTGTATGACTAGGACATGTAAACCATGTGCACTCAAAATTCCTCAAACTTTATGGAGTGTCTGATGGGTTCTAAGCATGGAAAACAAAATTTTTCCTACGAATGCAACCAAACACCAAGATCATATCTAGGAGATGCATGCAAACGGTTTCAGAAGGACTCACCCTCGTAGATCGAAAGCGGGAATAACGTTCCCGCAAACAAACGTGGTTGAAGTAGAGGTACACGCCCAACTTCAAAGTCGCGAAGATGAGCGCCACAAACGGCAGCGCCTCCGTACTTGGTCACACGTACGGAACAACGACAACCTCCAATCCCTCAATCCAGTAGGCGTGAGTAGAGGATCCACGGAAACTCCAACAACACTACGACTTAGTGGTGGTGGTGGAGAAACTATTTCAGCGGCGCTTAAGCAAGCTCTTGCTTGAAAGGTGGAACAGCAGGAGGAGGGAGAAAGGACCAACCAAAGGGTTATGGAGATTAGTCCATGAGAGAGGAGCTCCACCCACCCTTTTATAGGAGTGAGTGGACTCTCCACTCTCTCCATGTGAATGGCCTTTCCATTCTCTTCATGTGAATGGACTCTCCATTCTCTTCATGTGAATGGACTCTCCATTAAATAAATAAACAATTTTATTTCTGTTATTTTAATATTTGTTAATTCTTTTAATTAACAAAAATTAACACATACCCCCTTGAACTATTCCGATATCCCGAAACTATTAGGTCTTTGTCCAAACTTTTCTCCGGTGTTCCGTACCCACTCAAAAGCGTCGATGAACCTTAAGTGTGTCACCTACGGTTCGTGAATAAAATGGACATGATCAAGACACCTCTCTGATCAATAATCATCAGCGGGATCTGGAGATCCATAATGACTCCCACTTACTCAACGATGAACTAGTGATCGTGTGAACCAAAAACAACATAACCAATTCCTTTTGTCTCGCGATATATTACTTATCCGGGATCCGATCATTGGTATCAACTATATCTAGTTCGATCCCGTTACCGATAAGTACTCTTTACTCGTTCCGTGATATGACATTCTTGTGACCTAGTCACGTGCTTGCAAGCGATGTCAATGTGATATCACCGAGAGGGCCCAGAGTATATCTCTCCGTCATCTGGATGGACAAATCCCACTCTTGATGCATGAGCCTCAACTAATACTTTCATAGTACCCAAATCCATCTTTATAGTCACCGTGTTATGGAGTGACGTTTGATGTCATCAAAGTACTCTTCTGGAGTTAGTGATTGACATCATCTCATGGTCTAAGGAAAAGAGCTATTTTGTATATGTTCAGTACAGCAACAAACTTTAATGACTTGATCGAATTTGCTATACCAACTTGGGTGTGTGTTCATCACATCATTCTTCTAATAATGTGACCCCGTTATTAACAACATCCAATGTTCATGATCAGAAACCTTGATCATCGGTTAATCAACGAGCTAGTTTAAAAGAGAGGCTTTACTAGGAACCTTTTGTTTATTAAACACACATGTATCAACGTTTCCGGTTAATACAATTTTAGCATGAGAAATAAACATCTATTATAAACATGGAATAAGATAATAAACAATTTATTATTGCCTCTCGGGCATATTCCCTTGATCTCCCACTTGCACTAGAGTCAATAATCTAGATTACATTGTGATGAATCTAACACCCATTGAGTTTTGGTCTTGATCATGTTTTGCCCTTGGGAGAGCTTTAGTCAACGCGTCTCGCCACATTCAGATCCGTGTGCACTTTGCAAATCTTTACATCGCCATCCTTGACATGTTCACGGATGGAGTGAAACCGCGCTTAATATGCTTGGAATTCTTGTGTGACCTTGGTTCTTTAGCATTGGCTATGGCACCATTGTTGTCACAATAGATAACCATTGGGTCCAACGCACTCGGAACCACACCCGATTCGGATATGAACATCTTCATCCAAAGCGCTTCTGTGGCTATACGAAGCAGCAACATATTCCGCCTCTGTTGAAGATCCCGCCACCACAGATTGCTTGGAACTCCTCCAGGTCACTGCTCCTCCATTCATTTCAAAAATATACCCGGTTTGTGACTTAGAGTCATTCGGATCAGTGTCGAAACTAGCGTCGACGTAACATTTTGCGACGAGCTCTTCTTCACCACCATATATGAGAAACATATCCTTAGTTCTTCTTAAGTACTTAAAGATATTCTTGACCGCTGTCCAGTGTTCCAAACCTGGATCAGATTGGTACCTGCTAGTCAAACTAATAGCATGTGCCACATCCGGTCTTGTACACAACATAGCATACATGATAGAGCCTATGGCTGAAGCATAGGGAATCTTATTCATTACTTCTCTATCTTCTGCTATAGCTGGAGTCTGAGTCTTACTCAATGTCTTGCCTTGCAACATAGGTAAGAACCCTTTCTTACTTTCGTCCATTCTAAACTTCTTTAGAATCTTGTCAAGGTATGTACTTTGCGATAACCCAATCAAGCGTCTCGATCTATCTCTATAGATTTTGATGCCTAAAATATACGCCGCTTCACCAAGGTCCTTCATTGAAAACTTACTGCTTAAGTAATCTTTTAGGCTTTTCAAAAGTTCTATATCATTTCCAATCAACAATATGTCATCCACATATAATATCAGAAATGCTATAGAGCTCCCACTCACTTTCTTGTAAATACAAGCTTCTCCGTAAGTTTGGACAAATCCAAAACCTTTGATTACCTCATCAAAACGGAGATTCCAACTTCGTGATGCTTGCGTCAGTCCATAAATGGATCGCTGAAGTTTGCATACCTTATCAGCATCCTTAGGATCAACAAAACCTTTGGGTTGTATCATATACAACTCTTCCTCAATGTTTCCATTAAGGAACGCGGTTTTTACATCCATCTGCCAGATTTCATAATCGAAAAATGCAGCAATTGCTAACATAATCCTAACAGACTTTAGCATCGCTACGGGTGACAAAGTCTCATCGTAGTCAACTCCTTGAATTTGTCGAAAACCCTTTGCGACAAGTCGAGCTTTATAGACGGTCACATTACCATCAGCGTCTATTTTCTTTTTGAAAATCCATTTGTTCTCAACGGCCTTACGGTCATTGGGTAGGTCCACCAAAGTCCATACTTGGTTTTCATACATGGATCCCATTTCGGATTTCATGGCTTCTAGCCATTTGTCGGAATCTGGGCTCATCATCGCTTCATCATACGTCGCAGGGTCATCATTCTCAATTACCATGACATTCATAGTAAAAATCAGGAGCATTACGTGCTCTTGTTGACCTGCGAGGTGTGGTAGTATTCTCTTTCGGAGTTTCATGATCCTCATCATTAGTTCCCTCTTCATCTGGTGAAGTCAACTCCGAAACAACTTCCGACGCTACTGCACTTGCCATTCTATGAAGAGAAGGTTCAAAAACCTCGTTGAGTTCTACCTTCCTACTACTCACACCTTTCGAGAGAAACTCTTTCTCCAAAAAGGATCCATTCTTGGCAACGAAAACCTTGCCCTCGGATCTGTGATAGAAGGTGTACCCAATTGTTTCTTTAGGGTATCCTATGAAGACGCATTTTTCCGCTTTGGGTTCGAGTTTATCAGGTTGAAGTTTCTTCACATAAACATCGCATCCCCAAACTTTTAGAAATGATGACTTAGGTTTGTTGCCAAACCATAATTCATACGGTGTCGTTTCAACGGATTTAGATGGTGCCCTATTTAAAGTGAATGCAAATTGTTTCTAGTGCATGACCCCAAAATGATAATGGCAAATCTGTAAGGGACATCATAGATCGAACCATATCCAATAAAGTGCGATTACGGCCTTTCGGATACACCATTCTGTTGTAGTGTTCAGCAGGAGTGAGTTGTGAAACTATTCCACATTGTCTCATGTGTGTGCCAAACTCGTAACTAAGATACTCTCCTCCACGATCAGATCGTAGAAATTTGATCTTTCTGTTACGATGATTTTCTACTTCACTCTGAAATTCTTTGAACTTTTCAAATGTTTAAGACTTGTGTTTCATTAAGTAAATATATCCATATCTACTCAAATCATCCGTGAAAGTAACGAAGTAACGATATCCACCACGCGCTGACACACTCATTGGACCACACACATCGGTATGTATGATTTCCAATAAGTCGGTTGCCCGCTCCATTGTACCGGAAAACGGGGTTCTAGTCATCTTGCCCATGAGGCATGGTTCACATGTCTCAAATGATTCATAATCAAGTGATTCTAGTAGTCCATCAGAATGGAGCTTCTTCATGCGTTTAACACCAATATGACATAAGCGGCAATGCCACATATTTGCAGCAATATCATCATTCAACTTAATTCTTTTGGCATTCACATTATGAACATGTGTACTATTATTATCAAGATTCAAAATAAATAAACCATTCTTCTCAGGTGCATGACCATAAAAGATATTATTCATATAAATTGAACAACCATTGTTCTCAGACTTGAATGAATAACCGTCTCGCATTAAACAAGATCCAGATATGATGTTCATGCTCAACGCAGGCACCAAATAACAATTATTTAGGTTCATAACTAATCCTGATGGTAATTGGATAGGTAGCGTCCCGACGACGATCACAACAACCTTTGATCCATTGCCGACGCGCATCATCACCTCATCCCTTGCTAGTTGTCGCCTGTTCCTTAGCTCCTGTTTCGAGTTATATATGTTAGCAACCGAACCGGTATCAAATACCCAGGCGCTACTGCGAGTACTAGTAAGGTACACATCAATAACATGTATATCATATATACCTTTGTTCACATTCCTGTCCTTCTTATCAGCCAGATATTTTGGGCAGTTGCGCTTCCAGTGCCCAGTGCCCTTGCAGTAAAAATATTCAGTATCTGACTTAGGGCCAGCCTTGGTCTTCTTCTCAGATGTGGCAACAGACTTGCCCTTCTTCTTGAAGTTACCCTTAGCCTTGCCTTTCTTGCCATTCTTCTTGAAACTGGTGGTCTTATGGACCATCAACACTTGATGTTCCATCTTAATCTCTACTTCAGTGATTTCAGCATTATGAAGCTCGAGGAGAGATTTCTTCATGCCTGCATGTTGTAGTTCATCACAAAGCTCTTGTAGCTTGGTGGCGTAGGATCGAGAACACGATGAATTCCTAGCTCAATGGGGATCGTTATTCCTAAAGCTATGAGTTTATCGGCGTACCCAGACATTTTGAGTACGTGCTCACTAACGGAGCTGTTTTCCTCCATCATGCAGCTAAAGAACTTTTAAAGCTTCATAACTCTCATCTTGCGGCATGGGTGTCGAAAATCATTTTTAACTCTCCCATTGTATCAAAAGCATTGCTTTGTGCTCAAAGCGTTTTTGCGGCTCAGGCTCAAGGCCATACAAAATGCCGTGATGAACTAAACTGTGGTCCTCCTTGCGAGTCAAGAAAACATTTTTCTCCTCCTCGGGGCATCATCGGTAGGCGGGGCACCGGCGGGCGCATCAAGCACATAGCTCCTTTGAGCAGCTGAGGAGAATCCTCGAGTTAAGGGCCCGATTGGTAAAGTTGCTACCGTTGGTGGCTAGTTTCTCTTTCTTCATGAACAGATTGAAATTGAAAGTAGGTGGTGCCATCTACAACGTATTTGCAAAGTTACTTAGACTAAGTTCATAATAGATTAAGTTCAAGTTTAATTCAAAATTACTACGAGAACTCCCACTCAAAAACAACATCCCTCTAGTCATCTTTAGTGCTTACATCGAACCAAATTCACTATACCGAAACCGATCATCACGTGAGACGGCATAGTTTCAAAGGCGAACATCAATATGTTCATCATATCATCCATATGACTCATGCTTTACCTTTCGGTTCGTGTTCCGAGGCCATGTCTGTACATGCTAGGCTCGCCAAGTAGAACCAAAGTATTTGCTTGTGTAAATCTGGCTTACACCCGTTGTATGCGAACGTAGAGTCTATCACACCCGATCATCACGTGGTGCTTCGAAACGACGAACTTTCTTAATGGTGCATACTATGGAAGAACACATTATTATCTTGATATTAAGTTGAAGGGATCATCTTATAGTGCTAACGACGCGATCACATCCAAGCAAAATAAGATGCATAAAAAGGATTAACATCACATGCATGAATAATGTGATATGATATGGTCTTTCTAGCACTTGATCTCCATCTTGTGCGTCATGGTATGATCTCCATCATTCCACCGGCGTGGCACCAAGGTCCATGGTGCTTCCATCTTGATTGTCTTCCTCCATTACAATATATCACATGGACATATACTTAGCACGCAGGCCATAAAAGAAAAGACAACCAAATGGCTCCTGCCAGTTGTTTAAATTTACAATACATCTTATTTCATACAACAATCTTTGTATCAATGACCATATCACATCACATGCCCTGCAAAAACAAGTTAGACGCCTCTAATTTTTTTTTTTTCATATTTTACGCGGTTTTGGGCTTTCTAGGAAAGAACCGTTCTTACCTACGAACAAGAACCACAACGGTGATAAAAACATCATTAGCAAACCGTTGTAAATTAGATCGTGACTATAGTAGGAGAAACTGACACCCGCAAAGCCACTTATGCAAAGCAAGTTGCATGTCGAGCGTGGAACAAGTCTCATGTGCGAGGACATGTAAGGTTAGTCCGGACCGCTTCAAATCCCACTATGCCACCATGATCCAAAAAACACGAAAGTATGCAATAACATGATCATCAACGCCCACATCCATATGTGTTTTAACCGTACAAAACATCTATGCATAGACCTGGCTCTGATACCACTGATGGGTTCTAAGCATGGAAAACAAAATTTTTCCTACGAATGCAACCAAACACCAAGATCATATCTAGGAGATGCATGCAAACGGTTTCAGAAGGACTCACCCTCGTAGACCGAAAGCGGGAATAACGTTCCCGCAAACAAACGTGGTTGAAGTAGAGGTACACGCCCAACTTCAAAGTCGCGAAGATGAGTGCCACAAACGGCAGCGCCTCTGTACTTGGTCACACGTACGGAACAACGACAACCTCCAATCCCTCGATCCAGCGGGGCAGCGGAAGTAGAGGATCCACGGGAAACTCCAACAACACTACGACTTAGTGGTGGTGGTGGAGAAACTATTTCAGCGGCGCTTAGGCAAGCTCGCTTGAAAGGTGGAACAGCAGGAGGAGGGAGAAAGGACCAACCAAAGGGTTATGGAGATTAGTCCATGAGAGAGGAGCTCCACCCTCCCTTTTATAGGAGTGAGTGGACTCTCCACTTTCTCCATGTGAATGGACTTTCCATTCTCTTCATGTGAATGGACTCTCCATTCTCTTCATGTGAATGGACTCTCCATTAAATAAATAAACAATTTTATTTCTGTTATTTTAATATTTGTTAATTCTGTTAATTAACAAAAATTAACACATACCCCCTTGAACTATTCCGATATCCCGAAACTATCCGGTGCTGTCCAAACTTTTCTCCGGTGTTCCGTACCCACTCAAAAGCGTCAATGAACCTTAAGTGTGTCACCCTACGGTTCGTGAATAAAATGGACATGATCAAGACACCTCTCTGATCAATAATCATCAGCGAGATCTGGAGATCCATAATGACTCCCACTTACTCAACGATGAACTAGTGATCGTGTGAACCAAAAACAACATAACCAATTCCTTTTGTCTCGCGATATATTACTTATCCGGGATCCGATCATTGGTATCAACTATACCTAGTTCGATCCCGTTACCGACAAGTACTCTTTACTCGTTCCGTGATATGACATTCTTGTGACCTAGTCACGTGCTTGCAAGCGATGTCAATGTGATATCACCGAGAGGGCCCAGAGTATATCTCTCCGTCATCTGGATGGACAAATCCCACTCTTGATGCATGAGCCTCAACTAATACTTTCATAGTACCCAAATCCATCTTTATAATCACCGTGTTACGGAGTGACGTTTGATGTCATCAAAGTACTCTTCCGGAGTTAGTGATTGACATCATCTCATGGTCTAAGGAAAAGAGCTATTTTGTATATGTTCAGTACAGCAACAAACTTTAATGACTTGATCGAATTTGCTATACCAACTTGGGTGTGTGTTCATCACATCATTCTTCTAATAATGTGACCCCGTTATTAACAACATCCAATGTTCATGATCAGGAAACCTTGATCATCAGTTAATCAACGAGCTAGTTTAAAAGAGAGGCTTTACTAGGAACCTTTTTGTTTATTAAACACACATGTATCAACGTTTCCGGTTAATACAATTTTAGCATGAGAAATAAACATCTATTATAAACATGGAATAAGATAATAAACAATTTATTATTGCCTCTCGGGCATATTCCCTTCAGTGTCAAGGAATGCTCACTGGAATTCCTCGAACTTTGTGGAGTGTCAAGAATGTCCACCGGGATCCCTCGAACTTTGTGGAGTTAGAGATGTCCCAACAACGGGTGTACTTCTTGATCCACACACACGGAGCACTGGGCACGCGGGATCAAGGGTCACAGTCACCCGAGTGGTTTATATGCACTACCATGCATACTGGAAAATGGCTTTGTCACGTTTACCTCGGCTGGCACTTCAAAGGAATTGTGCTAATAACTTGACTTACGAGTGTGGCGTGTCGTGTGGGTAAAGTCATACCTTTGCAGAGTTTAAACTATTCGAATAGACGCGTCCATGGTCAAGGACGATTGCTTGTTGTTGTTAGCCACCATGTGAGTTTTAAGAACTTGGTAAGAAATGGTTGGCTGTGGGAAAAACCTCACGACTATCGGAGTACTCGTGGGGGTGGAACGAGTATTGGAGTACTCGTGTAATTAAGTCGAACATGAGATATGGAACTCATGGTTCGAAGAGTGCTTGGAGGCACGAAGTGAATGTGAAATGGTTTTGATTATGATGATGTTATATGATGTATTAGACTTTGAAAAGGTTTACTAAATGCAAGTTTCAATCTATACATGTCTATATTTTTATTCCAATTATTGCTTTATGCTGAAATTACCCTTGTGCCTTCTTTTGATGTAGCAACCACAGTAGCTAGAACTCAGCATACAACTTATATTATTGTGTGAGTGCACTCTTTGTACTCAATCGGGTTGTCCACTTGCTGCAGGTGAGGATGAGGCATTGCCCGGAGACTTTTACCGGGCAGATTTCAATGACGCTAACATTTAGATGCACGTTCTTGCCTCCAGTTGGTTGCCTGAGGGTTTGGGGCATACCACGCTGGCCTTTTATTGCTGTTTTATATTTTTCACTGTTACTTTGATGTAATAACACTAAATATGTCATTGTGGACAATGGTCCTACTTTTGGTATGTAATTATGCTTATGCTTCCGCTATTTATGTATGTGTTGTGATGTCAACTGTTGGATGGGAATGCACGTGTTGGTTAACTGTGCTGGGACCAACATGAGTATATTCACAGAGCGCTCGAGGTTCCCTTGATTCACTTAAGTTGTACTACGCATTTGGGTGAATCAGTGGAGTCCCGGGGAGGGCTCCCCACAGGCTTGGTATCAGAGCCATACTAACTGTAGGTTAGAACGGCCATGCTACGACTAGCTTAGAGTTTGTTTTGAGTCAAAATTATTTTACTTATCAAATAATTTTAGAACTTATAGTAATGTGCATTTCCTTTATTTCTTACCTTTCTTAGTTCTATACAACATTCTTATGTTCATTTGACTTTGCAGAGTGGTTTTCTGACTCGTCTTTTCTTTTTCCAAAGTGATAGATGAGCTACGGACCCTTGGTTTTAGTCACACGTGATGAAGATGTGGAGGGTTATCCTTCCCTTCTTCGGGACATGCTTTGGAGGGCCAACTTCATCTATGCACCCGAGTACGCGGTGTATGGTCGTGCACTAGGACCGGGGTTGGAGACCTACACCGCCACGGTCCACATCATCGCTCGGATGGTGATGGGGAGCATTCCCTATCACTTCCAAGCGAGGGGCACCTCCATTGGGATGGCTATCCAAGAGGTGGCTTGTGTCGCCATGTGACATCTCCACCATGATCTACGAGAGTTGATCGAGCCCCCGTACCTCTACTTCCCACAACGAGGGACGACCGACAAAGTCAATAGTGTTACTGCAATCGAGCTGGGAGAAGATTCTAGCAATGATCTAAGAGAAGCTGGAGAGGCACACGCTGTCAGAATCGAGCTGTGATTCCAGGCGAGAATCCTCGGCCTTGAACTGTGCTCAAACAAAAACACTCGAACTGGAGAGGGACACAAAGCTAATTTGTGCTGCTATGAAGCTGCAGCTTTTCTGGTTCTATCTTGCTCTCTTTTATTCACCCAAAGAACAAAATTGCAACTCACGCACACACGTAGGAGCGATCCTCACGCCACATCTCAGCCACGTCCATCCCCACGTCCCATGCGGTGTGCATCTCGTTCCAGCGCAAGACGCGGTCATGGTGAGCTAATCTCGCCACGACCTCAAACTGCATGCACGGCCTCCACACAAACCGTGAGCTCGTGCATGCCTATTGACACTGAGCATAACCAACTTACTAACTGAAAGGGACACAAGGTTTTAAACAACTAACAATTCTCCCCCTAAAACTTGTGTCTATACTAAAGAGATCATACCAATCTTTCCTCGTAGCTCCTGAAACCTTGCCCTGGGCAATGCCTTGGTCAGTATGTCTGCGAGCTGTTCTTCAGTTCCAACGTACTCTACCCTGATGATCCCGTTTTCCACTGCATCTCGGATGAAATGAAACTTCGTTTCAATATGCTTGCTCCTATCATGATACATTGGATTCTTGATGAGAGCCAAAGCAGACTTGTTGTCAATCCTAAGATCGAACCCTTCGGGCTTCTCACTCTTGAGGTCACCAATGAGCGGTGACAGCCAAATTCCCTGACATGCTGCAGTCACAGCAGCAATGTATTCAGCTTCGCATGTGGAGAGAGCAACCACTTTCTGTTTCTGGGACTGCCAACTAACCAAGTTGCCCCCCAGAAGATACATAGCGCCTGTGGTGCTCTTACGAGTGTCCACATCACCTGCATAGTCACTGTCGCTATACCCAACTAGGTCCTTCACCTTCTCCCTCACATAGCGACAGCCATACTGGGTCGTTCCTGCCACATAGCGAACGATTCTCTTCACTGCTGAGAGATGCTCTGTCGTTGGCTTCTCCATGAACCGACTGACATAGCCAACTGAGAAAGCTAGATCAGGCCTAGTGTTCACAAGGTATCGCAAGCTTTCCACCAGACTCCTATACTCAGTAGTATCAACCAAAGGTGCACTACTTTCCTTACTGAGTTTGAAGCGAGCTTCCATTGGGGTTGCACAGGGATTGCACCCAGTGAGCCCCGCTTTCTCCACGATCCGTGATGCATAGGCAGCTTGGCTCAGTGTGATCTCCCCTTGAGCTTGGTGTACTTCAATACCCAGATAGAAACATAGAAGGCCAAGATCACTCATGTTGAACTCGCTCTTCATCGGTGCCTTAAACTCCCCAATCTCCCTGTTGTCACCACCGACAATCACTAGATCGTCAACATACACTCCTACCAGTAAACGTGCCCTCTCTTCCCCTCTTGCATATAGACCATGCTCAAGAGGACACTGAACAAGACCAAGACCTTTCAGAGTGCGATCTAGTTTCTGATTCCATGCACGTGGCGCCTGACGAAGTCCATAGAGAGCCTTGTCAAGTCGATACACCTTTTCTTCTTCTCCCTTGACAATGAAACCTGGAGGTTGGATAACGTACACTTCTTCCAAATCCCCATTCAAGAAGGCAGTTTTAACATCCATATGATGAACATACCACCCCTCCTGAGCAGCAAGTGCAAGCAGCAGACGAACTGAGTCAAGGCGAGCTACAGGAGCAAATACCTCATCAAAGTCGATCCCTGCCCGCTGCACGTATCCCTTTGCCATGAGTCGTGCCTTGTGTTTCACCACGTTGCCTGCTGCATCCTTTTTGAGCTTGTACACCCACTTCAGTCCGATTGGGCGGTGTCCTGGTGGAAGGTCCATGAGACGCCAGGTCTTGTTCTCTTCAATTGATGTGATTTCATCAAGCATAGCATCCCTCCACGCTTCATCTTTTTCGGCCTGGATAAACGAGACTGGTTCTTCTCCACTCACGAGCAGCAAGTCCTCCTGCAGTTCCCGGATCGCTAGCCCTGGTGGCGATCCAGACCCTAGCAGGTCATTGGTGAGGCGATAACGGAGTGGTGCATCGTCTTGATCTGCATCATGATCCTCCGGGTTGTAGGGTGGTGGTGTCACGTGCACCACCGGAGCTGCGCCACTTGACTGAGTACTGGGCGCACCCAGTTTCGTCGGAGAAGACCGGATTGATGTCGAGATTCCCATTGAACCAGTGTCAACCTTGTGCGTGGTGATCACACCCGGCTGGCTCACCGCAGCGTACTCAATGATGAAGTCTTTGTCGATGTTGCTACCGCCTTGATCACCATTCCACTGCCATTTTGCCTCCTCTTCAAAGATGACATCACGAGTGATGTGCACACGCTTTGAGCTGGGATCATAGGCTCGATAAGCCTTGGATCCTGGTTCATAGCAAACGAAGATCATCTTCCGACTTCTGTCTTCGAGTTTCTTCAGATTCGGTGTAGTGGTCTTCACGTGTGCCACACACCCAAATGTTCTGAAGTGTTGAACCACTGGTGGCCTTCCATTCCAAAGCTCATATGGTGTTTTCCCTCCAGTACTCTTGGATATTGCTCTGTTCAGGATATATACGGCTGTGCTCACTGCCTCTCCCCAGAACACTCCAGGCAACTCCTTTGCCTTGAGCATGCTTCTTGCTGCCCCAACCACCATCTGGTTTCTACGTTCAACGACCCCGTTCTGTTGTGGGGAATATGGTGCTGTCAGCTCTCATATAAAAACATCAATTGTCAGAATCGAGCTGTGATTCCAGGCGAGAATCCTCGGCCTTGAACTGTGCTCAAACAAAAACACTCGAACTGGAGAGGGTCCGATGTTCCCCGTTCTTGCAAGCGAACAAGACAGTGCCACACCCTTCAATCTTGACAATGGATCCGTCGGCGAAACGCACCGAACCGGTGATGTTGGCGTTGATGTCGGAGAAGGCTGCACGGCTGCCCGTCATGTGATTGGAGGCGCCAGTGTCGAGCACCCAGCGCCTCGAATCTTGCTCCTCTGCTCCCCCGAATGTGGCGAAGGCCTCCGCCTCCACCACCTTGAGCTCATCATCAGGCGAGCACATCGGAGAGCCCTTCGTAGGGTGCTCCACGGCTGCCGGTGAGGCTGCGCTAAGCGGTGTGTGGGTGGAGTCGCCATCTCCCCCACGGATTTGGGATCTGGTAGGGGGCAGCAGCGGTGTGAGGTTGGGGATGACATCGTTGTCCTGCAGCAACAGCAATGTGGCCTCGTCTTCCTGGGCCACGTATGCTTGCTCATCCCGTTTGGGCTTCGCACGGCAGTCTCTGGCCCAATGCCCCAGTTTACCACAGTTGCGGCATTTATCCCCGCTGCGGCTTGGCCCAGAGCCCGAACTCTCGCCAGTGCCGCCGCGACCTCTCCCTCTTCCGCCGCGGTGCCTCCCACGACCATTGAAGCTTCCTCCACCACGGCCTCCTTCTTGCTCCTTCTTGCTGCGCTCTACCCACTCCTCAGTGAGGTAGAGTTTTCCCCCACTCCCAGGAACAAGTGGAACCTCATCGCTGTCCTCCACCGTCTTGAGTCTTCCGGTCACGTCGTCCATCGTCAAGGTCGACAGATCAAGCAGGGTCTCGATGGAGAGGACGATCTGGCGGAACCTTGGGGGTGCGGCACGCAGCAGCTTCTCCACCACCTTTTGCTTCGACTCGGGGTCACCGAAAGTGGCCAATTGAGTGGCCATCCCATTTAGACGCAAAGCGAAATCTTCCACGGTTTCTCCGTCGCGGAAAGTGAGTGTCTCGAATTCCCTTCGCAGCTTCTGGACATTGGCCTTGCGGATGCGGTCGTCACCCACCCGCATGTTCTTGATGCAGCTCCACGCCTCCTTGGCCATCTCCTTGGACGCCAGGGTGGAGATCATTTCTCCAGGCACCGCACTGCAAATAGCGTCCAACGCCATCCGATCTTCGTGGAACTCGACATCGCAAAGGTCAATGGCGCTCCACAAGCAGCGTGCCTGCAGCTTGATCTTCATCAACAAACTCCAATCGTTGTAGTTCATTTTTGTAAGCACGGGGTAGTTCGCCGGACCGCCTGCTTCCTTCACTACTCGATGTACAACCGTCTGTTGATTTGCATCATGGTGCCTCTGGTGTCGCAGCACAGCTGGCGTTGTGGAGCGTCCTCGCCGCATTCGCAGCAGCGTCAGCGATCGCTCCTCCCTTCTGCCCGACTGCGACATCCTCGGTATGGATCAAAGCCGTAGCTCTGATACCAATTGTCAGAATCGAGCTGTGATTCCAGGCGAGAATCCTCGGCCTTGAACTGTGCTCAAACAAAAACACTCGAACTGGAGAGGGACACAAAGCTAATTTGTGCTGCTCTGAAGCTGCAGCTTTTCTGGTTCTATCTTGCTCTCTTTTATTCACCCGAAGAACATAATTGCAACTCACGCACACACGTAGGAGCGATCCTCACGCCACATCTCAGCCACGTCCATCCCCACGTCCCATGCGGCGTACATCTCGTTCCAGCGCAAGATGCGGTCATGGTGAGCTAATCTCGCCACGACCTCAAACTGCATGCACGGCCTCCACACAAACCGTGAGCTCGCGCATGCCTATTGACACTGAGCATAACCAACTTACTAACTGAAAGGGACACAAGGTTTTAAACAACTAACAATTGTTGGAATAGTCCCACATTGGTTGTGGGGAGGGCTTGAGCATGGTTTATAAGGGTGAAGGAGCACCCCCTCATTGAGCTAGCTTTTGCGGGGAGATGGCCCAAGAGACCTTAGCCCGCTACTCGGGTTGGGCCTAACCTGGGATCCGAACGCGCTAGGTGTGGCGGTTCGGCTAACACATGTGAGGCCAGCGCTACCGAGCGGTTGAGCGGTGGCGGCTTCAAGCGGCGATTCATGCGGCTCAGTGGCGCAGTGCGGCGGTGGGCCGGCCAATTCGTCGTCACTACAGCGGCCGGACACGGTTGCGGCGGGAGACCAAGCGACGGGCCGGCAAACTTGGCTTCGAGCCAGGAAGGCACGACGGTCAGTCGGCGATTGGCGAGCATGGCTTCGGCGATGATTTCGAGTGGGGATTCGGCAGGCTTCCATGGCCGGTAGTGTTGGTCGCGTCGGGGCCGAGCCGGCCAAGGCTGGTGTGCTACTGCGTGCAGCGTGGGGCCGAGGCTGTGGCGTGCGCAGACGGGGCAACCAGCTTCAAGCTGGCGATGGCCGAGGCCGGTCGGTGGCAGTGCTGCGTATACAGGGCAGTGACTACGTGCCACTTCGATGCCGACGTTGGTTGTCCGGGCTTCGTGCCGAGCGACAGCACGGCGGTGCCCAGGACCGAACGATGTCTTCGTGCCACAGTACATTAGATGCATGCATAGATTCATACGAAATTAGATCAATCCCGCGTTCTTACCCTTTCTCACCTTTTCTCTAGTAGAGCTTCATGCTGATAACGTGTTAGACAACCTCGCTATCGAATAGTCCGAGATTGCCGAACAGATCTAAAATTTGTGGAGAACAAAGAGAGAAAGTGAGACACAAGCATTAGGAGGAACTGATCTGCTTTATTATGCTTGCACGTGTACAATGGGGAGTACCCCTGCTTCCTATTTATAACCTACAACTAGGGTTTTGGTAAGAGTCCATATGGGCTTTCATGGGTCTGGTTTCCCAATAGTTTGGTGCATCCTATCTTCCATGTTTCACAATTGAAACCTTTTACTCCTGACTATACTCCGGTGTTTGATTTGCCACAGGCTACTGACTTGATGGTCGATGCTCCAGAACCAGCTGAAATTTTGGTCCATCGTCTGGTTAAAGAAGGTAGTTCGGCTGTTCCTCAAATTTTCATAAGTGGACAACATTAGAAGGATCGATGTGCATAAAGAGGGGAGTAAATTAGTATAAACTAATACTTAAATCTATTTTTGCTTTTTAATTCTAAAAATTAATAAAATAATGGACAAATCGAAAGAATCAATCTAGAATAATGAATCTAAGACTACGGAAAAAACTAGATGAAACAAGCATACTAGAAAGCAATTGTACGAAAACTCAAAGAACAAGAACTAGTAGATCACAATCCATGCTCACTGATTTATTTCTTAAATTAGGAATACATAACACGCACAAAAATTCCTTTATATAAAAACAAAACCCTCATATAATCTCTCAAATTGTCTTTTTTTTATCTCTCCTCTTTCTTCTCTCCCCTGCTTTCTTGCACTACCCCGGGAACCACTAGACTTGGGCACTGTGCTAGACTTTTTTTGGGCCGGCCCATGGCATAGAAGGCACGGCATAGCATGCGTGTGCGCAGGTTGGGCTGGCACGACAAGAATGACAGGACCATGCTAGGCCTCGTGGTCAGGCATGATGAGCGGCACGGCACGACACGCTTGCATGGGTCGTTCTTGGGCTGGCACAACACAAAACAGGCCTGATGGGTCCAAAATAGGCATGGCAAAAGGCAAGACAGCCTGCCGTGACACTACGTCATGCTGTAGCTCACTCTGCAGCCGGCGCTGTTGCAGTCTTTACATACAAAAGAAAGGGGCGACTGTTGGAAACATGCGCAATATTTTAATTCCAGATTTTATATTGAGGCAAATACTATAGATAAATAGTGATGCACACAGAAAATCTAATAGCAGGCCACACATTGTACTTCCAAACATGTATACTTCAAGAATACGATCAAGTTGAACGATCGCTAATGACTTACAGTTGGGCTTGATGAAGAACAGGACGATGCGCAGAAGAGGTCATGGAAGAAGTCAACGTCGAGGAAGCAGCGCAGGAGCGGTCGCGCAGTTGCGCTGCCCAGAAACCTTATTGCCGCCCTGTGCAGGTGATCTCTGCGGCAATGGCTCGGAGATACCGCTCACCCTCCTTCACGGTGTACGCCGAGGAGGAAGGCCGGCGAGGTTCAACAGCTCAACACAGCGATCTGATTCTCACAGGAGGAAGGAAAGAATGGAATTGGAAAATTTAGTACTTTGGCCTGGACGTCTCCAGGTCTTATATAGCCTTTAACCAGTAACTGTCTCCATTACTCACTAGTAATCGACAAAGACTAAGCACTGGTAACTGACCGAATTTAAACAGGCTTAATGCACTGGTAACTGCTAATTTAAACAAAATAATGGTAATTATGCAGTCTCCTGACCAGTACAAAAAGCTAAATAGTTGCATGATTCAGCAAAATAAAAGGTGAATTCATAGTGCCTGGAGACACACGACGCGGCGCGGTCGCTCGTTGCAAGTCACAAGTCACGCGGATTTTCACGCGAAAATACGCGAATACGCGCGCGCGTGCGTGTATGTGTTTAGCCAGTATTCACCCTATGCCATCCCCATGCCAAGTGTCACATTAATCAAGAGGTGGGAAAGACTCCACCTTTTAAATTGCCCTTCCTCCACTTGGCTAGGCAATATGGTACTAAATCATGCATGCTATGGAATTAAAGGAAATGGGCCATGGGCCAATTTCTAACAATCCCCCACCAATTCCATAGCAAACAGCATAAAAGATAACAAAGATTGTTGTACTGATGTGTTGTTAATATACCAGTCTTTTGGTGTAAGTCCCGTACGGGTTGAACTTGCACTTAGATTAACAAGATTTATCCTCTCACAGCTGTTGAATGGACTATGCCTTGAATTCATAGCTTTTTGTTATCAGACTTCACTTGAAAACCACCACTGATACTAGGCTGCTAAGAAACCACGCCTACACGGAGCGTTATATGGTCATGCTCCCGTATCTGCTCATGAGCTTTCTAGAGAATGCCCCATTCTCGTGAACTGCGACCTCACAGTTATGCTCAAGTAGGTTTATTCATTATAGGTATCATGTAGGCCAATGCCTTTTTCTCTCATTTTGACATTAGAATACATTAAGGCTTTAAGCCAACCTTCCATACAGTTGAGAGTACTTTGTCTATTAGGATACAGGTACAATTTAATAATATGTACTCTCTTATTACAACATCAACTTGTTTTTCCCACTACCTAATTCACAGGATCTCCGATCAGGAAGGTATGGGTTACCATTGTGTTGTAACTCAAATGGGCCTCATACCCATGTCCATAGACGCAATGGAAATTGTTTTCCTTGCAAGTCCTTTTGTAAAAGGATCTGCCAGATTTTTCTCAGTACGAACATAATTCACAGCAATTACTCCGGAGTTTCTCAATTTTCTAACAGATTTAAGCATGCGCTTCACATGTCTGGAGGACTTCAGGTTATCCTTAGTACTCATAACCTTAATCAACACTGTTTGGTTATCGCAGTACATTAGGATCAGTGATCTTGGTTTCTCAACCAATGGCAAGTCCAACAAAAGCTCTCTAAGCCATTCAGCCTCAACAGTGGCTGTATCAAGTGCTACAAGTTCAGCTTCCATGGTTGACCTCGTTAATATGGTCTGTTTGCAAGACCTCCATGAAACTGCAGCACCAGCTAAGGTAAAAACATAACCACTTGTAGCTTTGATCTCATCCGCATCAGAGATCCAATTGGAATCACTATATCCTTCTAATACAGATGGATATCCAGTATAGTGAATTCTGTAATATGTTGTGCCTCTCAAGTAGCGCAACACTCTTTCAAGTGCCTCCCAATGATCATCTCCCGGGTTAGATGTAAACCGGCTTAATTTACTCACCGCAAATGAGATATCAGGTCTTGTGGCACCAGCTAGATACATAAGAGACCCAATAATTTGTGAATATCTCAATTGATCTTTCCCTAACCCTTGATTTTTCCGAAGTTTAACACTCGGATCATATGGTGTTGGGGAAATTTTGCAATTCTCAAAGCCGTACAGGCTCAAAATTTTCTCAGCATAATGGGATTGATGCAAAATGATTCCATCCTCATTCTTGATCAATTTAATATTCAGAATAACATCTGCCTCTCCCAAATCTTTCATATCAAAGCATCGAGATAAGAAAGTTTTGACCTCAAATCAATTACAGTGATGTTAGTCCCAAATATAAGTATGTCATCAACATACAAACACAAAATCACACCTTGACCCCCACCATAACGATAATATACACACTTATCTGCCTCATTAACAGCAAAACCAGCAGATGTCCTTTTAGTGGGGGAGAGTGTAATGTCCCGGAGTTCCAAGAAAGAATCTCGTCTTGGAATTTCGAGAATGTTTCATCTCGGGGTTTTGTTCCGAGTTTCTTTTAGATATTTTCTCGGCTGAGAGAGTGGTCGATCTGCGGGTTGATCTGTGGGGGTGGTTCTCTTTCATCTGGTGTGGGAGAGATAATATAGAGCATCTATATTAATTTTCCCCCCACTTTTCCCACCTAACCCCACTCCTCTCTCTTTTTCTCCCCCAAATCTGTTTGGAGCAAGCAGCCACTTCTCCCCCCCTCTTTTTCGTGTGGGTAGCAGCACCAGCAGCAGCAAGGGCTCCTCCTCTTCTTCCTTGGGCAGCCATGGCCTCCCCCTTGAAGCTCCCCTCCATGGCAACCAAGCAACCGGCACCCTCCCTGCTGCAGCCGGCCCTTTTTCCCCGAGTTGTTCCTCTTCTTCTTCATCCTCCTCCATGGGGGTAAGTAAATTTGAAGCTTGAGCTTGTTCTTGCTGTCCTAGAGAGGTATTTCCTGGTTTCTAGGTGCTCTAGGGTTGCTAGATGTGAAAATTTTGGAGGGAAACCTAGTTCTATTGGAGGGAATGTGTTTCCTGTTTTCGAGCAGAATTCAGCCCTGTTTTGTAGCTCGTTTTTGATGTAGCTATAAGGGTCAAATGCTCAGCCGGCTGTAGAGTTTATTGTAGATATTGTTCTTATGTTTCGTGAGAGTACAAGAATGCGAAAATCCATCAAGCCGTTTAGAAGTTATGCCACTTTTACTGCCGGCTGTACAGATTTGGTTTTGATGGTAGCTGAAATGTTCATCTAACGATTAGACATAGCTGCAGGCCGAATGAGTTTTTCTGGTTGCCTAGAGAAGTGTAGGAAATTTCCTGTAGTTTCCAAAAATGTATTTGTTTGCTTGAGTTGGACTTTCTAATCACGAGTTATGCTGCTTTGAACCTGCTGTCCAGAAAATAGTTTTCTGGAAGTCCAGTTTTTTTGGTTGAGGTTTGGGTGGTGTTTTAGGGGCCTTTGAGGCATCCCCTGATTTGAGGGCTGTGGGGTATTAATATATTGGTCTCCTATGATCATTTTGAGTCCAAACTTTGAATCAACCATTTAAAATTTATGCCCAAATTACTCTCTGCTGTACAAGTTGCGAACTAGTAGTAGATTCAATTTTGTTCGATTGATTTGGGCAAGTTGCAAGCCGAATCAGTCTTTCTATTTGCCTAGACATATCTAGGAAATTTTGTGTAGATGAATACAATGTATTTGTTTGCTTGTTTTTCATTATTTAACCAAAAGTTACGCATTGTTGAAGTAGGCTCCCCGAAACTGCTATTTGTCTGAAATTTCAGAAATGAGGTTTTTCGGGTAGAGTACTCTTTTGAAATCTGGTAGTGATTGGGGAAGAACCAATTTGAATGGGATTGATTTATGGATAGATGGTTGTCTTACGGTCGATTAGAGTCCAAGAACATGAAATTTGGTTCAACCATTAAAAAGTTATGGAAGTTTTACCGAATTCTGTCCAAAGTGCAACTAATAAAAGATTCAATTTTGATCTGTGATTTTGATCAAGATAGAAGCAGAATTTGGATTTAAATTTGCCTAGAGATAATTAGAGCATTCTGAGTAGATGCTTAAATTGTCTTTGTTTGCTCAATTTGGAGTTTTTTAGAAATAGTTATGCTTTGGCAAAGTGGGCTACCCAAACCAGTTTTGCAAGAAAATTCAGATTAAGTGTAAAACTTGATTTAAGGATTACAAGTGTTGTTTTTGGTTGGGTTGGCTATAGTTGGTATGAAATCGATTTCGTAATATTTATTTCAGGGGATGTGGCTTCAAAGGTGGCTTCAACCTCGCGCCACATCGCGTTCTTGAGGTTAAAAGGCAAGTGTATCAACTAGTACGTTGCTAGGGTGTTCTTGCTAATCATGATGTTAGGAGTTGATTCTTGCTAATCCTTATGAATATGTGCATGTTGAAATGAATTTCATGAATTGAGTGGCATGAAATGAGTAAACAGGAAATGTTGGATGAGTATACATGTTATGATAGGAATGAAAGAATTGATTGCTATGTATGAATGCAATTATGTCCATGTGGACACATAGAAGTGATTTTATATGCAATTCAATTGTGTTAATTGCATTTGTGCATTCATAATGGAAGAGGCGACCCATTTTGATGCGGGCCTCTGTGTTCACACGTAGTGAACACGAAAGTCCTACCTCGTAGTCCCGTTCATCGAGGTGAACGGGAACGAGACAAAGAAGAGTAGGCACCTTCCACGGGATGGAAGGGACGTGAGGGTGCACATCGGCGGGTGTGCACTCGGCGATCTGCACGTGCATCGAAAAGAGCATTCATGTGCATTGCATCGCATAGCATTGCTAATGTTTAGTGTGCTAATGGAAATGTGAGGTTTCGAGGAGCAGTCGTGGACTCCTCCCAAAAGTTTAACGAGGTATGTTGTGAAGTAAGAAATAAGGTAAAAGGTATTGATGCAATATTATTGTACTTGTTGTTGATTTAAATGCATTATCAAGTTGATATTGTAATGTTTTGATGCACTTTCTTGAGTTTTCGAACTCACGCTTGTTTGTTTAATGTTTTTTAGGTACCACGAGAGCAGTGCCGGGATGGGAATTTAGCATCACATCACTCCCTTCATCACATTTAATTAATAGTCTGGAAGATTGTCTTGTGGTAGCATGTTTATACTTGTGATTATTGTAATCTTCTTAAGATTGTGTTTATTATATTCTAGAAGGTTACTTTGGATGCTTAGTTGTTGCTTACATGTCATGATGGTTGATTGATGCCATGACATGTTGATTAAATTGTGCTATTATGTTAATTGTGATCTTTTTCCTGCTGAGTGGATGTCCACTTAGCAGGGGACGTCTTGCCGAATTTTTTTTACTAGTTTGGCAACCTCCTAGCATGTTTAGATAGGTTTTGGTAGCACTTTGGGCACGTGAGGTGCTGGGGTGTTACAGTTCGGTTTTTCCTCTCAGCTACCCCCATTTGATTGGGGAGAATATGGTGGTGTAATTTCATGGATTATACCATGTTCAGAACAGAACTGGGAGAATTCATGAGAGATATACTCTCCTCCACGATCAGACTTTAGTCTTTTAATTTTCTTTTCTAGTTGGTTCTCAACCTCGGCCTTATAGATTTTGAAGTAGTTTAAAACTTCATCCTTTGTTTTCAGCAAATACACATAACAATAACGTATTGGATCATCTATAAGAGTTAGAAAGTATCTTTTGCCTCCTTTTGTCAACAATCCATTCATTTCACATAGGTCAAAATGGACAAGATCTAATGGTGCCAAGTTCTTTTCTTCCTGTAATCCTTTAAAGGGTTTTCTAGGTTGTTTTGCATGCACACAAGATTGACACTTTGATCCTTTGACAATATCACATTTTGGAATTAACTCCAATCTGGACATTCGAGCAATGCTATCAAAACCAATATGACAGAATCGAGAGTGCCAAATATCGGCATCACATTTATTCGAACCAATTGCAATATTCATATTATAGCAAGACTCTAGAGTACTTAGGCGGAACAAGCCTCCGCTCTCATAGCCTTTACCAACAAAGTTCCCAAACTTAGACAATACAACTTTATTTGACTCAAATACTAGCTTGTAACCATCCCTGCATAAAAGAGAACCACTAACAAGGTTCTTTTTTATTGTTGGCGCATGCTGCACATTCTTCAAGTGGACAATCTTCCCTGAAGTAAGCTTCAGATCTACCGTGCCAACACCAAGAACAGAAGCATGCGACCCGTTCCCCATTAGGACGGAGGAAGCCCCGGCTGCCTAGTAAGAAGAAAACAAAGAAACATCACAACACATGTGAACATTAGCCCTAGTATCAACCCACCAATCAGTGGTTTGACATGCTGAAAAAACAACAGGAGAATTACCATACCCTCCTAAAGCCGAGGCCTCGCCTATGGTCACGTTGGCATTTTTCTTGCCTTGTTCATTTGTCCTGTTTTTTCGATAGCGACAGTCTTTTGCCATATGACCGTCCTTTTCGCACACAAAACAGGTGATGTTCTTCATGTCCTTTTTCTCAATTTTCTTCTTTTTAAAGCTCGTTGTCTTGTTTGGTTTAGGAACTTTGAAGTTCTTGCCATATGATTTCTTCTCGACGACATTAGCATCATTCTGATTAGTTCTGCTTGGTGCATCTTTTGCTCTTGCCTTTTCTTCCACATCGAGGGCTGCAATGAGATCCTCAACAGAAATCTCTTCCCTCTTGTGCTTTAAGCTAGTGGCAAAATCCCGCCAAGATGAGGGGAGTTTGGCAACAATGCCCGCTGCCACAAACTTAGGAGGCAATGCACAACCCAAGTGCGCAATCTCGCCAACCAAGATGTTGGAGGTCGTGTGCTTGTGCAACAATCGATGAAGCGTCATCCATGCTAAAATCGAAGAATTGTTCGCACACGCGGCTGAATGACCGGCCTCACCTCTGCATACTTACGGTCAAGTGCATCCCACAACTCGATGGCGGATGTGTAGTTCATATACACATCGTAGAGCTGATCTGCCAAAATGGTTAGAAGGCAGCCTAGTGCAGTGTTGTTTGCACTATCAAACTGCATGTACTGCTCAACCGTAAATGGATACAGCGGGTGGATCACCCACCACAGCCCCAATGACATGAGCCAAAACTTGGCCCTTGTCTGCCATCTACGGAAATTTGCACCAGAAAACCTCTCAGGTTTCATAGCATCCGATGGATTAGCCATTGCTGAATCACAAAAATATCGCAAATAAGGTTTCTGGATTGTTGGAAACATGCGCAATATTTTAATTCCGGATTTTATATTGAGGCAAATACTACAGATAAATAGTGATGCACACAGAAAATCTAATAGCAGGCCACACATTGTACTTCCAAACATGTATACTTCAAGAATACGATCAAGTTGAACGATCGCTAATGACTTACAGTTGGGCTTGATGAAGAACAGAACGATGCGCAGAAGAGGTCGTGGAAGAAGTCGACGTCGAGGAAGCAGCGCAGGAGCGGTCGCGCAGTTGCGCTGCCCAGAAACCTTATTGCCGCCCCGTGCAGGTGATCTCTGCAGCAATGGCTCGGAGATACCGCTCACCCTCCTTCACGGTGTACGCCGAGGAGGAAGGCCAGCGAGGTTCAACAGCTCAACACAACAGTACAGTTCTCACAGGAGGAAGGAAAGAATGGAATTGGAAAATTCAGTACTTTGGCCTGGACGTCTCCAGGTCTTATATAGCCTTTAACCAGTAACTGTCTCCATTACTCACTAGTAAATCGACAAAGACTAAGCACCGTAATCGACCGAATTTAAACAGGCTTAATGCACTGGTAACTGCTAATTCAAACAAAATAATGGTAATTATGCAGTCACAAGTCACGCGGATTTTCACACGAAAATACGCGAATACGCGCGCGTGCGTGTATGTGTTTAGCCAGTATTCACCATATGCCATCCCCATGCCAAGTGCCACATTAATCAAGAGGTGAGAAAGACTCCACCTTTTAAATTGCCCTTCCTCCACTTGGTTAGGCAATATGGTACTAAATCATGCATGCTATGGAATTAAAGGAAATGAGCCATGGGCCAATTTCTAACAGCGACAACAGAGATGCCCAAAAGTGTGGAATGGAGACCGAAGAGTACATGCTCATCGACATCGAGCGCACACACTAAGCCGACGCTCCACTGCGTCGCTCGCTGAGCGTGCTCATAACGCTGTGCACGGTCGTCTTCCTGCTTCGCTCACATAACCATTGACACTACCACATTAGACATATGCTGCCATAGAACGCGTGAACAATCTCGACGTTGGGAAGTAGCTAGTATGTATGCATATTGTTACTGTGTTTTTTTTCTTATAAGGGAATCTCACTTTGGGGTGTAAGGTTTGCTTTCTTGTACGGCCCTTTGGCCGCTACACTGTGTTATCTATCCGTGTAAACTTCTTTATATCCTGTCTCGCTGTACTCGTATAACTCACGTGTTGCTCCCAGGCTATGCGCCTCCTACACGGATTGTTTTTGACATGTAGTTTGTGTGCGTCTCGCACGCTCGTGTAACTCGTGTGTTGCTTCCAGGCTACACGGTCTCCTCGATCTGTAGTTTGCGTGCGTCTCGCATGCTTGCGCTGTCTCTTATTTCAAAAAACAACCCGACAAAATACTTTGATCTTCCACAAATAAATTATTTCATCATAAATATTATTATTAAATTAATCATATATATAGAGAGAGAGAGTAAATAGAATTAACAAATTACAAGCTAAATTGTGCCACATGGGAAGACTACTATGTACTTCAGAAGCAATATCCTCTAGCTGTCATTTCGAACCAGCCTTCAGCTCCAGGGGCGGGAAGTGCCGCACCTCCATCACCTGCAACTACGGCGTCGGCGGTGGACACAGGATGATCATTGTGTTGCGTGAGTTGCCGTCTGTGCTCAGCAGATGGGTGTATGAATAGCATAGTTAGCAGGAGAGCGGGTAATCGTGTACATAACTAGGAAAATAAGCGCCGCGCATGCCGCGCACACTTGAACGGGAAAACAATTTGTGTTTTTTTCGGAGAAAAAATGGACCATAAAAATATTTTTTCCGGCAAAAGCGAGAAAAAACGGGACACAGAAACAATTTTTCGAGGAAAAACGGTAAAAAAAATTTCCGGAGAAAAACGGACCACGAAAACAGTTTTTCCGGGGAAAACACTGCGCGCATGAACGGAAAACAGAGAAAAAATGGACAACGAAAACATTTTTTCGGGAAAAGCGAGGAAAAACGGAACAAAAAACATTTTTTTTTCCGGAAAAAACGGGAAAAAAATTTCCGAAGGAAAAACGGACCATGAAAACATTTCCCCCCATAAAAACGAGAAAAAATGGACCACGAAAATATTTTTTCCGGGAAAAAACGGACCACGAAAATATTTTTTTTTCAGAAAAACGAGGAAAAACGGAACACAAAATAAATTTTTCTGGGAAAAACGGAAAAGTTTTTTTCCCGAAGGAAAAATGGACCACGAAAACATTTTTCCCGGGAAAAACGAGAAAAAATGATCACAAAAATATTTTTCGCGGGAAAAATAGAGAAAAGACCTGAACGTAAGGAACGGGACCTGTTCGCAATTTCTTTGGACCTGATCGCTATTCTGAATAATTAGAAAAGGGCTCATTCACTATTTGTATTTAACGGAAGTTTTTTCTAGCAAATTAACGAACGAGGGACTTAAACGCAGTATCGACACGATTTTCTTTCCCTCATAGGAAATTGCAAAGGACATCTTCGTAATTTGGAAGGACCTATTCGTGATTTGGAGAAATGGAGGAGCTATTTCGCAAAATCGCCGGGCAACACGTGGGGAGGCTCCCAGCTAGGAAACCTCCCGATTGTAATAGGTTGGATATATATATATATATATATATATATATATATATATATATATATATATATATTTGGCATTCTCTGATCTAGGGAGTGTTATGATAGTGGAGGTAGGGTTCAAATTCTCGTCGAAATCCCATGAAATTTGGGCGAAATTTTGGTTTTCGACCCCCCCGAGTTCATAATCCCGGCGAAATTAAAAAAAACCCTAAAAAACTTTAAAAGTGCTACAGTATCTTATAATTTCGACGAGATTTCGGTGAAATGGACCGAAATCTCGATTTTTTGATCGAAATTTGTCCAAAATTTGACCGGATTGGATTCCTCGAATCATTTTCCAGGTCTGACCAAAATTTCAAAAAAATTTGACATCGTTTGAACCATTTTCCGTTCAGTTGAATTTTACCGAGATCTCAGGTATTTGAGACGGAATTTCGGTATTTGGAACGAAATCTCAGAAATTTCGGTTAAAAAAACCGGATTTAAATTTTGGTTTTTGAATTCCATTCGGATTTTATCCGAAATAACGAGTTCTCGCCGAAAAATCGAATTTCGGCCGACGACGGGTTTTAACCTAAAACGAAATTTTGAACCGGAGGTCGCAACAACCATCCTTGCGGGCTAGCGACTACTTGGCTAAATGATATCCAAGCCCGCCAACCCACAAATCCAAGTGGGCCGAAGAAGCGAGACCCAAGTAGCCCACCCCCGCAATGTTTGCTCCGCCTCTCTCTCCCTCTCTATCTCGCCACTTCCGTCCGTGTAGCGACCGAGGCGAACCCTAAGCGAGATTAGACCACCGACCCCCCAATCTCTGGAGGAGGACGACGGCGACGAGATGCTGAGGGTTGCGGGGAGGAGGCTCTCGTCTTCCTTCTCCTGGCGCCCCGCTGCGGGGGCCAGGGGGCCGCTCGCGGGCGCCGGCACCCCGGGGGGACACGACGACGGCTCGCCCCGCGGGCGCGTCCAGCCGCGCTTCTCCATCGAGTCGCCCTTCTTCGTCGCCGCCAGAGGTAACGCGCGGTTCTTCTACCTCCGCTCTGCTTCGTCTTCTCTCCCTGATCTGTGCCCGCGTCCTTAGATTTCGCTTGATCCTTGATGCCAGAATCATCGTTTAGGTGCTCGCCTTTGGTTGATCTCGCAGGCGCTGCAATTTTTACTCGTCAGGATTCCTACTAGTGCCAATTGGGGTTCTGCGCTTGGCTGTGTTATTGTTGTTTGCCTTGTCGGTGTAATGATCGTTCTAGCATGGTTCGGTCGGTCGGTCCCGTAGATGACATTGTTTCATGCAAAGTGAAGAGACTATAGGTATTATATTTGCGTGTTGGCTCGACGATTGAGTAATTCTGTGCTCGGTGCGCTTGTATTATTTGTGCTTTGTGGAAGTAGTTGGTATTATCTGCATAGAAGTATGCCCTTGTGCTTTTAGTATTGTGCACAAAGAATGTTTTTCTTTTTTAAAGCATCAACCCTTTGTGATGTGTACCACCAGAACATCATTCGGAGCTAACATGTAGCAACTCAAATGAATGAGCAAATGTGCTGTACCTGGGTAGTTGATAATGAAATGGATTGCTAACATAGTAACATGATGATGCTGTGTTCCAACATCAGTTGGAGCATGCAACTAGAAAGGGAGAGGCATTTCCAGATCATATTTTTCTCCAAAAATTTTTTTTGTCCTTAAGTATGTAAGAATTCCTAGCATCGGAAGTAATCTACTGTATTACTACATTTAGGCACTCTTGTTTAGCCTACTTTTACCTGTTGGATGGCTTCTATTGTTTCCTAATGTTTCTGTAGAGGTCTACATCTGGTTGTGTAATGCATGATATCCATCTTTTCGTCAATTTCCTTGTGCCATGTACTTGAGGGTGAAAACGGATCAGATACAAATGGATAATAGCTCTACCATATTTGTTTTCATATTTTTTTCTCGGATGTGGATACGGATACGGATAGTCCGGATATGAATACAAATACGGATAATGTCGAATACATATATGGATCGAATACGAATAGAATCGAATCGGATATGGTTACGAATATTTATTGGAATATGATAACCCTTTAGATTGTACATAAAAAAATCAACGAAAACACATTATTGAAAATTGAACAAATGTAAGCATTTCCATTCACTTAGACAATAGTTAGATGCGATGTCACAAACAAAATTACGTAAGACTTAATTCATCACACACATATGATTAGCTCATCATACATGTAGATCAAAACACAAAATGAAGGTGATCCTTGCTGAGAGATACAAATGGAAGCAAACGCAAAATACACTAAAAGTTTGATAATACTTAGATACCGTGTCTCTAGAAAAAGTATATAACACTTACATATAATAATAAATTATGTATTATGAGTTTTTATGCATTTTTAGCTACTTATTTAAAATATTTTTCTGTTAAGGACAGCAGTATTTGAATTTTTGAGAAAAATTAAAATCTGATAAAATCTTGAAAATATTTTTTTTAAAATGATAGATTGTGTCAGGAACTTTCCCAAAAAAAATTCATAATTTTTGGAGCTAGTTTGCCAATTTTAATAATTGAAACTTAATTTGTTGATTAATTAAATTAGAAAACGATTTTAAAAATCAAAAACCTTTTTGGCTAAAAGAGTAACCTTGGCCCAGCCCATATGCATATCCGGATATCCGACCCATCAATATCCAGATTATCCAAATTCGTATCCGTATCCAATAAATAGTGAGCTATCGAATCTTATATCCGTATCTGATCTGATACTATCCGACAAATATCCGATCTGACAGAATCCGTATCCGAAAATTATCCGGATCGGTCGGAAACTATCCGATCCGTTGTCATCCCTATGTACTTATGTTGCATTTGATGATTTACTCAGTCAATGTTCTGATAAACTGCAATTTAGTTTATTTGTTCGACTGTACCTGCTGCTGAAGACCATAACAGTGGACACTGTCACAGAGTCATAATCAATTATGATTGCTTGTTTTAAACATATTCTCTACAAATACTGTTAGTGCACAGCCTGCATACATGTAATCATATGCTGAGTGTTATTTAAGAAACAGTATTACACCAAATTAATGGATTATTCAAATAACAGTACTTAATTTCAACTCCACAGGAGAAGAGAACCACTTGTATAATGAATTTTTTAGCTTGTGCATTGAAATACCTGCTAAGATGATATTATTGCTACCATAGCCAACTCCTGCTGGTACTCTTACTGTTATTTATTGATGTCTGAAGATGGGCTCTGGTAGTAGTACACTGTTATTTATTGTTAAATATAATTCTCATGCAGGTTTTTCTTCGATGGATACACTTGTTCCAAGGAATCAAGATGCTCTGTTGGCTGAACTCCCGGCAACTGTGGCTGCAGTGAAGAGCCCCAACTCAAAAGTGCTTTATGACGAGTACAACCATGAGAGATATCCTCCTGGAGATCCCAGCAAGAGAGCCTTCGCATACTTTGTTCTGAGTGGTGGGAGATTCATATATGCATCACTGCTGCGTCTCCTCATCCTGAAGTTTGTCCTGAGTATGTCAGCAAGTAAAGATGTTCTTGCGCTTGCTTCCCTTGAGGTCGATCTGTCCAGCATTGAACCTGGCACCACGGTGACTGTGAAATGGCGGGGAAAGCCAGTCTTCATCAGGCGACGGACGGAGGATGACATCAAGCTGGCCAATAGCGTGGATGTTGCATCCCTCCGCCACCCGCAGCAGGACGTGGAGCGTGTAAAAAACCCTGAGTGGCTAGTGGTTATCGGTGTCTGCACACATCTTGGTTGCATTCCTCTCCCCAACGCCGGTGACTTTGGCGGCTGGTTCTGCCCATGCCACGGTTCCCACTATGACATATCCGGAAGAATCCGCAAGGGCCCTGCCCCGTTCAACCTAGAGGTCCCCACCTACGCTTTCCTGGAGGAGAACAAGCTACTCATAGGCTAAGAACCTCGGACTATTATCTATCTTCTTCAGTGGGGTGAATCCCTTCTGTGCTCTTATTTTGTTTTCTGTTTGTTTAGAAATTTTTGTTCCATGAGGATCGTTGCCATGATCGAGTGTTTTCTGCCAAAGTGCATTTTGGAGTACAAAATAATCTGCTAGACTGCTGCTATGGTGCTTCTGAAATGGTTGGAAGTTGGAAGTTTTATTTTCTGGGATACCTCTTTTGGCCATTTTCCCATGTGATGGATAAGCAGGCAGTCCGGTCTTACTGTTCTTCCATCAGTAATGTTATTTGCCGGTAATCCTTAGGGCATCTTAGGGCATGTACAATGGTTATATTTAGCGTTCTATAAGAGATGACACGTAGGATTTTAAATGACGTGGAGGAGAGAGAAGACTGTTGTCTACTATTTAATAGACAGTTTTACATTTTGTGTACCATTGTATAGACAGTCTGTTAATTGAATGAGAGACCACTATAGACAACTCTATAGACGATCCATTGTATGAATTTTTTTTAGTGCTGTCTGTAGATGATGTGGAGCTAGATTATAGACAGCTACCATCTATACCATTGTACATGCCCTTAGCATTTTCAGAGTTTTGATGTGAGTGTGCCTTGATTGCTGGCCATGGTGCTGCACTTGGCAGCTGGTGGTACGGTGTTAGAGCCTACCTGGCGGTAAGACAAGCCAGTATTACCGGGCCCACCGGCCAATGGCTGCGCCGCGCGAGTGTTTTACTGTAGTAGCACCTTACGTTTTTTCCCCCTCCAAAACTAGCTTGCGATAAAAATTACAAAAATGACCCTCTAATTGAGCTTGAAAGATTCGGTAAGAGACGTGTGTCACTGCGGTCTAGTACGCATGGGGCGGGTGTGTGCAGTGATGCGGTCGAGCAGCGCGGAAACTCTTCTACCGTGAATGAGGAGCGACAGTAGGGATGGGTCAGGAGGCCATATTTGCAAATAAATACATGTGGATACTAGATTTGCAAAAAATAAAGCATAGGGGCTAGATAAGCGATGACTTCAGATCGTCGACATGGTCATTCACAGGTGTGTCTAGTGTAGCTTATGCGGATGATCAATACTACAGGCTGTAGCATAGCGTGTTATAGTAGTCCGTAGGTTTAACAATACTGTTTCGAATTCGGATTTCGATAACCTAGTGGTATCGAAATTCGCAAAAAAAACACTCGAAACTTGCTCAAAATTAAATGACTCGAAAGTCAAATGAATTTAAAATATGGTCAAACCATCGAGCAATTTTTAAACGAAATAGACAAAAACCACTAGAAAAGACTCAATTTTTGAGTGGTTTTTTTTGCCAAAAACCGATGACAGTTGAAAAAATAGAAAAATTGTTAAAAAAAAAAGGAACAACTGCAAAAAAAATATTGTAAAATTTGTAAAGGGCTATTAAAGACCAAAAAAATAGGAAAAATGTAAGAAATATATATAAAAAAAAGTATGGGGAAATACAAAAAAATATCGGAATGATCTTTCTTAAATATGAAAAAATTTCAACATAATATTTACTATATTTTAGACAATTGCAAGTTGTAAATTTAATCTTTTATTTCAATACTACTTATATATCATTCCAACAAGTGCAAAAATAGGAATTCGCATAATAACATACTAATATCATTCATATATCAACACCATTTACATTTCAATACATTACAGAAATTGCTTGTGTAAATAATTTTCAAGAAATTGTTTGTGTCAAATTGCATGTTGTACAATAAAATAACTACAGAATATAACTAGTGGTACAGAGTACAACTTCCATACTTAAGTTTTGGTAGTTTATGCATGCATACAATAAGAAGTAAGCTTTTCAATATTGGATAATATTAACATATTAAAATATACCATAGAAAAAAAAATTTGTGCATACAAATATCGCTACTTAAACAAATAGTACCATTATCGGGTGCTATCCATTGGTACTAAATATACTTCAACAAATATTGCTACTAAATATAATTCAACAAATATTGCTACTAAAAAATTAAATGGCTCAAAAACATTTTCAAACTTTATTTTTTTTTTAAAAAAAATATTCACGCTAGAGGTCATAAAGCTATTAATACAAATTTAAATTATTTTTTTTTGAATTTTTTTTGAATTTTTGAATTTGAATTTGAACTTGACTGGTAAATCGATCGGTATCGCTTTTTAAATCGGAACGATACGGACGATTTTAAAGGTTTTTAAGCTGTTTTGAACGATTTTTGAAACCTGGTTGCCCGTGTCCTCGTGGAGAAAAGAAAACAGAACACTACAGGCAAGGCACAGCTAGACGGGGGAGATCCGCTAGGGACCAAGCACTCATTATGAAATATTCCTTCTCTAGTCCCACATGTGATTTTTTTTTTACAAATTTAGTATTCTTTTATGTGTAATTATAAAAATAGCTATATTCTTAACCACAAAAATATACGCTCCCACACCGTAGAAATTCTTATCGTGCTCCCTGACTTAACACGTATTACCTAGAAAAATTGGTATGAAACTAGAAAAGTGATGACTCCACCAGTGATCAGCCTCAGACGGCATAATCAAGTGGTTTTGGTTTTCTTAACAAGGGAGCCTTGCAGTGGCAGGAAGAAAGATGACGCGTACGAACCATATTTATTTCTCTCCTGTACACACGGCAATTTGTACGGCCTCTACGCTGTCGTCCTTGTTTGTTTGCGTTGTGGCAGCTTCATATGCGTGCAGCGTGCACGGTGCACACAGTTATGATCACCTGATCTTTACTAGAAATGGTCTAAATCACAGACCCTGGAGTGGTGTTCCAAGTTTTTTTTCCCCGTCAAACGACAAGAAGTGTTGCGGTGCACAGTGTTTTGACGTTCGCTCTCTGCTCCGTTGCATGGTAGTTTTGACGAGATCGATGGCTTCTATAACACCTTTGAGATGGCAAGGCACATGTATGCAGTAGTTGCTACAGTGTCGAACTGGTTCTTTTCAAGACGACATAAAGAAAAAATGATTCCGAGTTTTCCTTTCCGGTCCGAGATCCTCCTGTGTTGCGCATAGCAAAAACAGAATGGCTAATCTCGTGTCGAACTAGGCTATCACTCGAACCGCACGGAGCGAAGGGAACTCGTCAAATGTCTACTCGCGTCGTAGTTGACGGTTCAGCTGAAGGAAGGCGTCAACAATGCTAGCGCCGCCAAGCGTGTACTACTACTAATAAATAAAATAAAATAAGCACAAAATTGGATAAATCGTGACATCAGTTAACCAAACTGATTCAGTTAGGATGTGTTTGGTTGGTAGGATGAGGTTGAATGGGATGAGATGGTTCTATACTATTTGATTTTATTATTTTGGATGAATGGAATAGTTCAGTATCTATAGAGAATATTTTTTAAATTTGTAACCCACCATTTAAGATGAGATGGTTCCATCCAAACAACCAAATACTTAGATAGTTTTTTTTCTTAAACTATGTTATACATATACCATTTAGTGCAAACAATCAAACACATCCTTAAGGTTTTGCAGCCATGCCGAATCTTTAAAGCAACTAAATCGATTCTACTTGATCTCCCTTTCTTCGTCTACTTATAACGTAAAAATACGATAATACAGGTGCGCGACCGTGTGCGCGTGTCGTCGTGGCATAGCCACTTAATGGAGAGGATAGACTTAGGGTGTGTTTTTGGTTGATGGGATGAAGTTGAATGGGATGGGATGGTCTGTACCATTTGGTTCTATTATTTTGGGTGAATCAAATGGTTTATCATTTATAGGGAATATTCCTTAAATTTGTATCACTTGATACAGGATGGAATGGTTACATTCAAGCAACCAAACATATGAATGACTTTTTTTTAAACTATTCATACATGTATTACTTGGTATAAATAACCAAACATATCCTTATTGTACGCTTATCTTTCGTACACGCTCATACATACAGATGCTGCTCAATATATAGGTCAAGCGGACGGATGCCGTGACTATCTGATACTTTGTTCATTGTGTCTTAAACTGAACGTCCGATTTGTGTTAATTCTAACCACTGCGATATATACGACCACATTAATAAAATACGATCCATGTTACATAAGTTTTGGAGACATTTTAATAAAATTGTCTCTAGCTACTATATGTGCTAGCAGCTCGCAGTTTTTAGCTGATAGTAATTACTAGGCCGTAAGCGTGGCGCACGCCGCGCGCGTGAATGAAAAATGACTTTGCGTTTTTTTCGGGTAAGAAAATAGACTTAGACATATCTTCAAAATTTTTGAAGGCTCGAGAAACCAAAGATACTGAGCCGTGTGCGTGAATGGAACACGAATTTCCGTTTGATTTTTTTGTAAAAATGGGCCATGAAAACATTTTTCTGGGCTCTGGAGAAAAAACGGACAACAAAAATATTTTTTCTGGCAAAAATGGAGGACGGACGAATGAAAAACGGGTTTGTGTTTTTTTTAAGAAAAAATAGACCACGAAAACACAAAAGCGGTGCACGCTGCGTGCGCGTACGAAAAACAGATTTGTGTGTTTTTTTTAGAAAAAATAGACCACGGAAATATTTTTCCCAGGATCCGAAGAAAAAAGAACTATGAAAATATTTTTTCATCAAAAACGAAGAAAAGATGAACAAAAAACGAATTTTCGTTTTTTTAGAAGAAAAAATGGACCACAAAAACGTTTTTCCCAGGGTTTGGAGAAAAAACAGACGACGAAAACATTTTTTCCAACAAAAAAAGAGAAACAACGAACGAAAAACGAATTTGCAATTTTTTTTTGAGGAAAAAGGTCAATGAAAACATTTTTTTCATGCTCCGAAAAAAAAACGGACAACGAAAATATTTTTTTCCAACAAAAATGGAGAAACGACAAACAAAAAATGAATTTACATTTTTTTTAAGGAAAAACGGCCATCGAAAATATTTTCCCCATGCTCCGGAGAAAAAACGGACCACGAAAATATTTTTTTTGGGCAAAAGGGAGAAAGGACCTGAACGTAAAGACCGGGGACTTATTTGTTATATTTTTGGACCTGATCGCTATCCTGAAAAATTAGAAAAAAAACTCGTTCGCGATTTATTTAACGGGAGGCTCTTTCCGTAAAACGGCGAACGGGGACCTAAACGCGAACCGGAAAAAAATTTCTTCCCCTAACATAAAATTGCAAAGGACCTATTCGTAAATTCGCAGAGACCTATCCATAATTCGGAAAAAACATGAGTGTCTTTTCGCAATACGGCAGGAGGACACGTGGGCGTGGGCTCTGAGGCGCTTCCTCCCATCTTTATATCCGGTGGGATATATATCTCGAAATTTTTTTTTAAATATACTATATTTTTTTTTAAATTGCAGAAATAAATGTCAGTCGCAAGAAATTTCAGTTTTATACGTCTGTCGCCTGTCCATCGGGCGATATAAACCTGTCGCCCGATGGACGGGCGACAGGAGACCTTTCGTGTTTTCTGTCACACGTTAGACGGGCGACAGCCTTATGTCGCCCGATGAACAGGCGACAGATTAAAAATCCCCCGTTGGACGGGCGACATTATTGTTGTCGCCCGTCCATAGGGCGACATATACCATTTTTGATATTTTTGTTAGTTTTTATGAGAATTTTTTTTAAAAATATATTATATTTTATTCCAAATTGCAGAAATAAATGTCGCAAGAAATTTCAGTTTTATACGTCTGTCGCAAGAAATTTTCGCTTTTATGATCTAGAAAAAATAATGTATAAATTATTAAGTAAGGAAAATAGGAATCACAATAACCCTAAGATTGTCAACGATAACTTCTAACCCTTTTCGGCAGCCCGTAAAATATTTGGTCAAAGTGTCAAAATTATTGCAAGCATTGGGAATAGCAGAATTTTTTTTAAATAATATTATTTTAATCAAAATTTACAGAAATAATATGCCGAAAAAAAAATAGCAAAACTACCCCCATGTGTCCATTTGAATTGGCGACAGGGTCGAGTTTGCCCCTTGTCGCCAATTCAAATGGCGACACCCCCCTGTCGCCAATTGAAATGGACATAGGAGGGCAAACTCATAACAGTATATATAATATAAAGTAATAAAACTGAGGTAAACTAATAAAAGTTACACAGTATTCTGGGCATGTATTCTGGTTGAGACTGTCAGTTGAGAAGCCATTTCGATGCGAGCATGAGAAAAGACAGTATTCTAGTTTTGAGGTGGCCCATCTCCACTCCTGCTCAACTCGTAATTATTTTTTGAAGACTTCGTGTAGTTATCTTCAAAGATGTGAAATATATGTACGGTACACTGTACTGATAGATGGGGAGCAATAAGAATGTACTGAATTGCATACGGCTTAAAAATGCTAAACAACAATGGCATATACGGCACACTCTACCGAGTATACGGGACTAAACATAACATGCCTTAAGGAGAGGAAACAGCAATAAGGGCCCTTCTCTGACACTTTACTGAGTGCAACGAGGATATTTTCCCTTACGCAACTTTTCAGCTCCTGCCGCTCTGGCCCTAGCTGCCCTCTCACGCTTTCTCTCGCACTCAGCCTCCCTCTCCATTTGCATGGCGGCTGCTCGGCCTCCTCTGTGCATGCATATGTTCCAAATCTTTGTTGGCGCTTCTCCTCCTCATCCTGCTCACACCACTGCTGCTCCACGATAGCCCTCTGATGCGAGTACTCCCGATTCCGCCTCCTCTCCATCTCGGGAGTTTGTTCCGCGTCGTAGAATCGGATGAACTCGCACAGTGGAGGCTGCAATTAGTCACATCACACGGTGTTACAACATGTATGAATTGGGAGCAGCACCAAATGTGAGTATGAACATACCGGGCTTCTCCGCCGCATCCGCATCCCCAGCGTTGGCTCGGAGTCGTGGTTGCGGCAGCTCCAGTACCTCATACCGTAAGTGTATGAGTTGTCTACAGACTGCCGGAAGCGGCAAGGATCCCCGCATAGGCACATGGGGACCTCCGTGCCTTCGGGGAATGTTTCGACAACGTTGTGCCTTGGGGGCGAGGGGAACTCCATTGGTGCTGCTCGTTTGGGTTGGCGGTGATGGTTCTCTTTGTTGTATTGGAGCAGTGGTTTGGTCGATGCAACGCTGCGAAGGCAGGAAGGGGGTTAAATAGCCAGATAGAGCGACAGACTTGAAGCTTCAAAGGAATCCGCGAGCATCGGATTCCTTTGCAGCTCTGCCTGTGCTTGATACCGACATATGCACGCAGCTTTGTATCTTGGAGGGAGGTGCCAGTAAAGCTTTGCCAGCTATGCTTTGACGGGACGACTCAGGCAATATCTGGCACACATGCATTTGACATGACATTTCGGACAGGAACTGACTGACATGATTATGACATGATATGTCCTACAGGCTTTGCCAGCAATGCTTTCACAGGACGTATCAGGCAGCCTTTGCTTGGATTATAAAATGCAACTGAATGGGATGAGAAAACTCATGGTGTATGGACTAAGTGCTAATATCATTGTTTGTTTATAATAATCACTGCAGTGGTAAGCGTGCGTTTGCTACGGTTTGTTGTTTGTTTTTGTTGTCATTGTTTGTTTATAATAATCACTGCAGTTTTTAAAAATTGAAAATTCGTTCTTCCTTGTATTGTTTGGTGTGCAACAAATCTGATGACAAATCTGAGTTACCAAGAAGCATGACATTCATATTACAAAGTATAATAGGGAGAACAACTACAACAGCATTTCTTGTGAATAAGAACTAACATACAAATGGATGCAAGGTTGAGCGGCTTTAGAACTTTCCAGAATCATCACTATCATAGAATTCAACACCCTCTTCTTCGAAAAACTCCCAACAGTCACGTTTGTAGTCTTCAACCTCGTGGTTATCTTGTACGGCGTGCTCAAGGAAGCGATCATACGCTTCACAGTTTTCTTTTTGTTCAGGCCGAACTCCCTCTCTTTGCGGTAATTCTCGTACCGTTAGCCTGTTAAGTTCCTGCGCGAGATCCGTCCTCTGCTCTACCATTGGAAGCGTCCTGTTTAAAGATGTCGGTGTATTTATACCGTCTGCCCACTGCTGATATTGGCATCCGGTAGACTACACGACAGTGTAAGCATGGCTATTTAAAACTGGAGCAAGAGAATAATCATCGAAATACATTTAGACGTACAAAGAAATTTGGGCATCTATAGAACGCTCGTCCATTATTTGGCGCAGTGGTGGAGTAGCAGGTTTGAGCATCCACATGGCAGTTAGGGCAAATTACTCGCCCTGCATTGGCAACCACTGAGCTCGACGCCTTCGACATGGCTTTGACAGAACCGACGAACACTTAAGTCGGTATCTACACGAAGCAAAAACATCAATAAGAAGCATAAAAAGTACAAAATAATGTGTACTGAACCAAGAACACAACAATGTGACTCACCGTACAAAATAACTTTTGTAAATAATACCTGTGGAACAAGACGCCAAAATAAAATATTGGAAAAAAGGAAAGCTAAACTACCAGTTCTCCTCTTTGCGCTCTGGGTTTTCTCAACAATCCAAACTTTATGAACTCGGAACAATGTATCGCTTTTGCCTGATAGAAGTGCAGGCGGCCTTGTAATTTATAGGCAGGGAGCGAGGGAGAAACGAGACAGCTGGCGGCACATCACCGTGCGGGGCGAGGGGCCAAGACGTAAAAATCAAGACGTGGCGGCGCTTGCAGGCGCTGTGGGGGTCTGGCCGCACTGGCGATGGCTTGGGAGTGGCCACCAGTTGGCGGAGCATTAGCGCGCGAGGTGGGGGCCTGGCTGAACAGTAACATTGCAAAACCGCGGCTTCCCGTCGCGGTATTTTTTTCATTTTGAAATTCGAATTTCTGCGGTCCCCGACAGGAAAGAAAGAATCCAGGAGCATCGGATTCCCTTGCAACTGTGGCTGTGCTTGATATCGACAGATGCATGCAGCTTTTACAGCTTTACAGATGACACCGACGGGTCCTGGATGTGGAGTACACATCTTTGCAGATGACATCGACGGGTCATGGCAGTGGAGTACACAGCTTTGCAGATGCAATCTAGGCTGGCTTTCATGGCTCAATAGGAAAGAAAAGGACTACATGGTTTGTGCGCGACTATAAAACTTAGGGTTATTGGGCGTTGAGAGTTTATACGGACTACCATATTACGTAAAAATATCTCAGTTACAGCTCTCTTCGCATATAAACTCTCAACGCCCAACAACCCTAAGTATTATATTCGCGCACGAACCCTAACGATGAAGGATTTTCGCCCGTAGAGAAATGCTTCGCAGCTTTGCATGTGAAGGGACATGACCTGGCTATGGCGATGACTTTACACCGAATCTCTAGTAGTCGGCTGAAGGCTAGGTCATGCGACTTTACGTAGATGAAAAAGATGATATGACAAAACCTGGAAAAGGTGATAAGACAAAAGCTTGAAAAGGTGAAATGACAAAAGTGGAAAAGGTGATATGACAAAAGTGAAAAAGATGACATGACAAAAGCTGGAAAAGGTGATATGACAAAAGCTTCAAAAGGTCATATAACAAAAGCTGAAAAAGATAATATGACAAAAGCCGAAAAGCGGATGTAAATATGTAATGAACCACGTAATATGAGAAAGTACACAAAATAGATGGTATTACATAACATAGTACCAACAATCACCGCCCTAATCGAAGCGCCAACCAAAATAAACAAAAATTACAAACATTTGAAACATAAAGAAACTAGTGCCGGCCCCTCTTGGGCGCCTCCTCAGTGTGTAGTCCTCCTCCGGATCGACCTCGGGAGTACGTCAGGTCGTCGTCGGTGAGTGGGCCCTCCGTGGTCTCGCTTGGAGGTGTGGCGTGCACCAGTCGGTCACCTGCACTGGTGGTGGGGGTGTCACGGTGCGCGTCGGTCCAACTGCGTCGGTGGAGGTGGCGGCACCAACGACCGGTGTCATTTGGAGGTGGCGACACCCACTGCGACGACCGAGGCTGGGTCGCTGGAGGTGGCGACACCCACTGCGACGACCCAGCCTGGGTCGGTGGAGGTGGCGACACCCACTGCGACGGCCCAGGCTGCGTCGGTCGTGGCGCCCACTGCTGTTGTGCGGTACCAAGCTGAACTGGGGGTGGATCAACGAGGTACCTCGACACGGTGTCGTCCTCGTAGTCCTCAAGATCATCACCCCGCCCGTCGTAGTCATCAGCAACAGTCGGCAACCACGGTGCGCTGACACCTGCAGGACCTCCAGCACCTGCACGAAGGGAAGAAATGTTAAGACCAGTGACTTGGTGAGTGCAAAGCATTATCGGGACCCCGAATTTGCAAATCCGGACCCTCTGTGTATTCAGCACTAGTCCAGGAACGCGCTAGTGCACACAGTCTTAACATTGGTAAATATCACAATCATACCATTCGATACTAATAAAGTACTTTTATTTAAATAACCAAACTGGTTACTCGACCTTATGGTCAAGTCACAAATGTACGCCTCGCAGGGCGAAACTTATTAAGAGAGAAATAGTAGTAGCGGAAAAATAAGATAACATTGTGGCGCCATCCAGTATACCACAGGCAACTGACTGGGCTTGCTCCCTAAGTAGACGGTTCCTCTTGGAGCTCCACCTCCAAAGCTGGTGTAGTCTCCTCTTCAACTGGTATTGTATTGTGGCAAGGGTGAGTACTTGGTACTCAGCAAGTCATGCACAGAATGCAAGCTAATATACTACATGCATGGCTTGGTACAAAGGAATAGCTCAAGGTATATTTGCAAAGAGAACAAAGATTTGACAAATAACATAAGTAGATTCGAAAGCAGTAAGTATAGCATAATTAACTTTTCAAGGAGTTTAATAAACATCTTTCCCATCCTAATCCACATTTCCATTATCATCATTATTAATCCAACCCAACCTTTCAGATCCAAGTTATTTTTGAGAAAATCTAACCCTTGACTGTAATTCCCGAGCGATGTCCAATACCGCGGACACGGCTATTCGAATAGATTGTACACTCTGCAGAGGTTATGCACTTTACCCACAAGATCTGATCAAACACCACAAAGGCGAGTTCAGTAACAAAGTCTTTGGAAACTTCTAACAATACAAGTGGTCCTCCGGTTATTGCACACTAACCCTTCCCTTAGCTAAGGCGAAGTTTAGGCCAATCAACCGTTAGATGGGTACTGGCCTCGGCCAGATGCGCTCCCCGTACAACTTACACAAAGGGTGTAGTTGACCTCCGAGGTCCCACAGGTATGTTATTAGCAACTTAGTCAACTAGGTCCGTCCCATTACGGACATGTGGTTGCACGTTAGACCCAGTTCAAAGGCTTGCAAGGTTAAGTCCTTAGGGTGACCAGGGCAAGACTACAGAAGAACCAAATCAACATCCCCAATGCCACACTGGCCCACCTGATTATTCTTGCCACATGCCCTGGTCGAAAAACTATTTATCAAACCCAGTTGATTACCATGCACCACGTGCCATCAACATCACATGATACCTTTCCAAAACAGGTTCAATATATCATTAAGTCAATATTAACATTTGATTGTCCAAAATCATGCCATGAGCACGAAAGTGTGTCTAAGCAGTATACTACAACGGTCTAAAACCCATGTTGGCAATTTAATAATGTCCAACTAGTAAACCACAACTAGGGTGACAAGGGGTCATAGCACATACTTAAGTAATCAAGGTGTCATACAGCAATTTGGCATTTATCTAATTCCCATATTTAAATAAAGTATTTTCTAATTGAACTAGCATGCAATAAGTTAAATCAAAATAGATTTCGAAATAGGATCAACATGGTCAAAGCACAACTTGCCTTCAAAAAGTACTTGTTCTTGGTCTTGAGTTGGATCCTGAGTCAATACTTCTCCTTCGAATCCTTCCGGCACTTCAACGTCTACTCGTAAAGCGTGCAAATAGCAATACACGAATAAACAATAGGCAAAAAGTGTCCAAACATCCAAATAAAAACCATAAACAGAGAGAACATAATTTTATGAATTTTTAGAAACTGGAATCGTCAAATTTGGAGTTAAAATGCAAAAGTTATGATTATTTAAAGTTTAAATAATCAATTAAATAATTTTACAAAGAAAAACTTTAGTCCAAAAATTAAATAAAATTCATATTTAGGTAGATCTCAATTTTATACAAATTTAGAAATTTGAATCACTCAAATCGGAGTTGAAACGCAAAAGTTATAAGCGTTTGAAGTTTGAATCAAAATCTGAAATCATTTTTTTCGAATTAATAAATCATTTTCTTTTTCGGAAATTAATTATTGCGTCAGCCTGGACACGTGGCAGCCTCTGATTGGTCTGGCGGCGTCAGCCGATCCATGGACTCGGTCCACGCTCGGCCGGGTCTCACCGTGGACTCGGTCCACGACTCCACATGTCGCCGACATGTGGGCCCCACATGTCGATGTTACGACGCAATTAACCCGTAGCGGTCCAACTCGCCGACATGCGGTTCCCACCGTGACGCCGGCCGTGACGCCATGGTGCGATTCGGTTGTCCCGCCCGACACGCGGGCCGGCGTGTCGAGACACGCGCTCACGCAGCGCGTGGCATGGCTTGGGTACACGTGGCACAATCTCGTAGTTGATTTGAAAATCAACGGCCCGGATTGGATCTATGCTTCACGCGTTTGGGGTGAACGCGATCAATCGAGCCGTTGGATCTTGATCCAACGGTTGGAAACGATCCTAACCCGTAACGTTATCCACGATGCAGGCGACGTGGCGATCGTGGGCCGTTGGATCTTGATCCAGCGGCCCAGCATCTAATCTGGATTTTAGGGTTTGGGGAGAACGTGGGCTCACCGTGACGGTCGGATCTTGATCCAGCGGTTGTGCGAGCTCGGCGGCGATGGCAACGCTGGCGGCGCGGCTCACCTGACGCAGTGGATTCGGTGACCAAGCCGACGGCCACTGGGGGCCTCTCCGGCGAGATGAGTCCTTCCTTCGGTGCGCCTTTGGCACGAGTGTCTCAGGCCGGGCTCCAACTCGGCGGAAGACGGCGACGGCGGGGCGAGGCAACAACCGCGACGGGGAGAGAGGACTCCGGCGAGCAATTGCAAGGTGACGGCGGCGGATAGGGCTCGGGAGTTGGGGAAAACGATGCGCGGGTCGCGAACCTCGGGCAACGATCCACGCCTTAAATACGGCGCGGGCGACGCCGAGATTCGCTCGGTTTCATGGCGGAGCGATGGCGGCGGAGTTCGTCCCGGATACGGCGAGACGACGTGGACGCACGCGGGCCGTCCACGTGGCGCGATCGACTGCCGAGATTGGCTCGGGCGCGGCCGTGCCTAGCGCGGATTGATCCTGACCGTTGGATCTCCATCTGGGTCAGGGTTGGTTCGATCGAGTCAACTGGCTCGGGTCGGACTCGAGTCCGACTCGGGTTCCGACTTCGATCGGATGAAACGATACTCGACCGATTGATTTTCCAAATGATTTAATAATTAAAATAATTTCGAAATTCATTTAATTCATTAAAAATAGCAAAAGACTCGAGAAAAATTCGGAAAAATTCTGGAAAATATTTTGGACTCAAATAAAATATTTCCAACAAAATTTTATTTGCAAAGTTTAATTCTTTAATTATTTCAAAATGGAATAAATTCAAATAAATTCCAAATAAATCCAAATAAATTCCAGAAAATTCCAAAAATTCACCAAAGTGCCAAATCACACATGAATTTAAGAAAAGCAAAATTTTGGGGTGTTACAAACCTTCCCCCCCTTAATAGAATCTCGTCCCCGAGATTCAAGGCTTACTACAGAATAGGCTTGGAAACTCTTTCTTCAAATCCTCTTCGCGCTCCCAAGTTGCTTCACTCTCCGCGTGGTTGCTCCACTGAATTCTACAGAAGCGGGTTGACTTATTTCTAGTTTCTCGATCCATAGTGTCCAAAATCTTCACGGGATGCTCCTTGTAAGTCAAATCTTCTTGCAACTCAATTGATTCTAGCGGTGTCTGTTCCTCAGGAACTCGGAGACACTTCTTCAACTGGGACACATGGAACACGTCATGTACTCCTGTCAACGACTGTGGTAACTCCAGCTGGTAAGCAACTTCGCCTCGGCGGCTCAAAATCTTAAATGGTCCAACATAACGGGGTGCAAGTTTCCCTTTGGCATGGAACCTCTTAACTCCCCTGAGAGGCGTAACTCTGAGGTATACGAAATCTTCTGGTTCGAAACTCAGGTCTCGGCGACGGTTGTCAGCATAACTCTTCTGTCGTGATTGGGCAATCTTCAACCTTTCCCTAATCATGGCGATCTGCTCTTCAGCTTCTTGAAGAATATCAGGCCCAAAGACACGGCGTTCACCTGTCTCATTCCAGTTCAATGGCGTCCGACAGGGTCGACCATCTGATGCCTCAAAGGTGACATCTCAGAACTAGCCTGGTAACTATTGTTGTAATCGAACTCGGCATACGGCAAACTCTTATCCCAAGAGGTAGCATAAGCCAATGCACACGCTCTTAGCATATCTTCGAGAATCTGGTTGACTCTTTCGGTCTGTCCATCCGTCTGCATGGATGATAGGCGAGATCAAGTTCAAACGGGTTCCCATGGCTTCATGCAACTTATTCCGTAACCTTGAGGTAAATTGGGTACCTTCGTCCGATACAATCCTCTTTGGCACTCCGTGCAAACAGACGATCTGATCATATACAACTCGCTAACTTATCTCAGAGTAAGTGGTCTTCACGGGATAAAATGGGCTACTTTGGTCAAGCGATCCACTATAACCCATATGGAGTCATAACCTCCTTGAGTCTTAGGCAAACCGGTAATGAAATCCATTCCGATTTCCTCCCACTTCCACTCAGGTATTTTCAATGGCCGCAACAATCCTGCCGGCCTCGATGCATTGCCTTGACTCTCGGCATACGTCGCACAATGCAACATGCTCGGCAACTTCACGCTTCATGCTCGGCCACGAATCTTTCCTTCAAATCTCGATACATCTTGGCGCTTCGGGATGAATTGAATACTTGGAGTCATGGGCTTCTTCCAAAATCAGTTGCTTTAATTCCTTCTTGTTGGGCACACAAATGCGATCCTTCATCCATAACGTGCCTTGCTCATCCAACTTGAAGTCCTCTGCCTTGCCTTCTTCCTTGATGGACTTAATCCTGCGGATCTTGTCATCATCCTTCTGTCCTTCCCGGATCTGATCCTCTAGGGTAGGCTTCACTTCCAATGCGGCCAGGAATCCGCTAGGTACCACCTCAATCTTCATTCTCTGAAAATCCTCACATAACTCATCCTGACTTGTGGCTAGCAACATACTCACGGTATGGCTTTTCCGACTCAAGGCATCGGCAACTACGTTGGCCTTCCCGAGATGGTAATGGATTCCAACATTGTAGTCCTTGATCAACTCTAACCATCTCCTCTGCCTCATGTTCAGATCCGACTGGGTGAATATGTACTTAAGACTCTTATGGTCCGTGTATACTTCACATCTGTTTCCAATCAGATAGTGACGCCATATCTTCAAGGCATGCACTACGGCAGCTAACTCTAGGTCATGTGTCGGATAATTTTCCTCATGCGGCCTCAACTGCCTTGATGCATAAGCGGCGACCTTTCCATTCTGCATCAGTACACATCCAAGTCCTTGGCGCGATGCGTCACAATAAATATCAAAGCTTTGAGTAACATCCGGTAGAACTAACACCGGCGCTGATGTCAATCGCTTCTTCAGCTCCTGAAATCCTATCTCACATTCTGGCGTCCATGCAAACTTCTTCTCCTTTTTCAGCAATTGCGTAAGAGGTTTCGCAATTGTCGAAAAGCCTTCAATGAAACGGCGATAGTATCCTGCCATTCCAAGGAAACTCCGGATCTTGGTCACAGTCTTGGTACGCTCCCAATGCAACACAGCTTCTACTTTGCTTGGATCTACGGCGACTCCTTCTGTGGTCATTACATGTCCGAGGAATTCTACCTTGTCCTTCCAAAAATCACACTTGCTGAACTTGGCGAAGAGTTGCTGGTCCCTCAGCTTTTCCAAAACTCGCCTCAAGTGTTCGGCATGTTCATCCTCTGTCTTGGAGTAGATTAGGATATCATCTATGAACACGACGACAAACTTGTCCAAATATTCCATGAACACCTTATTCATCATATTCATGAAATATCTTTGGCGCATTAAATCGATCCAAAGGACATAACCGTAAACTCGTAATGTCCATATCTTGACGAGAATGCAGTCTTCGGATATCTTACGATCGGATCTTCAATCGATGGTATCCCGATCTCGAGATCAATCTTGGAGAAAACTCCGGCTCCTCTCGGTGATCAAACAAATCATCAATCCTGGGTAGCGGATACTTATTCTTCACGGTGACTTCATTGAGTGCACGGTAGTCAATGCACATCCTGAAACTCCCGTCCTTCTTCTTGACAAACAAAACCGGTGCTCCCCACGGCGACGAGCCTCTGATCGATAAATCCTTTCTCCATTAACTCTTCCACTGTTTCTTCATCTCTACCAACTCCTCGGTGGACATCCGATAGGGTCTCTTTGCTATCGGTCTTTGTACTGTGTTCAAGCTCTATTACAAACTCTATGTCCTCGTCTCGCGGCATACTGTAGATCTTCAGAAAACATCCGGGTACTCATTCACTACTGAGACATCCTCTATGCTGATTGTCTTGGTACTGTTAACCATCATCTGTCCATCTCTAACTGCAGTGGCTTGAAATTCCACTTTCTTTCCACACGGGCTCTCAACTGAGATAGTCCTTCGTCCACAGTCCAATACGGCCTTGTGCTTGGACAACCAATCCATTCCCAAAATGACATCTAAGGTCTGGGTCTCCAAAATAATAAGGTTCGCTAGGAACTCTATTCCATCTATTAGTATTCTCACCCCGGAACATCCTACTTTCGTTCGGAGTTCGGAACCAGGGGTTTGAACTAAAAGCATGCACTTAAGTCTTGCAATCTCCAATTCATTTTTAGCAGCAAAGCCTTGCGAAACAAACGAATGCGAAGCTCCAGAGTCAAACAAAACTGTTGCAGGTACTGAGTTAACAAGTAACTTACCCAGTACGACGTCCGTAGCATTCTGCAGGGCATCTGCGGTGACATGGTTGACTCGGCCTCTCACCACAGTCTGGGGTGTGGCTCTGATCTTTGGCGTCCTAGGGGGTGGTTCCTAGATTGAAGCGAATCGGGTCACTCCTGCTTGTCTTCTTTGGGCAATCGTTGGCAAAGTGTCCTGGCTCGTTGCGCTTGTAGCGTCTGCCTCATTGTTTCCTTGCCGATCGCTCGAGCGTTTCTAAGCGGGGCTGGGTGCAGTAGTTTTGATTGACGGTTCTTGGTGCGTGGATCGTGTCCTTGTAGCATTCTGTGGCTGGAATCTGAAAACTGATTTGGTGCAACTCTCGGCCGCTATTGCGTTCCTGGCGTGATCCTCGCTGTTGCATCCTGCGCTTCTGTTCTCATCCAGTTCCTTGCGCTTTGTCCTCAAGAATAAGCGCCTTATTCACCAACTCTTGGAAATCTGGAAAGGTGTGGGTGATCACCCTACTTGTAGTCCTGAGTTAAGTCCCTTCATGAAGCGAGACTGTCGGCTTTATCTGTCGCTACATCCTCGGTGCGTAGCGTGCCGGTGTGTGAACTTGTTCAGGTAGTCGGCCACTGGCTGATTACCTTGCTTCAGTGCTCTGAACTCCTCCTTCTTAAGATCCATGATTCCTTCAGGCACGTGATACTGACGGAATGCAGCTGTGAACTCCTCCCAAGTGATGTCCTGAGGATTCTCTTGCGTGGCACAGAAGTTCTCCCACCATTCGGCGGCTGTCCCTTCCAACTGATGAGAAGCGTAGAGTACCTTCTCATTTCCCATGCATTGAGCAATGTGTAGCTTCCTCTCAATTGACCTTAACCAATCATCGGCCTCCAATGGATTGGCATTCCCAGAGAAAGTGGGTGGGTGAGTTCTCATGAACTCTGACAGTCTTGTATTCTAGCATTGTCCCTGATTAACTTGATTAGCTGTGGCCTGAGCAGTGACGTGCTGCATCTGTTGCATCATAGCATGCATCAACTGAGTCTGAGCAGCGAGAAAAGCTCCGAAATTCTGCATATCCAGTGGCGGTGCTGGTGCTCCATCATTAGGGTTTTCTGCTGGGCGAGAACCACTTCCATTGCCTCCAAAGTTTCCGCGGGTGTTCACCATATGCCGATTTGCTCTAGGTTTTAGAGATGAGAGGGAAACAAGAATAGACAAGTAATATGGAACTTATGCGGGGCGAAAGGTGTAGCTTTAAGGTCTAACTTTATTATTGATATCAATAACTTGGTATGGTTGCTTACAATGCCTAGGGCCTTGCAACACATACTGCACACTCAGCAAGCAATGAAAATCCAATCGATCTAACACTGGAGTCTAACGCCTAAAGGGTGACTCTTTATTCTATGACGCGACTCGGCGAAGGAGTCTCACTATAGAGCCTACGCTCACTCATCGAGAAAACCTCCACGGCCTGGGTACGGATCTTTGCGGCATAGGCGCGAAACGATTGCCATGTCCCGCGAATCGTGTCATCTGTGGTAGTCGAAGAAGCGGTGTCCTCATCGAGATCTGACTCCTCCGGATCTGGCTCGTGTAGCTCAATCTTGGCTCGTTACGGTCCGTACAAAGCCATCTCCAACTCGTCAATCCTTCGCAGAAGGCGTGACATACTCTCTTGAGCTTCCCGCCATCTGTTCTTCTCTGTTGTGATCTCCTTGCGGGCCTTCAGTAGCTCTTTGCTCAGTATCATCGAAAGTACATCCTCCTGGCGACAACAAGTCGTGCCAAGCTGTAACCATGGCATCCTCATCACGAATCGCCGGGTCAAGAAGGTTATCGCTGCGTGGATGATAACGGAACACCGTGCTCTCCAACTCTCTGGCGTAGATGCGGGTAATGTGCCGCATTGCTCGTCGTGATACTTCTTGGATACCCATCTGCATTGTAGACCTCCTGGCGGTCACGGTGTATCGAGCGATTGCACAGGCCCTTCTTCCTAGCAGGTACCACAATCTTCACGTCACAAGCCTTGATCAATCCTCGCTTGTCCGATCACTTCCACTTGGTATTGCGGCTTCTCAAAATCTCCGAGAGTCTCAGAATATACGCCAAAGTTCTCATGGCGTGACCAACCTCCAGATCGACGTAGTTGAACTCTCCCTCCATCTGTCACAAGAGTGCTCACGTAAGAACTCGAAATTTTTAAATCGTGACAAGGTAAGGAAAAATTCAGCAAGAGACAAGAAAAGAAAGAGTGGGATAAGTCGAGATGTCATTTCTTGTCTTGACAAATTTTTAGCTTTAGAAAATAGGTTTTATCCTCACTACGACCATTCTAGCTAGGGTTGAGCCTACGGTCAGTATGGCTCAGATACCACCTCTGTCGGGACCCTGAATTTGCAAATCCGGACCCTCTGTGTATTCAGCACTAGTCCAGGAACGCGCTAGTGCACACAGTCTTAACATTGGTAAATATCACAATCATACCATTCGATACTAATAAAGTACATTTATTTAAATAACCAAACTGGTTACTCGACCTTATGGTCAAGTCACAAATGTACGCCTCGCAGGGCGAAACTTATTAAGAGAGAAATAGTAGCAGCGGAAAAATAAGATAACATTGTGGCGCCATCCAGTATACCACAGGCAACTGACTGGGCTCGCTCCCTAAGTAGACGGTTCCTCTTGGAGCTCCTCCTCCAAAGCTGGTGTAGTCTCCTCTTCAACTGGTATTGTATTGTGGCAAGGGTGAGTACTTGGTACTCAGCAAGTCATGCACAGAATGCAAGCTAATATACTACATGCATGGCTTGGTACAAAGGAATAGCTCAAGGTATATTTGCAGTAGAACAGCATTTGACAAATAACATAAGTAGATTCGAAAGCAGTAAGTATAGCATAATTAACTTTTCAAGGAGTTTAATAAACATCTTTCCCATCCTAATCCACATTTCCATTATCATCATTATTAATCCAACCCAACCTTTCAGATCCAAGTTATTTTTGAGAAAATCTAACCCTTGACTGTAATTCCCGAGCGATGTCCAATACCGCGGACACGGCTATTTGAATAGATTGTACACTCTGCAGAGGTTATGCACTTTACCCACAAGATACAGTCAAACACCACAAAGGCGAGTTCCCGTAACAAAGTCTTTCGGAAACTTCTAACAATACAAGTGGTCCTCCCCGGTTATTGCACACTAACCCTTCCCTTAGCTAAGGCGAAGTTTAGGCCAATCAACCGTTAGATGGGTACCTGGCCTCAGCCCCGGTACGCTCCCCCGTACAACTTACACAAAGGGTGTAGTTGACCTCCTGAGGTCCCACAGGTATGTTATTAGCAACTTAGTCAACTAGGTCCGTCCCATTCTAGACATGTGGTTGCACGTTAGACCAGTTCAAAGGCTTGCAAGGTTAAGTCCTTAGGGTGACCAGGGCAAGACTACTAGAAGAACCAAATCAACATCCCCAATGCCACAAGCTGGCCCACCTGATTATTCTTGCCACATGCCGGCCGAAAAACTATTTATCAAACCCGGTTGATTACCATGCACCACGTGCCATCAACATCACATGATACCTTTCCAAAACAGGTTCAATATATCATTAAGTCAATATTAACATTTGATTGTCCAAAATCATGCCATGAGCACGTAAGTGTGTCTAAGCAAAGATACTACAACGGTCTAAAACCCATGTTGGCAATTTAATAATGTCCAACTAGTAAACCACAACTAGGGTGACAAGGGGTCATGGCACATACTTAAGTAATCAAGGTGTCATCTGACAATTTGGCATTTATCTAATTCCCATATTTAAATAAAGTATTTTCTAATTGAACTAGCATGCAATAAGTTAAATCAAAATAGATTTGAAATAGGATCAACATGGTCAAAGCACAACTTGCCTTCAAAAAGTACTTGTTCTTGGTCTTGAGTTGGATCTGAGTCAATACTTCTCCTTGAATCCTTGGCACTTCAACGTCTACTCGTAAAGCGTGCAAATAGCAATACACGAATAAACAATAGGCAAAAAGTGTCCAAACATCCAAATAAAAACCATAAACAGAGAGAACATAATTTTATGAATTTTTAGAAACTGGAATCGTCAAATTTGGAGTTAAAATGCAAAAGTTATGATTATTTAAAGTTTAAATAATCAATTAAATAATTTTACAGAGAAAAACTTTAGTCCAAAAATTAAATAAAATTCATATTTAGGTAGATCTCAATTTTATACAAATTCAGAAATTTGAATCACTCAAATCGGAGTTGAAACGCAAAAGTTATAAGCGTTTGAAGTTTGAATCAAAATCTGAAATCATTTTTTTCGAATTAATAAATCATTTTCTTTTTCGGAAATTAATTATTGCGTCAGCCTGGACACGTGGCAGCCTCTGATTGGTCTGTTGACGTCAGCCGGTCCATGGACTCGGTCCACGCTCGGCTCGGGTCTACCGTGGACTCGGTCCACGACTCCACATGTCGCTGACATGTGGGCCCCACATGTCAGTGTTACGCACGCAATTAACCCGCGCGGTCCAACTCGCTGACATGCGGGCCCCACCGTGACGTCAGCGGTGACGTCATGGTGCAGTTCGGTTGTCCCGGCCCGACACGCGCGGGCCAGCGTGTCGAGAGACACGCGCGCAGCGTGGCGTGGCTTGGGTACCGCGTGGCACAATCTCGGCCGTTGATTTGAAAATCAACGGCCCGGATTGAATCTATGCTTCACGCAGCGTTTGGGGTGAACGCGATCAATCTGAGCCGTTGGATCTTGATCCAGCGGTTGGAAACGATCCTAACCCGTAACGTTATCCACGATGCAGGCGGCGTGGCGATCGTGGGCCGTTGGATCTTGATCCAGCGGTCGGATCTAATCTGGATTTTAGGGTTTGGGGAGAACGTGGGCTCACCGTGGCGGTCGGATCTTGATCCAGCGGTTGTGCGAGCTCGGGCGGCGATGGCAACGCTGGCGGCGCTGGCTCACCGGACGCAGGGCGGTGACCAAGCCGGCAGCTGCGGGGCCTCTCCGGCGAGATGAGTCCTCCTTCAGTGCGCCTTGGCCTGAGTGTCTGAATCGGGCTCCAACTCGGCGGAAGACGGCGGACGGCGGGCGGACGCGAGGCAACAACCGCGACGGGGAGAGAGGACTCCGGCGAGCAATTGCAAGGTGGCGGCGGATAGGGCTCGGGAGTTGGGGAAAGCGATGCGCCTGGGTCGCGAACCTCGGGCAACGATCCACGCCTTAAATCTGGCGCGGACGTCGAGATTCGCTCGGTTTCATGGCGGAGCGGTGACGGCGGCGGAGTCCGTCCCGGATCTGGCGAGGCAGCGTGGGCGACGCTGGCCGTCCCACGTGGCGCGATCGGCTGCCGAGATTGGCTCGGCGCGGCCGTGCCTAAGCGCGGATTGATCCTGGCCGTTGGATCTTGATCCAGCGGTTCGGATCCATCTGGAGTCGAGGTTGGTTCGATCGAGTCAATCGGCTCGGTCGGACTCGAGTCCGACTTCGGGTTCGACTTCGGTCGGATGAAACGATACTCGACCCGATTGATTTTCCAGCGATTTAATAATTAAAATAATTTCCAGAAATTCATTTAATTCATTAAAAATAGCAAAAGACTCAGAAAAATTCCAGAAAAATTCTGGAAAATATTTTGGACTCAAATAAAATATTTCCAACAAAATTTTATTTGCAAAGTTTAATTCTTTAATTATTTCAAAATGGAATAAATTCAAATAAATTCCAAATAAATCCAAATAAATTCCAGAAAATTCCAAAAATTCACCAAAGTGCCAAATCACACATGAATTTAAGAAAAGCAAAATTTTGGGGTGTTACAAGCATGAAAAGTGAATGCAAAACATGAAACAACACACACTTGCGGCACCTCTAGTGTGGAAGCCTGCACCTCCACCGTGGTGTGAAGAAGAAGCACCTCCGGTGTCGAAGGCTGCACCAGCCGCAGGTCCCCTCCCTGGCGCGAGTGGTGCATCGGGGACCACACCACGAGGCAGGGGTGATCCAGCCAACTCGAGGGCGCGTGCAGAGTCGTCTCGAAACCTACCGAGCAGGCTGGCAACGTCCTCTCTGGTCACCCGCCGGCCGCTGGTCAATCGCGAGAGCATCCTCGACGACTCCTCGTAGAAGTGGCCTAGCATGTCAGTCTGGAAAAAACATCGCAAATTAGATAGCACCGATATGAAATGGTTAAACGTATATCGGATACAACGCATCGCGCGTCTGAGCCGCGTCCGTATGCGCGGATACGTGTCTCTCGGGCGGGGGCGTACACTGGGAGGATCCGGTCGGCCAGCGTACCGCACACATGTGCGAGAGGTGAACCACTGTCGGTACGCCTGGTAGGTCTCCAGATCGTATGGCGCATCGTCAGCATGGACGTCCTCGAGGGCTCCGGCCCACTCCTCGATCCATGGCGCCATCCGTACGTGCCAGGGGGTGGCCCCATGCACCCCCTTCCTAGTCTGGTTGTGGATGAGAAATGAATGTACAAATATTAGATGGCAACACACGATAGTAATTATGGAACATCGATCTAGGGAACTTATGTGTGGGCGGCGTGTGGGAGCGAGGCCGGCCGGCACTGGGAACTCCTGTCGTAGGCCGAACTGCCTCATCACTCGATGGACAGCGTAGGCCTCGACCTGGACGTCGAACACCAGGAACCGCCGTGTGAGCCAGTAAGCCGCGTCTCGCGTGCATAGGGTCTACAGGGCGCCGCGGCCACACGGCTGTACTGGAGTGCGAGTGTACGGCGTCCAGCGCACGTGGTCGTCCGTGAGGTGGTCGAACGCCGCGACGAACTGCGGGTAGCCCTGGCGCACCGTCTGGTGTGCCCACTTAGGCTGCAGTGACAACAGAACGTTACCGTTAGTATTAAAAAATGTAGAAGCAATAGTACCAAACTTTCAGTTGAAATATCTTACCCGTCGGTGGCACCAGATGGTGCCCATGGTCGGACCGTCGACGTCGCCATCGCCTGTAGGGTCAACCGACGCCAGGCTGATGGCGGGGCGCCCGATCTGGAACCTCTCGTATGCCCACGGTATGCAAAGAGCGGGCATCCGATGAAGGTCGACTCGCCACGGTCCGGGTACACCGTCGCAGAGGGCGATGCGTCTTTGCAGAGGGCGGACCCCAGGAGTACTGCGACACGTCGTAGAGGCGCCCGCTCTCCTCGCGACCGGGCGAGGTGCCTGTCCCACGCTATCCCCATGGGAGCTCGTGAACAAGCACCCGGTAGAAACGACCACAGCAGTACGCCTCCAAGTGGCGGTGACCGACTCGTAGTCGCCCGCCCCTCGACGATCTGCGAAGGCTGCAAGATAGAAGATCACATATTACATGTTGTTGTAAGTTGTAATTGAATAGTACTTGTTTTTTCATAGTGTAGTTGCGTATCACGAATCGCCGGCCACCGCAAGCCGTAGGACCGTGTGTCGGTGAAGGTCCGTAGTCCGGTGTCGGTAGCACACCAAATAACCTGGCGAAGTAGCCGCGGGCGCCACGCAGGTCGACGTCGTGTGGCACCACAAAGTCGCCGCGATCAGGAGGCCGAGGTGTACGACACGTCTGTAGAGTGATCGCCATCTCCCGACGGGTAGGTGGAAGGTGTGGGTCTCGGCTTCCACCGATCCACGAGCGGTGATCGAGGACTGTCGAGCGGAAACCGGCGACCCACATCCCGCACCATCCGGGCGAAAGGGAGCAATCCTGAAGCTCGAAGCCTATGAAAGGAAAAACATGTAATTTATTTCAGTACAACACCAGTAAGAACACTACCACAAACATATTAAGAAATCTGAATTGTAATATGTTACCTGGGGACCCAACGAGGATCGATCTCCCGTCTTTGCGGTGTCCTCGGTCGAAGGACGCCCAGCGTGTGCGGCTCGCCTCCCTCCTCTGGAAAAGCGGTGGCGATGTGGGCACGGTGACTACCATCGACCACCGGATCCAGCAACTCGAAGGGCCACTCGTCATCTCCTGGCTGGTCAGCCATACCTGTAAATAACAAATTGGGAGTTACATTTCAAAACCATATGAAAAGAAAATCGTCCGAATATTATAGGTTTCTCACAACAATGTGTTCAAACAAACACTCACGTAAAATTGTTCAAGCATCATAAATATTCAGAAAGCGATTACAATAATTTTGATGCACAACACTCACGACCACATGCAAAGAGGCTTACACAGGGTTCACACAACACACAGCACGTCGATTACATTGCGATTAAATTGCTTCTCATGTGGTACATTGGCGTCGTGCACCACTCGTCGCACAGGACGATCCACCCGCCACCGTCGGATTGCCATCTCCTCCTTCATCTCCTTCGTTTTGTGCGTGGCAATTCTTGAATGTATGTCCTGTTTGCTTGCACAATGAACATTTCTTCATGCGCTTGCCAGCTTCTGACTCATCCATGTCATTTCTGATACATCTTGTCTTCCGACGCCCTGCTTTCTATCTACCTGCATTAAAATCTGGGACCCAGAACCTTTCGTCAGCACTAGGAGTTGTGGTGAAAGAACCCACAACACCGTAACCATACAGCTCCTCGCTCCAAGTTGCCATCACCCTTTCCTTCCTGAAATATTCAGATAGATAGGTACCAGGTTGCATTCCAAATAAAGCACATGCGGTTATCACATGAGAACACGGCCTGTGCAAAAGGTGGGGCTTGTTACACGAGCATTTGCAGATGTCCTGTAATACGCACTCCTGAATGACAACCCGCTGGTTGGTTCCACGCCGTCCTTTATCCTTACAGATCACCTCGAAGCGCAGTGTTCGTGCACCAACTTTAATAGCTCTATGCTTGGCCGCCTTCTGACTCTTGTCTTCCATGTATTTACTGATCATGGAGGAGTACATGAGCTTCTCATCTCTCAGCACTATCTGTGCTGCTTGATGTCTGTCGACGAAGTACTTGGTTGTGCCCCGCAGCACTCCCTCAACAATTCCCACCAATGGGAGACACCTCATCCCTCTCATTACCCAGTTGTAAACTTTTGCAAAGTTACTGGTCATCACACCGTATCTGGCACCATGTGTGTCATGTAACAGTGCCCACTTTTCCTTCGGTTCGTGCTTGATCCAGTCCGAGAAACATTTGATTGGCCTTTGCCTTCGACGACGATTAGTCGCGTCATCTTCTGTTGGCAGTGGGGGAAGAGGCTCTGCCTCATCGTGTCCTTCGCTGGCAGTACTCTTGTTCGCTGTCTCCTCTTTGTGTTTTCTTGTCAGCTCATCGATATTTTTTCCACAGAGTCCAGAACTTGCTCTCCTGGTTCTGCTTACATAGTCTTTTGAACATGTTCATGAGTTCCTTGTTCCTGAATTGCTTGTAGAAATTTGCGCCCAAATGCCTCATGCACCATCGGCTCTGCAAGTCAGGCCATGAAAATGGCTCCTCGCCTTTCGCTTGCAAGCTGGTTGATCGCACTAAGCGAGACCCGGCATGCTGTCGTGCGGCACACACACATCTGACGAGTTTTGACCACCCCAATCTTCAAGTTCCGCAGGAACCATAGCCAACTCTCATAGTTCTCACTTTCTACAAAGGCGAATGCAACAGGCAGAATCTGGTTGTTTCCGTCAACACCCACAGCTGTCAAAATTTGCCCTTTGTATTTCCCAGTCAAGAATGTGCCGTCCACGTACAGCAATGGACGACAGTGATAGAACGCCTTAATGCAAGCTCCGAATGCGAAGAACACTCTCCTCAGATGCCTTTTAGTTAGCCACTTGATTGACGGACAATCTTGATAATCATAGTAAGTGCCGGGATTTCTTCCCTGAATGCAACTGAGCAGTGCGGGCAGATTGTGGTACGAGTCTTCAAACTTCCCAAACCTCGTTTCTAAGGCCTTCTGTTTCGCCCTCCAAGCCTTCCCATAGCTAATTGTGTACTGATATCTGTTCTCGATAGCTCGGATAATAGCACGGGGCTCATAAGTTAGGTTGTCCACTATCTCTGAGTACATGATATTCGCGACAAACCCAGATGATAGGTTCCTGTGAGCCATCATTGTTTCCTCAATCATACAGCTGTGCTGCTCAACCTTCGAGCATAACCAATGGGTGCCCCACTTCGGCTTGTACGCGTGCACTCTCCACGGACAGCCATGGATCTCACACACCACGTCGTAGCAGGTCGGCATGGATTTCTTAACCCTGAAAGTCCTTCTTAATGATAAGGCCCAATCTTTCACAGCATCCTGCACAGCCTCCTTTGTCGCGTACATACTGTCAGGCCTAACCTCGTTGGGGCAGTATCGCATAACGTATGTCGTTGGTTTCATTAACAACCAACCTCTCAAATTGATGTGTGCTCCACTCGGCACAGCGGCTTCGATACCTCCATCTTCCTCATCGGACTCATCGTCGTCTTCCACTACGCTATGCCGTACTCACGGTCTTCCTCTTCCATCCTAACTGTTATTTCATCAATTTGCTCACCTTAAATGCACGCTAGTCCCAGCGCTACTTGTCCAACATTTGCTTCGTCCTCCCCAAATTCAGATTGTTCGCCACTTTGGCAAATAATGTCCTCGTCATTTGTCTGGATGTATCGCCCACGGCTAGATCCCCAATTTTAATGTCACCAAAACTTAACTCATTTTGAGCCTCGACTACACTCACCACCGTCCTGGCTGCTCTGGGGGCTACATCCGGGCATAGGCTTGCACTAAAAGCACCGGTTCCATCCCCGTTGCTCTGTCCCCTCACATATGATCTCCACGATGCGGTTCCTTTCAACTCAACTAGCTCCCAACAAAATGGATTGTTCTCGCATACTACAGAGGCAAAATACCTTCAGCTGCCACTTCTCTTCTTCCATCCGAAAAGTATAATACAACCACTTCATCATCAAGAAAATGTGCGCTTCGACCCTACTCAAACTTCTGTCTACATACTAGAAGTTACTTAGATCTGCACCCTCCGAACCATACATTACAACCCCTTCGCCATAATATATTCTAAATTGAACTCGTTCTGCCATATCTGCAAATCCATTCATTCACCCACGAATTAAATACTTTCCGTAAAAAATATTACGACCCCCAACTTTGCTTTGGTATATCTATATGCTACAAAAATACATATTTATTCGTACAAAAATTTGCTACATTTCTAACAATACATATCTAGGATCGCAACAATCGCTATCTCTGCCGTACTACATTCGTAAGAATTGAATATGTATATGGATGTATTCGTATCGGTATACAATATCTACATTCAATAGATCTACTACTAAAGAATTAAACAACTACTCTAACTACATTCTCTACGATTAATTTCTACTCGACATACATCAAACTACTTTCGCTATATGTACCCAACTGCATTCCTAAGAAATGAATACTTCTATCCGTTCAAAGTATCTACATTCGATATATCAACGCACACAAAACAAGATCTAAAATCATTTCTACTAAATCATAACCTACTGCTACAAAAATTAAAACGAGTACTGCATACCTAGAAACTAGGTTTGCTAAATCTACCTACACCTAACTAGATTTGCTATGTCTGTACTACATATAACTACAAACTAGTTTTGCTAAATCTTTCTATATCTAACTACATTTCCTAACTACATCTAACTACATTTCTTAACTAGATTTTCTAACTACATTTCTTAACTAGATTTTCTAGATCTACAAATACAAAAACTAAAGAACGAGAAATTACCTGAATATGAAGTGACGGGCTCAAAAATCACGCTCTATTTTTCTTCCCTCTCTCTTTTTTCCTCTCTTCTTCTCCTCTTTTCTCTCCTCTTCTTTTCGTTCTTTTTCCTCGCTCGCCGCTTCGCCGCCTACCAAGCGCGGCGTTATAAAATATACCTGTCGCCCGTCCATCGGGCGACAGGAACCCCGCATGCTATATGTCGCCCGTCCAACGGGGGATTTTTAATCTGTCGCCTGTTCATCGGGCGACAGAAGGTTGTCGCCCGTCCATCGGGCGACAGGCTTATATCGCTCGATGGACAGGCGACAGACGTATAAAATTGAAATTTCTTGCGACTGACATTTATTTCTGCAATTTGGAATAAAATATAGTATATTTTAAAAAAAAATTCTATATATCTCGATCACTGCGTACCTAGGTGATGCAACTAGTAACATGTAGAGCTAGTAACTAATGTAGTAAGTAATATGTAGTGTTATCAGCAACTAATGTAGTAAGTAAGATGTAGAGCTGCTAGCAACAAATGTAGAGCCACCACTAGTAGTTGATTGCACAAATTTGTTTATAACTGTTATGAAGTTGCAAAGAGATGTTAGCAAGTAACATAGAGAGTTGCTAGCAACAAGCAACATATAGATCTACCAATTAATGCATATTTGCCAGCAATTAATATAGTAAATAACATGTACATCTATCAAATAATGTACAGCCACAGGAACCACCTCTTCGTGGGTCATGGAGTTAGGTGTATGTCGGACTTGGAAACTATGTTTTCGAATCCTATGTGTATATTATGCTAGTTCCACGATCAGTTGCTAGCACGCACATCTAACATTGATATACCTTATCCGTACATAATGGGAAGTCAAATAACTCTTACTATTAAACATCCGAAATTAAATCATACATGACTGATTTTGACAATGAAAGAGGCTGACTCGCCAAATAGCTTTACATAGCAAAAGCATCCCGCAAAAACACGAACAAAAGGTGATAGGGTCCAGCGAGCATGCCTAGCCGCCCCACAGACAACTGACTGGATGAGACCTTAGAAATCAGAGTCCTTGTCGCCGAAACCCACGACATAAAAAGTAATCGTGCATCAGGTCTCATCTTCTATATTTTCTGAATATGTTCAACAAGAAATGATGAGTACGAACATAGTGCTCTGCATGACTTTAAACAAAATATATAGTATGCAAGGGTATATTAATGGAGTGGCTATTCTACCATGTGTTTCAATTTTTGCATAAAGCAAGCTTTCTTTCACAATATTGAATAGTAGATTACAAACAAAAAATTGTAAAGGCATTTAACATTTAATAACAAGTAATGATAAAGCTTATGTAAAAAAATATAAATATGTGGCATGCTGCCACAAACTAAACCACGGAAAAAAAACTTTTCTTCAATCAAATCGTGCATGAATTCCCCATCCATACACTCCCATACCATTTTAAAAGAAGAAAATTACTATGGATGACAATTCACCAAGTCGTCTATGATTGGGGAAACGGCTATTTAAACAGATTCATATACTCTACAGAGACCGTACAACTTTACCCATACGACATAAACAATCCACCATGTAAACACATGCCACACGATACTATAGGTACCCGATTTGAGAGCTTATAACAAAACCTTTACATTGCCGGTCCTAACAATAAGCCACTCATGGATACCAACTTTAGGATATGAAGTATCCCTCCAACATCCTAAGAGCTCAAACGTTGTATTGGTAGACCTTGCTTATCTAGTGAGATCCCTATGGACAGGGAGTACACCCTCCATGCCTGCACTAACCCAATCTCACCTAGCATCTACCATCTGCGGTTTTATTGCTAGTCTGTGACAACTTATTATGCTAGGACCTTCCCATAAAAAGAACATGTGGTTTGCGCATTGGTTCTCGAATCTAATTACACCATAGGCTCAGTCCTTAGTGACTCGGGCGAGACAAACACATACCTGCATCTTGTGCACAACCATCGGTCTCTACAACCATTCGTCCAAGTCTAAAATATATTTTCCATATTATTTCTTAGCCGAAATAATAGAGGTACCACTTCTAGACTGTAATATAAATATCTCCCATGTAACATTTTGTCTATAGTCTAACCTAGTGTACATGTTGGTATAAGCATGGCGACAGCGGCAGGCTTCACATGAGCTTGGTGTTGCCAAGGTATTGAGCTACAAATGATTGCACAGTGAGATCCAGGGGTTGTAGAGGTGCTCTCAAAGACCATGTTTAAGGCAAGAAACCACCAGGGATAGCGGTGCGGCACTAGCGATGGTGGCAACCAGAGTTAAGGAAGAAGGTGCGGGGCTGGCGATACACTGCACGAATCATCAAATTGTTGAATTTTTTTTAAATAATACTTTTTTTAAACCGAATTGCGTTTTTAATATACGGAATAAAAAATTTGCAAAAATAATATGTGGTCGCCAAACCGTACGGCGAATACCCTATTTTCGCCGAACCGTGCGGCGAACACCCTATTTTCGCCACACGGTTCGGCGAAAATAGCTTAATTGCGCTATTAACCCGCTGCACGGGAATCAAGGGTATTATCGCCACACGGTGTGGCGAACACCCAGTTTTCGCCAAACCGTACGGCGAAAATAGGTTGTCGCTGCACGGTGTGGCGAAAATTGCTCGGTAAAAATTGCCCCGACGACAGATCGATCGATCTGTTTGTTCGGCCGCCGAAACAGAGAAGAAAAAGAGAGGGAGGGCGATCCGCCGGCCGGAAGAGAGGGAGAGAGAGAGAGGAGAGGGAGAAGAAGAAGAGGAGGAGGAGAAGAAGAAGAAGAGGAGGAGAAGAAGAAGAAGAAGAAGAAGAAGAAGAAGAAGAGGAGAAGAAGAAGAGAAGGAGGTAACCTCGCATAGCGATTTTGTTTAATTTCGTGTTTTTTAATTTAGAGTAGTGCAATTTAGAGTAGCGATATAGAGTAGTGCAATCTAGAGTAGTGCAATGTAGGTAGCGATATAGAGTAGTGCAATCTAGAGTAGCGATCTAGATCATTTGAATTGTAGAGTAACGATTCTAGTTATTTAATTTAGAGTAGCAGTTTTAGTTATTTAATTTACAGTGGTGATATTAGTTTGCATATGTAAACGTTGTTAAATTTACAGTAATGAAATTTACTTATTAGCATTGTTGAAGAAATCATTAATCGGTAACTAATTGGTCGACCTAGGATTAACTGAACTAAAATATTGAAAAAGTGATTAATCCCGTTTTATCGTTCGGTCGGCCACGCTTTATCACCGTAAACATAAAAAATGGAATCTTTAGGTGTTGGATCACAAGCCAATCGGCCAGTTAATCGGCTAATCGGCCGATTTTTTCGAACATTTAGCAAATAGACATATTACACATGCGCTATAATATTATAAGAATATAGTATCGATAGCGCGGTAGTTAATTAGCGTGGTTGAAATTACGGTTCTGATATTCCATTTGAAGTAGGGAAGGAAAAATTAATTATGTCTATGTCTATGTCGGAACCAGTGAAATTCAGGGTATATTATGGCGATGGTGAAGTAAAAAATGGGCAGAATGGAGTGGATTTAAGCTGCTTTGCGGTCACCATGGCCGAGCACTTGTCCCCCGATACTGTTAGCATTCGTGATATAAAACTTTGGTTGACCCAATTTTTTTCCCTGGATCCAAGTGTTTATTCTGTTAGCATCCAAATCGTATACACGCGTAGCAAGGGTGACCCGGCTGTGTGGGAGTTGAAGACAGTAGATCGAACACAGTTGTGGCAGAAATGGTTAAGATGGTGCAAGGGATCTAGCCTCGATTGTGTGATGCTGGTGCAAGCTTGCCCTAGGGAAGAGGTGAGTACTACTGGTGTGAGCGAGAGCAGCACATCGGCTACAGCTGAACAAGTTCAGCCAGCGGTGTCGGTTGAGGCAGCAGCAGCGGGGGATGATCACATGGATGCAGCAAGCGCAGAAGGTCGGGCTGATGAAGGGGAGGATATCGATCAACTTGTGGATCAATTGGATTGGGTGGACCGCATGGCGACAGAAGAGGAAGCCGAAATGTTGGACCCAGTCGATACCATCGGCGAAGATGATGACCGGGAGGAAGATGATGAAATGCATGGTAGTACTCGCTCAGCGGAGGTACCCATCCCCGATGAATGGAACAGGCAGAACAAAGCGGGTATGGAAGCTTTGTGGGGCCATGACTCGCATTGTGAGTATGGTACTGGTGCCATTCGGTTGAATCAAATGTTCCCGAACAATTCTGAATTGAAGTTGGCAGTGAGCTTGTGGGCACTATCGCTGCAAAGAGAGTTTCGGGTTGTCCTGTCTAGCCCAGATAAGTACACAGTGAAGTGCGTAATCGATGGTTGTGAATTTAAAGTACATGCATACAAGCCGAAGTGTGAGACATATTGGATTGCATCAAGAGTGGATGAGCACACATGCAAACTAGAAAATGTTCTTGTCAAACACCGTAACTTGAATGCGGCTGTAATAGCTAGCGTGATGTTTAATGAAATCATTGAGAAGCGGGATATCGAGTGTTCGTATATTCAGAAAGCAATGTTACGAACATTTAAGTATCAGATAAGCTACTCCATGGCCTGGCGTGCGAAGCAGAAAGCATTAGAGAAGAGGTTTGGCACATACGAGGCATCGTATTGCAACCTACCTCGTGTGCTTGAAGTACTGAAGCAAACCAATCCTGGCACATACACCGCTTTCAAATAAAGCGAAGCAGATGCAAATGGGATCTGTACATTTCGTCGTGCTTTCTTTTCATTGGGGCCTTGCATTGCGTCATTCAGGTACTGTCGTCCATTGCTTTGTCTTGATGACACATTTTTGACTGGAAAATACAAGGGGCAGATTCTAACAGCCATTGCAATTGATGCGAACAACCACATACTTCCATTGGCCTTTGCTTTTGTTGAGGGTGAGAATCGGGATAGCTAGCTGTGGTTTTTCAGACATCTGAAGATGGGGGTAGTTGGTGATCGGCCCAGCATGTGCACATTCATGATCGTCACAAAGGTATCCTCTCGGCAATCAAGACTCTACAGGAGGACCGAGATGAACCATTTTCGTGGCCGACTGCGAGAGCAGGTGGTGTATGAGACATTTGGGTGCCAATTTCTTGAGCGGTTCAAAAGCAAGAAACTGATGAATCTGTTTAAGAGGTTATGCAAGCGAGAATCGAGCACGTAAGTTCAACGCGCTATTTGCCGAAGTTGGATAAGCACACCAGGCGCATATCGAAGAGATGAAGAAGCAACCACCTACGCCGAGCGAATGTACACCCAAAAGGCTAACACCCTTGGGGAGCTCGATCCTCCTAATATGAGGAGACGAACGTCAAGGAACATTAAGTGTTTCTCAGATTGGATAGAGGTGAGCCTCTAGAGAAGTGGGCATTGCTCCATGACCGGAGGCGCCAGGTTAGTATGGTACATTACAATTTCAAAACAGCGCTAAACAATTTGGCCTGTTGTTCTAAACAGCTTTATGCGTTGAATGTGTTTGGCGTGATGACAACGAACATAGCCGAGGTTTACAATTGGGTCATCCGAGGCCTCCGTCCGCTTCCGCTTGTGGCCATCCTTGAAGGCATGTTGCACGGCATCGTTAGCTACTACCAAAAAAGGCATGCGGAAGCGGTACTTCATGCCTCCACATTGCAAACGCCGTATTGTTCGCGGATGATGACCTACATGGAGGAACGAACCATGAAAGCTCAGCAGCATATGGTGCGTAGCTACGGGGTCACTGAATACCGCTTCGAGATGACTCTTCGGTGCAAAAGGGGATTGGGAACGGACACAGCGGTTATTACGCACGAGGTTAATCTAGGCCAAGGGGCATCTGGATGGTGTGAATGCAGCTGCAATAAGCCAAGACTTCTCCATATTCCTTGCTCACACGTGATGGCTGCTTGTGGGTAAATTGGGATGAACACGTCGCAGTACATGTCCCCTTTCTACTTGAAGGATCATGTTGTCCATATCTGGTCGGGTGAGTTTCGTGGTTTTCGTGCACACGGTGATTTCACTGCGATTAACAGAGATGAGGGCATCTGTTTGCCGGATCCAACCTTGCGGAGGTGTGCGGAAGGGCAGTCTGGTCGTCCACAGACTAGGCGCATTCGCAACGACATGGATGAATCTGAAGTGGGTGGCCCTCTTAGGAGGTGTTCTGAGTGCGGCGAGTATGGCCACAAGGCAAACCAGTGCACGTAGGTGTAGGTTCTGAAAGTGGTGGTGGCTATGTATCGAAATATGTTATTATATGCACGTTGGATGTCTTTTATTATAATATTGACGCGATTGGGTGTCTTTTATTCATATATGTTGTGTCTCTCACATGTTGTGTACTTTTATTTATGTTCACCCCTTATGTCTTTTATACATATATGTATTGTAATATTGACGTGATTGGTTGTCTTTTATTCATATATGTTGTGTCTTTTATTCAGATATGTTGTGTTTGTCACATGTTGTGTACCTTTATTTATGTTCAACCCTCATGTCTTTTATTATACGTTGTGTACTTTTATTCACATATGTCGTGCTTGCCGTAAGTTGTGTAGTATGATTTATGTTGAAACATTTCTATGTGCAGGGATGGAGCAGGTCGACTCACTCCTGGACCCTGTCTTGGATGCGCGGCACTGCGGCGCACGCGTCCACACGACAGAGGGAATGACAAGTTGCCCTTATCGCGGATTCGTGTGCCTAACAAGGCATGGTGCGTTGACGCCGCTTCCACACCAGGTTAGTTGCGAGTACTTGTACATGTTCCATTGTTCGCATTACAATTAGTGTTCATTACATTCAATTCATTCAACTCGTGGTTCCTCGTTAGGCTTGCACGCGTCGGCCGCTTCCGCTTAGTCCGCATGGTGGAGGGTTCAGTGCAGACCCGTCGAGCACGACCCCAGGCACGTGGTGACGACCTGCAAATGATCGCGGCGTTTCCGACGACCACTCGCTGTTAGCGTGTTTGGTCGACGGCCGGAGGCCGGAGGCGCACACTTTTCACCGCTGTCGGGAGATGATGGTGACATCGCAGACGCCGCCATGCTCATCTGGATTGCCGATCGCCGGGCAGCGATCGGCCCCTCGGTGGCTCTCTTTGGGTGGGACGCGGACTTCTTGTTGCGCTTGGCCGGAGTCGCGGAGGTCGACCCACGATACCGTAGGCGAGAAGCACGGGCCATCGAGGAGGTGGTTGGCACAATTCGAGGTTAGTGATTGTACATATTACTATGTTACTCCAGCTTTGCATAGCATTAACGTGATATCACACTCTTTCAATTGTTGCAGGTGCAGCGGATGGCGGCCCAGCCCACGGACTACCAGGTTGCTAGGCACCTCGAGGCCTATCTGCTTTGGTTGTTCGGCTGGGTGATGTTCACGTCGAGTCACGGCGACACCGTGGACGCGCGTTGGATAGCCTACGCACGGGCTATTGCGGACTCAGAGCCTGATGATGTACCGGCGGTATCCTGGGGTTCGGCGGTTCTTGCTTCCACGTACCGCGCCCTTTGCGACGCGTGCGTGAAGAAAGGCAGGAACTCCAATCTGACCGGGATGCCGCTTCTTCTTCAGCTTTGGTCATTCGAGCGCTTCTCCGTGGGTCGACCCCTTGTCGACCCTCGGCACTACACCGCCGACATGTACAGCGGTGATGCGATGGACCGACCGACGATGGGCTCGCTCTGGACCAGGCGACGGGTACATGTTCTTACTCATTAATGGAATTGTAATTTCAATGCCATCTGCTTACAGTTATTTCTACTCTATTGCAGCCACAGTGGGCAGGTGTCCAGTGCACGCGGCGGCGATTCGCCTTCACGGAGGCCTTCGACCACCCGAGGGACGGAATGTCGTGCAGGACCCCTACTGACGAGCCGCGTGTAGGAGAGAGAGCTGCGGGGGGCCTGTCCATGCTCTGCGACAGGGACCAGCCTTACTGGAAGACGAGGAGGAAGCTTGTCTTCGACGTCTTCGTAGAGGACTACACGCCGCACCAAGTCCTCAGGCAGTTCAGACTACGCCAGGTGGTCCCTGTTCCTTTGGGGGAACGCGTGCCAGCGAAAGTGCACTCGTGAGTTACTCGCCACTACAGGAATGCTAAGTGCTTACGACATATTTGTAGTAATGAGGTCTTTTGTGCAGGTACTCCACCCAGGGACCCAAGAAGGCCATGGTGACCTTGCTGCAGAGGATGGCGCCGTGGCTTGCGCTGTGGGAGGGGGCGCTGGAGGACGTTGTCGAGGAGGTCGCGCCCTACGACCCCTCCTCCTACCAGGAGTACTTGTCCTGGTACGTGCCCCGGACCCGTACTCGTCTCCTACGCGAGGAGCAGCCGGCCCAGGTGTTTGCTGCTAGCATCGCAGACTTGTACTCGAGCCACGCAGGACTGGCACTGCACCAGATGGTAAGTCTCGTTGTATTTTTACTCATTAATGCAATTGTAATTTCAATGCTATGTCGTTATGTTTAATGTTTGTTTGTACGTGATAGGTGGACGAGGCGAGGGCTTGCAAAGAAGATGTCACGACTTTCTGTCTAGGCTGCAGCAGGGGACCACTTTCACACCGCAGCAGCTATCAGAGGCCATGGGGCATGTCGAGCTGCACTCCCGATGGATCGTGGAGCTTGGTGCTGTTTGGCAGGCCCCAGCCCCGACTGTTTCGGCTGGCACCTCGTCTAGGCCGCCACCCGGGCTCAGCTCACAGACACCACCTTCTCGACCACCGCTCTGACCAGGGTCCGGCTTCCACACCCAGGTGCCTCGGCTCCATGCACTGGAGGATCCGGTTAGCGACGCCACCACGCGGGCCTACCATGGACCCCACACCCGGTAAGCCGATAAACATTCGATTGATCCCGTTTGAATCTAATCTTCTCACTATAATTAAATGTTAATGTCTCAGATCAGAGGCCTGCGTAGGACATGCCTCTGCCGGACACCCGGTCGAGGCACGGTGTCACGACCATCGCCCGATCAGTTCTTCGCAAGGGCTTCGTTCACGCAGCCTCCAGCCACGCAGCACACGCCGCCTCCTCCAGCCACGCAGATCACGCAGCCTCCTGCAGACCCGTTGCCTCCCCGCCTGCGTGTCCCGCCGGTTCGGTACAGCCCTTCGGACTACGGCCAGGCGGGACCATCGCGGGTGCTTCGCCCACGACCTCTCGACGATGCACCCCCTTCGGCGCGTCGGCGAAGGAGAGCTAGGGGTCAGGGCCAGGGTCAGGATCCACCACCGGGGGGTGATCAGGCTTAGGATGTGCGTTATTTTTGGGTACTTTGTCCTATTATGCTTTACCATCTATTTTGTGTACTTTCTCATATACGTGGTCTATTATATATTTCTGTCATCTTTAGTCATATCAACCGCGTGTCATTATTGCTTTTTCAGCTTTTGTCATATCAACTTTTCCAGCCTGTCATTTCAATTTGCATAATGTCGCCAAAAGCCGCTGTGGCAGAGATTCCCTGTTTAAAGCTGTGGGCATAGCCACGCTCATGTCACCATGAGCTACAGAAGCATCCGATGCTCGCGGATTTGAAATACTCTGAAGTCCGCGAGACTCTCCTTTGGTTGCCCCTTCGCCAGCTCTTTATAAACCCACCGAGGAGGGATATGTGCATCACACACCGAACTTCCATAAACTTTAGTCTGCTTTTCCCACACACACAAGAGGGCCACGATGTCGTTCTACCGTCGCCTCTTCAACAAGCGAAGGCTAACCCCCAATACCGGATGAGAGTAAGCGTTGACGCCTTGATTCTGCCGGAGTTGCCACGCCCGAAATGTGATCGCAACCTGGTAGCGAAGGTTACGCAGCTTCACGACGGAGATCTGACCACCGCGCCACTACTGCTGTGCCCGCGGCTTCGGGGTAAACCAAATGATGTCCATACAAATTAGGGTAACACTACCATTTCATGCATCGTTATTTGTTTTTTTAGGACGAGGACCGTTGTTGCTTTTTCCAATGGATCGACGGGCCGGAACGACGTGACTACGAATTTCTCTACAACTGCCACGACGCCTACCCCACTTCGCTTGAGAACTTCACACGGTGGGAGAGGCCGCCGGGATATGTCCCCTACCTAGATCGACCGGAGTTAAGGGCCGGTGTGCAAGGGACGAACCAATCGGTGAGTTTCACGTGCCTCATGTTTCAGCTACAATGTACCCATTCTAAATCAGTTCATCGCATACAGGACTTCAAAAAGAAGTTTGCAAAATGGCTCAAGTCAAGGCAAGAAAATCCTCCTCAGCGGCCAACGCAAAGCCAGGAATCAGGCGACCACGGCCTCCGTGCGGTGGTTGATACCGGCGACGAGGATCTAGCGGATGAAGATTCTACCGGTGCCCTTTGTCCGAGGATGAATGGTGTCGGTACTTCAACTGGTGGACCGGAGACGTACCACCCACATCTCAAACTTCCGTATTTGATAATCGGGAGAGCAACCTCGCCGTGGTGCTACTACCTCCCAGAAATGCCGAACCCCGAGTACGCATACGGTATTCTCCTACCACCTAAGCGCGCATACTGCATTGACTGCAGGGCACGTTTTCGGTTGTACAACAAGAAGCCCAACACACACCTCTGGACCATATCGTGGAGTGCGAGCCAAAACAGAGGAGGCGTCTCGGCAAGTCTCAGGAAGGGCAAGAGGGTTCGTCCTCTCGAATGGTGCGGGATAAGGGGAAACAAATTGGCCAAGGTCCGCGACGCAACAAATCCTTGACGCATTACAAAGGCCATCAAGCAACCCGGTGGTATTAACATAGGGGCGCCGGAAATCGAGATGGCATGCCCATATGGGAGGGCAGGACTCACAGAATGCACACAAACAAGTTACTTCTTACACCCAGAGGCGTATGGCATAGGCTACCCATTCGGCGATACCGGGAGCATCACAAGACGGCCATGGAGCTCTTTCATAAAAGAGATTGAGCGGTGTCCAAGAACAAATCGAACAAGATTGACAGGTGATGTAATATGTAGAAAATGTATGTCATCATTCCCACTCTACGAACATAGGCGGAACGATCACTTGTTCCACCATTACAATCAGTGTTTTTGGCACTTCTCCTAGCAATGTCGTCACTGTTGTAATATCCGTTGTATCTGCCGTACTAAGGTTGAGTTTGCGTACTAAGATTGCTGGCTGCATCTACATGCTTTTGTTATTGTCCTTTCTCATATATCAAAGAGCCAATCTGCGGTTGTCAGCGTATTAAACGCTGGGGTACCCACGCAGCCGCATTAAGTACTCACGCCCAGAGGACAGGTGGCGTTCAGGCCACTCCTCAGGGCGACCAGCGAAGGTGCTCGCCAAGAGGACAGGTGGCGTTCAGGCCACTCCTCGAGGCGACCAGCGAAGGTGCTCGCCCAGGGGACAGGTGGCGTTCAGGCCACTCCTCAGGGCGACCAGCCAAGGTGCTCGCCCAGGGGACAGGTGGCGTTCAGGCCACTCCTCAGGGCGATGCCCAAGATGGACGCCATGGGGACGCCCCTGGCCGCCAGCTGAAGGAGTGCCGCGGATTATCAGGGGCCCTTGATGGACGATGATGGGCGTCCCCATGGCGTCCATCTTGGGCATCGCCCTGACGATCCCCGCCCGATCCAGAGGCTGCATGTCGCAGAGTGGAAGCGCAGCCTCGGGGAAGGGCGGAACGTCGCTCGGCCCGATCGCCCCATCCAGAAGCGTCTGCGGCGTCCGGCTCTCCTCGGTACCGACACACAGCAAAAAGAAGAAGAAGGCGGTGTTAAAGAAAAAAAAAATGATGAAGAAGGAAGGCGTAAGAGCTTACCTCCCGGAACCGTCCGAGTCCCGTCGTCCACGCCCAGGTAGTGCCAGGCTGGGCGGTGCCGGCGGCGCAAAGGGCTAATCCTCCGGGACACGAAGTCCCGGAGAACCATGCCTCCGGTCAGCCCTGCTATCCGCAGCCGATCAACCCGAGCCAACATTGCAAGTAGCTCGGGCGTGTCGGCGACCGGAGATACCCAGTCAGATTTGCTGCCCACCGCTCCGGTGGGAAGCCCCAGGGCTTCAATGCCGCTGTCGTCTTCAACGTACAACCATTCGTGGCGCCACATTTTCCAGCTGGATCGGTTCTCCATTGGAATGTAGCGCGCAACGGCCCCGTCTCTAAGTCGCGAGATGGCGGCACCGGAGATCTTGGAGCCCTGGCTGACGCGGAGCGAGAAGAAGTAGCGGAAAAGGAGAAGATTGGGCATTACCCCTATAAACATCTCACAGAAGTGGGCGAAGACGGAGAGGAGCACAATGGAGTTAGGAGGAAGGTGGATGTTGTGAATGTCGTAGAAGTTGAGGACGGCGATGTAGAAGTCCGAGATGGGCGGGACCAAGCCCGCCATCATCGCTGCATTTAAGAAGATGACTTCCCCGGGCTGGGCGTGGGGAGCGACAGTCCCGGCCCGCATGCGGAGAGCGCCGCGGGCGATCACCTTGGAGCATTTAGCGGCGGCGTTCTCTTCCACAGTTGAAGGAGGGAGGACAGGAGTCGGTGAGGCCATCAGAATCAGCTAAGGAAGAAGGGAAGCTAAGGCAGGAAGGAGCAGAGGCGAAAAGCGAAAACGGGGACATGCCCCCCCCCGTCGCCTGCTTATTTATAAGAATTCAAGGAAGAGCCTGGCGGGAAAAAGTCGAAGAGACGCGGCAGTTCGGATGCGGGAAAACCAAAGCATTTTTCAAGGAAGTGGGCACGTCCCACGAAGCCTCGGAAACGGCTGCAGTATCCACCTCGGGGCCGGAAAAAGAGGCAAGTTTTTAAAGACCGCGGCGTGCGTGGGCATTTATGGGCCCCACCCGGGAGATTGAACCGTTCGACGAAGAAAAGAAAAGAATAAAGACACTCCTGGGTGGGCCCGGGGGCTACTGTCAGCGTATTAAACGCTGGGGTACCCACGCAGCCGCATTAAGTACTCACGCCAAGAGGACAGGTGGCGTTCAGGCCACTCCTCGAGGCGACCAGCGAAGGTGCTCGCCAAGAGGACAGGTGGCGTTCAGGCCACTCGAGGCGACAGCGAAGGTGCTCGCCAGGACAGTGGCGTCGAGCCACTCCTGCAGCGACCAGCCAAGGTGCTCGCCAGGACAGTGGCGTTCAGCCACTCCTCAGGGCGACCAAGAAAGGTGCTCGCCAGGGACAGGTGGCGTTCGAGCCACTCCTCGGCGACCAAGCAAAGGTGCTCGCCAAGAGGACAGGTGGCGTTCAGGCCACTCCTCGGGGCGTAGTTCCCAAGAATCAACCCCGTAATCTGTGCTACAGGGCGAAGGGTCAAGGATATTTAATGCGAGACGTGCGCATTAAATGCAGGATGTGTAGGCAGTGGTATGGCGGCGTGTCTTCCCCAGGCGCGCATTAATGATGGGTGGCCCCGAATCGACATCCCCTCTCTCCTGGCGGAGCCTGCAGGGGTGACAGACAGGCGGGACCCAAGGCGAAGTCTAAGTCGGCTAGGACAGGCATTAAATGTGATGTAAGAAGAGTATGACGGGTGCATTAAATGCACTGTAGTAGCGTGTCAGACGCTTGCTTTACGCAAGCTCGTAAGCCCCATGCGCCTCAGCCAGCCCGAGTATAAAAGGGAGCTAGGGGGCATGGGAGAAGGGTTGTTGATTGTTGGGTTGGCAGAACCGGAGAAGGTCATCTTCCCCAGCCTTGTAAGGACCTTGAACTCAGAAGAATCCACCAAGCAGGACTAGGGTTATTACTCCTTTGGAGGGCCCGAACCTGGGTAAACTCGACTGCCTTCTTGCTTGCTCCCAAGATCCCGTTCTTCCTGTCCTTGGAGCGGTTGCCACAAAAGCCCCCAGTCCGAATCTCTCAAGCACCCGGTCTTAGGGTGCCTGTTGGCCAGTAAGCCGACAGCGGTATTCGTGCAGAAAAATACATTCGAACGTGACATTTTACAGGCTGCCGAAAAGGCTTAAAAGTTATGGTTGACAATAGTATTTAGGGTTTTTTAGGCGGTATATGTCAGCGGAAACAAAGGCGTAGATGAAATATTTTTCCATAATATGGTACTCCATATATCAAAGAGCCAAGCTGCGGTATTCGTGCAGAAAAATACATTCGAATGTGACATTTTACAGGCTGCCGAAAAGGCTTAAAAGTTATGGTTGACAATAGTATTTAGGGTTTTTGCGGCGGTATATGTCAGCGGAAACAAAGGCGTAGATGAAATATTTTTCCATAATATGCTACTCCATATATCAAAGAGCCAATCTGCGGTATTCGTGCAGAAAAATACATTCGAACGTGACATTTTACAGGCTGCCGAAAAGGCTTAAAAGTTATGGTTGACAATAGTATTTAGGGTTTTTGCAGCGGTATATGTCAGCGGAAACAAAGGCGTAGATGAAATATTTTTCCATAATATGGTACTCCATATATCAAAGAGCCAATCTGCGGTATTCGTGCAGAAAAATACATTCGAACGTGACATTTTACAGGCTGCCGAAAAGGCTTCAAAGTTATGGTTGACAATAGTATTTAGGGTTTTTGCGGCGGTATATGTCAATGAAACAAAGGCGTAGATGAAATATTTTTCCATAATATGCTACTCCATATATCAAAGAGCCAATCATGCGGTATTCGTAAGTAAAAATACATTCGAACGTGATATTTTACAGTCACTAAAAGGCTTCAAAGTTATGGTTGACAATAGTATTTAGGGTTTTTGCGGCGGTATATTTCAGCGGAAACAAAGGCGTAGATGAAATATTTTTCCATAATATGGTACTCCATATATCAAAGAGCAAATCTGCGGTATTCGTGCAAAAAATTACATTCATACGTGATCTTTTACAGGCTGCCGAAAAGGCTTAAAAGTTATCGTTTACGGTTATTGTGGCAGTATATTTTTGTAGGGAACAAAGGCGTATATGGAATATTTTTCCATAATATGGTACTCCATGTCAAAGAGCAAATCTGCAGTATTCGTGCCGAAATAATTTACATCCTACCGAAAGTGCTTCAGTATTTAAATCGAGTATTCAACTCAATTGATACCTACATATTTTTGCATAAATGGAACATCCAACACTATATGAATATGGTCTAATTATTTTATAATTTTTTTAGCCATGTTTTGTATATTTTCGCCATCTGCTTTGGCGACTACCTATTTTCGCCATATAGGTTGGCGAATACTATATTTTCGCCGTTTGGTACGGCGAATACCTATTTTTGCCGAACCGTGTGGCGAATACCCTATTTTCGCCACACGGTATGGCGAAAATACCCTAGCCCAGGGTTTACTGACATTAATAGCGCAATTAAGCTATTTTCGCCGAAACGTGTGGCGAAAATAGGGTGTTCGCCACACGGTTCGGCGAAAATAGGGTATTCGCCGTACGGTTTGGCGACCACATATTATTTTTGCAAATTTTTTATTCCGTATATTAAAAACGCAATTCGGTTTAAAAAAAGTATTATTTAAAAAAAATTCTCAAATTGTTTGAGGGGTATTGAAGAAGAACCAGAGTGGCGTAAAGTGACATGAGTGTCCAGGAGTTAGCTCACCGAGAAGGATATGGTCTATAGAAAAGTGCGGCGAAGGGCGCACACCAGTGTTGAGAATGACAGTAGCGTTTCATGTAGTTTAGTGGAAGATATGGGATGTGACTAGGTAAAAAGGAGGCACTGAGCTTAGAGAAAAAGAATGACGCACTTGGCTAGGCTTTAAAGGTTGAGATGAAGATGCAATAGCCGTTGTTATCTCACAGTTTCTCAGGAGATTTCGCTGACATGTTGCGTGGTGATGGCTTCCAACTGACGCTGAGCTCGGCTTTGGAAGTGGGTTGTCATGGGGCTATCTTGGAGCGCATGATGAGTCCAAATCAGTGGCGGTAGTCAAAACCCGGGAGCATTACATTAGTTCTGGAGCTCTCCCATGGCAGGCACGGGCGTGTGGAGGACGACAATTGGTAAGTGGGCCAGGGCATCAGTGAGCGCGTGGAGAGGGAAAGACAGAAAGGAGGCTTCAGGGAGGGCTAGCACGCGGGCTAGAGACGGGCCGGAACAGCGACAGGCCACTGCTGAAAGAAGGAATTCGGCACACCAGCATGAAACTGATTTTAAATTGATTTACACGTAGAAAAGAAGTTTGAATTTCAAAAATTAGTAAATGAACTCTGAAATTATGAAATTTTTTGGAGAGTCTCCTAAGATTATTTAGAACCAAAATAAATTACTTCTAGGCTCTGTCAAGTTTCAAATAAATTTTTAAAATTGAAAAACAACAATTAGATTTAAAGAAAGATTTTTCTTAAATGCAAAAAATCTTGAAAAAAAATCAAGAAAATACAAAAAAAGTGATATTTGGAACCTATTATATAAATTTTGGGAATTTTAGGATATTATTGTGTACAATTTCACCTAGCAGGGTTTAAATTCCGATGTCCATCTTTTATGTACACGCGAGTTCTCTTCAATAACAATTTAGTTTGGGATTTATCTTCGGCCTCTATCTTTCTAGGCGTGTGATAAAGAGACGCACTCATGTGAGTGTACATGTGACGTTATGGTAAGAGGTTATGTAGCGTTTTTTTTTGGCTTTTTCGGGTGTTTGAGCTTTTCCGAGGGAGTTTGGGCCTTGGGGGAATTAGTTTTGGGCTTTTCGGGGAAGTTTGGGCCTTTGGTGGGGGGTTTTTGGCCCATGTGGGGAGGGGGGAGAAATTCTGCCTAACCCTAGCCCTTTCCCCCTCCCATGCGCCCCCCACCTCCCTAGCCGCCGCCTCCCTTTCCCCCCTCCATGCGCCCCCTTCCCACCTCCCTAGCCGGCCCTAACTAGGGTTTTTCCCTCCCCATTGCTACCACACCTTCTCCTCCATTGATCGCTTCGTTGGGAAGCCTTGCAACTGAGAGGATTCGACGTTTGGAGGGAGTCCACGGCCGGGAGAAGGAGTTCTTCGCCGGTTCTTCGATTCGTCAAGAAGAAGTATGTTGGTGAGGTGTTTTTGAGGTGGATTAGGTGCTGTTCTAATGGGGTAATCTAGTGCTAAGAGCCTCTAATGGTGTGCTGCAACTAGTTAGATTTGAAGAAAACTAGATCTATTTTGGCGTTCTGTCCTTGAGCAGATTAGAGGTCTAACTTTGGGCATGATTTAGAGAATTTTAGATTCGTTTCCTGGGGGCCCAACTGTTGCGAAAGTTGTAGATAATTGAATTACCTTTAATTGGGCACCAAAATCACCAAGTTTCGTTCAGCTGTTTAAAAGTTATGGCCATTTTACTGAATACTGTCCAATCTGTGTCGCGATTGGTATAGTCTGTGTTCATCTGTAGATTAGAGGAACTTAGAGGCCGAATGAGTCTTTTCGAATACTTAGAAAAAGATGGAAAATTGCCTGTAGTTCGAGAAAATGTATTCGTTTACTTGATTTAGAGTTGTTAAACTCAAGTTATGACCGTTAGAAATCTGCTATCCCGTTTAGATAGATTACTGTTTTTCGGGTTTTAGGAGTGGGTTGTGAAGCCGATGTAGTTGTTGGTCTTGTGTTGTTTTGTGGGCATGTTGTTTGAATGGATTGTATCTATGTGCAGGTGGTGTGACCCTAGGAGTGCCATCAACATCTCGCCACTCCGTCTCGAGAGGTTGAAGGCAAGTGTATTGGGATGGTTGTGGCTTGGGTGGCCATATAGATTCATAACGTTGCAATATAACTATGTGATGTGTTAATTTGCCATGTTTGATCCTTGCATGTGATATGATAAACATGAATAGTTTAATGGCTATTGTAGGATCGATATATACGAATATAGCAATCAGAGGGGGGTGAATGATTGTGCGAAAATTAAAACCAAATCTTTGATCTATTAAAAGTTCACCCTAAACTAAAACCAAATAATTGCCTCGTATTCGACAAAAACAGATTGATAGATGTTCATTAAAATGCAAATTCTCAGAGATCCAACCGTCGGATCGATTTGAAATTTGTACACAAGAAACTAGATTCCAATACGAATCAAACCCAAAAAGAATTAGCTCGATCGGACTTATGGATCACAAGTGATGAACCTCACAAGCTAACTGTGACAGAAGATGCCGAGAATTAATCTAATCAAAACTTCAAGATTAAAAAAGAACGACAAAAGATTAATCAACTAAACTTTGAGGAACTCTAAATCAATACCCTAGAAAGGTTTTTTGATGGATCAAATCAAGAAGAAACTCAAAGAACATAAACCAATCTAGAATTAGAACAAGCATGCAAATAAGAACCAAATTAGGAAACATCAGAGCAACGCGTGCTAATCGTAGCTTCAAGGACATCAGAGTACGCAAAGGATCTGGAAGAATTGATCTTTATTTCTTTTTGTCTAAAGTACTCTAATCAAAAGAGTACAAAACCTAAAGCTCTAACTGATGCCCTTCAACAGGAGACAACCCCTCCTATTTAAAGCAGCAAAACACAAGGAGTCCTGAATACAATTCCTACTCCTAATCCTAGAAGGAGTCACACTCCTAATCCTAAAAAGAGTATGTATTAAACACAACTCCTCTTGGCCCAACCTAGCCGAGTACAACTCTTACACGCCTATGGCAACCCTGCCATACTCACGTGACTAACAACTCTGCACGCGTATGGCCCACCTGCCATACTCACGTGACTAACCATTCTTCATGTGCATCATTCTCTTAGCCCGAACGTTCCGCATGATATCCTTGACCACCAAGACCTCAGTTCCTCCTGAACCTAGTCCCGAACCTCAGTTCCTCCATGAACCTAGTTCTGGTCCCATCATCGACCACGTTCGCCCTCAAGCAACACCTGCACATGAACAAACCACAAAACAATTCCGAGCACAAATCCGCGACTTGACTCAACATTAGTCCAAGCAAATATTCACATGAGCATTGCATACAATCAACGCAATTTCAATTCTTAGATAACATCCAAAACCGAGCCAAACACGTTCACGATGGACCAAACATTGGTCCGGCGCACACAGGGCAAAACCCCTAGAAAAGTCCATTCACGCCGGATCAAACTCCGGTCCGGCGCAACTCACGACGAACCAAAAACCTGGTCCGGCATACACGCAAATTCTCGGTTTCATGTCAGAGAAAACATGTTAAAAAACACGTTCACGACGGACCAAATTTTTGGTCCGGCGTACATGCAAAAACAACGCTCAAAAATGCGTTCACGACGGATCAAGAATTTTGTCTGGCATAGAAGCTTACTGTTTTTCAACAAATTTGGTTCAGCACAAAAGCTTTAAAAACATGTTCACGGCGGACTAAAGAAAAATCATTACGGCGTACATATGAAGAAAGACCTTCAAATCGCCGTTCATGACGGACCAAAGCTTTGGTCCGGCGTAGATGCGAAAACATGGTCCGGCGCAGATGCAGTTCACCACGGACCAAGAGTTTGGTCCGGCACAAGCGGTTCGGCGTAAAATGAGAACTTACTGCTTTCTAAAACTTTGGTCCGGCGCCAAAGCGAAACTTACTGTTTTTGTGAAATTCAGTCCGGCGCTAAAAGAACCACATGCATACACATTTGCAAATTCAATTCTAAACCAATTTTTCAGCACATGATTTCACAGCTATGCAGTTGTTAAATTGAGTATTTATGCAAGTTCATTCATGTTTATGGCATTTGTGCATTCATAATGAAAGAGACGACTCATTCTGATGTGGGCCTCTGTGTTCATACGTAGTGAACACGAAAGACATACCTCGTAGTCCCATCCATAGTTGTGAATGGGAGCGCGTCAGTAAGAGTAGGCACCCTTCACGGGATGGAAGAGAAAGAAGGTGCACACCGACTGGTGTGCACTCAGCAATACCGGTATGTGCTAAGCAAAGAGGCATGATGCATTGCATTGCATAAATGAGAGTATGATGAAGAAGTTTATGAATGGTTTCTTATGGTGTATAATAACTGTTGTTAAATTGTTTCCATTGCAATACACTTTGCTAAGTGATAAACTCACGCTTGTTGTTTGATGTTTGTTTTTAGGTACCTTGAATTCGGCATATGGGAAAGGGAGCTAGATGCACACCTTCACTTAGCATCACTCAATTAAACAATTTTAAACCTTTCTCTTAGTTGTGATGGTCACCATATTGAATTATATTATGGTTTAATTGCCTCGTTGGTTGTCATGAATAAATGTTTATTCCTCATTGGTTATGTGATGGTTAAATTATACTTTGGACTTGAATTATTGCTGGAATCCTTGTTTGCCATGTTAGAGTTGTCTTCATTTATGCTATATTGCTATGTCTCTATTATTGATGCTGAAAACCATGGAAAAACAAAGTACATGCTGCTGAAATTTTGTTTAAGTTATTAGCGTAGTTGCTGTTATTTATTGTTAAATATGTGATTTGGTGCTAGTATCCTTTGTGGTGACATTCGCGGTATACTAGGTGCTGGGGCGTTACAATACACGTGTGTTTCTTGCAATCGTAAAAAAAACTAATATAGAGCCATCATTTGTAGTTGATTGCACAAATTTATTTGTAATTGTTGTAAAGTTGCAGATCAGGATGCTAGCAAGTGACATACCGAATAGCTAGCAAATAACATACAAAGTGTCTAGCAACTAATATAGCAAGTAACATATAAAGCTGCTAGTAACAAATGTAGTAACAGACAAAGATAGCAACTAATGTAGTAAGTACTTTCTTTGTCAAGTTTATAGGATGTATTTTTTTTATGGTCTTGTGTATAAATATAATGAATATTTCATGTTACAAAAATTAGTGTGATGTTTTCTTTATATCCCTAATAAATATTCATATTTACTTGATATTTTGCTACATACATGCATTGAATATACTACTTAGATATAATAATTAGGGATAGTCGATTCAATTTTAATATCTCTTTGATCTATGTGATAAGAAAAGGTACACCTTATAAACTTAAACAGAGAGAGTAGTATATAAAGATAGTAACTGATTTATTACCAACTAATATAGCAAGTAACATATAGAGTTAGCAACTAACTAATAGATGCTAAGTTCTACGACCTATACCATCAAGTAAATCTGTAATTTGCCGACACATTCCCTGATGAACCGTCCTCTCTTCACTTCCCCCACCCTCTCCTCCTCTCTCAACGCCTCACAAGATCCACAATTTTTCGTGTTTTTTGAGACGGCGAAAGTGACATTATTAATGCAGAGTAAGTACATTAGTGTGAGGACCCCTCTTCCTATACCATACTGTACGCCGTCTACTGTGGCGTATAGCACCGTATAGCAACAGAAGCCTCGACACCGAAAATCTGAATCTAAAAAAAAAATTCGATCGACGGGATCGAACCCTTAGCTTCAGACCCGGTGCCTGTACGCATCCGATACCGGTTCCCTGGATCAGTAGCCCAGTATCGCGTACCAACAACACGAGTATCAATGCACAAAGTAATGAACTAAAGTTAAATTACATGACTGGGTGTAAATCTTGTACATACACATTACAAAATCCAAAAGTAGAATAATAGCGGAAGCAAAAGAAACACTAAACCAGCGGTGGCCCGACAACCCCACAAAGCATCGATCGAGGAAGGACCACAACCGCCGCTACCGCAGTAATGAGAGGACCACTGAGCCATCCGGATCACCATCGGAACCATCCTGCGAGACAAGGTTAGTAAACAACAAAGAAAGCAACGGTGAGTACACGTATGTACTCGCAAGTCTTTAGTGTATGGAAATATAGTTAAATGCAGGCTATTTCAACAGGAATAAGCTTCTATACTAGGTTGATTGCATAAAGCAGCATTTATTTGTAAACAACATTTAACAACCGATAGCATTAGTAATTGAAAGAGCATTTGACATAAAACATATTTCACAAAGATATGTATAATGTATATTATCCCAACCGGTTCGCCATTCCCGCTCGAATGCAACCGATGGGCTAGATTGTCGACTCTATCCATCAAACACTTCCTTTCCGTTCGAGACTCACACTTTTTCAGAAGAAGACACAAAACCAAACTTCTATACTCTCCATACTTATCTGGGCTAGATGCTCTTAACCGTGAGCACGGCTAATCGATTAGTTTTACTTAACACTTCTGCAGAAGTTGCACACATTCCCCACATGGGTCTATCTAGCAAGCGTGTTGCCACGACGCGCGATACTTTTCAGTACCTGACTCTTGCAGATTGACCATGCCGTTCCCATCATCGGTGTCAGCCAGACATTAGCACAATAGCGTGATCCCACCCTGGCGGATTTAGGCGGCCGTACGCTGCAGCGCAACACGGGGTATCCCTTGCCCCGGGCCCCATTACCCCACAAGTGGCACTATTGTTGCAGCGGGAACCCACAACACCCCTTCTTCTTGTCCAATGGATGACAGAAGTCCCTTCCGAGAACCCCGCCGATTCTGCAGACACAATCAGCGCAAGTTCTCATCTTGCTCTTCGGCCTACCAACAAATCTGCTATCCTCGAAGTCGTACATAGGCATTCTGCTGATCCAGTTCATGTGGTTGCGCGAGACTCACCCAAAGATTAACTTTGAGTTCGGTCCTTATATTTTTGTTGACTCGGGCAAGGACTCCAATCCTAACCACACCATCACCTTCACATTCTATACCTCCTCCCCGAGTCATTTACACCACTCATTTTTATCAATTAACCATTAACCATTTTGACTCAATTCATTTTGAAATCATATTTTGATTGATGAGTGTAATCGCCAAGGACTAGACTCAAATCTATTGCATTGACTAAGCATATGCATTTATTAACATTTTATACCCAAGTGACATTTATTAAGTTACCTAACCTCTACTAGGGCTATCAATGTGACCATGGGAAATAGATTAAGGAAAACCACCAATTTGGGTTATATCTACCATTCCCACAAACTAGCACATTTATGAAATTAAACGCATGCATATAGTTTGATAAATCAAAGTAAACATCGTAAAATATTGGATCAAGATGATCAAAGGAGGTGCTTGCCTGTCTGCTGCTGCTCTGATGGATCCGGACGAACTCAGGATTGTTCGAGGCGACTCGACTCACTCGCCTAATCGAATAAAAACATCAAAAACAAATAACAGAGAAATAAATTAGCAAAAGTGACTTTAGAAGCATAAACACCAACTTAACATCAAATAGAACTCATCTAGACACTAAGAAAGCAAAGAACGAAACAAGCGAGAAAAATGGCGAAATCGCGATTCGAACGGCGATTTCGCGTAATTTCTCGCCAACTTGAACAAAATGCGCAAAATAATTTAAAATTCAACTAAATTTTGTTAAACACCTAGAATTAGGTATAATACACCTAATGGAACTTACGGAACTCGTTTGGATTTAAAATGAACAAACGGAAGCCAAAACGGTGAAAATCAATACACAAAATGCTGAAAAATCAGAAAAAGAAAACGGCACTATTCACCGTAACGCAAGAGCCATTTCTGTCCAGAATCCATTCAACGACTTGCGACCGATTCCAGCGACTCCACTAGGTACTTTAGGATGTCTAGGACCTATCTGGACCTTGCCCTTGAAAATTCACTTAATTTGCATCAAATCCGATCGAAGCGCAAATTGCCGAGGTTTACGCCTCGAATCGCACAGGTCCGAAAACGGCTCAAACTCGATTCCACTTGGCGCGAGGAGCACGTTTTGACTCTACTAAGTCTAAATGACCCTAAATGACTCATTCCGACAGCTAACCGGCGAAGAAACCCCTAAATGTGGAATATGGCCAAAATGGCTATTTTGCTCGAAAACGAGCAATCTCGCCCAAAAGGGCCGTTTTGAGCTGAAATGCCGCGAGACTTGTTTTAAGCCCTCGGCTAGTTGCTTAGGGATACTTACGACCTATCGGAGCCATTCCCCAGCATGGATGACTTAATCTTCTCTGACTTTTGATCAATTGCCCGCTTAACTCCGGTAATTACCCGAGAAACGGCAAAACTCCGAAAAGTGACTTGAATGCGATCCAAAACACGCGGGAAGCATGCTATCGACCTTAGTGACCTTAAACGAAGCTAAACAAAGCTAAATGCCTTAAACGGCTTGTGAGGCCTATAATTACTAAAATAAAATGCAAAGTGCTAAAATGCAAATCTAGCAATTCTAACTGCTTTTCTAGCCTCTAAGGGGACTAATGGTAAAGTCAATACATGCCTCGGAGCTCTAGGATTTTATGAAATAAAAATAAATTAAAAGAGACCTAGAGCTAATTTCGACTCTTCTGATCGCAGGTTTTGACGAAACTTAATTTCGACTCTTCTGATCGCAACCAGGGCTATCAGAAGAGCTAATGGAGCTATCGTTATACGCTATGGACCTTCGGTCCATTGTAAAAATAGTTAACACCTAAATGAATAAAATAAATTTCGGCTTAGCGAAATTGAATTCCGATTCCTCCGGTAGCGACTCTAGCCACCAGAACTGCTATGGGAAAAGTCTATACATGCTATGCACCACTAGACCTCCGATAAATCAAAGACCTAGCGATGGACTTGAGCGAATACGAGGGTGACTAAAAGCTAGGTTGGCTATAGGATTAAATGAGCCTAACGATGATCTGAGTCTAGATTCTAAAGCACAATTGCCATGCGACGTGTCTAACACATGGAACCTAGTTTTGACCTAGACTAGGGTTTGAGATAACTTAACGAAATGCGAAGCTACGAAGGGGGAAGTCATAGCTACGGTAAGAGGGAAGTCCCGGGAGCCGAGAAATCGAGCTAGAACTCAAAAACCCCACGGGAACTCAAATAAACATCCATGGGAAATGATGGAATACTCACTTGAGAGGGTCCAAAGGGTGGAGATCGCGATGAGGAAGTCCAATCTTGCCTCCAGATCAAGTTTTGCCAGTTGAATCGCCTCCAGAAGGTGCAAATGGGTGCTCTAGGGTTTGGGAACCTCCTTCTCTGTTGCTTGGTCGTATGGGAGAGAGGAAATGGAGTGTTGGCTGTTGGTTTGCTTGAGCACATGCTTAAAACACTATGCACTTACAAGGGGTATTTTGGTCAAGTGACAAACCTTGAAGGTTAAAGCTTCCAAAGTTGATTACTAATTATTCCAAAGTATTTTGGAAGCTATTAGGGTCACTTTGACACTTACCCAACTTAATTTGAAATTACTTATGAGTGAAATTACTTAAGTTGAAGGGTTCTTTTTTATCCCACTTAAGTACACACAGCCCAAATTGCAGAAGTACACAAGATCAGTGTATTATTGAACAGTGTTTGAGTACAAATGTACAGTGACTCGAGTATAGAAATACTCGGGATATTACAATTAGACAAAGCCACATGATAACAACAGTGACCAGTACTTCTAACCGAGATTAACAATATCGATTTCGAAAAAACCATTTAAAAATTAAAATTAAAAAATTAAAAATACCAAATCAAAAATTGTCAGAAACTGAAGGATTAAGAATTTAATTTTTTAAAAATAAAAAATCGACTGATTTTCACCGAAAATTGTCCAATTTCAATCAAAAATCAATCGATCAATTGGTGGGTGATAATCATTGCGGCACTACCATACGATTTGACCTAAAACCGATCAATTTTGACCGAAAATCGATCAATTTACGTCGCATAATTTTTTTTATAAAAATTTAATCGATTTATCGATCGATTTTATATGTCAAGCCAGTTCGATAGGATCAAAAACTATGGTTTTGTAAACCCTACTTCTAACCCCATCTTAACTTCTTAACTAGCTGGCCTAAAAAAAACCTTCTTAGAGTATCTCCAAGAGGGGCCTTAAATATAGCCCTAATTTGAATTATAGGGTTTTTGGGGGAAAAGATTAACTCCAGCAAGGACCCTAAATTGTTAAAATTTAGCAAATTATTTTAGAGCCCCTAGGAGAGTAGCTATATTTAGCAACTATGTGATTGGGCCCTATCTTCGTTGAGTTTTAGAGCCTAATTGCTAGAGTAAATATTTCGTTGGAGCTCTAAATCTAATTAGTTAGAGCATGTACAATCGTACATGTCAGCAGTATTTAAGCTATCTCTAACGAATGCCACATCAGATTATTGCTGACATGGACCGGAGTAAATAAGGGAAGAGAGAAGAGTCGTCTCGCATGCAGCAGATGACGCTAGCGCAAAGACCAATGTGTAGTAACGGCTTGTAGACGGTCTATAAATGGCTTGTAGACGATATCGACTGCAACGGATCATATTCACGGATGAGCTACGCAGCCTTCCTTTCCCCATCGCCTCGCGCCATTCCCCATCCAGTCGCACCTTTCCTCATCCACTCACACCGCCGCCTCCACCCTCGTCGGGTGGCCGCGCCGCGCCGCCGCCTCCACCCTCGTCGGGCTGCGCCGCGCCAAACCGTCGTGGAGGGGCCGTCGCGTCGGGGCGACCGCCACCGAACCGTCGTTGAGGAGCCGCGCCGCCGCCTCCACCCTCGTCAAGGGCCCGCCTCCACCCACGTCGAGGGGCCGGGCCGCACCGCCGCCTCACCGTCGTCGAGGGGCTGCACCGCGCCGCGCCACTGACTCCACCATCGCCTAGGGGTCGAGCCGCGCCAGCGATTGCAATGGCCGAGCACCCTTCTCCATCAGATCCTAAAAATTGGTAATATTTTTGCTTTGTGAAATGAGAAAATATTTATTTAGAATGTAGAACATGGATAATATTGATATCTGTTATGTGGTAGAAACATGGATAATATTTTGAGATATATATGTTCTAGAATATGATTGTGGAACATGTATTCATTCTGGAATATGCATTGTGAAATATGCATTGTGGAATATGTATTCTGGAATATGCATTCTGGTCTGCACAACTATTGTGTAGTCTGGTCATATGATTATAAGCACAACTATTGTGTATGCACAACTATAAGCAGGCCATATGATTGTGTAGTCTGGTCTGTAGAACTATATTCCAATAATGCATTCTAGAAGCAGGCCATGTTAGTTTATTGTGGAATATGATTGTGGATAATTTGATTAGTCAGACAATACCACTCTTGTTAAGTTCATGTTAGCTATTAGCAGGCCATGTTAGTTTATTGTGGAATATGATTGTGTAGTCTGGTCTGCTATTAGCAGGCCTGTTGCTAGAATTGAAGCCATTAGAATCCTTTTAGCTTTTGCTGCATCCAAAGGTTTCAAATTGTATCAAATGGATGTGAAAAGTGCTTTTCTTAATGGCTACATAAATGAGGAGGTTTATGTCAAGCAACCACCTGGTTTTGAAAATCCAAAGTTTCCAAATCATGTGTTCAAACTATCAAAAGCTTTGTATGGTTTGAAACAAGCCCCTAGAGCATGGTATGATAGGCTAAAAACCTTTTTACTTGAAAAAGGCTTTTTAATGGGAAAAGTTGACAAAACTCTCTTTTTACTCAAGCAAGGCAATGATCAACTATTCGTTCAGATTTATGTTGATGATATTATCTTTGTCGGTTCCTCTCATGTTTTAGTGTCTGAGTTTTCAGAAACAATGAGAAAGGAGTTTGAGATGAGTATGATGGGTGAGTTGACATACTTTTTGGGATTTCAAATCAAGCAAACAAAGGATGGTACCTTTGTACATCAAAGCAAATACACAAAAGACTTGTTGCATAGATTTGGGATGGAAAACAGCAAACCAATCATGACACCTATGGAAAGCAATTGCACACTTGATCCGGATGAAGATGGTGAGCCGGTTGATCAAAAGGAATATAGAAGCATGATAGGTTCACTTTTGTACCTCACTGCATCAAGGCCGGATATACAATTTGCTGTATGCTTGTGTGCTCTTTTCAAGCTTCCCCACGTGCTTCACATCGACAAGTGTCAAAAGGATTTTCGTGTATCTTCATGGAACTCAAGATTTTGGCATTTGGCTTTCGCTTCCTCATGCATTAGTTTGAGATCTTTTTCGATGCTGATTTTGGAGGATGTAGAATTGATAGGAAAAGCACTTCTGGTTCATGTCACTTCTTGGGAAATTCTCTCATTGCATGGTCATCTAGAAAGCAATCTTACATTTGCACAATCAATCTATGAATGCAATATGTGGCTTTGCTAGTTGTTGTTCTCAAATTCTTTGGATAGTAGCTACACTTAAAGATTATGGGGTTATTTTGGATAGTGTTCCTCTTCTGTGTGATAACACTAGTGCAATTTGCATTACTAAGAACCCTGTGCAACATTCAAGAACAAAACATATTGACATCAGATTTCACTTTCTTAGAGATCATGTTGAAAAAGGCAACATTGTGCTTCATCATGTGGATACTGAACATCAATTGGCAGACATTTTCACAAAACCTTTGTCTTCTTCTCGTTTTGCTTTTATTCGGGGAGAACTTGGAATTGTTCATCCAATGGGAATGTTTTGAGGGGGAGTTTCTTTGCCAAGTTCTTTCACTTGATGAGCTCACTTTATCATATTTCTTTATATACTATATAATTGAGCTAATATATGATAATCTAAATTGTCTCACTTGAACTAAGAATGACATTGCGAATTCCTCGATCCGATTGCCTATAGCTAAATACTCTGTGATATCTTACTCTTCTAGGCTTGTTATTGAATTTTCTTGACAAATTTGGGCTATGGAGCAAGTGTGTTTTCAACTTTACTCTTTCATAAGACCTTTAATCACTTTTGCATGTTTACAATCAAAGAAAAAGGAAAAAGAAAAGGGAATCAATATAAAAAAAGGGGGCTGTTAAAAGCAAAAGCTTCAAGTTATGTGCTTCAGGCTTGCTTTCCCTAAAAAGATAAGATGTATGCTTCAAGCATGCCATTCCCTCAAAGATAAGATGTATGCTTCAAGCATGCCACTCCTAGAAAATAAAAGAAGTATGCTTCAAGCATGCCACATGCAACTTATTGTTTAAAGATTAAATTGGTCTATTAGATTAGAGTTGAAACTACTTGCTCGCCCTAAGTTGTTAGTTGCTTCAATTTTTAAAGCCTTGCTTTTTCTGCTAAGATCTTGCTTAGTACTTGGCTATAGTTGACTAAATTGAGGTTGAGATGCATGTCATTCCCTAACTTGTTAAAATCACTTCAAGATCATGTATTTTGCATATTATATGATATATAAGGATATATGATCGAATGAGCTCATCTTTTCCTATCTTGGCACCCCCTTGTTTCTCCTTGTGAAATCTTTGTTTCAAGAAAATTTTTGAACCTGTTCTCTCTTTTGTACTCTTGATGAATCCATTGTCAAAGGGGGAGAAAATTGGGAATTGTTGAAAAGATTAATGAAAAAGGGGGAGAAGAAAAAGGGGGAGTTGTGTTTGGAAATTTGAGAATTTTGGGAGAAGTTTGGAGAATTTTGGAATTTTTGGGCGCATTGCACATTCACACACTTTTTCATTCTCAGGGGGAGATTTTGTTTTGCATTTTGGTCAAAGGGGGAATTCTGTGTTTTCTTTTTGGTCCTTGATCCTTTGGATTTCAAAAATCTTTTGTAAAGTGAATGCCAAATGTTCAATTCTAAGTGGTGTTGCCAATGTTCTCATCAAGGGGGAGATTGTGAAATCATGTGCTGAAAAATTGGCTTAGAATTGAATTTGCAAATGTGTTTGTTCTTGTGTTTTGACAATTTGACAAGAAACAGTAAGTTTCGCTTTGGCGCCGGACCAAACTTAAAAAAAAACAGTAAGTTTCCCATCTACGACGGACCAACTTTCTTGGTCCTTTGTAAACATGCTTTTTTCTCCCATGTACAACGGACCAACTTTCTTGGTCCTTTGTAAACATGCTTTTGACAACCTCATTCTCCCATGTACAACAGACCAACTTTCTTGGTCCTTTGTAAACATGCTTTTGACAACCTCATTCTCCCATGTACAACAGACCAACTTTCTTGGTCCTTTGTAAACATGCTTTTTTTTCTCCCATGTACAACGGACCAACTTTCTTTGTCCTTTGTAAACATGCTTTTGACAACCTCATTCTCCCATATGCACGGACCAACTTTTTGGTCCTTTGTAAACATGCTTTTGACAACCTCGTTTTCCATGTACGCATGCACCAACTTTTGGTCCTGTCAGAAATGTGTTTTTGAAGGTTGTTGTGCCAAACCAAGTTATTGAAAACAAGAAGTTTTACATATACGCGGACCAAATTTTTGGTCCGTCGTGAATGGGTTTTTGAGCGATTTTGAGATTGAAATTTGAATTTGATTTTGAGATTATGAAATGTGTGATAATTTCATGATACTTCTTTGAAGTGGACTTTATGCAATGCTCATGTGAGTAGTTGCATGGATTGACATTGAGTCAAGTCGTGGACTTGTGCTCGGATTTGTTTTGTGGTTTGTTCATGTGCAGGTATTGCTCGAAGACGAATGTGGTCGATGACGGGACCGGAACTAGGTTCATGGAAGAACTGAGGTTCGGGACTAGGTTCAGTGGAGGAACCGAGGTCTTGGTGGTCAAGGATGTCATGCGGGACGTTCGGGCTAAGAGAATGGTGCACATGAAGAATGGTTAGTCACGTGAGAATGGCAGGAGGTCATTCGCGTGCAAAGTGTTAGTCACGTGAGTATGGCGGTGGCCATACGCGTGCAAAGTGTTAGTCACGTGAGTATGGTAGGGTTGCCATACGCGTGCAAAGAGTTGTACTCGGCCAGGTTGGGCCAAGTAGAGTTGTGTTGAATCTGCATTCCTTCTAGGGAATAGGAATTGTATTGTAACTCCTTGTGGATTGGTCCTTTAAATAGGAGGGGTTGTCTCCTGTTGAAGGGCATCCAACCAAGTAGAGCTGAGCGCATCAAGCTTTGAGCTTGGTTTTAGGGTTTGTACTCTTTTGATGAGAGTATTTTAGACAAGAAATAAAGATCAATTCTTCCAAGATTTTTGCGTGCTACAGTAACCATGTCGCTACAGTATTTTCTGTTTTGGTTCTTGTTTGCATGCTTGTTCTAATTCTAGATTGGTTATTGATCGTTGAGTTTCATCTTGATTTGATTCATCAAAAACCGTTCTAGGGTATTGATTTAGAGTTTCTCAAAGTCTAGTTGATTAATCTTTTGAAGATCTTGTTTAATCTTGAAGTTTTGATTAGATTGATTCTCGTCAAGTTCTGGATCAGCAAGCTTGCGAAGCTCATAACTTTTGATCTGTAAGTCTGATCGAGCTGATTCTTTTTGGGTTTGATTCGTATTGGAATCTAGTTTCTCGTGTCCAAATTTCAGATCAATCTAGTGGTTGGATCTCCGTGAATTCTCGTTTTACTAAACCTCTGTCATTCTATTTTTGTCGAAAACGAAGCAATTATTTGGTTCTGTTTTGGGGTGAACTTTTAATAGATCAAGAATTTAGTTTTAGCTTCCGCACAATCATTCACCCCCCCTCTGATTGCTATATTCATATACTTCGATCCTACAAGTGGTATCAGAGCAAGGTTTCTCTAATCTATCTTAACCGGTGATTAGATCAATGGATCGTTATTCGACAAAACCATGTGTGTTCGATGGTGTTGATTTTCAGTTTTGGAAGGCCAAGATGGAGGCGTTCATCCAAGCACAGGGCTTCACAATTTGGGAGAAGGTCTACAAGCCATATGAAGTCCCTGCAAACGACAACGTCAACGACACCAATCGCACACATGTTGAAGCAAACAAAGAAGGCGCCGCAACTTGATCATCCAAGGCTTGGGACGCAGCCGACTTTGATCGTGTGGTTCATCTTCGATCCAAGCATATGAGGTATGGAAATCTCTTTGTGATTACCATGAAGGTTCTAACATCACAAAGAGGTTCGCCAAGATATTTACAAAAGGAATACATGCGTTTTGAGATGAAACCTAGTGAATCTGTAGATGACTTCTTTGCACGCTTTCAATAAAATTCTTAGCAATCTACGTGCTGTTGGAGTTAGCTACACCGATGCTGAAAATGCTCGACAATTGCTTAGTGCTTTGGACATGTCGGTGTGGGAGATGAAAGTAACATCTATACAAGAATCTACTACCATGAGCACACTCACATTAGATGTTCTTTACTCTAAGTTGAAAACTCATGAGTTGGATGTTCTTGCCAGGAAGGGTAACATTAAATCAATTGCTTTGATCTCTAACCCTAACATGTCAAATGCAAATTCTTCTTCTAGCTTTGCCTTGTCTTCCATGTCTTCTTTAACAGGATGAGCAACTTGAAGAGTTTCTGAAGAAGATCCGGCACTACTCTCTTCTCGCTTTAGCAAAGCTTTGCGAGAATGTGAGAATGAGAAAGAGAGGTGGTCCTCCAAGATGCTATGAGTGTGGTGACCTCAACCATATTCGCACAAATTGTCCTAAGCTTGCAGGAAAAACATCAAAGGAGGAGAAGGACAACGACAGAAGGAATGAAAAGAAAAGGTTCTCGTCAAATGATAAGAAGAAGAAGAGCTTCATCAAACGCAAGGTGGTTCACCGAGTTCTTTCCGCTCTTGAACAAGTCAATTTGAGCGATGTGGACTCGGAGAGCAGCGAAGATGATGCAACTCCAAGCAAGCATGATTTAATAGGATTATGTCTCATGGCAAGCAGCAAGGATAGCTTCACCGAGGACGACCACGACAAATGACTTCAATGAGGTAGATCCTCTTATGATGAATTAGCTATTGCTGTTGCTCGTCTTGGAAAATTGCTTGACAAACGTGATAAGAAAATTAAGAAACATGATTTCATTATTGAATCATTGAATGCTGAAATTGCTAGACTTAAGACTTTGATTCCTAGTGATGATACTTGCAAATCATGTGACTTAATTTACAATGAGCTCACCTTGCTTAGGAAAGAACATGCTCTTTTGTTGCATCTAAATGAGAAAATGAGAAACATGTTGTACATGCTAGCTGTTCCAATCGATGATTTGCATAGTTCAACTTCTTGTTCTAAATGCTCAACTCTTGAATTAAAATTGAAAGATGCAAATGCTAGGGTTTCTCAATTAACTGATAATTTGCTTTCACATGAAATTCTCTCATGCTCAACTTGTCGCAAGCAAAAAGGAAAAGTAGATGTTCCTGCAATAATTGTTTAATTCTTGCTAAGAAAGTTGATTACCTCGCAAAACTCTTTGGAACGATTCACTAATGGCAAGAAAAAGTTGAACATGATCTTGGATCAATCTAAGGTTAGCACAAACAAGAGAGGTTTAGGTTTTGATCCTTATGCCACATACGAAACTAAACCTCGTGACCGTTGTTCAGGCTCCTTGCAAAATTGAGTTATCTAATGAGCCTAAGAAAATTGCTTTTCAATCTGTGGTTTTTTATCCTCTACTATGATGAAAGCAAAATGTGCCTTTATCGTTAAAGCTAAACATCATGTCAAGTACACTTGCACTCATTGTGGTAGAGATGGACACTTAGTAGATTATTGCTTTAGACTAGCCAAACAACAAAAGAAGGAAAGAACTGAGGCTAGGTCAAATTTCAGCAAAGCACATTTTACTCCTTATGCGCCTAGAGTGATGAAAACACCTTCTGTTCCTAGAAACATGGGAAAAGATAAATCTGATTTTGTGCATAAAAATTATCGTGTTGTGCCTATGTTGTGCGTCGTGTGTCTCGATCTTTGGATTCCCAAAAATCTCATTCCTAACTTGATCTTGAGACCTCGACATATTTTGTTGCTATGTAGGCTTCTCGCGAGGAAGGAGAACATATGGCTAGTGGATTAGGATGCTCACGCCACATGTCCGGTAAAAGAATTGGTTCTCCTCCTCACTCGTGCATCTCGTGGCCGAAAGTGTTACTTTTGGAGATGCTTCTTCCTCTTCTGTTGTGGCAAAAGGTACAAGAAAGGTAAGTGACAAGTTTATGTTCAAGGATGTGGCTCTTGTTGAAAACTTGAAATATAACTTGCTTTCTGTCTCACAAATGCTTGATGAAGATCTTGAGATAAGCTTTAAGAAAAATGAATGCAAAGTGCTAGATGCTTGAGGTGATCTTGTGTTCAAGATTTCTGCTTTTGGAAGAGTTTTTAAAGCTGATTTTGATGCATCACCTTCTTCTAAACATAGGTGTCTAATTGCCAATGTTTCTAAAGATTTATTCTTTTGGCATCGTAGACTTGGTCATGTTGGTTTTGATCATCTTACTCGTAAGCAGTTTAGATCTCATACGTGGCTTGCCTAAGCTTAAGGGTGATAGCAATTTAGTATGTTCCTCTTGTAGACATGGTAAGATGATTGCAGGTTCACATCCACCTCTTACCATGGTGATGACAAACGCTCCAGACAGCTTCTATATCTTGATCTGATTGGACCATCTCGAGTTCAATCCTTTGGAGGCAAATGGTATGTGCTTGTGATTGTTGATGATTTTTCTAGATACTCTTGGGTATACTTTATGGCATCTAAGGATGAGGCTTTTAGTCATTTTAGAAGTCTTGTTCTGAGGCTTTCTATTGATCATCCAGGAGCTCTCAAAGCTATTAGAAGTGATAATGGAACTGAATTCAAAAATGCTTCTTTTAATCACTTTTGTCTTGAAAAAGGAATTAATCATCAATTTTCATCACCTAGAGTGCCTCAACAGAATGGTGTAGTTGAAAGGAAAAGCAGAACATTGGTTGAGATGGCTAGAACCATGTTAGATGAACATCACACTCCTAGGAACTTTTGGGTCAAGCGATTTCAAGCTGCATGTTATGTTTCAAACCGTGTGTTTTTGATATCAAAATTGGGTAAGACTCCATATGAGCTTCGGTTTGGACATAGACCTTCTGCTTCTCACTTTCGAGTTTTTGGATGCAAATGTTTTGTCTTGAAATCTGGAAATCTTGATAAATTTGAAGCTAGATCAACTGATGGCATTTTTCTTGGATATCCTGCTTCATACTCGTGGCTATCGTGGTGCTTGTTTTGGAAACTAACAAAATTGTGGAAACTTGTGAAGTTACTTTTGATGAGTCTAGTCCAGGTACTAGTCCAAGTGATGCAGTACAAAGGCGCATACATTCAGGGGGAGAAAATCTTTGAAGATGAAGATCATGTTCAAGAAGATGTCTTGACTCTTCATAATGCACAACAAGCTGAAGCACCCTTGGCACCTAAAACTACAACACCAACATCTAACCATCCTCAAGCAACAACAAAATCAGAACATCCATAAAATGAAGAAGGATAAGGAGAAGTCTCAAAAGCCAATGCTCCCTTGCACATTCAAAAAATGCATCCATCTGAACAAATGATTGGAGACCTAAATGAGAGAGTCACTCGATCCAGGTTTATTCATTCTGACACTCATGCTCATTCTGCTTTATTTGCTTCTTTTGAACCCAAAGATATATCTCATGCATTATCTGACGAATCTTGGATCAATGCCATGCATGAAGAATTAGAGAATTTTGAACGAAATAAAGTTTGGAAACTTGTCTCACCTCCTCCTAATTTTAATGTTATTGAAACTAGATGGGTTTTCAAAAATAAACAAAGTGAGGATGGTGTTGTTGTTAGAAACAAGGCTAGATTAGTTGCTCAAGGTTACACTCAAATTGAAGGCTTAGATTTTGATGAAACCTTTGCTCCTGTTGCTAGAATTGAAGCCATTAGAATCCTTTTAGCTTTTGCTGCATCCAAAGGTTTCAAATTGTATCAAATGGATGTGAAAAGTGCTTTTCTTAATGGCTACATAAATGAGGAGGTTTATGTCAAGCAACCACCTGGTTTTGAAAATCCAAAGTTTCCAAATCATGTGTTCAAACTATCAAAAGCTTTGTATGGTTTGAAACAAGCCCCTAGAGCATGGTATGATAGGCTAAAAACCTTTTTACTTGAAAAAGGCTTTTTAATGGGTAAGGTTGACAAAACTCTCTTTTTACTCAAGCAAGGCAATGATCAACTATTCGTTCAGATTTATGTTGATGATATTATCTTTGGTGGTTCCTCTCATGTTTTAGTGTCCGAGTTTTGAAACAATGAGAAAGGAGTTTGAGATGAGTATGATGGGTGAGTTGACATACTTTTGGGATTTCAAATCAAGCAAACAAAGGATGGTACCTTTGTACATCAAAGCAAATACACAAAAGACTTGTTGCATAGATTTGGGATGGAAAACAAAGAAACCAATCATGACACCTATGGAAAGCAATTGCACACTTGATCAGGATGAAGATGGTGAGCCGGTTGATCAAAAGGAATATAGAAGCATGATAGGTTCACTTTTGTACCTCACCGCATCAAGGCCGGATATACAATTTGCTGTATGCTTGTGTGCTCGTTTTCAAGCTTCCCCACGTGCTTCACATCGACAAGTGTCAAAAGGATTTTCGTATCTTCATGGAACTCAAGATTTTGGCATTTGGCTTTCTGCTTCCTCATGCATTAGTTTGAGATCTTTTTCGATGCTGATTTTGGAGGATGTAGAATTGATAGGAAAAGCACTTCTGGTTCATGTCACTTCTTGGGAAATTCTCTCATTGCATGGTCATCTAGAAAGCAATCTTACATTTGCACAATCAAGCTCGAATCTGAATATGTGGCTGCTGCTAGTTGTTGTTCTCAAATTCTTTGGATAGTAGCTACACTTAAAGATTATGGGGTTATTTTGGATAGTGTTCCTCTTCTGTGTGATAACACTAGTGCAATTTGCATTGCTAAGAACCCTGTGCAACATTCAAGAACAAAACATATTGACATCGATTTCACTTTCTTAGAGATCATGTTGAAAAAGGCAACATTGTGCTTCATCATGTGATATCTTGAACATCAATTGGCAGACATTTTCACAAAACCTTTGTCTTCTTCTCGCTTTTGCTTTTATTCGGGAGAACTTGGAATTGTTCATCCAATGGGAATGTTTTGAGGAGTTTCTTTGCCAAGTTCTTTCACTTGATGAGCTCACTTTATCATATTTCTTTATATACTATATAATTGAGCTAATATATGATAATCTAAATTGTCTCACTTGAACTAAGAATGACATTGCGGAATTCCTCGATCCGATTGCCTATAGCTAAATACTCTGTGATATCTTACTCTTCTAGGCTTGTTATTGAATTTTCTTGACAAATTTGGGCTATGGAGCAAGTGTGTTTTCAACTTTACTCTTTCATAAGACCTTTAATCACTTTTGCATGTTTACAATCAAAGAAAAAGGAAAAAGAAAAGGGAATCAATATAAAAAAGGGGTGTTAAAAGCAAAAGCTTCAAGTTATGTGCTTCAGCTTGCTTTCCTAAAAGATAAGATGTATGCTTCAAGCATGCCATTCCCTCAAAGATAAGATGTATGCTTCAAGCATGCCACTCCTAGAAAATAAAAGAAGTATGCTTCAAGCATGCCACATGCAACTTATTGTTTAAAGATTAAATTGGTCTATTAGATTAGAGTTGAAACTACTTGCTCGCCTAAGTTGTTAGTTGCTTCAATTTTTAAAGCCTTGCTTTTACGCTAAGATCTTGCTTAGTACTTGGCTATAGTTGACTAAATTGAGGTTGAGATGCATGTCATTCCCTAACTTGTTAAAATCACTTCAAGATCATGTATTTTGCATATTATATGATATATAAGGATATATGATCGAATGAGCTCATCTTTTCCTATCTTGGCACCCCCTTGTTTCTCCTTGTGAAATCTTTGTTTCAAGAAAAATTTTTGAACCTGTTCTCTCTTTTGTACTCTTGATGAATCCATTGTCAAAGGGGGAGAAAATTGGGAATTGTTGAAAAGATTAATGAAAAAGGGGGAGAAGAAAAAGGGGGAGTTGTGTTTGGAAATTTGAGAATTTTGGGAGAAGTTTGGAGAATTTTGGAATTTTTGGGCGCATTGCACATTCACACACTTTTTCATTCTCAGGGGGAGATTTTGTTTTGCATTTTGGTCAAAGGGGGAATTCTGTGTTTTCTTTTTGGTCCTTGATCCTTTGGATTTCAAAATCTTTTGTAAAGTGAATGCCAAATGTTCAATTCTAAGTGGTGTTGCCAATGTTCTCATCAAGGGGGAGATTGTGAAATCATGTGCTGAAAAATTGGCTTAGAATTGAATTTGCAAATGTGTTTGTTCTTGTGTTTTGACAATTTGACAAGAAACAAGAAGTTTCGCTTTGGCCGGACCAAACTTAAAAAAAAAGCAGTAAGTTTCCCATCTACGACGGACCAACTTTCTTGGTCCTTTGTAAACATGCTTTTTTCTCCCATGTACAACGGACCAACTTTCTTGGTCCTTTGTAAACATGCTTTTGACAACCTCATTCTCCCATGTACAACAGACCAACTTTCTTGGTCCTTTGTAAACATGCTTTTGACAACCTCATTCTCCCATGTACAACAGACCAACTTTCTTGGTCCTTTGTAAACATGCTTTTTTTTCTCCCATGTACAACGGACCAACTTTCTTTGTCCTTTGTAAACATGCTTTTGACAACCTCATTCTCCCATGTACGACAGACCAACTTTTTTGGTCCTTTGTAAACATGCTTTTGACAACCTCGTTTTCCCATGTACGACAGACCAACTTTTTTGGTGCATGCGTAAATGTGTTTTTGAAGGTTGTTGTGCCAAACCAAGTTATTGAAAAACAGTAAGTTTTACATGTACGCCGGACCAAATTTTTTGGTCCGTCGTGAATGGGTTTTTGAGCGATTTTGAGATTGAAATTTGAATTTGATTTTGAGATTATGAAATTTGTGATAATTTCATGATACTTCTTTTGAAGTGGACTTTATGCAATGCTCATGTGAGTAGTTGCATGGATTGACATTGAGTCAAGTCGTGGACTTGTGCTCGGATTTGTTTTGTGGTTTGTTCATGTGCAGGTATTGCTCGAAGACGAATGTGGTCGATGACGGGACCGGAACTAGGTTCATGGAAGAACTGAGGTTTGGGACTAGGTTCAGGGAGGAACTGAGGTCTTGGTGGTCAAGGATGTCATGCGGGACGTTCGGGCTAAGAGAATGGTGCACATGAAGAATGGTTAGTCACGTGAGAATGGCAGGAGGTCATTCGCGTGCAAAGTGTTAGTCACGTGAGTATGGCAGGTGGCCATACGCGTGCAAAGTGTTAGTCACGTGAGTATGGTAGGGTTGCCATACGCGTGCAAGAGTTGTACTCGGCCAGGTTGGGCCAAGTAGAGTTGTGTTGGATACAGATTCCTTCTAGGGAATAGGAATTGTATTCAGAACTCCTTGTGGATTGGTCCTTTAAATAGGAGGGGTTGTCTCCTGTTGAAGGGCATCCAACCAAGTAGAGCTGAGCGCATCAAGCTTTGAGCTTGGTTTTAGGGTTTGTACTCTTTTGATGAGAGTATTTTAGACAAGAAATAAAGATCAATTCTTCCAAGATTTTTGCGTGCTACAGTAACCACGTCGCTACAGTATTTTCTATTTTGGTTCTTGTTTGCATGCTTGTTCTAATTCTAGATTGGTTATTGATCGTTGAGTTTCATCTTGATTTGATCCATCAAAAACCGTTCTAAGGTATTGATTTAGAGTTTCTCAAAGTCTAGTTGATTAATCTTTTGAAGATCTTGTTTAATCTTGAAGTTTTGATTAGATTGATTCTCGTCAAGTTCTGGATCAGCAAGCTTGCGAAGCTCATAACTTTTGATCTGTAAGTCCGATCGAGCTGATTCTTTTTGGGTTCGATTCGTATTGGAATCTAGTTTCTCGTGTCCAAATTTCAGATCAATCTAACGGTTGGATCTCCGGGAATTTTCGTTTTACTAAACCTCTATCATTCTGTTTTTGTCGAAAACGAAGCAATTATTTGGTTCTGTTTTGGGGTGAACTTTTAATAGATCAAGAATTTGGTTTTAGCTTCCGCACAATCATTCACCCCCCTCTGATTGCTATATTCATATACTTCGATCCTACACTTTGCAGAGGTGAAAAGCTTTTCACTCACAGTACTTGTGCAGGATAATTGAGATCTTGTGCTTTTGCCTGCTAACTGTTATTTTGTCTCTACGATCAATGTGGTACTTATTGCAGTTTTCAGATTGTGAGATAGATGCTTGGATGTGGAGACATTGGTGGATGCTTACTTCGTCAAAGGATCCCATTTTATTATTATGTTCCATGGTAGATGAATATTTTGCTAGTAGATGCACCTTTATGGTTCTAATCTTGCTTGTGATGTTGGATGAATACTGAATTGAAATTGGTTCGCATGTGTTAAATGGTGGATAAAAACTGAATTCTATATTTTGCTTATGATGTTTTGTTGTCTTGAAGCTATATGTACTGCTACTTCTGCTTGTGAGTTGATTATGGTTGTGGATCATGACATATTGGGGTCCTCTATGTAATGTTGCTGAATTGTTCTGGGAAATAGCTGAATTGAGATGGTCCTGGTATTGTTTCCACAAAGTTTTTGAAGCTGTTATTTGGATCATAAGATGACACTGTTGCAACACTTTTGAGCGTGTCTGCTTTGCATAGCACCAACTTGCACATGTTTAGCATTACAGTGCGAGTCGATTTGAAATCCTAAATCATTCTCACAATATAAAGTTGTATGACATATGCTTTCTTTCTTGTGAACCAATGTCAGGGTACATAGTGCTCTCCATGCTTGTGTATTAAAGATGTAAATGACTCTACAAACTGCCCCACATATGTCTTAACTAGGCCATATGGTCAGATGCTGAAGTTGATTCTCCAAATTAAGTTAGTCAGTTAGATATGCATGCTTCGATGTGATGCCAGTATCCCATCCATGCGAGAATACCACTGGAAGTGGCTGATTTCTGCTGGCCGGCAAGGTCCAATATTTATATCGATTCCCATACTGCGAGAACACTATTTGCAAGCTGTGAATTAATAATTATTGGGTCGAACTGTGCAACTTAATACATTTGCTTTAACATGCCGTAGTGGTCATTCATATTTTTTATTGCATCTATATTGCCTCTTCGTGCTATGTTCTCTACTGCTTTCACATGCTATGTTCTCTACTGCTTTTACATTGCCTAGCAACTTTTGCCGCATGTAAATCCATGAACAGGGCGCATCCATTTCAGTTATCCTTCCCTTATCTAGCTATGTCTTCTCATTCTGATTCTTCCTCAGATGATGTTGACGAAATAGATCCAATAGATTTCTATACAATAGAAGATTTCATCGCCGAGCAAGATATTTTAGACTTGATTGCGAATCGGATCGGTCTCAAGTTAAAGCAAAAGTTACAAGGAGGATAGGAATCATCATGTCGTCATCGCCGTCGGGGTGGTACGAGGAGATACATACCAAGGGATCGTGAAGGCGCCCATGAAAGGCTCGTGGCCAACTACTTTTCAGAGCATCCTATCTACACCGATGAGATGTTCCGTAGAAGATTTCGAATGAGAAGGCCCCTCTTCCTACGTATCGTAAGTGCACTTGGCGAATGGAATTCCTATTTTACTAATAGGATGGATGCTACTAGTCGATCGAGTCTCTCACCTTTGCAAAAGTGCACGGCCGCAATTCGTATGTTAGCTTATGGCCTCTGCTGATCAACTAGATGAGGTGCTAATGATTGGTGCAAGCACTTCATTGGAATGCTTAGGAAAGTTTGCTGAAGGGGTCATTGAAAAATTTGGTGTAGAGTACCTGCGACCCCCCAATTGTGATGAATTGGACAAATTGCTTAGAGTTGGTGAATCTCGTGGGTTTCCCGGTATGATAGGGAGCATTGACTATATGCACTAGCAATGGAAAAATTGTCCAGTAGCTTGGAAGGGCCAGTTTACTCGTGGTGACCATGGTGTACCTACTATGATACTTGAAGCGGTTGCTTCACAAGATCTTCGAATATGGCGTGCATTTTTTTGGTGTTGCAGGGTCTAACAATGACATCAATGTGCTTAATCAGTCACTGCTGTTCATTCAAGCATTGAAAGGAGAAACTCCACAAACACAATATACTGTTAATGGGAGGCAATATAATAGAGCTTACTATCTTGCTGATGGTATATATCCAGAATGGGCTGTATTCGTCAAGCCGATAGCACTCCCTCAGTCAGATAAGGATAAATTATTTTCAGATCATCAAGCAGGAGCAAGGAAAGATGTTGAGCGAGCGTTTGGTGTATTGCAATCTCGCTTTAACATTGTTCGTCGCCCAGCACAATTATGGACACGAGATAGAATTGGAAACATTATGAACGCCTGCATTATTCTTCATAATATGATTGTTGAAGATGAACAAGAAATGGTCACCACACCTTTAGATTTGAATGAGACGGCAAATACATTTTTAGTCCTACCACCGAAAGTCAACAATGGACCACATGTTTGTTTTGAGGATGTCCTTCAGAGGAATTCCAATATTCGTGCTCGACCAACACATATCCAACTAAAGAAGGATTTAGTTGAATATATTTGGCAACGATATGGGAGTAGTACTTGAACAATTTACTTATTCATGAATTATACTGTACTTTTTATCTATATGTTCTACCTTTTTATAATTTCAATTCCTTATTAATGTATTCAAAATCTGAATTAATCATATTTTTTCCTTTTGATACGTGCAATTAGGATAGCTTCTACCGGGTATTAATAAAATACCAAAAATAAATTATGAATTATTTATATACCTCTTTTATTTTAAATGTGATGTTGTTCATTGTATAAAAAAATATAATCATTTAGTCTACAAACATAAACATGCACACTTGATCACCATATTTTTTTGACTCCATGCTGGCATTAAATAATCATGTAGACAACACTATAGACAACCTATTGTATAAGTTGTCTCTAAATGCTAGGTGACATGGCAATGATTAGAGATAGCAGCTGTCTTTACCATTGTACATGTTTTTAGGATCCTAAATTAAATTTTAAAATTTATTTTTAAGGCGTTCTCTTGGAGATGCTATTAACCAGTCAAAGAAAGTGCTTCCCTTTGATTACCGTCGACTCGTGGTTGGAGTGGAGACTGGACCCATTCCTTCCCCCTCTCCATTTGTCCTAACAAAATCTTCGTTGCTTCATCTTTGCTTTGCTTTGCTTCTCTCTATCTCTCTCTCTCTCTCTCTCTCTCACACACACACCTTTATCGAATACCCAAATCCAATCTCCTCGTTAACATAGCTCGCTCTGGAAGGCGGAGACTGGAGAAGGTGGTAGCGGTGGCGTTCACGATGGGATCAAGAACGGGATGGCGCCGGCGCGCCGTGGCCCTCCTCCTGGTCGCCGTCTCCCTCGCCTCCGTCCTCTCGCCACCGGCCGCCGCCGCCGCCTCCGAGTCCGGCGAGGCCGACCACGCGGTTCAGCAGCACAGCGAGCGCATCTCGGGTACGGCCCCCCTCTTCTTCCCTCCCCTTTTATCGCCGAACTTCTTCTCTCTCTCAAAGTTAGATTCTTTCTAGTTGTTAGGAACCTAGGATTTCTCTGTTGATGCGCTGAAGCTGTGTGGTAGTATGGTTGTCAATTCGGTGTTGATTCGTGAAGATTATTTATTCTTGGCTGTTGCTTGGAGTTGTGGGCTAGGTCATCTTTGAGGGCTACTGAATCCAGATTGGTTCAGTTAAATTTCTTCTTTTTTTTTGTGCCTTTCATGTTGGATATTGTTGTGGTATCGCTGTTAGGTTTACAATTCTAGTTTTATTCTATTCTTGTTAGAATTGTGGATGATCATCGCCATCCCCTGCAAGTTTCCAACTTAGGTTGTAGGTTGCGTTGGGAACAATTCCTTGTTTCCTTTTCCATAATTTCTTGCTTTTCTTAGTTCATTGCTGCTTATGTTTATGCGGCTGTGTGCAAGTATTATCGCTATTTCGGTTCAATTGGTTGTAGTAATGCCATGGAATCAACAAGAAAACACAACTCAATGTCAATACTTGATTCGACTCTAACAAGGTCTGTGTCACCCCATGTTTCAATTTATCATGTTCAAGTGGTTAATATTTAGCATGATGGCCGCACGCTTTCGTTGCTGTACACCTTAGTTACTTCATATTTGGTTCATATCATCATATGAGTTGCTCATTCGCTGATACTGAAACTACAACTATCGAACTGTAGGGAGTGCTGGTGATGTGTTAGAAGACAATCCTGTGGGAAGGTTGAAGGTCTTCATCTATGACTTACCAAGAAAGTACAACAAGAAGATGGTCACCAAGGATCCCCGGTGCCTCAATCACATGTTTGCTGCAGAAATATTCATGCATCGTTTCTTGCTCTCAAGTGCCGTACGGACACTCAATCCCAAGGAGGCCGATTGGTTCTACACTCCAGTTTATACTACTTGTGACCTAACTCCTGCTGGACTGCCCTTGCCATTCAAGTCACCACGGGTGATGAGGAGCGCAATCCAGTATATTTCCAACAAATGGCCCTTCTGGAATAGAACCGACGGAGCAAATCACTTCTTTGTTGTCCCGCATGATTTTGGGGCTTGCTTTCACTATCAGGTGAGTGTTCACCATGAACTTGTTTGTGCATGATTTTGTCTGATTTCTCTTTGACTTTGATATACCTTTTAATAGAGGTCATAATTAGGGCTTGATCTTGCCTTACTTACCTTTTTACCCTGAAGCTGTATGTGTAACGGTCATATTGATATTTGCAGGAAGAAAAAGCTATTGAGCGTGGAATTCCCCCATTGCTGCGACGTGCTACATTGGTCCAAACTTTCGGACAGGAGAATCATGTTTGCCTGAAGGAGGGTTCTATCATTATACCACCCTATGCCCCTCCGCAGAAAATGCAGGCTCACTTGATTCCCCCTGACACGCCACGTTCCATCTTTGTATACTTCAGGGGACTATTCTATGACACTGGGAATGATCCTGAGGGCGGATACTATGCAAGGTAGCAATGATTTTAAAGTTTTAACAGATTTGGATTTTGTCCTAATGGTTTGGTCCCATTTGCTCACTTCAGTGATGTTTGTTATACAGAGGTGCACGAGCTTCATTATGGGAGAATTTCAAGAACAATCCTCTATTTGATATCTCCACAGATCACCCTGCCACTTACTACGAGGACATGCAGCGCGCCGTCTTCTGCCTGTGCCCATTGGGCTGGGCACCATGGAGCCCTAGGTTGGTTGAGGCTGTGGTCTTTGGCTGCATTCCAGTCATCATGGCCGATGATATTGTGCTACCATTTGCTGATGCCATCCCATGGGAGGAAATTGGTGTGTTTATTGAGGAGAAGGATGTCCCAAAGTTAGACACCATCCTCACATCAATGCCTATCGACGATATTTTAAGGAAGCAGAGATTGTTAGCAAATCCATCAATGAAGCAGGCCATGTTGTTCCCACAGCCAGCCCAACCAAGAGACGCATTCCACCAGATCTTGAATGGCCTTGCTCGCAAGCTCCCACACCCAGAGGGTGTATTCTTACAACCTGGCGATAAGCACCTCAATTGGACTGCCGGACCTGTGGGAGACCTGAAACCTTGGTAGCGAAGAGGTTCCTTCTTGGACAATCTTTGCCATAGAAGCCCCATAGGATTAGCCCATACTTATATGGTGATGTAACCGCAATATACACTTGGCCTTATCTAACTTAATGAATGCTTTGTAAATTAGTAATTTTGAAAGATATGAAATGGTGTTGTTCCTATCAAATTGGATCAGTGGTGATCCTGGTTGGCAAGTTCCTATCAAATGCCTTTCTACTTGCAGACTAAGAATTGGTGGCAAGAATGCAGAACTGCAAATCTGGTAAGTCACAAGGCTGTAAATAACATTAAATAGATGGCAAAAGTACAGTTTTCATGTTTTCAGACATAGTTATGCATTAATTCTGCACTTCGCGGATACATCCATGCTACTTGCAAGCCAGGTGGTAGATTTATGGTTTGTGCAGCCTCTTGGGTGATAACCACGGCGACCGTCACCTCACTCTTCATCGTCAGCCAGGTCAAACTGCCTGAGCAGCTCGCCGCAGATGGGCAGCGGCACATCCTTGAGGTAGCCGAGCGGGTTGGCGAAGCGCAGGTTGTCGCAGATGCCAACGTTCCTGGTGAGCACCACGCGTGCGCGGTCCCTGAGCACCTGGACCTCGGCGCAGTCCGCGAGGGAGCTCTCGACGAGGACGACCTCGCAGATGTCCTCCTCGTGGCTGTCCTTGAGCTCGATCCTGTAAGTGCCGGTCTCGTCGGTCACACCATCAACCGCGCGCTCGATGGTGCCGGTGCCGAAGTGTTTGCACTCAAGCCTGACCTTGGCGCCTGCAATCGAGAACCCAAGTGGTTATTTCGGAATTTGACGCTCAATTCGTAAGCCTTTCAGAGCATTTGAATGACATGTAGGATCGTCTGTGTGTATAATAGTAGACCAGAGTGTCAAATTCTGAAATGCGAATTTTAAAGTGCGTCAAATCCTAAAAACTCTCCCAAGTTACCCAAAGGCACTATCTGCTTCGGCTGTTCATGGGTTCGCTGAGATGCATATCATCTTCAGTGCAGCATTGAGAAACGCGTACATACATACCCTTGATGTACTCGGTGACATTGGTCTCGAAGCCGGCGCGGCACGTGTCGCAGTAGACGCGGCCCTGGATGAGGTAGTCGGGAGCGCCGGTGGCGACGGCGGTGTCGGCGAGGACGTAGAATAGGATGGCGAGGACCACCGGAAGGACGCGGAGCGAGGCCATGGCTGTGTGTGTTTTCTCCCCTTCCTCCGGTGAACGTTGTTTGCCTCAGCGAGGCTGATGCTTTGGGAGGTGATTTTTTTTTTTTTTTTTTTGGGCGAAGGATGAGAGGAGGGTGGTGAGATGGCCTGGCATGGCGTTCGGTTTGTGCTGCCCTTAAATAACCTGGGAGGCTGGAGGATTTGCATGGCTGCCCATGGAAGTAGGAAGCATTTGGAGCTACCGTTGGTTTCTGCAGCTGGAATTGCTTTTTTGTAGAGAAGGCGGTCGGGTTTGATCGTATATTTTTGGCGACGACCAAGGTAAACAAAGGTGAGAAACCTGACGAGTTGGATTGTGCTGTTGTGGCGTGTGTGATCCAGAGAGAGAGAGAGAGAGACTTTTCGGTTGTTCAAGAAAAGGTTTCGCAAAACTAACCTTGTGTAGCTCCATTGCTAAGAGCTAAGGCCCGTTTATTTTTGCTTTTGATTTTAAAGTTTAACCTCAAAAACTGAATAAACAATAAATAGCTTAAGGGGCTATTTGTTTCAGCTGTGGATCGTAGAAAGCAGCTTTTAAAATCTAGAAGGTCAACGAACAGAAAACTTTCAATATAGATTGTAACAATCTGGAGGCTAGATTGTAGCAACCCCACAATCTACTCTAGAGGAGCTTTCCCCAGTTTTTTTTTGCAAAAGACAATAATACCCATCCAACTTCAATCGAAATTACTCACCATTGCCCCCACTGTTCACGCTTGAGCCCCCCTCTTTTGTTTACGCCCGAGCCCGTCCCCACTATAATTTGGGTTGCTAAACAGCCATCAACTTTTCAACCTCCAACTTTCAGGAATCCAGATTTTAAAAGTTGTTTTCTACAATCTCCAGCTGAAACAAACGGGCCATAATTCTAGAAGTTGATTTTCACAATCTAGCCCACCCATATCTCTACTATTCTAAAGCACCACTTGGTGGCAGTGGTCCATTCTACACGTCATTAATTGCCCTGTTTAATTGCTCTACTTAATTGCCCTGCTTAATTGCCCTACTCAAGAAACGAAACGTTGCTTTAATTAGTGACTTTCACAAGAAACGAAGCGTTAAAGATAGATGTTTGATCTTGTAAAATAATTTTTTTTATTTTTTAATCTTTATTTTTCGTTATCAATTTTGTTTTTCGTAGCAACGCACGGGCATGTAGCTATTAACCTGAATGCTCGGTTTAAGTAGCCAGTGTTGTATTGTTGCGTATAGTCATTCTTTCACTTTTAGTAATTTCGACGAACAAGCTGACGTAAATAAAAGACCTGATGAAATGTAAATATCTTTCCCCAATTCAATGTGAAACTAGTTTAAATCCCGGGCGTTGCCGCGGGTGATATGTTAATTTTAATAGATAGAAAAAAAATTTTATTAACAAAAATAAAAAAATAAAATTTCTTTCAAAAAAACTAGAAATTTTTTGAGGAAAATAAAAAATCAGAAATAATAAAAAAATTGCTGGTGGAAAGAATTATCGAGGCAGGTAGAGATTCTAACAGAGAGGCGAATTTTTTTTGGGAATATGTAAAAAAATATGCCTAAAAAAATTTGCCAAACTTTTTGAGTCAAAAATTTAAAAAAAAATTTGGAAAAAGAATTTTTTTTAAATAAAATGACTATAGCTCAGATCCAAAAAAAATTCTAATTTTTTTAGAAAATTTTATAATTTCAAAAAAATTATATATTGTTTGGGTAAAAGATTTTTAAAGTACAATGTACTGTAGAAGTTTCATTTAAGAAAAAAATTAACAAATTTTATTTTAATTCTTTTTTAAAAAACTGTAGCTTGGTACTGTTTATCTCTACTATTCTAAAGCAGCATTTGGTGGCAGTGGTCCGTTCTTCCCACGTCATTAATTGCCCTGCTTAATTTCCCTACTTAATTGCCCTGCTTAATTGCCCTACGCAAGAAACGAAGCGTTGCTTTAATTAGCCAGCTTTCGCAAGAAACGAAGCGTTAAAGATAGATGTTTGATTTTGTGAAATATTTTGTTTTAATATTTATTTTTCATTATCAATTTTGTTTTTCGTAGCAACGCACGGGCATGTAACTAGTACACTATAATCCACAATTTACTCTATATGTGCTTTTGGAGAATCACTTTCTCTACAACCACAATTCAGAGTCAGCTTTTAGAGAATCCAAAGCAAAAACAAACCGGCCCTAAATTGCTACTTGTTCACCGTGATGTGTGTGGTGCAGTGTTTAAAAACAGGACAGTTACTAGACAAGTTTCTAGATTTAAATACAGAATTTTGAACTTGAATCTGATGAACAATATTTTGGAGCGGTAGCCGGTCTGGAACCAAGTAAAAAAGAGAGAGATGTGCTTCTATGCTTTTTCTCATAATACAAATTGCATAAACCTTAAAGCAAGAGAAAAGGTAAGTAATCACCATCTACCCTTTATTCATGCTTTTATATTTATACAACTTTAAAAAAATATAGAAACAACTTAAAAAAATAACTTCATTAATTTGAAACCGTCTAAGAGAAAACTGGTTCCAACAAATAAGCGGACGCGGGAAACTGCTCAGGATTTCTGTGGGGATTAAAATTCCTACGTTCCAAATATGGCCTTCAGCCAACCCACATTTGTGGCTCTTGATTGAAGGGTTCTTTCATTTCCTGTGACAGAGTAAGCTCCAATTGTAGCTGAAAAATCTATTTAGGAGAACGAAAGCGGCTCGCTTACTTGTATACCTTGACGCGAATTTGTCAATGCAACACCAACTGAAAAAAAATGTCTCAAACGTCGTCCAGAGAATCAGAAACCAGCATATAATGTAGACCCTAAACAGATTTATCCTAGCTGGTTGTTCAGCACACGTTCCGAGGTGCCAAAGAAACCGTCACGGCAGCACCTCCGCTCTTCCTCCTGCACCTTCGCTGTCCTACGGCGGGAAATAAATTCTATGTATCCGTTATACAAATTTCTTCTCGTGCATACCTAATGTTAGAGGTGCTCGTGCCGGCACGGCACGAACAGGCACGAAATCACGGATTAAGACCTAAAATTTGGCAGATATTGTTGATTCAGGTCATCTTCAAGCATTGCATTTATGTTTGACATTTTGTTGATGTGATTAGTCTCTTATGTCATTAAAATAGGTAGTTTAGTAGTAGTGATTTGTTTTATTTCTTTGCTCGTCACAATAGTAAAAATGGGTCGAGCTTGGGCGGCTCTGACCGCGAAGCGAGGCCTGGCGCAAATGGGCCGGACTTGGGCTCGCCAAAGGTGAGTCGGGCCGGCACGGCCCGGCACGGTGGGCACGATGGGCCATCGTGGCACGACACGGTTTCGGCCTGAAGCACGATGGGTCCGGGCCGAACCGGCACGGCACGGCATGACGCCCACCTCTACCTAATGTTGATGGATGCCATGTGGACAATCCTGCAATCCAACACCACGATTTAATTCAGGTGGAAATAAATACATGACTCTTATTTTTGATGCAAATTTGGTTGTTTAATTTAGACTTAATGTCATGGCGTTGGATTACAAGATTATCCCCGTAGCATCAATCAGTATCAGGTATACACGTAAAGAAGTTTATATATCAGCTCCACGGAATTTATTTCGCCAACCGCGACCATTCCACTCCAAATCTGGTACTCCTAGTATTTTGGATGGATTTCTATTAATTGCATGCATGGACAAGTATTTTGGATGGCCCTGTAATTTTGATGGACTTTTATTTGCATGGACTTGTAATTTCTATGGACTTTTATTTGCATGGATGTACCCCTCTTATGGATGTATGAAGTTTAAATAATTGCAGTGACTAATATTACTAGGCAGAATACACGGCACACGCCGCACCGTGTAAAAATTATCATGTTTTTTTTTCTAAAAAAAAAGATTGTAGGAGGATCTAAGCATATTTTTTTTTTCGGAACGATCTTAACACTCTATACGTTCACCGGTGAATAATACATTTTTCGAAAAATATTATAGATCGAGTTGAAAAAAAACTATAGAGATACAACTGTATACATATATTTCTTATTCTGGAAAATATCAGAAATTGAGTTACAAAAAAATAGAGAGATAGAGTTGTATACATATTTCTTTTGACGAATTTGGTTAACACTTTATTATTACCTGGTCAACCTTCTTTTGTCGAGTTTAACACTCTATGTGTTAACCAGGTAATAATACATGTTCCGAAAAATATTAAAGATGACAACCTTCTTTTGTCGAGTTTAACAATCTATGCGTTCACCGAGTAATAATACATATTTCGAAAAATATTAGAGATCGAGTTGGGAAAAAAGTCTAGAGATTAAAGATCGAGTTGGGGAAAAAATCTAGAGATAGAGCTGCACACATATATCTGTTGATGAAAATATTTTTTCTGGGAAAAACGGAGAAATGACCTGAACACATATTTTCTTTTGACAAATTTGGTTAACACTTTATTATTACCCGGCTAACCTCCTTTTGTCGAGTTTAATACTCTATGTGTTAACAGGTTAATAATACATATTTCGAAAAATATTAGAGATGTCAACCTTCTTTTATCGAGTTTAACACTCCATGCGTTCATCGAGTAATAATACACGTTTCGAAAAATATTAAAGATCGAGTTGGAAAAAAAATCTAGAGATTAGAGATCGAGTTGAAAAAAAATTCTAGAGATAGAGCTGTACACATATTTCTGTTGATGAAAATATTTTTCCCGGGAAAAACAGAGAAAGGACCAGGACGTAAGGGTTGGGGACCTGTTTGTTATATTTTTGAACCTGATCGCTATCTTGAAAAATTAGAAAAGAGCTCGTTCGAGATTTGTATTTAGAGGGGGTTTCCGTAAAGTAACGAACCAGGGACCTAAATGCGATTTGGAAACGTTTTTCTTACCCTCACAAAAAAATCGCAAATGACCTCTTTGTAATTTATAGGGACCTATCCGTAATTCAAAGAAAAGAGAGGGACTTTTTTTTGCAAATTGGCATGGAGGTGAGGTGGATGGCCTGAGCTCTCTCTAAATCCTTTCCATATAATAGATGTAATATTTTTGGACCTGATCGCTATCCTAAAAAATTAGAAAGTGGCTCGTTCGAGATTTGTATTTAACGCGGGGTTTTCCGTAAAGTAATGAACCAGGGACCTAAATACGATTTGGAAACGTTTTTCTTACCCTCACAAAAAATCGCAAAGGACCTCTTTGTAATTTATAGGGATCTATCTGTAATTCAAAGAAAAAGGAGGGATTTTTTTGCAAATTAGCATGTAGGTGAGGTGGATGGCCTGAGCTCTCGCTAGATCCTTTCCACATAATAGATGTGATATTTGCATTAGTGGAATTGGATTAGTCTCAATAGAGGAGTTTGCATGTTTGGATGCTAGGACCAATTTGCACGATGTTCTTCTTATTCACATATGATTTTGAACAATCTCAACACATCAAACAAAGCCACAACACAACAAAAATATAGAGTTCCACGACACGTAGTACTTCATAACTAGTTCATCGTGGCTACCTGCACAAGTAGTCATAAAAAACATGTAAGTGCCACCATAGTAACATAGGTCCATACAAACCACAAATTAAACAGATAGTACTTAACATCCATATAGCCCGAAGAGTCTGTAATGGGCTGTTTGGTTGTCTTCTCAGCTCAGCCAGGCTGTATGAGCTCAGCCAAGCTGGTGGGAGTCAGGCTGAGTGGATGCAAAGAGATGTTGTTTGGTTGATCATATGAGGTTGGACAGGCTGCACAGAGATGTTGTTTGGTTGGCTGCACTGGAATGGAAGTGTGATAGGCAAATTCAAGAGAGGGATGAAATAAATTTTAAAAATACTAAAAAATCAGTAATTTTACAAACGAAAATAAAAAGTTTTATAATATATTCTAGAAAATCAATAAATTGAAAAACTAAAATTTTAATCTTTTGAAATTTATATAGCAAGTATGGTCTAGTTTTGTTCGAAAAAATATCAGGAACACATAGGTGAAATTGGTTCGTAATCAGAGATGTTAATCAAAAGATATAGCAAAGAAAAGAAGAAAACTAGATAGTAAATGCTGATGTCAGCATGCATGCATGGCTCAGCAGAGCCTGGCTCTGGGGAAACGGTGGATTTTCTCGTTTCTCTGGAGCCAGGCTGAAAGGGGTGTTTTGCATCTGTAGAGCCAGGCTGAGTTAAATGAGAAGACAACCAAACATCCATCTTTTACATCTACAGATGCAAATCTCTTTAGATGCAGCCAACCAAACAGCCCATAAGCGTTCAATGACTTGCGCAAAATAAACACACAATGCATGCGTGTTCGGTTCACCAGCCCCGTGTCGGTGGCTCTAGCTCAAGAAGCTGTTCGACGGCATGGCCAACCTTCATCTCACTTTTAGATTGATATAGGTTTTGATCTCGTAGAGCTTTGTGCTGATAACATGTTGTAAAACAATGTCATCCACCCTCGATCAATCAACAACGCACCAATAGAATTGTAAGAACAAAAAATAGGGAGCACACACAAAGTAGGGGCAAAAGACTCTCTCTTTATTAGATTGATTCTCTCTGTATAAGGGGTGCCTAATATATAGCAAAACTAATATGAGATAGATTCAGATTCGTCCACCAATAGATAGAGTTCCTCCTAAACTTGGACTGGGATTCTATCTATATCATAACAATTTTTACCAACCAAGGGAGATGAAGTTCGAACCGCCAATCCATTAGAAAAACCAGCATGCTTTTGACACACGGCCGCATGTGTACACCTACCTACCATTTGTGGGCCACACTCCAGAATACTCCATCTTAGCCAGTATCCGCCAATCACGCTACAGGTGTGGATACATTTGTAAGTTCAAGCTCTGTTTGGTTTTGGTAATTAATGCTTAATCATTATTCAATGACAAATCTAATTATTATGATACCAACTTGTTTATTGAGCTTATCTTTGATTAGTCTCATTTTGATGAAAAATAGAAACTCCAAAGATATGCATTCGAATTTATATTATCATATCTTAATGCATTTGTTGGATTCAAGTTAAAGGGTGAACACCATTGTTCAACCTTTAAGATGTGCATAATATTTCCAATTTCATATATACATGAATACACACATTTAGGGAGAATTTATGATTTAACTTGAAGTTTCAATAGTATTGATACCATGTCTTCTTGCCAAATATATTAAGGATCATTATCGTTGAAACAACTCTTTAAGTATATATAACTTGTGTAGTTGTAGTATACTCATGTTAATATAGAATAAACTCCAAAGCATCTAAAATTGAATATGTGCATATTGGTTGAAAGTTCAATTATATATATGCACACATTTAATAGAGTTTATTCTATGCTTAATGATCACAATAGTATTGATCCCTTTTCTCCATTCCATATCAATTGGATCATTACTTGGAAACTATCAAAATGAGTACATAAAACTTGTGTAGTTAATATAGGAGGTGTTGGATGTCAATAAAAAAATAGGTGGTGTTTGGCAGAGCTCCAGCTCCACTAGATTCGTGAATTTGGTGGAGCTGAGTATCCCTAGCTCCACTAAATTTGTGGAGCTGGAGCTGTGGGTATATTAAGGGGGTGTTTAGCAGAGCTCCAGCTCCACTAAATTCGTGGAGTTGGTGGAGCTAGAGATGTGGGTATATTAAGAGTGTTTATGTGGGTCATATTGTTTACATTTTAGAATAAAATTATAAACTTAAGTCACTTTATTTCAATCTACAAGTTTCAGCTCTAAGGTGGAGCTGGGATCTGGAGCTCTGTCAAACAGGGCCTAAGAGTGCTTAGATGAGTCATCTTGTTTACATTTAGAATAAAAATTTAACTTAATTCACTTTATTTTAACCTACAAATTTCAGATCTGAGGTGGAGCTAGAATCTAGAGCTCTGCCAAACAGGGCCATATACTCATAACAATTTTAATTCAATTTAAATTATGGTTCGGTTGTCGTTTAATCATCAAAGAACCAATCATGTGTTGATGGTATTCTTTGTTGATTAAGGACAAACGAAAGTTCTTGAGTATATAAAGCATTAGTTGCACTAGTATACTCAAGACAACACTTAATCTTTTCAATCAATTAATTTGGATTTTGGTCAATCATCAAAGGGATAGATCGAAGGATCTTGGGGCATCTATGTGTTAATGGAGTGCATTGATGATTGAGGCAACCGTGTTTATTGGACAAACAATCTTCTATAAGTTGTGAAGTAGGTTGAGTCCAATGGTGATGAAGATTCGGATGGTATCATGTGTTGATAGCCATCAAGTCGAGGATCGGGACAAAGAATGTCATCATGTATTTATGAGCGTCAAGAGTAGATCTCGAAGTGAAGAGCAACGGAGTTCATTATGTGTTGATGAACAAGACAAGGATCCAAACTTGAAGAGAGGATGATAGACATCATGAAAGCTCTAAGTGATTGATAGAGGCAAAGGTATAACTATCTAGGGCTAAGGATGTGTTTCTAGTCTTTTACCGGTCTTGGTATTTGGTTGAGAGACCAGATTGCTAGTTAGATTTGTTGTACTATTAAGAGGGGTCGAATCATATAGTTTGAGCTTCATCATGTATTGATGAACTCAATTCCGTTCGTTCTAGCTCACTCTCTTATATTGGTTTTTGCATGTGTTGTAAATAGTGGATGCTCATGCTTACTTCTCAATTGATTTGGTTCTTTGCATAGAGTTATGGATTTGCATGTGTTGCAAAAGGAGAAAGTTCATGCATTTGTTTTAATGGTTGATCTTTGCACAGAGCTAAGTATTTGCATGTGTTGCAAATAGAGAAAACTCGTGTATTGGTTTTCTTAGCTTGTGACTAGTAGAATTTGTAAATGTGTTTTGCAAATTGCTAGAGATTATGTAGTGATCATCACAAGGCTAATAAAGATTTATACTTGTTGTTTGCAAAATGTGTTTTTGCAAAATATCGGTGTTTATGGTTCTTATCTTGGAGCATGAGATAAACAAATCGCAAATTTATTTTGCAAAGTGTTATGATCACATGTTGATCATCTCATGACTCAAGATTTGATTTTAATTGAATGGATTTGTTATTTGCAAATAAGCTGAAAGTTTATGAGATTGGTCCTGGAGCATGTGTTGGCATTTGCAAATGTGTTTTGCAAAGTGTCGTGATCATGTGATGATTATCACATGGCTCAAGGGTTGATCTTGTAGACTCTTGTTGTTATTTGCAAATGTGTGTCGCAAATAAGTTGAAGTTTAAATGAAATTTTTGGAGTATGTGATTAACATTTACAAATGTGTTTTGTAAAGTGTTGTGATAATGTGTTTATCCTTGCATAGCTCAAACAATTAATCTTTATTGGTTTGGAGAAAAGTTTTTGTGTGAGACTTGGTTTTCTCCCTATAGTCGGCACTACCTCTCACTGAGGCCAGTAGTACCGCTGGACTGGCGGTACCGCTTATGGGGGCTGGTACTACTGCTCAGTTGGTGCTACTTCCCCAATGAGGCCGGTAGCTATTTTCCTAAAGTGGTGTTTCCTTTGAGTTTTGAAAGTCGGCACTACCAGGCTTGAAGGGCAGTACAACCGGAGGTGCAATAGTACTTGCACCTAGTAGCTAGTAGTTATTTTCCAAAGAGTGGTTTCTTGGAATTTTATTGAGGCCAGTAGTACCGCCAGTGGAGGTTGGTACTGCCGCTTGAGCGGTGCTACCGGGCCCAGCTGAGCGGTGGCACTGGATTGCTTGTGCAACGGCTAGTTTTTCGACCATTGGGGTCGAGGCCGGCACTACCGGGCATCATAGGCCAGTAGTACTAGATTTGTTAATTTTTTCCTATTTTGCTCCTCAACGGCTAGTTTTGGCTTGGGGGCTATAAAAGGATGCCTAGGGGTGGCATGGTAGGGTTGTTGCTGTTATTGTGAGTTTTGTGGAGTTGTGCATGTGTTGCTCTTTCCCATTTGCTTTCTTCAGCTAGAGTGAACCTTCTATTTGCATGTATTGCAATTAAAAGTGGATTGAGAGCTCCTTGTGCTTGTGTTGCACTTAGAGAAGAGCCTTGTGCATGTGTTGCACTCGGTGATCACCATTTTGCATATGTTGCACTTGGTGAGGAGGTGCTTAACCTATTACTCTTGGTGTTTGCCGACACCTAGATGGTGTCGCTGCGTCGTACGCGGTGATCTTCTCAATAAAGGTTGTGAGAAGATATGATGAATTGTGAAGGTCGGAACTCACCTACTCGGAGGGGGGAAAAGAGCTACCACTAGTGGATTCGAAGTGGGTGCTCAATTCGTGGAGCTGGTCCAATGTGTTTAGGCTAACCTCAACGTGGACTAGGGAAGATCGGCAAGTCTCCGAACTGATGTAACACTGGGTGTCCCGATCTTTCGATGAGAATGATAACTTTCGATTTGGGTGGGGACGACTTTGACGATCCGACTACAACGTACAACGACGATGCGCCTTAGCAATCGCTAAACCAACTCCATAGGGTTATTGACCTTGCCGTAGACACGATCAACCTGATCACGAAGATCAATTCCTGCAAGCAATCGAAGAACAAGCAAGAACAAGGCAAAAGCAATCTAAAATTGCAAATATAGATGAAGTATAGAAAAAGGTGGGGTTTCGATACAAGGAGCTTGTTAGGCGGCCGTTGAGCACGTCTAAAAGACTCAAAATAGTAGCAAAAGGCTAAACTATCAAATAACCAAAACTCAAGTTATTTTGGGGGACTCCCTAGCTATATATAGGAGAAATAGGAGGTCAAAACCAGGCTAGGGGCGTCCAAACCACATCCATGGCCGAGTAGGACTCCTATTCCTAGTTTGACTCAGATTTGGAAAGATGACCGAACTTGTTTTGTAGATTCTCGTTGACTCGTAAGGAATTTGGAGGTGGGGCCGGATCCGTTGGAAAGAGGACGTCGAAACCTTTCAAACCGGTACTCATAGACCCCAAACACCCTTGTGGATCAAAAGTTATGGTCGTTTTAAGTTGGTGCTGTCCCGGAGGCCGAATCCGAGTTGAAGTTGTGCACCGGAAGAATTGGCTTCATACTTGACTTTTGGGAGTCCTTCTCCTTGGTTCCTAAGGACAATAAAATCATCACAAGGATTAAATAGCATTCTATTCATTAAATTATTTGTATGCAACCCAAGGAACGCATTCACCTGGCAATTGAATTGACGTGCGCGAACTCGAGTAATTGACCCTTGTATTACATTGTTGGTTTCAATTGGGTTTGTAGGCATGGCAGTATCCATGGTAGTGATGTCCTCGTCATCCTCCCCTTCTTGCATTTGAGTCGTCCTTGACTCAAGTTCATCATCTTCTCTCAAGTATGGCTTTAGATCTAATAATTGAGTTGACGGGCTCGAGCTCGAGTCAATGGTCCTTGAACCGCCGAAGATGTAGAAGGATGGCCAAGGTGGGGGTCGATAAAGCCATGCAGATGGAGCCATCGTAGTAGATGTATACGAAGTAGAGGATGCCGTGAAGTGTCGCCAACTTAATGGTCCTGGCCAAGGTGGGGGTTGATAACACCATGCAATTGATATAATTGCAGCAACACTTGGTGATGACCATATGTATGCAGTGTTAGTTCTGTCCATGATGAGCATGGTCTCATCACGAACACTATGGTAAAAAGTATCGTGTCTCCTTGTGGTTTGTTTCCGTGTGCTAATTTACATTCAAGCAATTTACATTCATATAATTAAATTGATTGATTGCTTGATTGTCTTTAGGATTGCAAATTATTGCTAGAGACATAGATAGTTAGTGCACTTAGTGGGCCTAGTTGATTTAGGTTTTAATTGTTAAAACCTTATATTTACACTTCCGTATATTATTTAGGTTTTGATATAGGCGATCGATTGTTCATTAGTGAAGAGAATTTTTAAAACCGCCTATTCACCCTCCTCTAGTTGGCATCCTCGTCCTTACAGTCTTGGTGAAACAGGAACATCCTTGTCCAGCCAATCATGGTAGATGACCCTGCACCACTTCACTATACCATGGAACCTTTTCTCCTCTCTTTCTCTCCTTGATGACTCGGCGTGCGGCATAGCCAACAACCTGGGCACACATACATGAACATTAGTAAATGTCTTACTATTACTACCACTTCAACAAGGACATTCCACCACAATATTACCAATTCATGGAAATGGCATGACTTGTTGAAAAAAATCTCACTTTACACATCATGCAAAACCCTAACACCGTCAAAATCAACAAAATGAGTAGGTCCAAATGAGAGGTTAGGGCAAATCATAGTACTACAACTACTAGAGCCACCTCATGCCACCACAACATTAGTGATTCATGGAAATAATGTGAGATATTACAAACGACATCTTGTAAACATTCTATGGACTCTCAGTGGTGACCAATCTACTACGAATCACACTATCACAAACCGATTCAACCCAGATTTTCAAGCCCCCCCCCCCCAAATCAATGAAATGAGTAGTTCAAAATAAGAGTGATTGGGAGAGCATACCTTCCTAGATGTTCCCAAGGTCAAAATGGGCTACCAAAAGGTGGATTTGGAGAGGTAGGGTTGAGGGGGAGAGAGCTGCGGGAGGAAGGGGAGGGAGGAGGAGAGAATGATTTTGGGTTACAGTGGGGTTGGCTGGGCACATTTTTATTGCCCTTTGCCATACCACAACTCTTGTCATGCCAGTTCAGACAACTTAGTCATGCCACACCAACCCAATTGGCGTGGCAAGACTTAAGTCGTGCATGGGCGGGCTTGCATTACACCAGTTCAACAAAGATAAAAAGGGTAGCGTGAAAACACACTAATCCACGCCAAAGGTAGCGGTTTGGTGAACTATATTGACCACACCATGGAGATTAGTGTGACTGGATGTGCCCCTTCCTAGACCACGCAAGCTGTCCATGATGGCCAGGGAGGGAAAGGAGGGCTTGTGTGGCAACTTTGGCCACACCGAGGGCTTTGGTGTGGTAGTGTACTTTGGTCACGCCATAGGTTATGACGTGTCCAAAGGGGTTAGACCAAGAAATAAAGTTAGGGAGTGGTCAACTTTAAAATACTATTAAGAATGGATTAAATTAAAAAATTGATATTACCATAATTTGTTTTTTTTTTCCCGAAACTCTAGATATGGTAATACCTGTATTTTTTTTTGTCATGGATAGATCAATTGTTATGCAAGAAATGTTGATGATATTTCCGGCAAAAATTGTTGGTGATCGTTTTTCTATGACCAACTGGAAAGCTGACCATCAGAAGTTCTTCTACCTTTGTTTTCAATCCTCGGCCTCTCTGTCCCACAAACGCTGTTAACACCCAGCTCTAGCAGCACTCCGCACTCGACACAAGCTTTGTGCGTTTGTAACTTACAATTTTTGTTTTTGTTTTATCCTCCAATATAGTCACCCTAGCACTTGCTGGAGAGTTTTTTTTTAAAAAAAAAAAAAAATTGACCAATAGTGAATATAACCCGTACACCAGTATTCAAATCCATTTTGTCAATGTTTACCCATAAGCGAAAGAGCATCATCGTGAAAATAGGCACATGAGGCTGTAGATTTATTCCTGACCTCCAGATTTATGGGCAAATGCTAGCGATGCAGCTGCACGCGAGATATATCAAGCAACCTGCGACATTAACCTAGAATGCTTGTGTAAGTAGCCAATGTTGTACTTTCGTGTGTTGTGTTCTTCTTGTTGGAATAGTCCCATATTGGTTGTGGGGAGGGCTTGAGCATGGTTTATAAGGTTGAGGGAGCACCCCCCTCATTGAGCTAGCTTTTTGGAGAGAGATGGCCCAAGAGACCTTGGTCCGCTGCTCGGGTTAGGCCTGACCTGGGATCCAGACGCGCTAGGTGTGGCAGTCCGGCTAACAAGTGGTATCAGAGCCCAGGGGGGCCCAGGTGTGGCCCAGGTAGCCCAGGTGGTTCCTAGATAATCTCGGCCCAATGTGTGAGGGGGAGATTGTTGGAATAGTCCCATATTGGTTGTGGGGAGGACTTGAACATGGTTTATAAGGGTGAAGGAGCACCCCCTCATTGAGCTAGCTTTTTGGGGGGAAGATGGCCCAAGAGACCTTGGCCCGCTGCTTAGGTTGGGCCTGACCTGGGATTCGAACGCGCTAGGTGTGGCGGTCCGGCTAACACTTCTACTGAACATTATTTGGGAGGTCGAAATCGAAGCAAATGAAAACCTAAAACAATGTAAATCATGTTTTCCAATCGAATGTGAAACATAGGGGTTGGATTTTTTTTAGAGAAAACATAGGAATTGGACAGGGGTTATTTAAGGTGTGTTTGTTTGATAGGATAGGATGATCCTGTATCATTTGGTTCCATTATTTTGGGTGAATGAGATAATTCAACATCTAGAGGGAATATTCTTCAAATTTATATCATTGATCCAGAATAAGATGGTTTCATTCAAGCAACTAAACACATAGATAATTTTTTTTATAAACCATCTCATATGTATACAATTTGATACACACAACCAAAGACACTCTATCGTAAACTTTGTTTGTCGGAAATTCCAGGGTACACCTACAAACTACAAAGCCTGGTAGGGCCCTCCTACCGGAAGGAAGAATCGTTCGAATGATACGCCCTGGGCCGGACCAACCGCCATCAACACAGAAAGGACACAATAGGAGAAGGCCCGGACGAACAGGATCTCCTCGCGACCGATCCGACGGCGCAGATCCGCTCGCCTCTCCAATATAAATACCGCCCCAACCCTAGCCCTACTCCACTTTCTGCCCACGCCGCCGTCGCCTCCTCGTCACCCGTTCCGAAGCCCGAGCAAACCCTAGCCTCTCACCATGGTACGGCGATCTCCCGGCCCGTTCATCCGATCCGCAGCGTTTCTTGTGCCGATTGTTGTTGGATTTGGGGCTCTGACCTGTATTTTTTTTTCTTGCCTGATGGGTGGTGGTGGTGGTGGTGGTGCAGGTGCTCCAGAACGACATCGACCTGCTGAACCCGCCGGCGGAGCTCGAGAAGCTCAAGCACAAGAAGAAGCGCCTCGTCCAGTCCCCCAACTCCTTCTTCATGGTAAATTTCCCTAGAAATCTTCGCATCTCTCTTGCTTGCTTCCTTTGTTGGAGTCACGCGCGTATGTGTACGTCCGTGTAGTGGTGCCACTGTGGTGCGTTGTGATATACGTAGGTGCCACCGAGTGTAAAAGTGTTAAGCTTGCGGTTGCCTGAAATTCCGGTCTGATTTTCAGTTGTGCAGTGGTAGGCGATACTGTAGCTAGTGTTAGAGAACCGGTTCATGATTATTGCGTGGTAGATGGTAGTTGTCTCCGTGATTAATTTTGAAGCAGGGATTTTAGTTCTGTCGATAGGTGAGTTTGTATAGGTATGGGTGTTTTCAGGTTTCCGGGAGGGACTAAAATCGAAAGTATAAATTTGTGTAACACCCCGGCACATGGCGTGCCATGAATGTCACTACAACAAATCTTTCCACTAACATTTAATCATTTTAAACATAAATTTCAACAAGCAACCTAAATGATTATCACCATGACCAAGCCATGAACAACAGTAAGTTGCATAATTAAATAAGCAACAACGAAACCATAGTACACATGCATTTCTAACATCTATTTAAGCTTTTTAGAAAACAATCTCAGCAACAAAATAAGTTCTCAAGTTAAACACCAAACATCAAAATAAAAGGTGGTTCTCATGATCAAGTGATGAGAGGTAGCAACGTCAACTGAAAACTCATAAACATAAACCACAAGTATTAATTAATATGACCAACTCAAATGCTATGCACATCAAGTGCATGATATAACCAAGGACCACGATAACATTTAATCAACAAAACCGATGTCTTCTCTAGAATGGTTCCACTAAAAATTATTCCAAGACTGAATCTATCTAATTTATTCAATAAGATGAACATGCTCAAATGCTAAATTTCACGAAGGGGGTTGGTGTGTTAATAAGTGGTGCTAAAATCCCTCCCTGCATGCTGGCATCAAAGTATCTAAAGCATTAATTAAACAAGCATGAGCCCAAAACTCAGCAAAGTATATTAATTAAACAAGCAGCACAACAGCATGCAAGAGCAAAGGCGCGATGTGTATGCATGCAATGGCCTCAGCAAGAAGAAGGTGGGGTGGCTGTAGGTTGAAACGGCAATGGCGGTGGTTGTGTGCAAGTGTTTCCACGGGGAAAGAAGAGGGCGATGCAGGTCTAATGCCACACTATGGTGATTTGGAGTTGAGCTAAATAGGATTGCTAATTAGGGTTAAGGAGGAGTTTAGCCCAATAACAACCCATTAGGCCCAATAGTAGCACTACTTATTTACTGTTTTATTAACTACTTCACATATTTAAGTTGGGGTTGTTACAATTTGTTGGGAAGAAAATGTTATGCTGTGATTGGAATCGTTACTGTGGATCCAAGAAATCACATCTCTTCCTGAATGTTGCAGTGGAGCTTAGTGACAAGCTCACATTTTTTGTTGGGGGGGGGGGGGGGGTGGTTATATTGCTTGTGTATTTAATTGTTAGCTTGTGCACAGCAATAGCTTCGTGATTTCACTGGTTATACTAAAATTTGGAATTGCTCAATGTATTGTGGGTTCTAACGGTGATGTGTTATCTTTTGCAGGATGTCAAGTGCCAGGGCTGCTTCAACATGTAATATTTATTCGTCTTCCGTGCTTTGAAGTGATGCCCTGTTTTTGTAAAATAGATAGCTGGGTATAGGCATTTTTCTATTGCTTAGCCTTTTCTGTGTTCTATTGTTTCGAATTATGATCATGCTTTGTTTAAAAAGATGATGCTACTGTGGTTATAGCTGTTTTGGGGTTGATTTAATATTCGTGGACAGTTTATTCTACTGCTCTTTGTTTAGAATTTGGTTATGTTATTGCATCTGCATGTGTTGCCTAGATGATAGGTTGACTAAACAGATGTGACTTTAAAATACATTTTATTGTGCATACATTGTAATTCCCTAGTTTTATGCATACACCATCCTTGTTATTGTTGTTTGACCTGTCATCATTGTCATTGGGACTCATGGTTCAATAATTCATGCTTCAATGAATTGCTAGTCGCTTGTCCTTACAAAGCTGTACCTTCCTGTCTTGACCAGAAGTTACTTTTCAATCATGCATTGTCTCGATTTTGATTGCTATTGGGTCTATTTGGAGTACTGATTACTAGGACAGGAATCAATTTGCCTCGAGTCCTGTTGCATGATGCTTGCTGCTTGTAATTTAACACCTCCCTCATTTTATGCCCTTTGAGTTTCATGGTGGATGCACTGAACTGAACTCTTTGATTGCAGCACTACTGTGTTCAGCCACTCCCAGACCGTTGTGGTCTGCCCGGGCTGCCAAACCGTGCTCTGCCAGCCCACGGGTGGAAAGGCCAGGCTAACCGAGGGATGCTCCTTCCGCCGCAAGGCTGACTAAGATGAAAGCTATCCAAAAGCAAGGCACTTGACCAAGTTTGTTAGTTTTGCAGGATGTAGTCTGAAAATTTTGCAATGCCCGCGAAGTGAAAATGTTTCGTAATTTAATATCTCGCTGGATTCTTTTATGACACTTGTCAATTTGCCTGGAGAGCAAGATCAGAACTTATATTCGGGTGTAGCTGTATTTAAACCGTACGTTTGGCTTCAACGAGTCGCTATTCCTAGCGATGTTGGTTGCCCTGTCTATTATATGAATGTTTACTGGTGATGCTTGAACTGGGTTATATACTAGTCATGCCGTTGAGTCCTTGTCTTTTCATTTGGTGTGTTTGGTTGTCTGTGTACTAAGTAGTACATGTATAAAATGGTTTTAAAAAAAAGTCATCAATGTGTTTGGTGGTTGCTTAAATGAAATCATCTCATCTTGAACCAAGTGATACAAATTTAAGGAATATTCTTTATAGATGCTAAATCATTTCATTCACTTAAAATAATGGAACCAAATGATGAAGAACGATTCTATTCAATCTCATCCTATCAATTAAACACCGTATATGAGCGTGTTGTTGGTGTTTGCTGTGCTTGAACAGGGTGAACCCCCTCTTGTGCGATGCGCCAGATTAGATTTAGCTTTCCTGAAAGTATATGTTCGATCTGGCCTTACACCCTCTGAATTTTTTGCCCCCCATTTCCTGGACACTTCGCGTCGGTAACGTCAGGTGTTGATGGTTTGCTGCTGGGCGGCATGCTCTGTTTTTGAGTGTGTGATTTATTACCGATCTACTTGGATTTGCCCATTTTATCCAGCTTCTCCGGAAGCAGATCCTACCCGAGCCAGCTAGAAGCTTTTACTCCTACCCGAGACGTCTGAACTCGGCGCCGGCAGAAATACAGAGCAATGCAGACAAGCCAAGACTCTGCACCATTAAGCAAAGCTAAATAATAAGTTCATGTGTGAACTAATCGATCTCGGAAAACAATGTGCGAGAGACTCGAAAGCCACAGCTTTCCCAATAATCAATATACCACTATATACATACTAATATGCGTTTGCCGTATGGAACGGGAGGATCGATCAGGCTACAATACTATTCAGTGCGCGAGTCATCCGCATGCTTCCAGACGTCAAGGGAAAGCTACCAATGGATATGTCGGCGTTCGTCGTCTTCTCTGGCTTTGCGGCTGTCCGTGACTGATGCTGTCCTTATTGCTGCAATTTGTCGCTTCAGGGTGATTAAACTAGGACATGTAAATTAACCCCCTTTTTGCCTGTCTCAAGAGCCTAAGATATGGCACGGAGCGTTGATCTGTATGGGCGTGATTGGACGTTCTAGATAGTAGCTAGGCGCCGGTTAATTAGGTGGAAAATCTTGGCTCCTAGCTTGGCCCCAGTAGCCGGGACCAAAATCAGCTGGTGCTAATGTTGTCTTTTGTATGCCAAGTTTGCATGGGAGCTTAATTAGCTACGATCAAGCGAAAGATCAGCGGTTAAGGCCACGGATTGCTGGGATAGAAATTTCTCGGAGAGCAAGGAAACACGAGTGCCATGTTTCTGTAGTCATTTTTGTCGGTTTTCGAAGTAAACTTGTTCTTCGAAGGTTTTCTGGATATCGAATTATCCTGCCAATTAACCAAGTATGGCTGTCTTCTTTTTCGCTTTGGAGGATGAGCAACTCCTCATCAGCGGAAGAATAGATGCGACACTTCGTGAGTGCCACCTTTATAATCGCTTTCTGGAGTGGAGTAGATCATAGAGTTCCATCGAGGAAATTTCCTGGAAATTTCCTCGAGTAGCTCCCCGGCGACGAGCCATGGAGACGCAGTGCAGCTCTGTCGTCACAGACGCTGTGAAAACAGAGCTTTTGTAGGCAAGTCCTCGTTCTGTGCCGTCAAGTATTGGGTTGTCCAAGCTTCCAGATTTCCTTCCGCCACTGTTCACATGGTGCAACCTAGGATGGTTCATACCAACAACAGAAGGGAGGTTGCGTGCGAATGCCGGCTCGCTCCCTAATCTTATATTGGTGTGTGCGCTTGTGGGCCGTGCGTTGGAGGTGTGTTTCTAACCAGTTGTAGTAAGTTGTCTGAGAGAGAGAGAGAGAGAGAGAGAGAGAGAGAGAGAGAGAGAGAGAGAGAGAGAGAGAGAGAGAGAGAGAGAGATCGCCTTATGAATTTAGGCTTAAGTTCCGTGTATCTAAGAACATAAGTTATTGCATAGAATTAGCACTATCATTGCTAAAAATTCAAGATTAGCACATCTAGAACTCTAGGTTGATGGAACTACGATCTATTCAAAGGCAATTTACTGCGCTTCTACGCCTGGCAGAGGATACGAATCCAGAAAAAAAAAAAGCTATACTGGACATGCACCTTTTACGAATACATACCAGTACTTCAAGTATTTTCAGCTTGACCCCTATGTTTAAGCTAAGTAAATGCTAGTCTATGTCATAGGATACGTACACAGCCGTCGTAGTAAACCCCAACCGTTTTGGCACGACACGGCTTCTTCTTGAAGTGATCGATTTTTAGCCCTTTTGTCCTTTTTTTTCAAATGTGGCATTGAAATTGCAAATATAGCTTTTGTCTCAATCACGGAACGGAACATGTCTCCCATGCTCCTCTACTGTAGGAGGTCTATTTGAAGTAACAGGTCTACTCCTATGGCAAAAGAGCGTGGGAGGTACGTTCCACGGTTGGGATGAGATTATATTTGCAATTCCATTTGAAAAGAGGCCATATTTACAAAAAAAAAAGAAGATAAAATGGGGGTGGGGGGAGGGGATCCCATTCCATTTATAAATCCCCCGTCCATCGCCAATCCTTCCATTTATAAATCCCCCGTCCATCGCCAATCCCAAGCAAGAACAGAGCAGGGCAGGAGCAGAGCACCCTATTCATTGCCTCCTCGATTTCAATCATAGGCCTGCTGCGAGGTGCCGCGCGATTCAACGGAGCTCGACTTGTTTACTCCTAGTCACTCCCTCCCAAATCAGTACAAATTCTTTTTTTCCCCACAAGAATCGAGCCAAGTCAAGCCTAGTTGTTTTAGTCTGGTTGGGTGGTGCTGGTTCGCTAATGCCTAATGGTGGTTGACATCCTCTTCTGCCCCTCTTCGCGCCTTTAAATTGGGCGGGAAGAAGCGTCCATCGTGAGAGGCGCGAAGCAGAGCCTACCTCCTGTCTCCTCTCACCATTTCTTGGTGTTTTCGAGCTCTGACCTCTCAGTGATCCATCAAGCCATCAAAACCCTACTGTTTCTTGGCCTCTCCCTGGTTCTTGATCTGCTCTGTTCTTGGATTATCTTGGTGTCCATCATCATCATCATCTGCTGCTGCTGCTGCTGCTTGTACTTCTTGCCATTTCTGAGGTGATTGATTCTTCCCGTGATGCTTTGTGGCTTGCAGGATTTTGTTTCGTCTTATGCGCCGCTTTTCCCTCTTCTCACATGTCCCGGCTTGCTTGTTTGCTTGGTGCAGCAATGGGGTCGGAGATGCCTCTCGCGAGGAAGGGCAGGCTGAGGCAGCGCTACGACAACGAGTACCGGCTCGTCGCAGGGTGAGTTCGAATATATATATATATATATCTAGCTAGCTTCTAATGCTCGTCTCAATGGAGTATACTGGCAGCACTGCTGATGGGTTGTGTCATCTTGTTCTTTTGAGTAGATGCGTGCCGTACCGTGTGGACGAGAAGGGGCAGCCTGAGGTGCTCATGATCTCCACACCTAATAGGAACGATCTGGTGTTCCCAAAGGTAACAACAACTAACGGCAAAATCATGAGCTCATCTTCAGTTCAACTTAAATTCGTCTGCAGACTGCAGCATGATCAAGACTGGTATTAGCATGTGCTGATTGAATGATCAACTGATCTTGTCAGGGAGGCTGGGAGGACGACGAGGACGTCTACGAGGCGGCGTGCCGCGAGGCGCTGGAGGAGGCCGGAGTGAAGGGCAACATCAATGTAATTCACCTCCCCTTGATCAACCTACTATCTGGTACATATATGTTATTCTGGACTTCATGAAGAACTTTTAATTGAGAGCTGAACTACGAGCAAGAAGCAGATGTGTATCTTGATCAATCTTGAACCATCTTAATAGGCTACCGCGATGACACGTCAGGCGTCTAGCACATTCTTGTGTGCTCAATGGAAATAAGCTAGTGGTGCCGATGACTTCTATTCATCAGTTGCGATAAATGTTTCGAGTGTTTTTAGCAATCTAGCTAGCCAGTCTGAAAGTACGTGCTTGATCGCGACGGCGCTTGTCTGCGTCGTTGCGTGGGGAAATACGGTCCTAGCAGGTAACCTGCATAGTTTCAAGATTATCTATGCTTTATCCGCTGTCACTCGAAACCCTGTGGATCATAGAGCTAATGGTGCAGGTTACATCTCTCAGTTAGCTGAATTGACCTCTAGAGATCCGTAAGGATACTTAAGTCAGCCGACAGCAACGATGCTCGATAGCGAAAGGGACGGGGAAATTTCTCCCTCCACAAAATTTCCCGGGAGCATTAGGTGGATCATAGCCAACAGGAGATGAGACATGGCTGTTCACCTATTGACTTAATAAAACTGTAGAGCATAAGCTGAAGATAAGCATACCAATTGCACAATGTGATGTTGTCTTTCCCTAAAATTATCTTTGTATTCTATTTGGGGAGCCCTTGGTGTGAGTCATTGCTTCTTTTATTCATCTTTGGCTGGCTTGTCGTAAGAAGACTTGTCCCTGGGAACGATTCTTCAGAGATCTGGCTCAACACAGATTGCTACCATTTTATCTCGTGTGTGAATGGCTGGCCAATATGCATGTGGCGTTTCTCCAGTTTGCCCAACACCAATCTAAAGTAATCTGCTGTTAGTGATGTATTTGTTTTGAATTGTTAGTTCTTTTTTATGAATTAGCTGTTGATGATGCTATTATTTTCTAGTGTGATGATTTTCTTCCTGTTTTATTATTCAGAGAACCTCACTGATGTGTGATGATTTTTTTCCTGAAGGAGTCCCTGATGTGTGATGATTTTTTTCCTGTTTTATTATTCAGAGAACCTCACTGGGGCTCTGGGTGTTCAGGAGCAAGAGCAGCCAGAACAGCGATAGCCCCAGGGGCGCCTGCAAAGGCCACATTTTTGCGCTCCAGGTCACCGAGGAGCTCGAGTTCTGGCCGGAGCAGGAGACCCATGGCAGACAGTGGGTGAGACATACCGTTCATCACATGTCAAAGCTTCACCTATGTGTAATTTCAATGCCATTTGCTAGCTCAGAGCTGACAGTTGCTGCTCAAAACAGGTCTCCCCAGCGGATGCATACCAGCTCTGCCGGTACGAATGGATGCGCGAGGCGCTGACGGCGTTGCTGGAGCGTTTGCCAGTGATGCAGCCGGTGGTTCACCCGGCACCGGAGCTGAATGAGCACACCGGCATGTACATGATGCTGAAAGCAGCAACGGCGGATCGAACCGTGGCGCTTTGCTGATTCTTGTTATGTGGATGACCGACGAGAACATTTTAGATTCCAGCCTGCCACTACTTGACGACGAACCCAGCAGTCAGAATCATCCGATGATCTTTTTCCTGCATCTTTTTTGCCGTTCTAATTAGTGACTTTTCTTTTTAGTGCATCTGCCAATGCTTTCTAATAACAATGGTGTCTGCGAAGCCGTCGTTTGCGGCCTCGGCCACAGCCATTTCCTGAACTTGGTCTTGGTTGGCCTCTGTTCAGTGTTAAGAGCCCTGACCTCTATGGAGGCAATGTTTGTCAATTTGTAAGATCAATCCAGTGGCTGTTACTTGGGTCCCACTGTAATCTCCTGGTTTTGTAAGAGGCACACCTAAGTCCTCTGCTGTAAATGTTTTGCTTTGTGCTCTCAAATGAATTTCCTGAAGTAAATAGATCTGTGAATAGAGTTTTCTTACTCTTTGCAGTTCATCTTTTACTGTCTTGTTGTTGTCCTTGTTGATGTTGGTACAAATGCAGAATTAAGAATCGTCCATCCATCCTTATGGTTCCTGTGTGCTGGCTCCTCAATGTTCTAAGCTTCCTTCTCAATATAATATCGTACTCCTACCCCCATTCTGCTCTACTTTAAATTTTCTATATTAGAGACAAGCTTGAGTGTGTGTTTATTACTGAAAGTAAAAGACAAATGAAACCAAAGATTCAGACTTCTAGAAGTTCATCTATAATCGTGTACTTTTAGATTACTGTTTTCAAACAACAGTTATCCAGCGAGCCTTACGTTAGTTGGGCAACTTGCCAGCCAACTCGGGCTTTGTACAGTGAAGATGAGGATAATAATCAAAGAGACAAGAAAGGAATGAGTCAATTGCTTCCTGAATCCTGATTCTTGAGTTTGTTGGTGGGCTGGGCCGTCCCAGTTGACCTGTACTCCAATCCACAAATCACTAAAACTGAGGTTGACAATTTGATATCCTCTATCATTGCCAATTTGACATACTCCAGGGCATTAATATGTAAAACTAAGCCGGACTGTCTGTCTGGCAGCCAACAAACTGGTACCATGTCAACCTGAAAGTTAATTCAGTACCCTGAATGTAGGACGGTATGTATTGGATTAGTGACATTAGGCGTGGCAAGTTGATTTCTTCACTGCTAATTGTCAACTTGTTATGGTCCAATGTCTGCTGCAGAAGTTTGTACATTTCACCTGAAATGACCTGACATCTGAGTTTAGTCCTGTGGATTTCTCCTAGATTTCAGACTTTTCAGAAACTTGAATTCAGGAAAGCATATGCAGCTCTGAGCCTCTGATAGACTGTAGTTATCTCTAGCTGCTTACCATACAAGATGAAGGAAACTTTTCTTCTCCTTGTATATAAAAGAATAAGAACAACAAGCATTGTAGCAAATGACAATGTGTTTTTCTACCTATTTTAGTGCAGAGAGGCATGCCTGCAGACGCATTTGAATTCAGAGAAGGCGTACATGCAAATACTTAACGCATTGTACTTGCATACCATTATAGTCTCTAGGCTATTGACATGGTCCAAAGCTTGAGATCAGGGTAAGGTGATAGCCGGCACACCTGCCAGCCGAAAGCCTTGTTCAGTTTTGCCTTTGGATCATTTCTCATGCTCTGAATTTAGTCTTCAGACTTTTCAGAAGCTTGAGTTCTTGAAGATGTATACTAGAAACTGAAGTTTGTCGCTGTTCTTTATGCAAGAAGAAGTAGGGAAGTTTTGCTCTTCATTTTCAAAAAAGCATGAACAATTATACCCATCCAGAGGGATACAATATTGACTTGGCCTCAAGTTAGTCCTGCTAAGAAATCTGCCCTTAATTTGATAATGGGGTACCTCCACATGGCTGTGTGGCCCACGGTATTGAACTCACTTTTGGTCATGAACTCCTACTAGCTTTGCACTAGCTTTCTTTGTCCCTTAATACTAGTAGGTCACAAGTGGGGGCTACATTTATTTGTGCTGGAGCTAGTGGATATGCCTATGCCCTATGGAATCCAAGAATTTTGCAAGTCCATGGTGCTTGACCTTTTCTAAGTGGGACAAAATGAAACGTCCATAATAAAGGCACTTACTATCTACTCTTGATTCATCACATTTTCACGGTAGTGTTTGAGTGGATCCTGCTACCTCCTCTCAAACCATAAATTAATTGTAAATGATAATAAACAATAACTCCCCTAATGGGTAACTTCAATCCTTCCTCTGTCTGCCTAAAAAAAAAATCATTTTTTGTTACACTCTGATACACCTTTATATGCAAAGCAACCCTCGGATCGGACTAGACTTTTGTGAGATACAAGACGAGCATATATGGTCTCAAGAATGATGTAGATGAATCTCATAAAGAGAACCAATATAATAACATTGAAGCAACCACGACGAGAGAGAGAAGATTTGGCAAAGTGGACCGCAAATTCTTTAAGCGCAACATCAAAAGAGTACAAGGGATTGTCGCGATCTCTCAACCCTCTCGAACCTTTTAGGACCTTTGAATGTCCTATACAAGAATCTAGTACTCAAGAATAATCTGGCTTATAGTCCTCCAGTATGCCTCTTGCTTTGGATGACTTGGTTTATGACGGGTTCTCCAAAACCACTCCATGGATTTATATATCCTTCTTAGGACATCTCCAACAGCGTCCCTAAATTTGGATCCATATATCCTCATATACAGAATTCTCTAAAAAGATTTCTTCCCTATATCTCTTTCCTCTCCAACAGCATTCTCCAAATCTCACTCTCTATTTTCTCTCTCCTATATTATAATGATATTTCATAACCGCTATACAAACAATGTTTATTTTTAACCAAGAAAAATTTGAATGGCTATTTTTAAATACTGAAATTTAAAATTTAAAATTTATTCTAACGCCCATCGTAACGGCTATATCTCAAGTCTCATAAACTATTAGATATTAAAAATTGTTCCTGTGAATATATGCCAGTAAAGTAATATATGCCACAGCACTACAGGGGAATAATATGCTTGATTTATTTTAGCAACATGGTTCTTCAAGATAAGGAAGCATGCAATTTTCAACACCAAATCAACTCTTGGCACTAACGAATAGGGGAGTGCTTTCCCTAAAGATTTGATGTTAACATGCCAAAAGTAAATAATTTATTATGCATACTATAACCAAGGCTTTCATTCAGACATACTAGTCCAAATTAAACACTAGTCAGATGTAGCAAGGAAAAGGAGAGTAACAACACATCCGGTTATTGTGAAATGCGGATGATTTCATTCTGACAAACTAGTCCAAATTAAACATTTGGGTTACTCAACAAGACTACCCCTTTGTCAAAAAAGTGCCACACAAGCATCTCAGCAATGCATTTGCAATAGATTATCAACCAAAATATAAGTTGAATGGGAATGAATCATAAATTTTGATTAAAAGCAAATGTAGATATAAGTACTATTCATGTTAATTAGTTATCTGTGATTGGACAAATCTAATATCAGTATTGAATTGGTAAAGCCAAGTGAATGAGGGCTGGCTTAGAAAAGAAAGCACCGTTTCTAGACAAATGAACAAGATACACGACCAAAGAGTAAGGCTACATCTGTTTGCATTGTAGATTTGTAATCAATCCATCTCATGGTCATTACAATATATTGCGTTTATAGCTGACAGATAACTGAATACTAACATGATCCCTCAATAAATTTTCCCCCACCAACTGGACAAGTAAAACCCACACAAAATCCCTCTTGCAAATTTAGAAAGCTCTGGATAAAAAATCAGCAAAACAGGGCACAAAAACAACACAAACTCAAAACCAAGAATGATGCATCTTTTGATCTATTGGTCCAAAGTTCATAAAACTTGGTAGATAACCTCTTAAGGATATCAGGAACTTGTTTCAACAATCAATCGCAGAGATTGACATCAAAGTTTCAACCTTTAACCATTTGAAGAGGAAATGCACTAAGAACAAGCAAAAGTGCAAATCTATTATCTAGGCTTGCTTGTGGGATTTTGATGATCAAGATGAACTTGGATACCTTCCCACAAGTCACAACAAGCTAGAGGTCACAAAGAAACTTACCAAAACACTATCAGTCAAGAATTCATCAATGGAGGCATAAAAAATCGGTTTCTCGCAAAACTTGAAACAAGGATTGCCTAGAGGATTGGGATATGATCTAAGTGAAGACTCATCCAATCAATCTCTCATCCTTGGCAATAAAAACCCAGAAGCAAGTAGAAGGAGGGGAGGCAAATTCAACTTGCGGAATTTAAATTACGAGAATACAAAAACTGAATTTAAATTGCGTAATGTAAAGACTGAATTTAAATTGCGTAATGTAAAGACATAATGTAAATGCGAAATTTAAATTCAGAGTGGAGAGAATGTTTTTGTATTTCTTTTCTTTAGAAGTTTTTACAAAGCCTCACTTCATGTGGGCAAAGCTCAAAGGAGCACCAAAAACTTCTCAGGAACTTCTCTCCAAACCTTTCAGGGGAAGGCTACCCCTACCCCTCTATTTATAGTGTTCTAGGATCAATTCCCACCCTTGGATGTGTTGCCTAAACCCTAAGCTAACTTCTAAGGGCCAGAATTTGATCCCACACTTTCACAAACATGGGTTACACTGATACACTCTTACACATGCTTTCTCAAAGCATCTTTAAGTGATCAGTTCAGCAACCCTCTCATAAGCTAGCTTGACCAATACTTTAGCTCTAAAGACTAACAACCCACTGGTTTTCTAGACCCAAAAACTTCAAGTTTAGCAGTCACTTTGTCCCCTTGCCTCCTTGGACTGCACCGGCTCCATCTTCGGCCATCTTGAACCTCCGGCAACCCTTGCGTAGTTCTGGCCATCTCTCGCCTCACCATAGCCACCAAATAGAGCCCTGCATTCATCACAAACAAGAAAAACATATTACATAGCATTGTTCAAAAAATAATATGCCGTAATCATCAAAGAACAAAGCTCAACAGAGCGGACGGATCAACTGCCCTGTTTCAACACAGCAGAACCCTTCCTGATTTTTTTTGTTGCTCAAATGAAAAACTTGTCAACATAAAAAAGATGCGTATCGAAATTTTATACAACTTTTATGTAGACCAAATAATTTTTCGAGCACGGGAAGACCTCCAACAATGCAAATTACAGCACAGTCCGGCACGAACATTTCTTGGTCCGGCGCAAATGCACCTACCTTCCCGATTTTTTATGATTTTTTATGTTGCTCAAATGTAAAACTTGTAAACATTAAAAAGATGTGTCTCAAAATTCTCTACAACTTTCATGTAAACTAAATAATTTTGTGAGCAATATAAGACCTCCAAAAATGCAAATTACCGCAACCTGTCGAAGTCGGTCCGGCGCGAAAAAAATCGGTTCGGCACAAACGTGATTTCCTCTGTTTGGAACACCCCTTGGTCCGGCGCAAATGTGAAACTTTCTATTTTCAACACCCCTTGGTCCTGGGCTAAAGGAAAACACTCTGTTCCAAGATTTCCTTGCTCCAAACCGGTCCGGCGCAAACACAAAACCAATTACACTTGGTCCAGCGCATACACAAGTCATTTCTAACTCGGTCCGGCGCAAATGTGAAGTTCACAAAATTTGGCCTAGCGCAAATGGGAAACTCTTTGTTACTTGGTTCCTTTGGTTCGGCGCAAACATTAAGCACTGGACCTAAGGTCCGCAGCAACCTAACAAGCCGACACAAATCAAAATGTTTCCAAATGAAACTCCATTTCAAATCCAAACTTAAATCGAACTCAAACCTGAGCAACCTAAGCTCAAGTTAAGTCAAATACTCATCACAAACAAGAATGGACCTCCACATGGTCCTTCAGAAAGCACCTCCCTTCTTCACCCAGCAATTCTGCAAACGTGCCTCACAATATGTATGATCAACCATTCTGCAAACGTCAAGATCAACCATGTCAATATTTAGCTAGCAACTCATTAAAGATCAATACAACTTAGACACATTTAGTCTTACATATTACTCAGCATAAATACTATGTATTGCATAATTTGCTATCAATTAAACAAAAAGATTCATCATGGGAAATTGGGAATATGGAATCTTGTTCTCCTTATATCTGTTGTTTACCTCATCAAGCAGATACCTTCTGAACTAACAAAGAACGTCAGCGGTTCCATTGCTTGACTACTGTTGAAGTCCTTTTGCCACGACAAATGAATCGGTAAACATGGAGAATTGAAGTTCAGGCTTGTTGACTTGGTCAGCAGCTGTAGGAAGGCAAACGCGATGGTAGCTCTTCATCCCTAGGTTGTTCCTACAAGTAGGGCATTTCTTGTGAGCCTTGATGGGTGCCATTATGCACTTCTCGCAAAAAGATATGGCTGCAAGTTGTCGTGGATGACTGCTCCAACTTGTTCAGACACACTGGGCAGGTAAAAATCAGTTCCTTCGGAGCAACCTTGGGACAGACACTGTAACTCAAACTGCGTTGTTTGGCTGCAAAGGTGAGAAAGACATAGTTAGAGTTCCATGTACAGCACAAAGAAATAACGATTTAACTGAAAATAAGGATGTCTATCAATTAGTACACAGAAAAGATGAGATTATCTAACACTTATAGTGTCAGAAAATGTGGAATACAGAGGCCGGAGTTTCATATCACTGTTTGTATTTTTATACCATGGTGGCATGTTTCTTTTGTCACTTGGAAATTGCATGGCAGCATAGGTAAAATGCAGAGGATAGAACCATAGGACTCCTTCATCCTCCAAATAGTTTGCAACAAAATTTTGTCATTCATAAATATTCCAAAGAATTTTGCAAAATTTTGAGATGGATTCCAATCAATATGCACAACTGGATCATGAATACAAACTAAATTGAAGATAAATATCCAAATATTCTGTAACAACCCATGATTTGAACTGGTACCGTGCAAAAGAAAAACTACATGAAGGCTATGCAGAGTTCACTATAAGTAATGATATTACCTTCCTGATTAGTATCCAACTCCAGATCTCCGTCTCCTCTTCCTTCCTATGCAATCGCTACTAGCCTCACCGTAGACCCGGACTGAGCTCACCATCATAGGACTGAGAATGTCGCCGCCAGATCGAGCTCGAAATCGCTAGATCGAGGACGCCATCGTCAGATCGAGGGATCCACTTGAGCGAATCCGGTCGATCGCGGTTCAAACCTTGTGAATCCCATCGATCCTGGAGCGACAGCTAGACTCTGGACGGCGCGGAACCCACCGGCGAAGCAGCAGCTAGTCTCTTCGTGGGCACGTGACGGATTGGCAAAGCAGCGCCTTGACTCCTCGTTGGCGCGGGACGGATTGGCGGTGGTTGAGAATGGGTATACAGAGGCTGTTGGAGAATGGGTATACTGAAAACCCTTTATTTTTTTAGTTTGGTTAACCACATCGTCTATTACTACAACCCATCATGTCATAGGTTTATACCACCTCCGATCTTCACCTTCTCATTGGTATCACGTGGTTGGTTCTGCCATGTCTTTCTTCTTCCATCAACTCGCACATTCACCTTTGAGTTTGATAGATTTTGCAACAATCTTTGCAGTTCTGCAGATAATTGCAATTAAGATCTGACAACCTACCATTGACGACAAGGTTTCCCTTTCCTGGTTAGGATTTTTATAAGACCTCATATTGATTGCCATTCCTTTAAGTTTACCCATCAATCAGTATTCTGTATTGTTCCAGATACTTTTCATGATCACCTGCCCTCTGCAAGCAACTGGCATAACTCCACCTTGAAGTGATATCTCACAACCTTCGAGTTCAAGTGACCTTACAAATATTAGATTCTTCTTTAAGCCAGGATCATACCGAACTCCTGTCAATGTGCAATGTGTTCCATCATATATTTCCAATGTAATTATTCCCAACTTAGTAATCGTATACCACTTGCAATCTACCAAGTGAACAGTTCCATAGACCAACGTAGAGATCCTTTATCAAACATCTCCATCGTCAAACATATATGGAAACAACAACCTGAATATAATATTCATCCATGAGAAAACCTGATTGACTGATGACAAGTATGTCAAAATTATCTTTTTGCTACCACTATTGAGCATGCACCCTTCATTTGCTTCAAACTCGGACAATCTTTTATCATATACCTTCCTTATCACATAGGTAGCACACATGTATGCCTTTGTTCTTGCCCGTCTTCTTCCTACGACTTTTGCTTCTGCCTGCCATACCTATTGCAGCCAATGCTTAATCACCGAAGGAAGAAAATTCTGATGGCTTTTCCAATAACTCTGCCTCCAACGGATATGCAATTACCTTATTGAAGTTGAGAGTACTTTTCCTGATGAGAATAGTCGTCACTAATTGCTTCCAAGATAGTGGTAGAGATGATGCCAGTATGATGGCCTTGTCATTCTCCTCAATTTTCTCATCCACACTAGTCAAGTTAGCTATGTGATAAGCTTACTGAAGACATTGAGATGATCAATGACCGTATACCTTTCTCCATATATAACTTACATAGTTGTCACTTCAGCACACTTTGGTTTATCATTAACTTTGCCATATACAATTCTTCTAAGTCCTTAAATAATTTCTTCGGCGAATTGTCCTTGACCACCGAGTATTTTACCTCATTGGAGAGACATAGACGAATTATACTGACAAACTTTCGCTCCATCACCTACCAGCCTTCTTCGGACACCTTTTTTTAATTTGTCCCTTTCTAGAGCAGCGATTAACTCTTGCTGGATAATGACATCCTTCATCACACATTGACATACGCTGAAATTGTTAGTGTTATGCCCTTGAGGCAATCATATAGATGATTGTAACATGACTATGTTTATAAATAATAATATGATTATTGGTCCGATGAATGTATATCATTGTTTTGATCAACAAGTGTGTGACTTGTTTATGAAGCTCTTTACTTATTGATATAATTCAATAAATATCTCAGGTCGGATATCATCGTATAGGACAACGATGAATAGATCAGCACATGTATTGTTCGATGATCATGTTTCATAGATCATGAGATATGGAGATATCATCAATACATTGTGGACGCATGTTGAAGAACATGGGTTAGATAGACCCACAATGGGACACTGCGAGAATGTTGCATTCTTATGTGTCATCAGTGTATCTCATACATAGTAGATGTATGATTCTTAGACCTGAGATTGTCATATTCCCTACATGTGCAATAGTTTACCTTGGGGTTACCAAACACTATTTCCTAACCGGATAGTTATAAAGGTAGCTTTCATGTTTATTATGAAACGGAGGACCGAGCGTGGCTCGGTGGCAAGGCATGTAGTGGGCATGCAGTCCGCCCGGGTTTGAGCCTTGGCTCTCCTGGGTGCTTCACTGGCTGGCTATTTTCGCATGGGGGTGAGTGTGTGTGGCGTGTGTGTGTGTGTGTGGTGCGTGCGTTCGCGTCTGTAGCTCAGCAGTTGTTCTCTCCTTCTTTACAGAATTGCCAGAGCTCCTGGCCAAAATTCAAAAAAAATGTTTACTATGAAACATGCAGAGGGAAGTGAGCAGTCAAGATGGAATTTGCCACTCCAATGTAATGGAGATATATGTCTAGGCCACTCGTGTGATATGATTAAGGAAGTGCATGGCCATGCCGTGATTGAGAAGTCAATCACAACTTATTAATATATCACGGATACGAGAGATGGATTGAACTGTCAAAGGATGACATTCTTCTCACCTTGAGTTCGATCTTCATATAGTTTGGCAAAGGGATTATTACATCAGTACTTTAATCATATGCATTTAGGAGTTGGCATGCTCTGCAAGGAGCCGCTACCGACTATTGGATTAGAAAAGGGTTTTCCGAATCCATGTCCAAATGCGCATGAACCTACAGGGTCACACACTTAACGGGTTGGGACACATTAATTCGGATTGGATTCATAATTAATGGACCTCGTGGGCTTAGCGCGTAGATGGACCCTGACTACCTAGGGTTTCACCTCATGGCTATATAAGGAGGGGAGGAGGCTGGATGCAAAACAGACTTTCGTGCGGTTTAGAGGTGTTTTGCTAGAAACCTGTAACACCCCAAAATTTTGCTTTTCTTAAATTCATGTGTGATTTGGCACTTTGGTGAATTTTTGGAATTTTCTGGAATTTATTTGGATTTATTTGGAATTTATTGGAATTTATTCCAGTTTAAAATAATTAAAGAATTTAATTTTGCAAATAAAATTTTGTTGGAAATATTTTATTTGAGTCCCAAATACCCTAAAATATTTTCGAATTTTTACGAATTTTTCTCGAGTATTTTGCTATTTTTAATGAATTAAATGAATTACTGGAAATTATTTTAAATATTAATTCGCTGGAAAATCGAGTCGGGTCAAGTACTGTTCATCCGACCGAGTCGGAACCCGAGTCGGACTCGAGTCCGACCCTAGCCACGTGATTCGGTCGAACCGCGTCCAAACCCTAACCATTGTGGGCCGTCGGATCAAGATCCAGCGGTCGGGATCCGCGCCGCATTGCTCGATCGGATCCGATCCGGATCCGTCTTGGCGCCGAGCCAATCGTGGCCGTTGATCGCGCCACGTGGGCGGTCCTCCGTCGTCGTCTCCGCCCGAAGTCAGCCGGACTCCGCCGCCGCGCCGCCGCCGTGAGGGATTAGGTTTCCGTTTTCGCGCGAAGCGAGGCTATTTAATGCCCGGATCACACCGAGGACCACCTTGACCTTGCGCGGCCGTTACCCTAGCGTCGCCGCCGCGGATGCTCGACGCGCCGCAATCGCTCGCCGGAGTTGTAGCACTTCTCCGCGCGGTTTTGCCCGTTCGCGCCGTCGCCGTCCCTGCCGCCGTTGACCCCAGACCAGACTCACCGCGACGAGGCGCACCGAAGGGACCACTCACCTCGCCGGAGGAGCCCGCAAACGCCGTTGCGTGTCGCCGTCCCGGCTCGGCCCGGCCAGCTCCAGACGCCATCGCTGCCGCTCGAAGCTTCTCAGCCGTCCGATCAAGATCCAACGTCCCAGATCACGCCACGTCATCTCACGGTGAGATCCCAATCCAAATCCCAGATCCAATCTCGACCGTAGGATCTAGATCCAACGGTCCAGATCAAACGCGTTAACCCAAACGGCGTGAAAGCGAGATCTAATCGGGCGTTGATTTTCAAATCAACGGCCGAGTTTGCGCCACGCGTCCGGGTGACCGCCGCGGTCAGTGCCGTCCACGCGCGCGTGCGTGTGACGCTGACACGCGGGGCCCGCATGTCGGCCGCCACCACTGCACCATGACGCCACACCGGCGTCATGGCGGGCTCATGTCGGTATTTGTCCCGAAGCGCCGACGTCGGCAATGACGTCACGGGTCCCACTGTCGTGGTGAGCCCGCCGACGCCGATGGCGTCACCCGAGGGGGACCCACCTGTCAGTGATACAAGGAGTTGTGGACCGAGTCCACGGTAGACCCGAGCCGAGCGTGGACCAAGTCCATGGACCGGCTGATGTCAGCCAACCAATCAGCGGTTGCCACGTGTCCAGGCTGACGCAATAATTAATTTCCGAAAAAGAAAATGATTTATTAATTCGAAATAATGATTTCAGATTTTGTTTCAAACTTCAAACGCTTATAACTTTTGCGTTTCAACTCCGATTTGAGTGATTCAAATTTCTAAATTTGTATAAAATTGAGACCTACCTAAATATGAATTTTATTTAATTTTTGGACTAAATTTTTTCTCTGTAAAATTATTTAATTGATTATTTAAACTTTAAATAATCATAACTTTTGCGTTTTAACTCCAAATTTGACGATTCCAGTTTCTAAAAATTCATAAAATTATGTTCTCTCTGTTTATGGATTTTATTTGGATGATTGGATACTTTTTGCCTGTTGTTTATTCGTGTAATTGCTATTTGCACGCTTTACGAGTAGACGTTGAAGTGCCGGAAGGATTTGAAGGAGAAGTATTGACTCAGGATCCAACTCAAGACCAAGAACAAGTACTTTTTGAAGGCAAGTTGTGCTTTGACCTTGTTGATCCTATTTCGAAATCTATTTTGATTTAACCTATTGCATGCTAGTTCAATTAGAAAATACTTTATTTAAATTTGGGGAATTAGATAAATACCAATTTGCCGTATGACACCTTGATTAATTAAATATGTGCCATGACCCTTGTCACCCTAGTTGTGGTTTACTAGTTGGACATTATTAACTTGCCAACATGGGTTTTAGACCGTTATAGTAAACTGCTTAGACCTGCTACGTGCTCATGACATGATTTTGGACAAACAAATGTTAATATTGACTTAATGATATATATTGAACCCATTTTGGAAAGGTATCATGTGATGTTGATGGCACGTGGTGCATGGTAATCAACTGGGGTTTGATAAATAGTTTTTCGACCGGGGCATGTGGCAAGAATAATAAGGTGGGCCAGTTGTGGCATTGGGGATGTTGATTTGGTTCTTCGGGTAGTCTTGCCCTGGTCACCCTAAGGACTTAACCTTGCAAGCCTTTGAACTGGGTCTAACGTGCAACCACATGTCTGTAATGGGACGGACCTAGTTGACTAAGTTACTAATAACATACACAGTAGGACCTCGGGAGGTCAACTACACCCTTTGTGTAAGTTGTGCGGGGGAGCGTCTGGGTGAGGCCAGTACCCATCTAACGGTTGATTGGCCTAAACTTCGCCTTAGCTAAGGGAAGGGTTAGTGTGCAATAACCGGGGAGGACCACTTGTATTGTTAGAAGTTTCCGAAAGACTTTGTTACGGGAACTCGCCTTTGTGGTGTTTGACTGTATCTTGTGGGTAAAGTGCATAACCTCTGCAGAGTGTAGAATCTATTCAAATAGCCGTGTCCGCGGTATTGGACATCGCTCGGGAATTACAGTCAAGGGTTAGACTTTCTCAAAAATAACTTAGACTTGAAAAGTTGGGTTGGATTAGTAATGATGTTGATGGAAATGTGGATTAGGATGGGAAAGATGCTTATTGAACTCCTTGAAAAGTTAGTTATGCTTTACTTGCTTCTACTGCTTTCGAATCTACTTATGTTACTTGTCAAATGTCATTTCTTTGCAAAAATACCTTGAGCTATTCCTTTGTACCAAGCCATGCATATAGTATATTAGCTTGCATTCTGTGCACATGACTTGCTGAGTACCAAGTACTCACCCTTGCCACAATACAACACCAGTTGAAGAGGAGACTACACCAGCTTTGGAGGAGGAGCTCCAAGAGGAACCGTCTACTTAGGGAAGCGAGCCCAGTCAGTTGCCTGTGGTATACTGGATGGCGCCACGAAGTTATTTGATTTTCCGCTGCTACTATTTCTCTCTTAATAAGTTTCGCCTGCAAATCATACATTTGTAACTTGACCATAAGGTCGAGTAACCAGTTTGACTATTTAAATAAAGTACTTTATTAGTATCGAGTAGTATGATTGTGATATTTACCGATGTTAAGACTGTGTGCACTAGCGTGTTCCTGGACTAGTGCTGAATACACAGAGGGTCCGGATTTGCAAATTCGGGGTCCCGACAAAACCCTAGCCACCTCCTCTCGTTGCCCCTGCCGAGCGACCCGGTGCTTGCACACCGACGCACGACGTTCCATCCCCGGACGTGTGGACTGTTGTGGTGACGCTGCTGCTACTGCGGCGTGGAGAGGACAATCCGCAGCGAGGACAATCCGCGGCGAGGAAGATCCACACCGAGAACGATCCACTACAACGACGTGCGAAGGATTCCGCAACTGCGCGTCTAGTGGTAATAGATCTATAATACCCTTCTTGCGAGTAGCTTTTTTAGTTTGTGGTAGAAATTTTAATTTGTGCTAGAGTAGCATACCGCGTTCCCTAACAGAACTTTCTTCCGCCGTCAAATTTCTCACCTTGATTCCACATCGTCGACATCAATCTTGATTTTTTTTGCCACCTGACGCTTTACCAACCTTCTAAAAATTTGATTACTCTATCATTGGCTCTGATACCACTTGTTACACTCTGATACCCCTTCTTATGTGCAGTAGCCCCTAGATCGGATTAGAGTTTTGTGAAATACGGTACGAGTATACACGATCTCAAGAACGATATAGATAAATCTCATAGAAAAACAATATAACAGCATTAAAGCAATCACGATGGAGAGGAAAAGATTTGGCGAAGCTAGCTGCAAAATCTTTAAGCATAGCCACAAAAGAGTACAAGTGATTGTCGCTCTCTCACAACCCTCTCAAAACGTTTAGAACCCTTAGATCCTTGACCTATATACTAATTTAAGAATAACCTAGCCTCTAATTAATCTATTAGAGAGAATCCGAGTCATGTACAACTCGGATTATATTAGGATTGGATTCAGAGTTAAAATAGGAAATAAAGTATAGAGTTTGATTCTAATACGGTTGTAATTCTCGCTATAAATAAAGGGTGTGGGGATCCTATACACACAAACACTAACACAATTATTTCCCTATATTATTCTACATGGTATCAGAGCCCTAATTTGTGAAGGGAATATGCCCGAGAGGCAATAATAAATTGTTTATTATCTCATGCTAAAATTGTATTAACCGGAAACGTTGATACATGTGTGTTTAATAAACAAAAAGGTTCCTAGTAAAGCCTCTCTTTTAAACTAGCTCGTTGATTAACTGATGATCAAGGTTTCCTGATCATGAACATTGGATGTTGTTAATAACGGGGTCACATTATTAGAAGAATGATGTGATGAACACACACCCAAGTTGGTATAGCAAATTCGATCAAGTCATTAAAGTTTGTTGCTGTACTGAACATATACAAAATAGCTCTTTTCCTTAGACCATGAGATGATGTCAATCACTAACTCCGGAAGAGTACTTTGATGACATCAAACGTCACTCCGTAACACGGTGACTATAAAGATGGATTTGGGTACTATGAAAGTATTAGTTGAGGCTCATGCATCAAGAGTGGGATTTGTCCATCCAGATGACGGAGAGATATACTCTGGGCCCTCTCGGTGATATCACATTGACATCGCTTGCAAGCACGTGACTAGGTCACAAGAATGTCATATCACGGAATGAGTAAAGAGTACTTGTCGGTAACGGGATCGAACTAGGTATAGTTGATACCAATGATCGGATCCCGGATAAGTAATATATCGCGAGACAAAAGGAATTGGTTATGTTGTTTTTGGTTCACACGATCACTAGTTCATCGTTGAGTAAGTGGGAGTCATTATGGATCTCCAGATCCCGCTGATGATTATTGATCAGAGAGGTGTCTTGATCATGTCCATTTTATTCACGAACCGTAGGGTGACACACTTAAGGTTCATCGACGTTTTTGAGTGGGTACGGAACACCGGAGAAAAGTTTGGATAGCACCGGAATAGTTTCGGGATATCGGAATAGTTCAAGGTGGTATGTGTTAATTTTTGTTAATTAAAAGAATTAACAAATATTAAAATAACAGAAATAAAATTGTTTATTTATTTAATGGAGAGTCCATTCACATGAAGAGAATGGAGAGTCCATTCACATGAAGAGAATGGAAAGTCCATTCACATGGAGAGAGTGGAGAGTCCACTTACTCCTATAAAAGGGAGGGTGGAGCTCCTCTCTCATGGACTAATCTCCATAACCCTTTGGTTGGTCTTTTCTCCTTCCTCCTGCTGTTCCACCTTTCAAGCAGTAGCTTAAGCGAAGCGCTGCTGAAATAGTTTCTCCACCACCACCACTAAGTCGTAGTGTTGTTGGAGTTTCCCGTGGATCCTCTACTTCCGCTGCCCCGCTGGATCGAGGGATTGGAGGTCGTCGTTGTTCCGTACGTGTGACCAAGTACGGAGGCGCTGCCGTTTGTGGTGCTCATCTTCGCGACTTTGAAGTCGGGCGTGTACCTCTACTTCAACCACGTTTGTTTGCGGGAACGTTATTCCCGCTTTCGGTCTACGAGGGTGAGTCCTTCTGAAACCGTTTGCATGCATCTCCTAGATATGATCTTGGTGTTTGGTTGCATTCGTAGGAAAAATTTTTGTTTTCCATGCTTAGAACCCATCAGTGGTATCAGAGCCGTGTCTATGCGTAGATGTTATGTACGGTTAAAACACATATGGATGTGGGCGATGATGATCATGTTATTGCATACTTTCGTGTTTTTTGGATCATGGTGGCATAGTGGGATTTGAAGCGGTCCGGACTAACCTTACATGTCCTCGCACATGAGACTTGTTCCACGCTCGACATGCAACTTGCTTTGCATAAGTGGCTTTGCGGGTGTCAGTTTCTCCTACTATAGTCATGATCTAATTTACAACGGTTTGCTAATAATGTTTTTATCACCGTTGTGGTTCTTGTTCGTAGGTAAGAACGGTTCTTTCCTAGAAAGCCCAAAACCGCGTAAAATATGAAAAAAAAGAGGCGTCTAACTTGTTTTTGCAGAGCATGTGATGTGATATGGTCATTGATACAAAGATTGTTGTATGAAATAAGATTTATTGTAAATTTAAACAACCGGCAGGAGCCATTTGGTTGTCTTTTCTTTTATGGCCTGCGTGCTAAGTATATGTCCATGTGATATATTGTAATGGAGGAAGACAATCAAGATGGAAGCACCATGGACCTTGGTGCCACGCCGGTGGAATGATGGAGATCATACCATGATGCACAAGATGGAGATCAAGTGCTAGAAGGACCATATCATATCACATTATTCATGCATGTGATGTTAATCCTTTTTATGCATCTTATTTTGCTTGGATGTGATCGCGTCGTTAGCACTATAAGATGATCCCTTCAACTTAATATCAAGATAATAATGTGTTCTTCCATAGTATGCACCGTTAAGAAAGTTCGTCGTTTCGAAGCACCACGTGATGATCGGGTGTGATAGACTCTACGTTCGCATACAACGGGTGTAAGCCAGATTTACACAAGCAAATACTTTGGTTCTACTTGGCGAGCCTAGCATGTACAGACATGGCCTCGGAACACGAACCGAAAGGTAAAGCATGAGTCATATGGATGATATGATGAACATATTGATGTTCGCCTTTGAAACTATGCCGTCTCACGTGATGATCGGTTTCGGTATAGTGAATTTGGTTCGTGTAATCACTAAAGATGACTAGAGGGATGTTGTTTTTGAGTGGAAGTTCTCGTAGTAATTTTGAATTAAACTTGAACTTAATCTATTATGAACTTAGTCTAAGTAACTTTGCAAATACGTTGTAGATGGCACCACCTACTTTCAATTTCAATCTGTTCATGGAGAAAGAGAAACTAGCTACCAACGGTAGCAACTTTACCAACTAGGCCCTTAACCTGAGGATTCTCCTCAGCGCTGCTCAAAGGAGCTATGTGCTTGATGCGCCGCTGGGTGCCACGCCCGCTGATGATGCCCCCGAGGAGGAGAAAAATGTTTTCTTGAATCGCAAGGAGGACCACAGTTTAGTTCACTGTGGCATTTTGTATGGCCTTGAGCCTGAGCTGCGAAAACGTTTCGAGCACAGCAATGCTTTTGATACAATGGGAGAGTTGAAAATGATTTTCGACAACCATGCTGCAGTAGAGAGTTATGAAGCTTCAGAAAAGTTCTTTAGCTGCATGATGGAGGAAAACAGCTCCGTTAGTGAGCACGTACTCAAAATGTGCAGTGCCGAGATAAACTCATAGCTTTGGGAATAACGATCCCCATTGAGCTAGGAATTCATCGTGTTCTCCGATCTCGCCACCAAGCTACAAGAGCTTTGTGATGAACTACAACATGCAGGGCATGAAGAAGTCTCTCCTCGAAGCTTCTGTCAATGCCGAAAACTGCCAAGTAGAGATCAAGAAGGAACATCAAGTGTTGATGGTCCATAAGACCACCAGTTTCAAGAAGAATGGCAAGAAAGGCAAGGCTAAGGGTAACTTCAAGAAGAAGGGCAAGTCTGTTGCCACATCTGAGAAGAAGACCAAGGCTGGCCCTAAGTCAGATACTAAATGTTTTTACTGCAAGGGCACTAGGCACTGGAAGCGCAACTGCCCAAAATATCTGGCCGATAAGAAGGACGGGAATGTGAACAAAGATATATATGATATACATGTTATTGATGTGTACCTTACTAGTACTCGCATGATGGCGCTACAGGTATTTGATACGGTTCGGTTGCTAACATATGTAACTCGAAACAGGAGCTAAGGAACAGTGAAAACTAGCAAGGGATGAGGTGATGATGCGGCGTCGGCAATGGATCAAAGGTTGATGTGATCGCCCGTCGGACGCTACCTATCCAATTACCATCGATTAGTTATGAACCTAAATAATTGTTATTTGGTGCCTACGTTGAGCATGAACATCATATCCGGATCTTGTTTAATGCGAGGCGGTTATTCATTCAAGTCCGAGAACAATGGTTGTTCAATTTATATGAATAATATCTTTTATGGTCATGCACCGAGAAGAATGGTTTATTTATTTTGAATCTTGATAATAATAGTACACATGTTCATAATGTGAATGCCAAAAGAATTAAGTTGAATGATGATATTGCCGCATATATGTGGCATTGCCGCTTATGTCATATTGGTGTTAAGCATGAAGAAGCTCCATTACGATGGACTACTAGAATCACTTGATTATGAATCATTTGAGACATGTGAACCATGCCTCATGGGCAAGATGACTAGAAACCCGTTTTCGGTACAATGGAGCTGCAACCGACTTATTGGAAATCATACATACCGATGTGTGTAGTCCAATGAGTGTGTCAGCGCGTGGTGGATATCGTTACTTCATTACTTTCACGGATGATTTGAGTAGATATGGATATATTTACTTAATGAAACACAAGTCTAAAACATTTGAAAAGTTCAAAGAATTTCAGAGTGAAGTAGAAAATCATCGTAATAGAAAGATCAAATTTCTACGATCCGATCGTGGAGGAGAGTATCTTAGTTATGAGTTTGGCACACACATGAGACAATGTGGAATAGTTTCACAACTCACTCCTGCTGGAACACCACAGCGTAATGGTGTATCCGAGCGTCGTAATCGTACTTTATTGGATATGGTTCGATCTATGATGTCCCTTACAGATTTGCCACTATCATTTTGGGGTCATGCACTAGAAACAGCTGCATTCACTTTAAATAGGGCACCATCTAAATCCGTTGAAACGACACCGTATGAATTATGGTTTGGCAACAAACCTAAGCTATCATTTCTAAAAGTTTGGGGATGCGATGTTTATGTGAAGAAACTTCAACCTGATAAACTCGAACCCAAAGCGGAAAAATGCGTCTTCATAGGATACCCTAAAGAAACAATTGGGTACACCTTCTATCACAGATCCGAGGGCAAGGTTTTCGTTGCCAAGAATGGATCCTTTTTGGAGAAAGAGTTTCTCTCGAAAGGTGTGAGTAGTAGGAAGGTAGAACTCAACGAGGTTTTTGAACATTCTCTTCATAGAATGGCAAGTGCAGTAGCGCCGGAAATTGTTTCGGAGTTGACTTCACCAGATGAAGAGGGAACTAATGATGAGGATCATGAAACTCCGAAAGAGAACACTACCACACCTCGCAGGTCAACAAGAGCACGTAATGCTCCTGATTTTTATGTTTCTACTATGAATGTCATGGTAATTGAGAATGATGACCCTGCGACGTATGATGAAGCGATGATGAGCCCAGATTCCGACAAATGGCTAGAAGCCATGAAATCCGAAATGGGATCCATGTATGAAAACCAAGTATGGACTTTGGTGGACCTACCCAATGACCGTAAGGCCGTTGAGAACAAATGGATTTTCAAAAAGAAAATAGACGCTGATGGTAATGTGACCGTCTATAAAGCTCGACTTGTCGCAAAGGGTTTTCGACAAATTCAAGGAGTTGACTACGATGAGACTTTCTCACCCGTAGCGATGTTAAAGTCTGTTTGGATTATGTTAGCAATTGCTGCATTTTTCGATTATGAAATCTGGCAGATGGATGTAAAAACCGCGTTCCTTAATGGAAACATTGAGGAAGAGTTGTATATGATACAACCCAAAGGTTTTGTTGATCCTAAGGATGCTGATAAGGTATGCAAACTTCAGCGATCCATTTATGGACTGAAGCAAGCATCACGAAGTTGGAATCTCCGTTTTGATGAGGTAATCAAAGGTTTTGGATTTGTCCAAACTTACGGAGAAGCTTGTATTTACAAGAAAGTGAGTCGGAGCTCTATAGCATTTACGATATTATATGTGGATGACATATTGTTGATTGGAAATGATATAGAACTTTTGAAAAGCGTAAAAGATTACTTAAGCAAGAAGTTTTCAATGAAGGACCTTGGTGAAGCGGCGTATATTTTAGGCATCAAAATCTATAGAGATAGATCGAGACGCTTGATTGGGTTATCGCAAAGTACATACCTTGACAAGATTCTAAAAAGTTTAGAATGGACGAAAGTAAGAAAGGGTTCTTACCTATGTTGCAAGGCAAGGCGTTGAGTAAGACTCAGAGTCCAGCTATAGCGAGAAGATAGAGAAGTAATGAATAAGATTCCCTATGCTTCACCCATAGGCTCTATCATGTATGCTATGTTGTGTACAAGACCGGATGTGGCACATGCTATTAGTTTGACTAGCGGTACCAATCTGATCCAGGTTTGGAACAACTGGACAGCGGTCAAGAATATCTTTAAGTACTTAAGAAGAACTAAGGATATGTTTCTCATATATGGTGGTGAAGAAGAGCTCGTCGCAAAAGGTTACGTCGACGCTTAGTTTCGACATCGATCCGGATGACTCTAAGTCACAAACCGGGTATATTTTTGAAATGAATGGAGGAGCGTGAGCTGGAGGAGTTCCAAGCAACTGTGGTGGCGGGATCTTCAACAGAGGCGGCATATGTTCTTTGCTTGAAGCGATCTGAGGAAGCGATTTGGATGAAGATGTTCATATCCGAACTGGGTGTGGTTCCGAGTGCGTTGGACCCAATGGTTATCTATTGTGACAACAATGGTGCCATAGCCAATGCTAAAGAACCAAGGTCACACAAGAATTCCAAGCATATTAATCGCCGGTTTCACTCCATCCGTGAACATGTCAAGGATAGCGATGTAAAGATTTGCAAAGTGCACACGGATCTGAATGTGGCAGACGCGTTGACTAAAGCTCTCCCAAGGGCAAAACATGATCAGCACCAGAACTCAATGGGTATTAGATTCATCACAATGTAATCTAGATTATTGACTCTAGTGCAAGTGGGAGACTGAAGGGAATATGCCCGAGAGGCAATAATAAATTGTTTATTATCTTATTCCATGTTTATAATAGATGTTTATTTCTCATGCTAAAATTGTATTAACCGGAAACGTTGATACATGTGTGTTTAATAAACAAAAAGGTTCCTAGTAAAGCCTCTCTTTTAAACTAGCTCGTTGATTAACTGATGATCAAGGTTTCCTGATCATGAACATTGGATGTTGTTAATAACGGGGTACATTATTAGAAGAATGATGTGATGAACACACACCCAAGTTGGTATAGCAAATTCGATCAAGTCATTAAAGTTTGTTGCTGTACTGAACATATACAAAATAGCTCTTTTCCTTAGACCATGAGATGATGTCAATCACTAACTCCGGAAGAGTACTTTGATGATATCAAACGTCACTCCGTAACACGGTGACTATAAAGATGGATTTGGGTACTATGAAAGTATTAGTTGAGGCTCATGCATCAAGAGTGGGATTTGTCCATCCAGATGACGGAGAGATATACTCTGGGCCCTCTCGGTGATATCACATTGACATCGCTTGCAAGCACGTGACTAGGTCACAAGAATGTCATATCACGGAACGAGTAAAGAGTACTTGTCGGTAACAGGATCGAACTGGGTATAGTTGATGCCAATGATCGGATCCCGGATAAGTAATATATCGCGAGACAAAAGGAATTGGTTATGTTGTTTTTGGTTCACACGATCACTAGTTCATCGTTGAGTAAGTGGGAGTCATTATGGATCTCGGATCCCGCTGATGATTATTGATCGAGAGGTGTCTTGATCATGTCCATTTTATTCACGAACCGTAGGGTGACACACTTAAGGTTCATCGACGTTTTGAGTGGAGTACGGAACAGGAGAAAAGTTTGGACAGCACCGAATAGTTTCGGGATATCGGAATAGTTCAAGGGGTATGTGTTAATTTTTGTTAATTAAAAGAATTAACAAATATTAAAATAACAGAAATAAAATTGTTTATTTATTTAATGGAGAGTCCATTCACATGGAGAGAATGGAGAGTCCATTCACATGGAGAGAATGGAGAGTCCATTCACATGGAGAGAGTGGAGAGTCCACTCACTCCTATAAAAGGGAGGGTGGAGCTCCTCTCTCATGGACTAATCTCCATAACCCTTTGGTTGGTCCTTTCTCCTTCCTCCTGCTTGTTCCACCTTTCAAGCGGTAGCTTAAGCGGCCGCTGAAATAGTTTCTCCACCACCACCACTAAGTCGTAGTGTTGTTGGAGTTTCCCGTGGATCCTCTACTTCCGCTGCCCGGCTGGATCGAGGGATTGGAGGTCGCCGTTGTTCGTGCGTGTGACCAAATGCGGGCGCTGCCGTTTGTGGCGCTCATCTTCGCGACTTTGAAGTCGGGCGTGTACCTCTACTTCAACCACGTTTGTTTGCGGGAACGTTATTCCCGCTTTCGGTCTACGAGGGTGAGTCCTTCTGAAACCGTTTGCATGCATCTCCTAGATATGATCTTGGTGTTTGGTTGCATTCGTAGGAAAAATTTTTGTTTTCCATGCTTAGAACCCATCAATTTGTACCTCTGAGCTGCAGTCGTCCCCAATCCAGATCCACTCCAATCAGTTGCGTTGTCAGCCATGCTTTACCTCAGGGATACCGTGTCATCACCACCATTGTAGTCCTTGAGTCTCCAAGCCGCCAGCACTACCCTGCCGCGGGCGAGCAGGCCACCGGTGCCGCCTAGCCCCGGGCGGGCAGACAATTCGTTGCCCATGTGTAGGGTGTTGCCACCGCTTGGGGTCGTTGGATTGGGCTTCTACGCTCAGGATCCATTTGCAGGAGATCATGGGCCGCCACCGCACTGCCACTAGGGAGATCGGTGCTTGGGATTCACTCGAGGGTGTCATCGTTGCAGCACAGGCCGAGCAGCGATTACCGCTCGGATTTGCTCGGATCCACCATTGGGCTACACTGCATGGACTACCATCTTGGGGGCGCTATTGCAGCTGCCTCTCAAGGGCTGCACCTTGCAGTCATTGTCCATCGCTCGGGAGAGAGCCGCTGCTGTCACAGTCACTCAGTGGGGTTGTTACTGACCTCGGGTATGGGAGGATACGGGCTGACAAGGAGAATAGGAGTAGCACGTGTGGAGGAGAGGAAGAAAAGAAGGCGGCACAGAGAAGGAAGAACTGGGGTCATGTGGGGAGGAAGAGAGAAGGACGCGGAGGCGCGTAGGAGGAATGGAGTTGCCGGAGGTGCGACCAATGGAAAAAAGGTGGAAAGAAAAGAGAAGAAAGAAATAGAAGATGCCGAAGTGTTGCTGCACGGAGATGGTTCGTCAAGCAGTGCTACTGCGAGCAGCGACACCGGTGACAAGGTGATGTCAAAGCTACCGATGAAAGAAGGTACAATATCCCTCTAGTACTCGGTGCTGTCCAGTACGAACTACGTGGCATGGGTGATGAGAATGAAGATCCTTATACGATCACAAGGAGTATGGGGATCCCAAGAACATGATCGTAGTCATTGATGAGAAGAAGGATAAGATGACCTTGGCGATCATCTCTCAGGCGTTTAATGATGAGACGTTGATGCAAGTTGTAGAGTTTGAAAGTCTTAGCATGCGTGATTTCACAACGAAGATCACGTTGCTTATTGGTCAGATCCGAGAACTTGGAGACAGCTATCACCATACTCAACAGTTTCAGACATTGATACGGTCTCGAATATGCACAATTGACCACTACTTTTTCTAATTATGTGTTTGCAAAGCATTCACATTTATTAAGGAATGGGGGAGTACATAGCCCCACGGAGTAGCTAGACTACATGGTCCCATGCACCTCTTTTAATTGGTGAAACTTTGTTAGTTTCTTGAATTTAATTGAAGATGCAAGTTGCCACAAGCCATGTTTGCTAAGGGACAAGGCTGGGTTCTTGTTGTTGCTAGGTCCTACCTTGGAACTATTCAATGCCCCACCGACCACAAAGGTGGATAAGAGATCATACGAAAGCAACCTAGTTCTGTATAAGTCAGGCATGTGCACATATAATATAACTTCAGAGTAGAAGTTAAGAAGTTCTGCCCCTCCTTTTGCGCTACCATGATTAGTCATCTCTTGATTAATTACCTTCTATTTGCGCTGCATCTTTGTACAACATAACAGTGTAGTACATTTTGCCTTTAACTAGTGTTGCAGAATGCATTGTTTCAGATTTTTTTTTTCTGTTGAAGGTTCAGTCCTAATACAATGGTTGTAGCTTGTACATCGATATAACCCAAGTATCCTTACTGTTGTGTATGCATTTGCGCTACATTTTGTGGAAGGCTAAAGTGCCTACGTTAACTATCTTATTTTGTGTGTCAAAGAACATGCAGTGCATATAGGAGGGTGTATTGTCTCATGGAACAGCTACCTTATAGAGCATGACACTGAGGTTCTTCAGAACAACAGATTCTATTCCCTCAAGCACATAATTTTATCCCTCCTAGGTTCTTGTTTGTTCTTGTGAGGGTGTGCTTATAAGTCACGTTCCATTTAATTTGTTGTATTTCTGCTTTTGAATGAAGGAAGCATCAGTGAAGTTGCCAGGATACCTTCTGAAGAAAACAGGATTCACAGCTCACAACGATACAGTTAGTCGTAGGGTTTGGGATGCTGTTAGTTGCTAGGGTTATAGTCATAGACCTGTTCTTATACCGTGTAGATTTGTAGACTTGGGAAAGCAATGGTGTAATTCTGTAGAGTTGGGAAAACAATTGTAAATAAATAACATGAATAATCTTCTTCAAGACGTCAGCAGCATAAGAGGTATTGAGAATAAACTGAATATGCTAGGAAGTTTGCCATTTTTGCGAAACATGTCAAAAACACTGGCATCAGTTTATGAATTAATTTGTTGCTAGAAATCCTACATGATGTTTGTTACTGTTAGGTTTAGAGCACGGCAAAATAATGGAGACACAGATTTAACGTGGAAAAACCCTCTCGGGAAAAAACCACGGGAAACAATCAACTATATGGTTCAAGGATTACATGTACAAGGGGGTGGCTTATATAGCCAAAGAGTCCGAGTTGTAGAAGACTAGGACTAACAATCTATTTGGATAATACCAAAAGATATGGTAGTTAGAGATATTTGAGTTATCTCCAACAAACCTCCCCTTAACTCAAAATCCATAATGAAAATTTGTCTCCAAGATAACTCAAATATCTCTAACTACCATATCTTTTGGTATTATCCAAATAGATTGTTAGTCCTAGTCTTCTACAACTCGGACTCTTTGGCTATATAAGCCACCCCCTTGTACATGTAATCCTTGAACCATATAGTTGATTGTTTCCCGTGGTTTTTTCCCGAGAGGGTTTTTCCACGTTAAATCTGTGTCTCCATTATTTTGCCGTGCTCTAAACCTAACAAGTGGTATCAGAGCAAGTTTTAGATTGATCCGCTGCCCCGGGAGGAGGAGACTCCCGGGCGGCACCGCACGGCATCCGAGAATTTCCAATCTACTATCGTCCATCGGCGACTCTCGGTAGGCTGCCTCCTGTGCCGTCGGCTTCCCGTCGGCCGCCACGGCCTGAGACAGCTGCACCTTGACGTCCACCGGCCAAGCCGTCACTTTCCGGTTCCCTGACGCGCCGCCGATTCTGCGCCACTTCGACCGCGCGGACGTCGGCGCTCCAGTCACCATCCACGCCAACCTGCGCCTCCGCTCCGACGCCCGTGCAACGCCAACTCTCGATCTGGTGGTCTCCGCGCCCATCCACGCCGGTACCCCGCTCACACGACGCGGCCGCCCGCTTGGCCGCTCCGACCTGTGGTTCTGCCTTCGGCCAACGCTGCCGCCCGAGAAGCCTTCAAAGCCTTCACTCAGTTTTTTTTCCACCCGTGAAGCAAAGCATCACGTTCGGACTTCAAGTTTTTTTTCCTTGTGGCTGGTTCAATTCACCAGTTGAAGCTCAAGTAAAGTCCAGCCGGCTCCTATCCTGTGAAGAGATAATGTTGAGGGAAAGAAAAAAAAAAAAAAAGGTTTTTTCGGCTGGAGCAAAAAGAGGGCTCAATTTTGCTAAATGCACTGGTAATCAGAAGTTATCAGGAATTTTTCGGCTTGGTTTTTCATGCGTAGTTACAGGCGAAATTTATCATTGGAGATTTATTCGATGTCTCGTCATCGATTTATTATTGGTGGATTCTTGGCACTTTATTCGACGTATCATCGTCGGTTTATTTGACGTTTCATCGTCAACTTTGGAGAAAAAAAATATATCAATTGAGGAGACAATTGATTTGGTGTTTCATCACCGTTTGTTTGGTGTTTCGTCACCGTTAATTTGGTGTTTATTCAACGTTTGGATACGTTGACCATTATGGAGATTTTAGCAACGTTCATTTGGAATTTTATTGACATCCCGGCGGTAGCATTAAGCTCTTTGGAGTTTTTTCTAGTGAAGGTTTTTGCTCCAATTCAGAGAGATGAAGTATTAAAGTGCAAGAAGGAGTTTTGCTTCTTAGTGGATACTACAACGTTATTTTGTTGTCTTCGCTCAATATGAGGGGTCTACTGCAATTTATACTCCATTGACAGCACATCAGTTCTCTTCATCTTGACAGTTTTTCAGGAGCAGTTTCAGCCATATTATGGATTTTCAGTAGGCAGTTTGCCGAATTTTATGTTCCAGATGGAGCATGCCAAAAGTCCATGAGATGAGTTCTTCGCTATTTATCGGCGCCACAGGTGATGTCTTGGCTTATGCCATTTAATGATTGGGCATTTATTCAGGAGGTCAGTTGCACAGACTCAGACTCTACTGGGTTATGAATTGAAGACCCAGATTCTTCGTCTGCTTTGTTGTAGCTGTGTATTGGTTTGACTGTTCCAGTCATTCTCTCGACCTACTGGTGGTTTGCTCAATTTTGCTTCGCAAGAAGTGTTTGGATTGACTGTTCCAGTCTTTCATACTCGCACTGTCCTTTGGATTTTCAGTGCTTAATTACCCTTTGGGGTTTTCTGGAGACAATTTCAGTATGGATTTTGAGTTAAGGGGAGGTTTGTTGGAGATAACTCAAATATCTCTAACTACCATATCTTTTGGTATTATCCAAATAGATTGTTAGTCCTAGTCTTCTACAACTCGGACTCTTTGGCTATATAAGCCACCCCCTTGTACATGTAATCCTTTTTAATGCCAAGTTCAGAAACCAGACCTCGCAACCAAATAGCTTCCTTAATGCCTTCAGTAGCTGAAATATATTCCGCTTCAGTAGTAGAAAGAGCGGCAATAGGCTGTAAGGATGCCTTCCAACTGACTGCAGAACCACACAAAGAGAAGATATAACCAGAAATTGATCTTCGTTTATCAAGATCACCAGCATAATCAGAATCAACAAACCCAAGAATATCCTTTGTCTTCACTTTATTCTTATCAAACATCAAGCCAAAATTTGAAGTGCCTTTTAAATAACGAAGAATCCACTTAACTGCATTCCAATGCTCTTTGCCAGGATTATGCATAAATCTGCTAACAACACTAACAGAATGAGCCAAATCTGGTCTGGTGCAAATCATAGCATACATGAGATTACCAACTGCGCTAGAGTAAGGAATACGAGACATATAGTCTTTGTCTTCTTCATTAGTAGGACACTGACTTGAAGATAATTTAAAGTGAGAGGCAAAAGGTGTAGAAACAGGTTTGCAATCACTGAGATTAAATCTGCCAAGTACCTTCTCAATATAACTTTTCTGAGATAGAAATAATGTACCAGCTTTGCGATCACGCTGAATTTCCATCCCAAGAATTTTCTTTGCTGGGCCAAGATCTTTCATCTCAAATTCATGACTAAGTTGAGCCTTCAACTGTTTAACCAGTGACTTGTCATGAGAAACAATGAGCATATCATCAACATAGAGCAGCAAGTAAACAAATGAACCACTTGGGAACTGTTTGAAGTAAACACAGTTATCATAATTGCTGCGAGAGTATTGTTGTGCAATCATAAAAGAATCAAACCTTTTATACCACTGCCTTGGAGCTTGTTTTAAACCATAGAGAGACTTTTTCAAATGACAAACTAAATTCTCCTTTCCAGGAGTAGCAAAACCCTCAGGTTGTGTCATAAAAATCTCTTCTTCTAAATCTCCATGTAAGAAAGCAGTTTTAACATCAAGTTGCTCTAATTCCAAGTCAAATAAAGCAACAAATGCAAGCATAACCCGAATTGAAGAGTGGCGAACAACAGGAGAGAAAACTTCATTGAAGTCAATACCTTCCCTTTGGTCGAAACCTTTTACCACTAGGCGGGCTTTCCATCTTGCAGGTTCAATTCCAGCAATACCATCCTTCTTCTTATAAATCCATTTGCACTTTAAAGGTTTCTTACCTTTTGGAAGCTCAACCAAATCCCATGTTTTGTTCTTATGAAGGCTCAAAATTTCTTCATCCATAGCTGTCAACCACTTAGAAGAATTTTCACATGAGATAGCTTCAGAATAAGAAGAAGGTTCAAAGGTATCACAAATATCTTGAGCAGCAAGAAGAGCATAACAGGCCATATCATCAGTGTCACGATATCTAGCAGGCAATTGAATATTTCTTCGTGTTCTATCTCTAGCAATACAAGGATCATTAGTACTAGGAGATGCTGAGACTGGCTGTGAAGTAGAACCACTGGGTGCTGAAATTGGTTGTAAATTAGAACCACTAGATGAATCATTATCAATGGTAGGTAAGACTACCTCAAATTCTGCATTTCTTGCAGCAACTTCAGAAATTTCAGATTCAGTTGTGGATGAAATTTCAGATTCATTTGTGGATGAACAACCATCACTATCACTACCAGATGAAAGTAAAGCATCTTCATTAAAAGTAACATCACGACTAATGAATAATTTGCGAGCATCTGAACACCATAAACGATACCCTTTGACACCTGAACCATATCCAACAAATATGCATTTTCTTGCTCTAGGCTCTAATTTTCCATCACTCACATGAGCATAAGCAGGACAACCAAATATTTTCAAGTTTGAATAATCAACTGGTTTACCTGACCAAACCTCTTCTGGAATCTTAAAATCAATGGCTGAATTTGGAGAGCGATTTACCAAGTAAGAGGCTGTGGAAACAGTCTCAGCCCACAAAGCACGCTTGTCCCATAAACCTGCATTTGAAAGCATGCAACGGGCTCTTTCCAGAAGAGTGCGATTCATACGCTCTGCCACACCATTTTGCTGAGGTTTACCTGGAACAGTCAAATTTATGGATTGTTAGTCCTAGTCTTCTACAACTCGGACTCTTTGGCTATATAAGCCACCCCCTTGTACATGTAATCCTTGAACCATATAGTTGATTGTTTCCTGTGGTTTTTTCCCGAGAGGGTTTTTCCACGTTAAATCTGTGTCTCCATTATTTTGCCGTGCTCTAAACCTAACAGTTACAAGGATTAGTGATCCTGAAAATATAGCCCTGTTGTACTGTATCAGGGTAACTTGTGGTCTAATCTATGCAAAATGCTCTGCAGTGTCAGACATAATACTATTCTTTCACAACATGTGACTGATCACTAGGAGCAAGTAAGGATTGCATTGACTTGACCCGCATGCATGTAGATAGATTTTTGACGATAGATTCACCCGGTTTCAGATTTCTCCTTTACCTAATTATGCGGTTATATCTAGGACTCGTTATCGTAATGTCTACGAGAACAAAAACTGCTGAATATTGTGTTGTATTTGTTGGAACAGGACACTCAAAAATTTTTGGGACAACTTTCTGTTTTTTATTTCTCGCTTACTGGTTTGCTTCTTTCTTACAAAACTCAAGACTACCTCTATATTTATACCCAAACTACAGCTCTAAGAAACGGAATAGGATTCAACAATCCTAATAGGAAAAGGACACTTTCCTTGTAGGATTCAGACTCCTCTCTTGTTTACAAGATTAATTCCAACATTCACCCCCTTAATCTTGTAACATCTAATTTTCTAACTTATTTAGGCAATCGGTCACAACTACGATTTGCCCAATTTTTATTCGACGCATGACGATAAACGCTTCTCCAAGAAGTTCCGTCTTCCTCTTACTAGCCATACCACCGGTGACGCACCTCGCCGGCAATCATGACCTTTTGACGCAGCTCCAATTGCCTTTTCACCGTTGACAGCAACGCAGACTCGCATTAGAACTTACCTGCAAGAGAAAAGTTGGACACAGTTACAAGAACGTTCATCCACCACACATGCATCATGCACAGACTCTTTCTTGACGGACTCAACTTTGGACGGCGAACACATCTTCTCAACGTCCCGGAGTCAACATCATGTTGCAAGCGGACTCAACTTTGACTTGCCCTGCACACACAGATGATCACCATTGCCATCTTGTCACATCGGCTATCGATGACGCTCGTCAATAACACGTATCAGGGAGACACATCTCTTCCACCCTTTCGCCGCCACATCTTCTTGTCGCCTCTTCCTGCTTGTGACACAACTTTGATGGCACGAAGACTCAGATTGGCCGCCCGGTTGGCCGCCTACTTTCTTGGGTGCTGCCCCTCGGGAATCTCCTCCTCCCGGGGGGAACAGATTAATCTGAAAACTTAAGCTCTGATACCAATTGTTGGAACATGACACCCAGAAATCTTTGGGGCAACTTTATGTAATTTATTTCTCGCTTACTGGCTTGCTTCTTTCTTACAAAACTCATGACTACCCCTATATTTATACCCAAACTACAGCCCTAAGAAACGGAATAGGATTCAACAATCCTAATAGGAAAATGACACTTTCCTTGTAGGATTCGGACTCCTCTCTTGTTTACAAGATTAATTCCAACAGTATTTTGATTCCACAAACTCTTTTCAGCATGTTAATGTTTCCGCGTTGATACTGGATGGATCTTGAATAAAAATTCTTAACAGTCAAGAATTTCATCTCATCTCTAAGAAGCAAAAAGGAACACCTGATCAGATCATCATGGCAATTAAGTTGGAACAACAAATGGACATAAACTATACATGAGCATGCATAAGAGATTAATAAAATTCATTGATCCTGGTTATGGATCTTGCTGCAATGATAATAGTAAGTGTGGTCTCCGATCTGGCAAAGATTTCCCTTTCACCTTTCATGCATCTTGGATTGGGCAAAGATTGTTTGCGTCAGAAGATTTTCTAGAAGATCACACACACACACATTATCAGAGAGAGAGAGAGAGAGAGAGAGAGAGAAGCACCTAACTCTCTTCCATTTCCTTCCCATGCAAGATTAGGCAGATCATCCAGCCAAGTGGAGGACATCACCTCAGGCTTAAGCTAGGAGTTGTTTTAAGAAGCCTGCTGTGCCCACTGGCTTCTAACTTGTTTAATTAGTTACCATTAAAAAATTTAGCTGTCTGTCTTGCCTCACATGTTGCCCATAACTGGTTTGGACCTATTGGTAGGCTCTTTCCTTTCTAACATCAATGCGTATGTAGGAGAGAGAAGTTAAGCTTCTGCTAAGATAGACCCTTCCATGAGTGAGCTTGTAGTGAAAGTGTTACCATGGCCCTTAAAGGTGATGGTTGCTCATGGAAGTGATCTATGATTAATTTGGCTGATATTGCAGGCACATGCATATGGAAAGGGAAATGATAATCCCCTTATCAAACTATAAAACTAATAACCTGCATGATTAGTAACATGATAGGGTGATCTTAAAGGGCCAATATGATATCACAATGTAAGTACATATGGCTTCTGATTTTAGTTGAGCTTATTGAGTTGAATTAAACTATTAATGTCTGCATGTAATTTTCGGTTGGTTGCAATGCATTGTTTATTCTTATATACTCATAAAGGAAGGTGAAGAATCTTTAATGTATACTAAGAAACATTAATTAGTGATGGTACATAAACAAAACAAAAGTGACACAGCACCCTACCTAGCTGAGGCTACCACACATCTGCATCATAACTGAAATTGCCATGGCACCTCCCTTTTGAGATGGCTACTAATGGTACCAAGTAGATAGTTAGCTAGATCATCTTGGTTAATTTTTACTAGTTCATTGTCACCAATATCTTCACAACATATGCAATTTGGAATATTTCAGAAAATCTAGCTACTAGCTAGCTGGCTAGCCAGTACAGCTTAACTTTTTGCCCCTTTATTTCAGGTAGTCTACTTGGATGTATTCACTACAGGAAAAACCACTAACCTCGAAAGCCAAAACCGTCCACCCTAAGGATAAAACTGTCCACCATAGGTAGGGTCGACAGTCGGCCGTCCACCCTAAGCCGCCGAAAGTAAGTGGTCGACCATAATATTAAATTCGACGGGGTTGCTGTCCACCATATTAGGGTTGACGGCCAAATATAGGCCGTCTACCATAATAACCTTAGGGTGGACGGCCACTGGCAGCTGTCCACTCTATGTCAGGGTGGACGGCCTTTTTATACCGTCGACCATAATAAATTTAGGGTAGACGGCCACGTGCAAAAAGCCATCGACCCTAAGCATTATGGTGGACGGGCACATGCAAATAAGCCGTCGACCCTAATTAATCAGCGCTAAAAAAAAACAAATCGACTGGTAGGGCAGCATTCAGTCACAGTTCATATCCATACAATCTCATCAACATATAACAATCACTCACAATTATAGTCACAGTTTACAATTACAGTCACAATTCATATCCATATATACTCACAATTCATATCCATACAATCACAAATTACGAACTTATCACAATTCATATTCATATACATTCACAACTTACAAACTCATCATAATGCATATCCATACACATTCATAAATCAACAAAGTTCAACAAAAGTGTGATATAGAGATACTACAGAGGACACGGGTGGGGTCGGCCGAGTCACTGGCGGGCGGACCTCGGGGAGGCGGCGACGACAGTTGGGGAGGCGGCGGCGGCCCTCGATGCGGCGGCGAACACGGGGAGGCGACGTGGGCACTCGGGGAAGCGGTGGCTGGGGCAGTGGCCGTCCGGGAGGTGGCGGCTGGGCCACCGGCTGGAGCGGCGGCGGCGGCGAAAAATCTGTGGATCTACCGATCGAAGCTAGCGGCAATGGGATGGAGATCGATGACCAGGTTGGTCTCGGCTCGGGAGGTAATTAATGCCAAAACTTATGGTCGACGGCCTCACACTACCGTCCACCCTACTGCGCTCTATGATCGACGGCCCCACAAATGCCGTCCACCCTAATGCCCTTTATGGTCCACGGCCCCACATATGCCGTCCACCCTAGTGCCAGCTTATGGTCGACGGCCACGTAGGCCATCCAGCCTATATTATGGTGGACGGCTTATCTGTGAGCTGTCGACCCTAATGAACAAATCAGCTTCCCGCACTTTTTTCGCGGTTAGGGTAGACGGCCATTCTTGGGGCCGTCGAGCTTAATATAATTATGGTCGACGGGTTATTTTGGCTGTCTACCATATATTTGGCCGTGGATAATAAGTGTTTTTCCTGTAGTGATTGTGTCGGTTTTCGTCACATGGTATTTTGGTACTGGTAAATCAAAGATTCTGTATGACTAATCTGATCAGCTACATATATTCAAACTAACTGCCATACCCACCACTGAATTCATCAATTGATTAAGCAGTAATTGGAGAAATTAACAGGCTAGAGCATCTTAGCTTCTTTCTTTGAAGACTTAGGGCATAGATTGTTCTCTTGACTCTTGAGTAATAACTCAAAAAGGATGTTAGATCAGAGGGAGCTGGTTATAGTTTTTGTTCAGAAGTAACATGGGCTGAATTGTCTGTTTTTCCGAGTGTCATTGCAGAGAGCGCGCGGTGCCTGGTACTAAATGCCACAAAAGTCATAATACCTAATGCCATGATACTATTAATGACCTTGTAAGCAAGATGCTTCCATATATGCAAAGATCTTATTGTCAGTTAGAGAACCACCAAAGGGCACTGAAATATCATATTTTAACAGAAACCTCACAATGAATCAAAAGACTACTTTTGTCATGAATTGTTTTTAGGCCTTAAAGAAAGGGAGGAGGATGGGCATCTAAAAGAAAGGGAAGGGCACATGCTAATCATTTATCTGAGACCAACTAATCATGTGAGTTCACTTGCTCCTTTGGTCCCATGCATATATGTTTTTCTTTGACAGAAAAATATGTGTTACTTCTTTAATTTCTTTCTGCATCTCATGAATGTAACTAAAACATCTCTTCCTCTCATCATTAGAAGCTTCATTCGCATCAGGGGGCAATCATAAGAGGCCCTAAAGTGTTCGCATGCATGATGCATCCACTCATCTGGCCTTCCGTCGAACACGCGCATACACTCTAATCTGAAGAATCGATCGATGAGCACAAGCTTAGATTTTGTGGCAATATTTTGAGGCAAAAGCCGCTAGCTGCTTCATTACTTGCCAGTGTTGTGAGTGCCGGTGATGTCTGTATATAATTTGATTACTTACTTAGTAGTGTTTCTATGCACCATCTCTAATGCAATTTGCACAAATCTTAAATAAAATAAACGAAGGATAAGTAATCATCATATACCTTTCATTCATGCTTGAACATTTATGTAACTTTTAAAAAGTGATGCATAGAAGAAACTCTTTTATTTCAAGAGCAATTTAACAGTGCATTACACTGGTAGTATGTAATGTGTAGTAGAAATCATATCTAACCGTTGATTTGTTAAGAGCGTTTCTACTACTCTACTACCAGATGAAGTATAAATAACTTTAGTTACTCTGTTCCATTGGATCGAAAAGAATGAACGATTTATATTCAATTTAGTGTACTATAAAAGAGCTCTCAAATTAAGCTGAACGGAAGCTAGAATATATCGAAGATGTATCAACTAAGAATACCTGAACTTATAATAGAACACAACATGCTCATGATCCCAAAGACATGGCTTCTCAACGGCGGTTGGCAATATAAGCAATTCAGCATTCCTTGATGTAGCACGGATAAGTTTTGCATGCCCTAGCCCTACTACGAGATATGGGCCCCAAACTGTACAAACACAACTTGTTAATCAGAAGTAGTTGTAATTAAGACGACATGTGAACTAGCAGCGACAATGTAAGCAGCAGCACCATATTGCCTCAGTTACCCCCTGCAGCCCTGGGCCATTTGACCTTGACTTGAGAGAGAGAGGGAGAGAGAGAGAGAGAATGTGCATGGTGTGTCTTGTGCAAGTTGCAGGGTCGGTCAGGGGAGAGAGAGAGAATGTGCATGGTGTGTCTTGTGCAAGTTGCAGGGTCGGTCAGGGGAGAGAGAGAGAGAGAGAGAGAGAGAGAATGTGCATGGTGTGTCTTGTGCAAGTTGCAGGGTCGATCAGGATTAGTAAATGGAGGGCCGCAGCTTGGTCGGTTTGGAGCTCGTCGTACGTAAGACTTCCCACGTTATCGTGCCCCTGATGGTTTGAGCACAAATCAAATCTGTCCAAAGAGAAGCTTGCATTAATCGGTCAAGGAAACTGGACATGAAGACGGAGTGATCGATTTGACTAATTTAATGTTTAGTTGCGCATATATATAATTTAATAAGAGCATGAAAAGAAACCCATTTGGTTTTTAGTTCGATAGTTCGACTATAATTGAACTCGGAAAAGAAACCAACAATTAAGTGATGTTCTAGCAGTTGGCACAACAATTAAGAGAATTCCTTTATCTACTCTTATTCAATTACTCCTTCCGGTCACAAATAGTTATCGTTTAAGATATATGCGCAATCAAACTTTTAAAACTTTGACTATCAATGTATTTTTTAAATATTTAAATTGGATATATGAAAATTATGTGTAGATTTGTCTCAAAAGTATTCCCTTCGGTCTAAAAAACTGATATTTTGGATATAGTGATGGTCAAATTTTTGAAACTTTTACTATCGATATATTTTTAAATATTTAAATTGGATACATGAAAATTATATGTATAGACTTATCTCAAGAAGTACTTTCATAATATTATAATTTTATTGAGCTTTATAATATTACAATAAAAATTAGTGGTTAAAGTTATGTTTTGAAGACCGTATCGATATCCAAAATATCAGTTTTTTAAGACTGGAGGGAGTACTTTCAAAATATTATAATTTTTTAGCTTTTTATAAATACTTCCTCCATTCATTTTTATAAGGCTTATTTTTTTAATGATCTTATTCACAAATATAAGGCTTGCATGTAAATTTAATGAGACATTTTCTTCTATACCCCTATTTATTCTCCCTCAACCATATGCATTTATTCATTACCACCCATACAAAGTATATCTTTCATCTTCCAAGACAATTAAGTAAGGGCATCTAAGTCATTTTGTCTCATACCTTTCTCAATTTTAACGCAACTTTAACCCTTGTGCAAGTCAAAATACGCCTTAATACTTCCTCCATTCCTGGATAGATGACGTTTTAGGATTTTGCACTTCAAAAACGCACATGTAGAAATGACCAAATCACACTCCTTCATTAGCTTACTTATTGCTCTTGGATGGTGTGTATTACTATATTCCATAGTAATTAATAACTTTAGGAATCATTAATGGTAGAGGTATGCAAAGGAAAAAAAAACAGTTAAAAGTTATCTCAAAATTATAGAATGATATATATTTAGGAATAAAATTTGAAAGCTAGAATAACATGTATTCAGGAACGGAGAAAATATAAATTAGTGGACAAAGCTATGTTTTGAAGACTATATCAATATCTAAAATAATATCTATTTGACTAGAGAGAGTGCCTTAGTGTTGCATCCATATTTATGCTTCCACATTAAAGAGAATCAACGGGTAGTTTGGGAAAAGAAGTGAAAATATCACCTTGGAATCCTAAAACATCATTTAAAAAACACTTTCAACAGCTGAAACGTCACTTATTCCAAAACAGAGGAAGTTCTCCTCTATTCATTTTAATAAGGTGTATTTCAATTTTATAAAAGAATTAAGGTTGCGTTGAAATTAACGAAGATAAAAGAGAAAATGACTAAAATACCCTCACTTAATTGTCTTAAAAGATGAAAAATATACTTTTTCTGGGTGGTAATGAATAAATGCATATGGTTGAGAAAGAATAAATATAGGTATAGAAGGAAAGACTACATTGAATCTACATGTAAACCTTATATTTGTGAACAAGGTCATTCAAAAAATAAGTTTTATAAAAATGAACGAATGGAGCAATTATATGTTCTTTGTCAATGACCGACGTTCTCACTCCATCCAAATTTATAAAGCATATTTTCTTTTGATATGATACATAGACTAAAGAAATATTAATAATAATTAGACCACCACTAATTATTATATCTAAGCATAATATTCAATACATGTATATAGAGAATATAAAATAAATTAAAGTTGAATATTTATCAGGGATACAGAGAAAACATCATATAAATTTTACATTGAAATATGAAATACGCAATATATTTATGTACAAGACCATTCAAAATATACTCCTCGCAACATTGAATGGAGGGGGTGTTACGTACAGGATCAAAATAGTTACAGTAGTTGCATTTATCGGACTAGACCTGGGAACTGGGCCAGAGTTTTTTGGGCCGGCATGCACGGTAGGAACGGCACGTCATGTTTGCATGGGCTGTGCTTGGGCCAGCACGGCATGAAATAGGCCCGATGGGCCTAAAGTAAGCACGGCCACGGTTTCAAATTTCATTTTAGGGTCTAATCTCGGCATCCTCCGAAATCCAAAATTTTGGCGAGATTTTGTTATTTCGGACGAAATAAAAAAAAATCCAAAAAGCAAAATTCAAATCCGGTTCTTTATTGATCGATATTTCTGAGACCTCGCCGAGATTTACCGAGATCTCGGCGAGATTTGCCAAGATCTCGGTGATTTTTAACCAAACGAAAATTGGTCCAAAAATCATCATTTTTTTTTGAAATTTTGGTCTAACATGGAAAATGAAGTGAAGAATTCAATCTGGTCAAACTTTGGTAAAAAAACCGAAATTTTGGTCAAATTTTGATAAAAAAAAAACAAAAATTTCGGTCAAATATACCGATTTCTTGCCGAGGTTTTAGGTTACTGCAGCACTTTGAATTTTTTAGGGTTTTCTTAATTTCGTCGGGATTATAAAATTCGGAGGGGTCCGAGATCTGAGATTTTGCAAAAACTCAACGAGATTTCATTCCCTGGGCATGACACGGGACAAGGCACCCAGCCGCGACACTGTGGCATGCTTTGGCTCGCCTTGCAGCAGTCGTTGCATCCAGAGAAAGGGAAGACAACGGAAATATCCAAAAGTGTAGAATGGAGACCGGAGAATACATGGTCACTAACACCAAGCATGCACACTAAGACGATGCTCCATTGCACCACTCGCTAAGCGTGCTTGCGACATCGTGCACGGTCGTCTTCTCACTTCCCTCACATGGCCATCGACGCCACCATGTTAGACGTACGCTGGCCTGGAACGCGTGAACGATCTCGACGTTAGGGGTAGTTAGTATGTATGCATATTGTTACTATGTTTTTTTTTCTTACCAGGGAACCCTACTTTAGGGCGTAAGGTTTTTAACTAACTAGTAACTTTGTATATATCTGCACCCAATGAATAAATAAAATTTAGTTAATTTTTTTTCTAATATTTGTGTCTACTGCCTCAGCTCTGTACGTGTATCTCCAGGTCCTTTCCTCTCGTCACAATAATGTAAATGGACTACACCTAAACCGGCACATCACGACGGGCCATTGTGGCACGGTACAGTTGTGCGAGCCCGGTTTGGCACGATGCCCCACCTCTGTCGGACAGCCATACATGGGTGTCGAGAGATGGATCACTAACAAGGCTACATGGCAGGGTTGTACAATCACACTGGCGCCCACGGAGAACACAAATTCGATCGACGATGAGCAGCTATAGCCACTGACCGGCGGGCACCATGGCTGTTAATTGGTCGGCCTGATCGATCATGTACCGGCAGATGCAACTAGAAATTAAAGCGCCATGCATGTACCGATCGAAAAAAAAACGACAAGTACGATCTCCTACAGTGTTCCCAACAGGCCGGCCACTGCAGATACATGCACCTCTTGTAACGAGGATTAATTTCGGCGGTTGCAGTTGTTGGACCCAAAAGAAAGGAAGGACTAGGAGCCTTCTCTCCCGAGAGGCCATGCTGATTTCGACCGACCGATCGATCGATCGATCAGCTGGTTCATGCATGGCTGGTTTTTTATTTCCGCGTTTGGTACGGTTTTAGATTCTAATAGAAACGGAAACGGTTTCAGATTCTTAGTAGAAATATTTCAGGTAGAATCAGAATCACTTTCTGCAAACCGTTTGGTACGGTTCCAGATTATAGTAGAAACTAGTAGAAACGGGGTTGAAGGTGATTCAGCCATGGCATGGAAAAAAAAAGAAACGTTTCGAGGAGAATCGTTCCGAGTTTTAACCCGTTTGACCAAGTTTCTCTCAAATTCTAGTAGAAACAGCTCGGTTCTAAGTTGCCAAACAGGACCTAAGCTGTCCTAGACACGCTAAACCGCGTGCACCGACATGTAGTACTCCAGACGGCTGCCTGGGTCTGTACGTACGTACGTGCGTGCCTCTCAGTTTTTGCGTGTGTGCAGCTACCAACGCGGGGGCCGTGCTGCATAGGGAGGGAGGGATCGACGCGCGCGTGTGCGGCAATCGGTCAAACTGGAAATGGCGGGATCACGCTCGAGATCATGTGAGACATGCACGGATCACGCTGAGGTTCATGTGAGCTTTGCAGCGTGATCGATTGGATCGGCCGTTCGACAGGGAGGCGAGGGCGACGGACCCACGGAGATCGCCGAGCCCGCCCGGACTCTCTCTCTCTCTCTCTCTCTCTCTCTCTCTCTCTCTCCCCTGATCGACCCTGCAACTTGCACAAGACACACCATGCACATTCTCTCTCTCTCTCTTTCTCTCTCTCTCTCTCTCTCTCTCTCTCTCTCTCTCTCTTCTTGCATACGTACGTTGGCGACGTGTACGGTGTACCTGCTGCTAGCTGCTGGTGGCCATGCATGCGTTTCACAGCGCGCCGTGCGTTGTGGATGGTCGGTGTATCGCGTTGTACGTACCTGGGGCGCACGCAGTACCTGACGTCGTGGGCTGCCTACCGAGCGGGTCATCGACGTACGGCCGGGCCACATGCACGACGGCCGGCATGCGTGCCATGCCATGCCATCACCGTCGCGAATATCATTAACGACCTAGCAAAAGCGTCATAATTAACCCCCTCTAATACGGTCTCAAGATACAGTCTTGAACACTAATTTTTTATCCTAATATAGTTATAAAATTCAATAAAGTTGTAACATTATGAACATTATTTTCAAGATAAATCTAGGGAGCACATGAGTATTTTCTTATTAAATAGCACTCAAATTTTGAGTCTTCAAATTTAGATTTAATTAATGGAATCAATTTGCCATCTCCTCATATTTTCAGTATTCTATAGGCAAAAAAATTGAGTGCTCGTAAACAAAAAAAACACTCGAGTGCCACTTAGCAATTTCCATGAATCTATACATATTGAGTTTCATATATCCAATATAAATATATAAACTATGTCAATAGCTAAAGTTTCAAAAGTTTGATGTATCCTAAAATTATATGTATTTGTGACTTGATGGAGTACTGCATTGTTTACTTTTTTTCCTGACGTTATTAGACCATCTCCAACCATATTCCCTTCATTTCATTCCCTTCCCTGTTCCCTTCCCCATTCCCATTCCCTTTATTTCCACTCATCTCCAACAGATTCCCTTTAAAGGGAATTGTATAGGGAAAGGAGAGAGAATCCCTTCCTGGAGGGGATGGGAGAGAGAATCCCAGGCTGAAGGGAATGCTGAAGGGAACCCGTTGGAGCGCTGAAGGGAATGGGAATCCCTTCGCGAAGGGAATGAGGGAGGCGACGGGAATGGGTTGGAGATGGTCTTGCGTGAGTGCGGCGTGACATGCCACGGAAGGCGCGCATCTCCCGTGGCCCCGCTTCCCGTGTAAGCCCACGCGAGCCACGCCTTGCCGTCCTCACGTGCGCTCACCGTGTGGCCCCACTGCCGATGGCCCGCGTGGCTCACGACAGCCTCGCGTGCCCCGCCTACCCGCGCGCGTGTTGCCCCGCCTGCTCGCGAGCTACGACGCGCGAGGATGCATGCGAGCATCCCGTGCCAAACGTCGCGCGAGGGGGAGCCGGGGCGACGTGCACTACTACAGAACCGCGCTTCACAAGCGGTTGAAAACCACCTCCAGAAGCGGTTTTACAACCGCTTCTAAGCAACCGCGAGTGATACCCCGAGGGGTATCACAAGGTGGTGCGACACCAAGCGGTAAAATGCGGTAATAATATCGTGGGAATGGGATTCGAACCCACGACCAGCACTCCATCCTCGTGACCCGCCTCATCCATCTAGCCAACCCACCCACGCGTTCTCTCTGATAGAATAGGGCACGTATTCCTTTTATTATTCCTAAAACTGGATTTCTACAAGCGGTTCGTGATACGAACCCCTTCTGAAGGGGGTCTTTAGAAGTGGTTCGTGACACGAACCCCTTCTAAAGGTGGGGCTTTGGAAGGGGTTCGTGCCACAAACCGCTTCTAGAGATCCCCTCCGGCCTGTTGCCATGAACCGCTTCTGGTGCGAGCATTACAACCGGTTCGCACCAAACCGTTTCTAATAGACCGATTGTGATGTCCGGTTTTGTAGTAGTGGTGGCTCGTGCGGCTGGCCAAAAATCCCAAGTTTAATATAGGTAGTATATATGCAGTATATTGAACAATGAATTTTTTTGCTTTTCTTCGCTGAGAGTCCCACAGAAAATTACAAATTTCAGGAGGAAGTATAATTTAAACCATGGTGGCTATAGCCTAGCAAACTAGTAATATGCACCAGGTTTATCAATCTTAGGCATGTTTGGAACGTAGGATTTGATAGGAATTTCACACGAAATACTTCGATTCCCGTGGGAATTAGGAAAAATTCTCAGGTTCCAAATAGGACATTAGATCAAGGTTCTCGCATATATCTACACCCATGATGTGTGGATCTTTCCATGTGCATACTGCTGTATATTTTTTGCCTAAGCTTTAACTTTTATTATTATATAAATTGACGGCATTAATCCCCTATTCAATCATGTACCCTCCTTGCATCCACCGGTCCAAATCATTGGTTGACCACCTTTGGTCGTCCCCACCCAGAATCAAACCCAAAGCGACGCCTGTCTTTCCATCTCTCCATGGTCACCACCCCATACATCCATGATAATTGATATGTATATAGTTGTATACCATATACTCCAACTGATTAATTACTAGGATTAGTTGATCGGTCGACAGTAACAGCAGCTAGCACAGTACTAACATATAACTACGGATCACCTTTTTAATCCATCCTCTCATGAGCAAGTGATCATTGCCAACCTCCACCCCACTAAACTAACCCTTTTCGCTTTCCCTTCCTTATGGCACGTACAGTAGTATAGATGGCAGATGTCTATAATGTATCATCTACAGACAACACTAAAAATAATTCTCTCATTCAATTAACAGACTGTCTATACAATAGTACACAAAATGTAAAGCTGTCTATAAAGGGCATGTACAGTGGTTACATTCAGCTGTCTATAAAAGATGGCACGTAGGATTTTAAGTGATGTAAAGGAGAGAGAAGGAGGAGAGAGAAAACCACTGTCTAATATTTAATAGACTGTCTATATTTTGTCTATATTGTATAGACAGTCTGTTAATTGTATAACAAAGCATTACATACAACTATATAGATGATCCATCGTATCCATCATTTTTTTATACTGTCTATAGATAATATAAAAATATATTATAAATAACTGCCAGCCTTATATATACTCCCCATGCAACCGCCCCATGCAGCATCATCCATCCAACAACCAATTCAACAACTTCTCATTCTCCCTCGCTCTACACACACACAAACAGCACAGATAAACACACACTCTCTAGCTCTAGCTCTAATTAACATGATGAACTTCTCTACATACTTCTTCTCCTCCTCGTCATCGTCGTCGGACAAGAAGTCGTCCAAGCGCCGGCAGCAGGCGGTGCAGCAGCAAGCGGACGCCAACCCGACGCGGTACCTCGGCGTGCGGCGGCGGCCGTGGGGCCGGTACGCGGCGGAGATTCGGGACCCGGCGACCAAGGAGCGGCACTGGCTGGGCACATTCGACACGGCGGAGGAGGCCGCCGTCGCCTACGACCGCGCCGCGCGCTCCCTCCGTGGCGCCCGCGCCCGCACCAACTTCGCCTTTCCAGATCTGCCCCCCGGCTCCTCCATCACCCCCTACCTCTCCCCCGACCTCACCTCCGACGACGGATCCGCGCAGCTTCTCCAGCCCTTCTACGCCGACCCCATCGCCGCGCTGCCCACCCCAGCCGCTGCCGGCGGCGCCGTCCAAGTTGGAAACGAGTACATGTACGGCGCCACCCCTGACATTTTGTCGTTTATGGACGACATCGCTATGCCTGACGACCTGTCCGTGATGAGCGGCGGCGATGCCGGCGGCGCCATGGACATGTCCATGTACGGCGTGGGTGGCAATGGCGCCAATGACAGCGGTGGAGGCGGGTGGTGCGACGCGTCGGAGTTCGGCGCGTACTCCTCGGCGCCAGGCGCGCACGGGGTGTACTTCGAGGAGGGGTACGTGCACAGCCCGCTCTTCTCGCCGATGCCGGCCGCCGACGATGCCGGCGCCGACGGATTCCAGCTCGGCGGCTCGTCGTCCTCCTACTACTACTGACGAATCACGTGCGTCGTCGTCGTCGATCGACCGCCTCTGCGCCCGCCGGTGGACTGCGGCGTGGTGAGTTCGATGGGTGTGCTTAGCAGTCTGGAGCAGTTTTACTACCTAGTCCGATTATATGTATAATGCGTGTGTTGTGATAATAATGCGCCCATTTATTTTATTTTTCACTTCATGGGCCTAAATCTTCTGTTCTGGGCATCCATAGGTATTTAATGCTGGGCTGCATTGCGTTTTTGTTTTTGATTCTTTTGTGTTGTTTTTTGAGGGCTTGATTTGTTGTACGTATAAATATGATCGATCAGTCGGCATGCACTCGTGTGTTGCTGGCGCTTCAGTGTAATATTAATTATCTCTGTTCTTATTGTGCACACTAATCTACCTATCTTCCTTTGCTGGCTCTTTCTTTTAAGGGACTAATCCTCACGCATTCTTGTATAGAATGTCGTCTTGATTGTCGTCGTGGAGAGTAGGTTGTTACGTAGTTTTGGTTCCATTGCATGCATTCTTGTATAGAACGGCACGCATTTGCCCAACTGCGTTGCTACTGCTAGCTGACGTACTGTGTATGTGATGTTTGAAATTGGAATTTATTTTCATTTAATATTTATTTTAAATCTTTTTTTCAAATCTAATAGATGGAAATAAAAAATTGCAAAAATAAACACCCATCGCCCCAATATGGGGCGATCGCCCCATATTGGGGCGATAGGTACCTGGATGTAAAAAATGCACTTGTGAAAATGGACACATGAAAGAGTGGATTTACCAATATATTTTGCATTTAGGTACCTATCGCTCAATATGGGCGATCGCTCACGTTAAGTGACGGGTGCCTATTTTTGCAATTTTTTGTTTTCATCGATTAGATTTGAAAAGATGATTTAAAATAAATATTAAATGAAAATAAATTCTTTGAAATTGTATCTCGACTAATGGCCCATGCTTAACCTTTCTGCTATGGGCTGGGCCTCGCAATTTGTGATATCCCATGAGCAACGACACGAAAATCTGTCGGGTAGAGCCAGGGTAACCGAAACTGAAAAAACAGCTAAAAAACTGAAATTTGAAAATAAAAAATGCCGAGTAAAAAACCGCTCGAAAATTATCAGAAACCGAAGGCTTAGGAATTCAAAATTTTTGAAAAAAATTCAAAAAAAAAAAAAAACCCAACCAGTTTTGATCGAAAACCGACCGGTTTTGACCGGTTTCGATCAGATGCTAACGACTAACGCACTACCACACGATTTTTCATTGAAAACTAAAAAACCAATCGGTTTTGCGTCGCATAAATTTTCCATTTTTTTTTTGAATTTAACCGGTTTACTGACTGGTTTTATATGTCGAACCGGCTTGATACAGTCGAAAACCGCAAAAATCGACCAGTTTATAACGATTTTGTGAACCCAGCGTAGAGCAGTACTGTTGAGATATGATTGGACTCTAGCTCTTTGTGGACGAATCCGAATATATTTCTAATGAATTGTTCATTATAAATATGACACTCCATTCTACAAAAGAATTGTCGGGACCCGAATCTGCAAATCCGGACCCTCTGTGTATTCAGCACTAGTCCAGGAACGCGCTAGTGCACACAGTATCAACATTGGCAAATACCACAATCATACTCAACGATTAATAAAGTACTTAAATAGCTAACCAAACTGGTTGCTTGACCTTATGGTCAAGTTACAAATATACGCCTCGCAGGGCGAAACTTATTAAAAGAGAAATAATAGCAGCGGAAAAATAAGATAACGTCGTGGCGCCATCCAGTATACCACAGGCAACTGACTGGGCTCGCTCCCTAGTTAGACGGTTCCTCTGGAAGCTCCTCCTCCAAAGCTGGTGTAGACTCCTCTTCAATTGGTGTTGTATTGCGGCAAGGGTGAGTACTTGGTACTCAGCAAGTCATGCACAGAATGCAGCTAATATACTACATGCATGGCTTAATACAAAGGAGTGGCTCAAGGTATATTTGCAGTAAAGAGCATTTAACAAGTATCATAAGTAGATTCGAAAGCAGTAGAAACAATTATAGCATCAATAACTTTTTCAGGAGTTAAATAAACATCATTCCCGATTCTAATCCACCATTCCATCAACATCATTATTAAACCAAACCCAACCTTTCAAATCCAAGTCGTTTTCAAGAAAGTCTAACCCTTGACTGTAATTCCCGAGCGATGTCCAATACCGCGGACACGGCTATTCGAATAGATTTTACACTCTGCAGAGGTTATGCATTTTTCCCACAAGATACAGTCAAACACCACAAAGGCGAGTTTCCGTAACAAAGTCTTTCGGAAACTTCTAACAGCACAAGTGGTCCTCTCCGGTGTTGCACGCTAACCCTTCCCTTAGCGAAGGCGAAGTTTAGGCCAAAGCACCGTTAGATGGGTACTGGCGCAGCGACCAGACGCTCCCCGTACAACTTACACAAAGGGTGTAGTTGACAACCTGAGGTCCCACAGTTACGTTATTAGCAACTTAATCAACTAGGTCTGTCCCAATACAGACATGTGGTTGCACGCTTGACTCAGTTCAAAGGCTTGCAAGGTTAAGTCCTTAAGGTGACCAGGGCAAGACTACCCGAAGAACCAAGCCAACATTCCCGGTGCCACAACTGGCCCACCCGATCATTCTTGCCACATGCCCCGGTCAAAAGCTATTTATCAAACCCCAGTTGATTACCATGCACCACGTGCTATCAACATCACATGATACCTTTCCAAAACAGGTTCAATATATCATTACGTCAATATTAACATTTGATTGTCCAAAAATCATGTCATGAGCACGTAGCAGGTCTAAGAAATAAATTACAACGATCTAAAATCCCATGTTGGCAATTTAGTAATGTCCAACTATTCAAACCTCAACTAGGGTGACAAGGGGGTCATGGCATATATTGTATTAACCAAGGTGTCATACAGCAATTAGGCATTTATCTAATTCCCATAATTTAAATGAAGTATTTTTCTAATTAAACTAGCATGCAATTCATTGAATCAAAATAGATTTCAAAATGGGATCAACATGGTCAAAGCACAACTTGCCTTCAAAAAGTACTTGCTCTTGGTCCTGAGCTAGCTCTTGGGTTAACACTTCTCCTTCGAAGCCTTCGGGCACTTCAACGTCTACTCGTAAAGCGTGCAAATAGCAATAAATAAATGAACGGTAGACAAAAAGTGTCCAAACATCCAAATAAAGTTAATAAACAGAGAGAGCATAATTTTATGAATTTTTAGAAACTGAAATCGTCAAATTTGGAGTTTAAACGCGAAAGTTATAGCATTTTGAAGTTTAAATAATCAATTAAATAATATTACAGAGAAAAACTTTAGTCTAAAAATTAAATAAAATTCAACAATAGGTAGATCACAATTTTATACAAATTTAGAAATTTGAATCACTCAAATCGGAGTTAAAATGCAAAAGTTATAAACGTTTGAAGTTTGAATCAAATTCTGAAATCAATAATTCGAATTAATAAATCATTTTCTTTTTCGGAAATTCTTTTATTGCGTCAGCGTGACACGTGGACCAATTGGGTGCCGCCACGTCGCCTCGGGTCCATGGACCCGCCACGTCAGCATGCACGGCTGAGGACGGCTGACAGCTGGGCCCCACCGTGACGTCAGCGTGACGTCATGGTGCAGTTGGCTGGGCCGCTGACACGTGGGTCCCACTGACACGCGGGCCCCGCGTGTCAGAGACACGCACCCACGCGCGGGCGCTGACCGCGCTGACTGCGACGGTCGGCCTCCCGGCCACGTGGCTAGATCTCGGCCGTTGATTTGAAAATCAACGGCCCAGATTGGATCTGGCTTAACGCGTTAAGAAACTACTCCGCTGATCTAGACCGTTCGATCTTGATCGGACGGTCAAGATCCAATCTAACGAATACAACGTGGGTTAACGCTAACCGTTCGATCTAGATCTAACGGCTGAGATCTATTCTAGCTTGGTGCAGTTTAGGCTACGTGGCACGATCTAAACCGTTGGATCTAAATCCAACGGTTGGGAATAGATCTGGGATTTCAACGTGGAACTCACCGGGGTGACGTGGCGTGATCTGGACCCTTGGATCTGGATCGGACGGTTGGTGGAGCTCGATCGGCGGCGATGGCTTACCGGAGACGAGGACGGCGACCACGGCAACGGCGCTTGGGCGCGACTCCGGCGAAGTAGAAGGTCCTCACCGACGCGGCTCTTCCTACTGATTCGGATCACAGGCTCAGCGCGGCGGAGGGCGGCGGCGGCGGAAGCGGAGTGCGCATGGCGGAGCCCTACGGCCTTCTGGCGGCGATTGCGGCGGCTACGGCGGCTTGAGCTCGGCGGGCTAGGCTACAGTGCGCCTGAAAGTCGGCAACACGGCAATGATGGCGGCGCATTAAATACCCCTCGGCGTCCGGTAAACGCGCGGAAAGCGAGGAGCCCACGACGGCGGCGGTGGAGTCCGGCGGCGACACGGCCCGGGTGGCGTGGCTCAACGTGAGCCGTTGGATCAAGATCAGCGGTCCACGCGAGTTGAACTTCGGGTCAGGCTTCGGTGGTTTTGGCTCGGTCAGGCTTGGGTCCGGGTGACGTGGCTCAATCTCGGCCGTTCGATCTGATCGGACGGTCGAGAGGGTTAGGGCTCGGTTGGGTTCGAGTCGGACTCGAGTCTGACTCGGGCTTGGTCGGTGGAACAGTACAAACCCACTCGCTATTTTCCAGCGATTAAATAATCTAATTAATTTCCAGAAATTCATTTAATTCATTAAAAATAGCAAACTGCTCAGAAAAATTCTGGAAAATATTTTGGAACATTTTGGACTCAAATAAAATATTTCCAACAAAATTTTATTTGCAAAGTTAAATTCTTTAATTATTTCAAAATGGAATAAATTCAAATAAATTCCAAATAAATCCAAATAAATTCCAAAAATTCACTAAAGTGCCAATTCACACATGAATTTAAGAAAAGCAAAATTTTGGGGTGTTACAAGAATCAATCTAATGGAGAGAAGAGAGTTTTACCTCACTATAGCCGTGATTGGTCTGGTTATTCAATCGGTGCATTGTGATTGATCTTCAGAAGCCGTCATCAATTTACGACGCGTTATCAGCACGAAGCTCTCCGAGACCAAACAGGAGCATCAATTTGCACTGCATTGATTTTCGATCGGCATCAAGCGATTAATCTTCTACAAGCCTTACGTAAGTCCGAAGCACACAAGTTAATCCCATCTGAGTAGTTTTTAATACTGCAGATTAATTTTTCTAATTACCTAGATAAGTCATTCTTAATCATCGTTTGAAGACTAGATTAATCTAATTGCTGGAATTAGGGTTCGGGTTACTTTTCATGAAAAAGGAATAATGCACCACACCGCCGGCTGCCACACCGCTAGTTGCCGTGCCCCTGCTGGGTGCCATCCTTAATGCGCCTCCTGCGCCCGCGCCAAACTGAGCCACGTCACGCCCATCATCCCCCCACTAGGCACCAACCGTCGACCGCCATGCACCGCGACCTCGCTCCCATGCACCACGAGATTGCTATACAGATTGAAATAGTCGGGAAGAATGTAGTACAATTGACTTAATTATTTTCTCTTGAAAAAGATATACTCTAATAATGATGATTGTCCATGTGTGTTCATAAAGAAGTTCCATAATGGATTCTGTATCATCTCAGTCTGTGTCGATGATCTGAATATCATCAGAACCACAAATGACATAAATGAAGCAAGTTCTTACTTTATGGCAGAGTTTGAGATGAGAGATTTTGGTAAAACTAAATATTGCTTATGCCTGCAGCTAAAGCATTTCTTGGAAGGAAATTTTTGTACACTAGTCTACATGTACCAAGAAGGCTACTAAGTTCATTTGCATAAAACGAAATTGCATTGTAAATACTGAATAGTAGATTGCAAGCATAATTTGTAAAAGCAATTAACAAGTATGTAAATAACAAGTATGAATAAATGTATTAACTCACAGTCCTCTATGATTGTGAGTAACAATTCATCCATTTCCAAATCCTTGGCACCAAAACTGAAATGAAGGTTTTCCAACAATTATTTTCAATTCCAACCCATTTTATGATAGTACCAAAACTCTAACTAGTGTCAGTGCACCAAGGCTCCCATAACCACATGAAAGTCTTTTCGAAAAGATTTAAACTCTGTAGAGGTGTACAACTTTACCCACAGACATGACCAACATCATTTTGCCACTATTTCACACTTCCTTTGGCGTGTGGCCAGGAGGTCATGACATGAACCTTTACATTACCTAAAATCTAACTTTGCACCAGCCCGGTGACGATACCCTTATTATGGCGGCAAAAATAAATATTCACAAGCATACAAATTTTGAGCTCAATATAAACTAGTCACCCGTTGCACCGATATGCATTTACACACACCTCAATGTGGAAGCCCCTTACAAGCAAACCTACTGGGAATGCTTGTGCTACTTCAGCCTTCCAATGTGCAAAGCTAGACTAGGCAACTTAATTGCTTAAGGCTACCCCATAATAGCACTTGTGGTTGTACGGTAATTTTTGGATTATACAACACTACGTTCGGTCCTTAATCCGACCCGGGCAAAAAACTCCCCATACACTACGTGCAAGTTAACGTTCACACACTCGGCTATTGCCATATTTCGCCCGTGTTAAACTATAGTTTTATTTTCATTTTTATCAAAATATCAGTATCCTTTACTGTCATTTCCAACCTTTTTAAACTACAAGACAACACATGTTTCTTTCCAAACATGTCCCAATTTCAGTATTTATCACGAACAATATAGTTGTTCGTTCGTGATCCCACTTCTAGAGCATACTAAGCATGTGCAGTTAATAATCGTGTATCCTCAATTGACATTATTGTATGTCTATCCATAATCTAGGGCTTTCAATGTTCTCATGTCAACAATTATTAAGGAAATTCCATGTGCTAGGTATATTTCTACCAAATCTCACAATATAGCAAAGTTTACTAAACATAGCGCATGCATAATAATTTTGATAAAACAAGATAACCTCATTAAACATAGCACATGCACTTAGGTGGTCACCGGAAACACATGTGTTGTGCTAAGTGAAGTTTGAGCGGGAGTGCTCAACTTGTTACTCTTGGTGGTTGCCGCCACCTAGACGGCGTAGGAGCGTCGTGTGCGGGAGCTCTCAAGGTTTGTGAGACGCCCCGGCGAAGTTTGTTAAAGTTCTAGTTGAGCCTACTCGAAAGAGTGAAAAACTACCGAGTGGATTTGAGGCGGAGGGCTCAAGTGAGTGAGTTGGACTTCCTCAACGTGGACTAGGGGAGACCGGCAAGTATCCGAACACCACATAAAAAGTTGGTGTGTTTCTTGTCTCTTTACTTTCAAGCATTTACATTATTGTGTATTTATCCATTGCTTGATTGCATCTAGGATTGCTTAGTATAGTTTGTTTCATCAACATAGCAATTCTTGTGTAGAGACTTAATTTAATTAGTGCACTAGTGAGCCTAGTTGATTTAGGTTTTAAATTATCAAAACCTCAGTTTACGCTTCTGCAATTTCTTTAGGTTTTGACACAGGGGTAATTAGAGCGTATTCTTCGAGTAGAGAATTTTTATAAACGCCTATTCACCCCCCTCTAGGTGCATCCTCGACTCTACAGCCGACTCCCGAATATACGTAAAGATCATATCGGACAAACCTTAACAATGTTTAGTTACATGCATTTCCCTTTGCCTCAAGACATTGGTCAAACTCAAGGTGAGTATATGCCATCCTTGTTTAGTTAGCTCAATCACTCTTTCTCGATTATGTGACTCGGAATCCCCAACTACAGTTAACTCTTTAACTGCAAATAGCATAGCCATGCCTTTCCGGAATTCGATCACTCGAGAGGCCTAAAAACATCTCTCATGTTGTATGGAGGGGCAAATCCCATCTTATTGACCACATCTTGCAGCATGCTTCATGACAAACCCGAAAGCTATCTTTATAACTACCTAGTTACAGAGTAGCGTTTGGCAACCCCTAAGTAAGTCATTACACATCTCAAGCATATGCGCTAATCTCATGTCTAAGGATACAGCATACACATTGTATATGAGACCAATTGATGACAAGAAGAATACAACGTTCTTATAGTGCCTCAAGGTGGGTGGATCTAACTTCATGTTCTCTAACATGAGTCCATCTTATTGGTTTGATATCTTCATATCTATAACCCGTGAAATATGATCATCATCCAATACAATCAGACACCATACGCGTATGTAGCTGTTGTTGTTTTGGGAGGCAACGCTGGTTTTCATTGGGAACTCTTAACAAAATTACGGAAGTGTATGTACCCTCTATCCTCCTGTCCATCACAACTTGGAATTTAGCAGGGTACAGAGAAGAGATGCAGGATGTGTTGAAAGCAACACCAGTGCACCAAACCTGAAAATTTGGGATACGGTGACAACATGCATTTTTCACCAAATTCGATCTAGTGTACACGGCTACGCACCGTCTTCAGTTTAGACTTTAATGCTGTGCATGATAGTTTCCGTTCATTGTTTTCACAAGAGCTACCCTTAATTCGTCGCATTCTCCGCCTATTCTTTTTATTTGAGGTACTATTATATATGTCAACTAACTATCTAAAGTTGAAGGAGGAATTCCTTACATGCCACTGAAAATTTGCCTTACCTCTTATATACCACCCATTGTCTCACTGACATGAGAACTCTGACCTTACATGTCAGTAACATATTTACAGATTTCTAAATTCCAGTGGTATATAAGGAATTAATCAAAAGTTTAACTTCTAAGTTGCCTCATTCCTTATATGTCACTCATTGTCTCACTGACATAATGACAACTTGTATTTATTATGCTCCTTATAGTTTGTTTTGTTCTTTTTTTTTAAAAAAAAAATTCACATTATTTTTTACATAATTTAATTTGCGTATAATTAGTATATAGTTGACATAAAAAAGCCCATGCAGAAAATAATAATGTTCTTTTTTTACAAAGTGTCACATTATTTTTAAATAATATTCCTCGCTCAATACCTAACAAATTGAGTACTCTTTAATAAAAATAGTACTAAAATAATAGGAAATGGGGTAAATTGATTTCATCTTTTGAATCTAAAAGCTCAAAGTTTAAATACTATTTAGCCAAAAAAAACACTCAAATCTTCCTAGACATCCATGTTGTACATTGGAGGCAGGACAGGATCCTCTGGAAGTCTGGATCTTTGTCTTGCAACGGCAGCATTCCTCGTTTATGGTGCCGATTAACTTGGGCATCTGCAAACAGAAGACAAATATAAAGTGCAATGTCTCTCCCCACCAAATTATTGTACATGACGGCACGGCAGTGGCAATTATGGTCGGAGCTAGAGAAGGGATGTATCGGTAGTAGGCAGTGTCGGGCGGTATTCGGTGGCATGATAGTACCATTTAAATGAGCTCATTGAAATTTTTTGAAAATGCGTTCGAAATCTAGTGAAACGTTTTGAAACTCTTGGTTGAAACTTGTTGAAGTTTCTTGAAACTTGTTGAACACATCGGTGAAAACTTGATGAAACTTGGGTTCTAAAATCTGAAACTCATCGAAACTTCAACTTGGAATCTTCCAAGAACTTGTAAAAATATGTGAAACTCATTGAAATCTAAAACTTTTCGGACGTCTTTTGAAACTTGTTAAAATTGTATTAAACTTATTATTACATCGTTGCAACGGTGTATCATTCTATAGTTGCTCTCAAACAAAAATATTACTTGCAGGACGAAGAGACAGTTGATACTGTGCATGCCCTGGCACCACAACCGATGGCCGGATTGGGAAGGTACAGGATCTTGTTTTCGGGCAAGTCATGGCTAGCCCAACTGCTTAGACAGTGTTTTCTCGGACCCGAAAGGATGCTCTGTTTCTCGGAGATGTGCAGCCCGGAACATACTGTGTGCGTACAAGGGCCCAGAATGTGCCCTTGGTACATTGATATACGGCCATTATTTGCTGGGCCCAATTGGATCCAACATAAGCAGGCCCGCACAAAGGCTCAGATGCAATTACTTTTGGAAGAACATGCCTTAAGACAAAAAGAACATGCCTTTGAAGGTCATGTACAATGGAAACGTTTAAATAGGTGCTTAGCAATGCAAAACTATTTTTTTATCACATAGGATAAATTAGATGTTTATTTTGAAGCATCGATGCTTAATTAAACGCCCATGTTTAGAAGTGTTTATGTGTATAACTATATATATATGATTAATAGATGATATAACATCTAATCATCCATGAAAGAGATGTTTGTATTGGAGGTCTTGACTCTTGAATAGAGATGCTTCATGATATGATATTGTTCCTCTCTCTTTAAGCATCTATCTAAGCGTTTTTATATTGGCATGGCCTAATTGGTTAGCCATTGGATATGTATTCTTTTGTAATATAGATATAAAGCTAAATAAAACTATAATATTATGAAAATATTTCTCAAGATCTAATTAAGCATCCATATATAACAGAGATGTTTGCATTGGAGGTCTTGACTCTGAATAAATGTTTCGTGATATGACATTATTTCTCTCTCTCTCTTTAAGCAACTATCTAAGTGTTTTTGCATTGGCAAGGCCTAATTGGTTACCTATTGGATATGCCTTCTTTTCGGCAAGTTAGTGGTGAGCAGCGGTGCGTTGCCACCGGCCGTGGGATACCAAGAGGACGGTGGGCGGCGGTCATGTGTTAGTGTGGTCGCTCCCCACCCACCCAAACTAACAGTGAGTCTCAATGTCGCCACATCATCAATCCATGACATTATCATACTACGCATAAACGAAAGGGTTGTTGATTCATCCAGGTTCACATGTATGCGTTGCAAGATAAGCTAGAGGGACGCGCAGATAGACAAGGTGGTCCAATTGCCACTGTTCGCGCGCGTTCTTCGCCTTGAGGTTGATCGATCGATGTCGATCCGATCGAGCCGGTCTGAAACGCACGCCGGAGTTGGTAGCGAGTTCAAATCGGATGGGACGTCGTCCAAAGCGAAAACGATATCGAAACGAGGGAAAGCTAGGCATCATACAGAGAAAACTGTCAACGGCCGGTATGCTGGTAGCTAGGACACCAACAAGCAAAACCTAGAGTGCTTATTGGCTTCTGGATGCCAAAGAGCTATAGCTTAAGTACTGCACCAATAATTCTTGTTGTTTTCCCCGTGGAAATTGCAGGTCGCCCTTCCATGCGTACCATGGAGGATTAGTTAGGAGGTAGCTGTTTGTCTTTGACTGCCTTTTGTGTTTAGAACAGTGACAATGCATGATATCATCTACAAGCAGCGGAGGTACACTGCACATAGTCCCTGAATATTGATAGGTTCACTAATCCTAGCGCGACAAATCAGGCACATATATATAACACGCACACTGGTATTATAGTTTGGCATTTACAATTATATATGACAGTACTCTGGTGGATACATGTGTGTATTTATTGGCGCGTAATGGTTTGGTTGAAATTAATTTTGCCATATCTAAATTTAGGCGTGCTACAAATTCTTAGATGAGTGTTAATTTAGTTCGTTGTTATAATTGTGGCTTGCTGTGTGTTATAGACTCGGGTTTTTTTATAAATTTTGCCGACGCTAAATTTTATTGCCGTAAAAAATATAGCAAACCATATTTTACTAAGATTAGCTATGCTAAAGTTGACTTCAAATCAAAGGGGCCGGACGACAAAAGATGGATTGTGTAGGCTATCCATCTCCTCAATCCTCTGGCTGAGCTTGTACGTGGGACTCTGTGTGTTGTTGGCCATTGGCCTACACAATCTATCCAATCCATCCTTAAATCAACATTGCTCCTCAACCTTAAAAAAAGATCAACATTGTTTCTCGTTGACGTTGCCTCGTGATAAGGGTTCAAGAAACCAGCAAAATATTTAGAAACTCAAATTTAGATTTTTGAAAAAAGAAGCATATATGGATAGTTTTCGCCAACCAATAGATAGGTAGCGTGCAGTGTTTTTTTTATATAAATAGTTTTCTGAACCGTGACAACGTATCATCAACTCATGTTTTGTTAATGTCCACATACAGTAGTCGAAACCACTCCAAGCCGTCCGGGTTGTTAAGCTAAGCTGGGAGAGGCAGTTCCATCGTGCTTTGGGTCGAAACCGTGCCGTGCCACGACGGCTCATCGTACCCACCGTGCCGGGCCGTGCCGGCCCGACTCGCCTTTGGCGAGCCCAAGCCCGGCCCATTTGCGCTTCGTGCCTGTTTCGTGCCGTGCCGGCTTAGGTCCGACCCATTTTCACTATTGTGACGAGTAAAAAATAAAACACATCACTACTACTAAACTACCTATTTTAATTACATAAGAGACTAATCATATCAACAAAATATCAAACATAAATACAATATTTGAAGATGCCCTGAATCATCAATATCTGCCAACTTTTAGGTCTTAATTCGTGATTTCGTGCCCGTTCGTGCATTGCCGGCACGGGCCCGGCCCAAACGGCCGTGCTATGCCGTGCCGCCCGTCGTGCCCGGTTCTCGGGTCCGGCACGGCCCAAGCTACAGTTGCGTGCCGGCCCGGTCCGGCACGGAACCGTGCCGTGCCGTGCTTTGCATCGGACCATCCCATCGTGCTTCGGGCCGGCCCAAAAGAGCCCGACCCAAATGCCCACCTCTAGTTCCATGTAGTGGTGGAGCCTAGCTAGGGTTTGGAAAACCAGATTGTAACTGACTAACTGACAGGCAAACCCGAACGGGACAGGTTGTTCCGTTCTTCAAGTTCACCCTTTAAACCTCATCGTAACTTCTCATTAACTATACCAAAATTCTTAGAATTGCTCGTAGTTATTTCTACTCCAACCTCAGATATGCAATAAAAAAAAAATTCATATTCTGAAAAATTGAAAAGCGGGCCAGCCTTCTACCATTTTTCTCCGGTAAATCGCTAGCAGCCATAATTTCTTTCAGAAAGAAAAGCTAGGAAAGTTGTTTTATGATCGATATGTACCACTTCAGCATATAAATCGGAACAAAGTAGCTTTATGTATCATACCGATTTCAATACCGGTCAATACTTGTTATACCGGTGGAATTGATAATATAGTCTATTGAACTTTATATCATATTTGATAGTACTACTATGTATTAATTTGAAGTAATATTACAAATGAAATTTGGTGTGCATATAATTAAACATGTGTATACTTATAAATATATTATTATATTAAATCTGAAACAGTATATTGGTATGGATCGGTACGGAATGTCTCGTACCATGAGTTAAATTAATGCAACTTTTGGTATAGTATCGACAAGTGTGGTTTCACCACCATTTCCTGGCATCTACACACTGCACAACCAACACTAGTTAACGCAAGCAAAAGCTATCTGGTCGAAACTTTGTACAATTAGTTTAGACGATGAATTAACACAAACAACAATATTACAATATATGCAAATTAAAACAACGAAAATTCAAAGCATAATAAGTTGTAACCACGTTGTACGTGTACAGTACACAAATGACACCGGACTAGCATCATCTCGCATTATTCCGATTTCCGAGGCACGAGGTTGCTGACGTAACAAGGCATCGATGCAAAGCAATTGCGGTAATAGTAGTAAGTAATAATCACATGATGGAGCATGGCCAAGGGTTGTCCTCGCGGGCCATCCAGCAGGGTGGCCGGGTCGGCGGGCAGGTGGGTGGCCAGGGCTTCGGCGGGCAACCGGGCCACCGGGGCGGGCAAGGTGGCCAGGGCTTCGGCGGCCAGATCGGCGGCCACGGGGGCCACTTGTCGCAGCCGTCGTCTTCGGGCTGTGAACAGCCGCACGGCCGATGACACTTGCACGGCGGCGGCGGCGGCGGCGGCGGCGGCGGGGGTGGCGGAGGCCTGGGGCAGCATTGCTGCGGCGGGCACTGGCTTGGAATGGGGTATGGCAACGGGTACGGGAGCGGGAACGGGAACATATTGCAGGGCGGCGGCGGTGGCGGCGGCGGCGGCGGGGGTGGCGGAGGCGGAGGCTTCGGCGGCGGCCATACATCGACTATCTTGATCTCCTTGATACATTTGCCGGCCTTGCACCAGAGCTTCTTGGAGAGCTTCTGCGCGTCGAACTTCCCGCGGACGATCACCCTGTTGTCCTTGTCTTCGAACTCGATCTTCTCGATACAATACTCCTCTGCGTTGTATACATATTAGCACGTTTTGTTTATTTTCTTATTTATGCGCAACTAAACATAAGCAAATCGCACTCTAAATTTGAAGAAAGTGCATGGTTAGTGTAGAAATGAATTAATTAACCGCGTATGCGTTTGTTAAAAAAAAATAAACAAATTAACCACGCATATATACGCAATATTTATCAATCAAACCTTTTAGGATGCCCCACGAGTAATGCAGAAGCTCCACATGGATTTACTTTTGCAGGAAATAGTTCAAATAATCCATAATTTGTTTCCTTCAGGGTGGCGAAATACTTTCATACTTAGGGCCTTGTTTTAGCTTTTGATTCTCTAAAAGTTAATTCTGGATTGTGGTTATTGAGAAGCTGATTCTCCAAAAACTGGAATCCAAAAACACATATGATGTGAATTGTGTATTCTAGTGTAAAGGGGTGGGTTGGATTGTGAGAATCGGATTCTAGAATCAGGCGGTTTGTTTTTTATTCAGCTTTTGGGACCAGAATCTAGAATCAAAAGCTGAAACAAACAGACCCTTAGAGGAACGACAGGATTTCTTATACAATGTTGCATAAGAAAGAACTGTTTTGATACGTGCAGTTTGAAGATCACAACCAGGTTAGTTTCACTGTAATATACCTTTGAGGCTTTCCAGGACTTTCTGTATCTTCGCTTTGCAGCGGCAGCACTCCAGGTTTATCGAGATGACCAAGATAGACATCTGGAAACAAGCAAACAAACGTATAGATAAACAAATTTGACCAATCATATATGCTAGCTTTACTCTTAACAAAATTAAGGAAATTTTGTTGCCGAAAGTGTCCTACGTACGCCGTTCCTGAATTTTTTTGGTTGTTTAGCAACGAAATAATCGGTTTTTAAACAAAAGATTGTAAATGCTGGTCATCACGACGATCGGTACAAGTGTACAACTAGTAACAGCGGCAATCAAATCAAGGAAAAGACCAGGGATTTCAGCTCACCTTTTAATTCTGAAATGTAGCCGATGAGATGAGTAACAGAGAGGAGAGGAGGAGGAGAAATGGAATTGACGGAGCAGAGGTGTGAGATTCTTGCGTTTCTTATGCCTTGGATATGCCGGAGGCTGACAAAAAATGCTGATGTTGTCTTTCGTCCGTCCGATCGCATCTCGAGTGCTCATGTTTCAAGATGGGTCATGAAACCTACAGCAATAGATGGAAAAGGACGGTTTGGTCCTCCTCACACCTTGTCCTAGATCTCCCACTAGGTAGCGTGTGCAGTTTTTTTTTTTATAAATAGTTTTCTGAACCCTGACAATGAAGCATCAACTCCCGATTTGTTCATGTCCACATACAGTTGTCTAGACCACTCCAAGCCGTCCAGATTGTTAAGCTAAGTTAGACTATCTCCAGCAGCTTCTCTTCAGCCTCCAAATTCCTTCACGAACAGATCCCAAGTGCTCCAGCGAATTCTCTTCGCGATTCCCTTCGAACGAGATTTGAAAAGAGAATCTGGATAGAAAAGGATTCTCTCTCCAATCCCTTCACAAATTTTCTTGAAGGGATGGGGGAAGGAAATGGAACGAAGGGAAATCGCTAGAGATAGTCTTAGAAGAGGCAGTTCAATATTGCAGAGGTTGGTGGAGCCTAGCTAGGGTTTGAAAAACCAGTGAAAATCAGATCGTAACTGGCAGGTAAACCCGAACAGGACTACAGGTTCCGTTTGTCAAGTTCACCCTCTAAACCTCATCGTATCTTCTCATTAACTATACCAAAATGCTTAGAATTGCTCCTAGTTATTTGTACTCCAACCTCAGATATGCAAAATAAAGAAGATCATATTCTAAAAAATTAAAAAGCGGCGAGTCTTTAGCCATTTAGCCATTTTTCTCCGGTAAATCGCTAGCAAACCCCTCCGATTTTTCCCTAACCGAAAAATGAAAAGCCTAGTGAGCCAGAATTTCTTTCAGAAACAAAGCCAGGAAAGTTGTTTCACCTAGTAATTAATACCGTACCAATATCGGTCGGTATGGCCGATATGTACTATTTCGGTATCTAAACAGGTACAAAATAGCCCTATGTACTATATTGGTCATATCGGCTTCGATACCGGTCAATACTAGTTATTAATCCGCTGAAATTGATAATATGGTCCATTGAACTATATGTTATATTTGATAGTACTACTATGTATTTGAAATGATATTATAAATAAACACTACTACAGATCTGGCCATCAGTACCGGTTTTTGAACCGGTACAGGCCATCCAGGACTGATGCCCACCAACCGTACTGATAGGACTAGAAATGTTTCAAAATATATCAAGTATGTATGGGAGGAGTGGGACTCAAACCTACAACCTCGTGACTCCAGCCTCACCCTTCTAACCAACCCATCCACCATCACGTACTGATATACATAGAATATGCATTCCTTATGAACTTTCCTGAAACGAGGCATCAGTACCGGTTCGTAACACAAACCGGTACTGATGCATTGTACGAACCGGTACTCATACGCCCCGTGCCTTCAATATCAGTTCGTGTCACAAACTGGTACGAATGTGAGGGCATCAGTACCGGTTTGTGGATCTAACCGGTACTGAAATCCCACTACGACCCTGTAGCCAATGAACCGGTGCTGATGTCACTATCAGTATGGGATCAAATCCAATCGATAGTGATGTGCCGGTAGTAAAGCCTAGTTTTCTAGTAGTGAAAATTTGATGTACATATAATTAAACTTATGTATACTTATAAATATATATTATTGTGTTAAATCCGAAACGGTATGCTGGTATGGATCAGTACCGGAATGTCTCATACTATTAGCACATATATATATATATATATATATATATATATATATATATATATATATATATATATATATATATCTATATATATATAATTTTCGATACGGTACTATTGACAAGTGTAGTTTCATCCATTCCTGGTATCTGCACACTGAACAACCTACACTAGCTTGTTAACGCAAGCAAAAGCTAGCTGGTCGAAACTTTGTACAATTAGTTTAGACGATGAATTAACACAGACAACAATATTACAATATATGCAAATTAACACAATGACAATTCAAAGCATAATAAGTTGTAACCACGTTGTACGTGTACAGTACACAAATGACACCGGACTAGCACCAGTCTCGCATTATTCCGATTTCCGAGGCACGAGGTTGCTGACGTAGCATCACATCGATGCAAAGCAATTGCGGTAATAGTAGTAAGTAATAAATAATAATCACATGATGGAGCATGCCCAAGAGTTGTCCTCGCGGGCCATCTCCCACGGCCACCACGGCGGGCACCAGGGTGGCCGGGTCGGCGGGCACCCGGGTGGCCAGGTCTTCGGCGGGCACGAGGGTGGCCCGGTCGGCCGGCACCAGCAGGGTGGTGGCCAGGTCGTCGGCCGGCACCAGGGCGGCTTGTTGCAGCCGTCGTCTTCGGGCTTTGTACAGCCGCACGGCGGCGGCGGCGGCTTGGGGCAGCATTGCTGCGGCGGGCACTGGCTTGGCAAGGGGTATGGCAAGGGGTACGGGTACGGGAACGGCACCAGCTTGCTGCAGTCTGGTGGGGGCGGAGGAGGAGGCGGTGGGGGCGGAGGAGGAGGCGGCGGCGGCGGCGGCGGCGGCCATACATCGACGATCTTGATCTCCTTGACAACCTTGCCGGCCTTGCACCAGATCTTCTTGCTGAGCTTCTGCGCGTCGAACTTCCCGCGGACGATCACCTTGTTGATCTTCTCGTCGTACTCGATCTTCTCGATGCAATACTCCTCTGCGTTGTATACGTATTAGCACGACCTGTTTATTTACTTATTTATGCGCAACTAAACATAAGCAAATCGCACTCTAAATTTGGAGAAAGAGCATGGTTAGTGTAGAAATGAATTAATTAACGGCGTATACACAAATTAACCACGCATATACACGCAATGTTTATCAATCAAACCTTTTAGGATGCCCCACGAGTAATGCAGAAGTTCCACATGGATTTATTTTTGCAGGAATTAGTTCAAATAATCCATAATTATTTCCTTCAGGGTGGCGAAATACTGTCGTGCTGGAGAGGAACGACAGGATTTCTTATACAATCTTGCATAAGAGAAAACTGTTTTGATATGTGCAGTTTGAAGATCACCTCAAGCAACCAGGTTAGTTAATTTCACTGTAATATACCTTTGAGGCTTTCCAGGACTTTTTGTATCTTCGCTTTGCAGCGGTGGCACTCCAGGTTTACCGAGATGACCAAGATAGACATCTGGAAACAAAGAAACCAACAAACGTATAGATAAACAAATTTGACCAATCATGCTAGCTTTACTCTTAAAAAAACTAAGGAAATTTTGTTGCCGAAAGTGTCCTACGTATGTCGATCCTGAATTTGTTTAGTTGTTTAGTAACGAAATAATCGTTTTTTAAACAAAAGAAGAACTAGATTGTAAATGCTGGTCATCACGACGATCGGTACAACTAGTAACAGCGGCAATCAAATCAAGGAAAAGACCAGGGATTTCAGCTCACCTTTCAATTCTGAAATGTAGCCGATGAGATGAGTAACAGAGAGGAGAGGAGGAGGAGAAATGGAAATGGTGGAGCAGAGGTGTGAGAATCTTGCGTTGCTTATGCTTTGGATACGCCGGAGGCTGCCAAAAATGCTGATGTTGTCTTTCGTCCGTCCGATCGCATCTCGAGGGTTCATGTTTTAAGATGGGTTTTGAAACCGACAGCAATAGATGGAAAAGGACTGAAGGTGTAAAGAACAGTTGGGTCCTTCTCACACCTTGTCCTCTCCCATTTTTCTTCTTGTTGATTTTCTCCTCCTGTTCTTATCTTCCTCTCAGAAGTACATTTCGAATATGGATTTCTCTCGAGAACTTTGCACAAGTTGCTCTCCCTTTGGAAATTTCCTAAAACAAGCCTACACACATATAGGAAATGCACTATATATGGACTTCTTGCGATAACATTAGATTGTGTTGTTGTTTTTTTCGAGAAAAACTGTGGTAATTGTGCCGAGTTGCAAATTTCCCATGATAAAAGTGTTTTGAGGAAATTAGTTTTTTTTTTCAGCACATCCCTGTGCATTTAGAAATATTTACACTTCATTATTATTAGTTTATCCTAAGCTAGGTTGGATCATCACTACACTCTGCAATGCTTCGCTTGATTACAAGAGAGTTTGCACGTGCTGTCAATGTCCTATATTGAAGAAAATTGCAAAACTTGCGTTGGTAGTGTTAGATATAACTAATGATCTAATGACAGAAAGAACTTAGCCTAAACATGATCACCAGATAATGCAGAAATTAAACATTAGAAGCTAACCCGGTGAAGCGGATGAAGCCATTAGGTCTTGTCGTTCGATCGGTGATGGAGAGGATCCAGGAAGGAGGACGTCGGTTTCACTGAGATGGTGTTGCCGGTGTACTACCGATGAATAGCGACGGCCTTTAGGTCTCCACCTGCACTGGCCGTGAACCGCCCTTCGAGGCTCCTCCAGCGCCTATGAGGATCGGTAGTGATTAGGGTTTTAGGAGATTTGGATCGTGTGTCAGATCGTCACCTGTACACACGAGCTCACCTCTCCCTTTTGTATATAGTGTTGAGGAGCTCGGGGGCAAGTTCCAAGCATGGAAAGCACCTCCGATCATGATGCGGTGATTTAGGAAAGAACTGATCACGGGATCATTAGGAAGGTTTTGATTAGGACGGAAATTATGTGATGGGATTTGGGTGGCAATCATCCCATAGCCGAGATCAATCAAAATTCTCCCACTTGATCGAAAGGCTATCATAATGTAGTCACTCTTAGTCAAACAGCAGTCCAAAGTAATGTGTTTTCAACAGCAAATGAAAACGCTATTGAAATATCAGTACCTATAGTCCACCATAATACTTCGATAGAATACTAGCTTAGTCATAACGGGTGTTGATTGATTTTAATGCCCCTATATCTAGGATCATAATCAAAGATCCTCCAATAAACCTATGCCGGTAGTATGTTCTTTAAATAAGTTAGGAGGTAAACCTTTAGTGAGCGGATCCGCGAGCATTGATTTAGTACTAATATGCTCAATTTTAATAGTTTGATCCTAGATTCTATCTTTCACAATATGGTATTTAATATCAATGTGTTTGGCAGCACCACTTGACTTGTTGTTACTCGAATAGAAAATTGCAACCTTGTTATCGCGGTATATAGTGAGTGGTCTTGCAATGCTGTCTACCACTCTCAGTCCCGGGATAAAGTTTTTAAGCCATACGGCCTGCCCAGTAGCTTCATAACATGCCACAAATTCTGTCTGCATTGTCGACGATGCAGTTAGAGATTGTTTGGAGCTTTTCCACAAAATTGCTGCCCCTGCTAGGGTGAATATGTAGACTGATATGGATTTCTTAGTGTCTACACACTCTGCAAATCAGCGTCTGAATAACCCAAAACTTCAAGGTTATCAGACTTTCTATATGTGAGCATGTAATGTTTAGTGCCCTGCAAATAATGCAGGACCTTTTTAACAGCCTTCCAGTGATCTAGACCTAGGTTAGACTGATATCTGCCAAGCATCCCGATAACAAATGCCAAGTCTGGACGCGTACATACTTGAGCGTACATTAGGTTTCCGACAGCCGAAGCATAAGGAATCATCTTCATTTGATCTGATTCTAACTGATTCCTCGGGCTTTGGAATAATCCAAATTTATCGCCATTAACTATTGGAGCAGGCGTGGCAGAGCACTTACTCATATTATATCTTTCAAGTACTCTGTCAATGTATGATCTTTGAGATAATCCTAGTACTCCTTTAGACCTATCCGATGAATTTCAATGCCTAAAACGAAATAGGCTTCACCGAGATCTTTCATGTCAAAGTTAGAGGATAAAAATCCCTTAGTCTCATGCAGCATATTCTTATCACTGCTTGCTAATAATATATCATCAATATAAAGTACTAGGAAAATGAATTTTCCACCCTTAATTTTGATATATATATATATATATATATACAGTTATCCACCTTATTTTCTTTAAATCCGAAGTTTCTAATTATTTTATCGAATTTAAGGTACCATTGTCTGGACGCTTGTTTAAGTCCATAGATGGATTTCTTAAGTCTGCATCCCATATGTTCTCTGCCTTCCACGACAAAACATTCGGGTTGTGCCATGAAAACTTGTTCAAGCAAGTCACCGTTAAGGAATTCAGTTTTAACATCCATCTGATGGAGCTAATCATAATGAGCTACAAGCGCCATAATGATTCTTAATGAGTCTTTCTTAGAGACAGGGGAAAAGGTCTCATTGTAATCAATTCCCTCTTTCTGCAAGAAACGCTTTGCTACAAGCCTTGCCTTGAATCTTTCAATATTCCCTTTAGAGTCAAGTTTAGTTTTGTAGACTCATCTACAGCTTACTGTTTTGACTCCTTCAGGAATTTCTACTAAATCCCAGACATAATTAGTGCTCATAGACTTTAGTTCATCTTCCATGGCCTCAATCCATTTAGATAAATGTTCACTTGTTATGGCCTCTTTGAATGAGGTGGGATCATCTACCTTACCAATATCTTCACTAAGGAAGACTTCATAATAATCTGGTATGGAAGACCTCCTCACTCGTTGTGATCGTTTTATAGGTTCATTAGGGATCACTGGTGATTGTGGAGGTTGTTGAGGCACTTCTTCAGTTATTTGTTCATGTGATGCCACAGAGGGTTGTTGAGCTTCATTGTTTGGTTCATTAAAATCCTCAACAATGGGTGCTACTCTAGAATTTTCAGCTGGAGGCACTACAGTCTAAGGCACCGCATAAGGAATGGGAAAAATATGCTCTTGAGTTATCGGTAATGGGACATGAGCCCGAATTTCCTCAAGATCAATCTCCCTTTGTTGTGAGCTCCCACTGATTTTATTGTCCTCTGAAAAGACAACGTGTCTAGTATCAACAAATTTAGTGACACGATCTGGACAATAAAAACGATACCCCTTAGATCTTTCTGGATATCCAATGAAATAGCAACTCACAGTTTTAGGGTCTAATTTCTTTAGCTGTGGGTCAAATAATCTGGCTTCAGCACGACAGCCCCACACACAGAAATAATTAACTGTAGGTTTCCTCCCAGTCTATAACTCATAAGGTGTCTTCGGTACAGATTTGCTAGGAACCCAATTAAGTATGTGGGTAGCCGTTTTTAGCGCCTCCATCCACAAGCTAATAGGCATATTGGAATGATTAAGCATGCTCCGTACCATATCCATAAGTGTACGGTTGCGACGCTCTACCACTCCGTTCTGCTGAGGTTCTCCGGGCATAGAGTATTGAGCAACTATACCATTTTCCTGAAGGAATATGGCAAAAGGCCTAGGTATTTGCCCATAAGGAGCATGTCTCCCATAATATTCTTCTCCACGATCTGATCTCACTACTTTGATCTTAATATTATGCTGATTTTCAACTTCAGCTTTATAGATCTTAATTATCTAGTGATTCAGAACGATCACGAATGGAAAAAATATAGCCATAGCGAGAGAAATCATCAGTGAATGTAATAAAAGAATCATAACCATTTACTGATGTCACTGGGAAGGGTCCACAAATGTCAGTGTGGATTAATTCTAAAAGTCCCGCACTCCTAGTGGCACCTTTCTTAATTTTCTTAGTGAATTTACCTTTAATACAATCTAGACAGTGGTTCGCATCTGAAAAATCTAAGGGTTGGAGTATCTCTTCTCTAATGAGACGTTCCATTCTCCCCCTAGAAATATGGCCTAAGTGACAATGCCATAATTTCGACGACGTCTCACATGACTTTTTATTTACAACAATGCACACATTCATCACAGATTCATCCGTAGAGAATAAATAAAGTTTGTCTTGCTCAAAGGCAAGACCAATAATTTTATTATTTAACTTGATAATGCACTTATTGTCCACAAACTCACATAAATAACCTGTTTTAGTCAATACAGAGACTGAAATTAAGTTCCTTTTAACACTAGGAACATAAAGAACATAAAAAAGATGAAGACTGAAACCGCCTCCTAATGCAAGTTGAAGAGTTCCAACTGCTTTGACTTGAATCTCCGTTCCATTAGCGACCTTAAGATTTCGGTCCCCATTTCTTATGGTCATCACGGAATGCAATCCCTGTAATGAATTAGTAATATGCACAATTGCACCTGAGTCAATCCACCAAGTATTAGAGGTAAATTCAGTAAATGGGGACTCATCAACGTAAGAAATAATTTCATTACCCTTCTTTGCTAACCATTGCCTGAATCCCGCATAGTCCTTTTGTACGTGCCCAGGCTTCTTGCAAAATTTGCAAAAGAAGTTCCTTGCGGTAGGTGCAGAAAGTGCTGGAGGTCCATGAGCAACAACATTTTCCTTCCCATCATTTTTGGGAGGGTGATAGGGTTTCTTATTTGCTTTAGAGCCACCAGACACCCCCTGATTCTTCCTCTTGCTAGTGCTGACAAGATGAGCCTGTTCCTTCAGCCTCTCTGCCTTTTGCCTCTCTTCTTCCTCAACAGAGTGGCTTATGAGTTCATCTATGGACCATTTCTCCTTCTGAGTGTTGTAATTGATCTTAAAGGGTCCATATTCAGGTGGCAAGGAGCTCATGATAAAATAAACAAGAAAACCATTAGAAAATGGCCATGTCCATCCCCTTCAGCCTAACCGCCATGTCAGTCATGCTCATGATATGCTCCCTTACACCGTTGTTACCATCATAGCGGGAGGTAAGCATGCGCATGATCAAGGTACTAGCATAAGTCTTGGAGGTGCCCTTAAAATTATCCTCAACATTAGCCAAGTACCTTTTAGCATTTTCGGAATCAGGGATTCCTCCCTTAATCCCAACAGATATGTTATTCTTGATAATCATCAGTGACATACGGTTAGACTTCTCCCACCGCTCCGCCTTCTCATCATATTGCTTCTTGAGATAAGCGTAATTCTCAACATTAAGGGAGGGTGCGATAGGAGCATCCTCTCGTAATGCTAGGTCATGGTCCAAGACCCCTAGCGTAACGAGGATCTTATCTTTCCACGAGGGAAAGTTAGTGCCATTGAGCTATTCAATGCCGTTGATCTGAGAGGCAACATTGTTAATTGCTGAAAAATAATAACAAGTTTAATCAATAATCGTAATAATGCCATATATGTACTTAATACTACGTTGGTCTGATTAAATACATATAAGTAACAAAATATCATAAGATTTCATTTCGCATCACCGTTGGGCAGAAAACAAAACGAAATTTGCAATATTAAGTACTAAATTCCATCACCGTTGGGTAGAAAACAAGATAGGAATTAATATAAAATAAATGAATCAAAATTATTAATAACGTTGGTTATACATAATTTTAAGTCAAATTAATTCTCTAACTAAATTTTGCGTTGGTTCCATTTAATTAGAGACGATGCTTAGAAATAATCATCACATTAATCAATTGCCACATTAATTAAATTACTCAGAAAATTAACCATTAAACACAGTAAATAATGCCCAGGAAATAATAATCATTGAACAACATTTGTTGAATTACATGAGGCACAATATAGTAAATTTAAAAAACAGTAATTATCAACAATTAACAAAATGCACAATCAGTAAAAGCTGGCCCAACAGAAAACTGGCCCAGCGAAAAAACTGCCCCACGTGCACAGGCGGCCACGCGATGCGCAGCCCACGCGAACCATAGCCGTTGGATCAAAAGGACGGCTGTGATCAAATTCGATCCAAACAAAAACGGAAAAACCAGGAAACCCTAGTTCATTTCAATGCCTCCCAATCCAAAACTCGTGCACAGGCTCATAGCAGCGGCCGAGCGAGCAAAGGCACGGGGCGGCGAGGTGGGGCGCGTGGCGGCGATCTGGTAGAAGCGGCGAGGCGGCGAGCGCGGCGGCCGTTGGAGCGGCGACCGATCGCACCAAGGGCATTGGCGACGAAAACATTAGCAAGGTAAGCCCCTAATCCCTTTCAGGGTTCTTGATTGGCTTGGATTTTTGGAAATTTAGGGTTCTAAATCGAACGGAATTTGGGGATTTAGGGGTTCGGATTGGGATTTTAGGGCTCGCCTTTGAGGGGAATTTAGAAAATAGGGATCGAATCTCTTTTCCCCTCCTTCTTAATGCTTAGCTTAATGCTTAGCCGAACCGAAAACAACACTAAAACATCATTAATCCTGACTAAACCGACAATAGCAAGGCTAAATCCGAGGCTAATCCGAGTTTTAAGGAGGATCATGCTAGGGCTAAGGTGGCTCTGATACCAAGTGTTAGATATAACTAATGTTCTAATGACAGTAAGAACTTAGCCTAAACATGATCACTAGATAATGCAGAAATTAAACATTAGAAGCTAACCCAGTGAAGCGGATGAAGCCATTAGGTCTTGTCGTTCGATCGGTGATGCAGAGGATCCAGGAAGGAGGACGTCGGCTTCGCTGAGATGGTGTTGCCGGTGTGCTGCCGATGAATAGCGACGGCCTTTAGATCTCCACCTGCACTGGTCGTGAACCGCCCTTCGAGGCTCCTCCAACACCTATGAGGATCGGTAGTGATTAGGATTTTGGGAGATTTGGATCGTGTGTCAGATCGTCACCTATACACACGAGCTCACCTCTCCCTTTTGTATATAGCGCTAAGGAGCTCGGGGGCAAGTTCCCAGTATGGAAAGCGCGTTCGATCATGACGCGGTGATTTAGGAAAGAACTGATCACGGGATCATTAGGAAGGTTTTGATTAGGAAGGTAATTATGCGATGGGATTTAGGTGGCAATCATCCCATAGCCGAGATCAACCAACAGGTAGCACTAGTAGATGTAACTCTTACAAAAAAAATGCATGAGGTTTTACATGTTCTGCCTAATGTGATGTCCATACGACAACATTCTTCTCTTCTTCTTTTTTTTTGAAACCAAACATCATTCCCTTCTTCCTTTAGAACTCTTAAGAAAAGTATTCTTCTGAATCATGCTCCAAACGGTTCTCAAAATATTATAGTTATGATTGTAAAACCAATAAATGCATGAAAAAAAAGCATTCGGCCAAACGTAACACTCAAACAAATGAAAGCAGTTTGCTGGAAAATATTTCTCAGCGGAGGTCCTTAAACCCCCTTCTTAAGATGTGTTTAGTTGCTTATACCAAATGGTACATGTTTGAGATGATTTAAGAAAAGTTATATATATATTTGATTGCTTAAATAGAACCATCCCATCCTAGTTGATGACATACAAATTTGAGAAAAAATTTTCTATAGATGCGGAACCATCTCATTCACCTAAACACAATGAAACTATATATGGTATAGAACCATCCCATTCCATTAAACCTCACCACACCAACTAAACACACTTTTAGAGACTCCATGCCAAATTTTGCCACCTACCCACCAATATCAATCACAAAACAATCAATCCTCTCCCCTTCTCCATCCCCATCGACACCATCTCCAGAGAGCATGGCACTACAAAATCTCCAGTGAGATGTAGCTCTGATGCGGTGTAGCACAGCGAGGCACATGGCGGCAGGTGGCATAGGGCAGCCTAGCACATCGTCGTGGCAGGCGACACAGGCAAGCGTGGACGAGAGTGGGTAGGCCCAACGGTGGTAGGCAGTAGCTGGTGCGTCGTGGTTTCGCGGCGGGGCGTCGCGGCTGATGATGAAAACTAGTTTGGCTCAATCTTCCGATGAGAGTCATAACTACAATTGATCGATATGACGTTGACTATGAGACTACTTGCGAGACGACCAAGTCTATCCTGCAATCGCTACACCACAACCTTTATCACTATCAATAGTGCCCAACACACTTGATCCTTCCTGCAAGCAATCGGGAATCAATCAAGAAAGAAACAAGTGCAATATAAATTGGAGGATGAAATATAAAGTTTTATTGACTAAAAGAGAGTCCTGAAGTTGCCGTAGCTGGATTAGTCGACACAAGTACACAACTAATGTTTTCTGAGCAAAAAAAACCAATCTAAACAAGCCTAAACCCTAAAAGTGGCTACCACAATACAAAGGATATAAAGGGAAGCCAGCGTGCTCCAACAGGAGAGGGGCACAAACATGTGGAGTTGGATTCCAACTCTATTATATGGTCCAAGTTGGCCTAACAGGTGATGCAACATTTTCCTTTGATGATTGTGATGTGTATACAATGAATATGAAGATCTAGCTATATCTGTTGGAAAGGTCTTTGTCGTCCTCTTTGATTCAAGTACTTGAACGCCTCAAATGGACTCCGTATGTGAAAATTATGATCATTTTACTCGGGGCTATCGAGCTGACTCCGAATTGATCTGAAATTAAAACAATATCGTCCTGGACTTGTTGTGGTAGTAGTGTCGCTTCTCTCACCTTGGTTCTTGAGTAAAATAACATCACACAACTTAGGTAGTAACCTATCATCAATAGAAAAATTGTGAACTTTTAGAAAGTAGATGAGGACGAGAAATTGAAATGATGGACCAGAGGTGTGAGAACCTTGCGTTTCTTATGCTTGGATACCCCGAAGACCGCCAAAAAATGCTAATCTTGTCTTTGATCCGTTGGATCGCATCTCGAGGGTTGATGATTCAAGATGGGTTATGAAACCTACAGCAATAGACGGAAAAAGACTACAGGTGTAAAGGACTGTTTGGTCCTCCTCACACCTTGTCCTCTCCCATTTTTTTTTCTTGGTTTTCTCCTCGTCTTGTTACCTTCCTCTCAGAAGTTCATTTCGAATACGAATTTCTGTTGAGAACTTTGCACAAGTTGCTCTCCCTGTGCAAATTTCCTGAAACCAACCTAGCTACTACACATATAGGAAACTAGCTAGATAAGCGCGCTCCGCCGCGCTGTGCGGAATTTGATCCAAGTTTTAATTTCTGAAAAAAGTAGAATATCCAAGCGTTTTTTTGTTCGCTTAGGTTCTTTTGGGGAAAAATACGCTAGGTAAAAACCATCGGCGAACCAGCAAAACAACGTGCATTTTTGGGGGAAAAAACAATAATACATGTTCCAAAAAATATTAGATTCCGAGCTGCAAAAAAAACTATAGACGCCGAGTTTAACACCCTATGCGTTCAACGGGTAATAATAAATGTTTTGAAAATTATTAGAGATCGAGCCGCAAAAGAAATCTTAGATGCTGAGCTTAACACCTTATGCGCTCCCTTGATTTTTCACCGGAAAAAACGGGGAAAAACGGAGAAACAACAGACGAAAAACGAACCTCCATTTTTTTTTTGGGAAAAGCGGCCAACGAAAAAAAACATTTTTTCGGGAAAAACGAGGAAAAACGGGCCACGAAACAAGTTTCCCGGGAAAAATGAGGAAAAACGAAGAAACGACGAACAAAAAACGAATTTTCATTTTTTTTCGAGAACGACCAACAGAAACATTTTTCCCATGCACCGGAGGAAAAACGGATCACGAAAACATTTTTTTCAAGCAAAACGGAGAAAGGAAACAGTCTTCCAATTTTTTTGGGGGAAAATAGCCAACGAAAACATTTTTCCCATGCTCCAGAGAAAAAATGGATCACGAAAATATTTTTTTTCCAGGCAAAACGTAGAAAGGAAACGGTCCTCCATTTTTTTTTTGGAAAAACGGCTAACAAAAATATTTTTCGCATGCTTTAGAGAAAAAACGGACCACGAAAACATTTTTCCGGGCAAAACAGAGAAAGGACCCGAACATAAAGCGCGGGGACCTATTTGTTATAATTTTGGACCTGTTTGCTATTTTGAAAAATTAGGAAAGGGCTTGTCCGCGATTCGTATTTAACGGGAGGCTCTCCGCGTAAAACGACCAACGAGGGACCTAAATGCGAACGGGAAAAAAGATTTCCCTCTCACATAAAATCGCGCAGGAATCCATCCGTAATTTCGAAGAACTGGAGGGCTTTTTCGCAAAAACGGAGGCGGACACGTGGTCTACCTGGTTGCTCTCGGTTTTCTTGCCTTATAAGGGCGGTAATATGCACTATATATGGACTTCTTTCGATAACATTAAATTATGTTGTTTTTTTTAGAAAATTGTTGTAATTATGCTGAGTTGCAAATTTCCCCATGATAAAAGCGTTTTGAGGAAATTATTTTTTTTCAGTTAATCCCTGTGCATTTAGAAATATTTACATTTCATTAGTGTTAGTTTATAACTATCAGTTAATCACTACACTCTGCAATGCTTTGCTTGATTCCAAGAGAGTTTGCACGTACTGTCAATTTCCTAGATTGAAAAAAATTGCAAAACTTCGTTGGTAGCACTAGTAGATGTAACTCTTACAAAAAAAAAAAAGGCATAAGGTTTTACATGTTCCGCATAATGTAGGGCGGTCAAAAAGCTTAAGGCACGCGAGTTACTCGACCTTGGCTCGCTTTAGGTTATATTTGAACTCCAAACGAGTCGAACTCAAGTTTGATCCCGAGTTGTGATCCTCACGGAGTCGAGCTCGAATAGCTTGCGAGCCTAATAAATTTACTATTTACTTGTTAAATATTACTATATGTTAACTATTACTAAGCTTATTCGAGTCGAGCTCGAGTTTGATCATTTTTTATTATTGAAAAATAATACATATTGAATTGTTTATTATTACTGAGCTTACTCGAGCCGAGCATGAGCCTACTCAAGCTTGAGTTCAAGCTCGGACCCCAATTCAAGCTCATTCAAACCAGGCTTGAGCTTTTACCAAGCCTGAACCTGAAAGGATAGGCTCGCTCGATCCTGTCTGGTTTACAGGCATAGCCTAAAGTGATGTCCATACAATAACATTCTCCCCTTCTTCTTTCTTTTGAAACCAAACATTCTTCCCTTCTTCCTTTAGTACTCTTAAGAAAAGTATTCTTCTGAACAGAGTTCAAAAATTCTACTAATATTGCTCAAAAATTACGATTTTCGAGCGTATCAAGCCAGCTTGAGATTCGAAACGGGTCGGTAAATCGATCCAATTCAAATTCAAAAAATTAAAAATTTAGAAAAATTTATCAAAAAGTGTTTACAATTTTTGTGTGAGGTCCTGAGGTAATTCTAATGATTCTGTAAAATTTTCATATGATTATCAGATCTGTGTATTTATGAAAATTCTGATAGTGCTACTGTTTTTGTATATGCTGTTCTGTTTTTTATTTTCTAGGGGCACTAAATAAACTAATATTTTTTAAAAAATTTGTGTCAGGTCCTGAGGAAATGCTATTTATTTTGTAAAATTCAAATGATGATCGGACGTATATATTGTTTAAAAATTCTGACAGTGCTATTATCTTTGTATATGCGCTTGTGTTTTTGATTTTCTAGGGCAAATAAATGAAGTCTAATATTTTTAAGGCCCCGTTTGGCAACTTGGAATCGAGCTGTTTCTACTAGAATCTTGGGGAAACCCAGCCAAACGGGCTAAAACTCGGAACAATTCTCCTTAGAATGTTTCTTCTTTTTCCACGCTATAGCTGAATCACCCTCAACCCTGTTTCTACTAGTTTCTATAAGAATCTAGAACGGTACCAAACGGTTTGAAGAAAGTGATTCTGATTCTACCTGAAACGTTTCTACCAAGAATTTGGAACCGTTTCCATTTCTACTAGAATCTGGAACCGTACCAAACGGGGCCTAAAAATTTTATTACATGCTCCTTGGAAACCCTTTAGATATCATTAAAATTTTAAAGCATAATTAAGTATGTAAATGTTTATAAAAATCTGATAGAATCTCTGTTTCTTTTCATTAATTTTGAACTTAGGTGTTACACGCTGCTGGATCAATGTGATTGATCTGACAAGAAACTAATCAACAGGCACGCAAATACATTGCAACATCGGCTGTTCAATTATTGATTTGATCATTTGCAGCTACATGACGGCACAGGTGCCGTAGGGCGGGCTCTCCTCGCAGAAGACCAGCGGCGGGTATGGCATGGGGTACGGCGGGTAGGAGCAGCGACACGATGCCCACGTTGGGCACTGGCACGTGGGCGGTTTCGGTGGCTGCGGCGGCGGTGGTGCCGGAGGCGCCGGAGGTGGCGGTTTGTGGTGGCACTCGCAGCGCGGGGTGGGGCAGCTGCCGCATGGCGGCCACTCGGAGGGGCACTGTGTGTACGGGTAGGGGTAAGGGTACAACACCTTGCACGGTTCCGGCTTGGGCTTGGGCTTGGGCTCGGGCTCGGGCTTGGGCTTAGCGACCTCGATCTTGCTGATGGTCTTGCCGGCCTTGCACCACAGCTTGCAGTAGAGCTTCTGGGCGTCGAACGGCCCCGACACGTGCACCTTGTCCTTCTCGTACATGATCTTGTCGATGACGAACTCGCCTCGATCTGCACTCGCAAATTAAGCTTGCGTCGTTTAGCTAATGTATGTGATTGATCGATATTAACCACGAGGAAAGAAACCGAGATCGAGCAGAAGATGATGTATGCTACTGGTAACTAGCACCTTGCATGCGGCAGAGGATCTTCTGGATCTTGGTGCTGCAGCGGCAGCATTCCGGGTCGTTTACCGTGATGATCAGCGTCGGCATCTGCAGATCGACGAGCATACGGTGGCACGATCGAACAGTTAAATCTGATCAACCGCAGTCAATTTACTCACGAACGTCTGTATGTATCTGAATATTTTAGGACCGCGTAGCATCTCTCGCTCCTTCAGAGCTCATGCATATTGACGCACGGTTTTAATTCACGATTTTCGTGGCTTCGTCGTAAGGTCAAAAAAAAAAAAAACTACAGAGCTATCGCGAAGCTATCTTTCATCGTGCTTTCAGTATTAGAATTTTTAAAAAATAAATATGTATATAATACAAGTCACCTTCAAACAAATCATATAACTATATGGTGCTTTAGAATGTATTAATATTCTTATAATAAAAATATAAATTCAAGTTCGGAATCAGCAAATATGCTAAAATATGTCAAAGACCATAACTGATAACTACATCATAATATTGTTAACACGTACTTAATCACTAAGAAATATGAATACTGGATTATTAAAAAGGGCTAGATAATGTTTTTTACTAGGTTTTTTCATAGTTCAAACTTATAAGAGATGCATTTGAGACTTTTAGTAACATTGAATTTCAAAATAGACCCAATTTTTTGGTCTGTAGGTATCTATATAAGATAGGGCTATCGTTAGCTATAAGCTATATACCAAAGCTATTACTAATTATAGTGTTTATAACTAATATAATAAAATATCGGCCCGTAACTTCGCGTTTAAAGTCAAAAAAAAAGTTATAGTGTAGATATAGTTAGCTATTAAGAACTCGACCGATCATGACCATCCTATCAAGTGACAAAGGGCTAGCTAGCAACCATGCGTGCATGTCCATGTGCAAGTTTTTGCACATTTGCCTTTGGATACATGATAGAAAATACCAGAGAAAAAAGAGCAGAGATAATGGAGGGTACCTTTGCGATTCTGAAGCAGCGCAGCAGCCGAGTAGGCAGTACCGCAGGAAGGAGGAAATGAAGTGGTCAAGTGGAGCCCTGTGAGGCGGGTGTTGTGGTGTTATATTTGTCTTCTGCTCACGATGAGCGCGCCAGAGCCTGCCTACCTGCCAACATTCGGTGGAAATATTACCTTTTTTTTAGCTTCGGCATACCTTTTTATTTTTTATTTTTTAAAAAACCAAGTCTTATGCAAATATAATTATAAAAATAACCTTTTTCTCGATCGTGAAAATGTCCATAAGTAACACGTATCACCTGTCACGCTCGTGTACCGTGAAAGATATTCGGAACCATGGCCTATATTTACCGCGGTTGGGCGGCTCTGTAGAACGTGATGCCGCAGCAGGGTGGTTCAATAGGGCGTGCTGCTGTGGCACGGCGGCTCGGTAGGGCGGCAACGCAAGGAGAGCAGCAGGACCTATCGCTGTACACGAGCGTTGTAGGTGTTATATGTCATCTACTGGTTTTTTTGTGATCCACGAGGGGATTGTTTTTGCAATTAGGTTCGTACGGGGCTACATTTGCAACCCAAAAAAGGGCAGGGAGGGCAGGAAATAAAAAATCGCTTCCATTTGGTGCCGGGATCACGTCCTGGCAGTTCGGGTCTTGAATGCCGTCAGAAACCAGGTGCAACGCAACGAGGAAAAGATGGATGGCGAGCGCCTGCGCCTGTACTTAGGTATTTGGTGCCGGATCACATCTCAACTGTTGGGGAAGCTTTAATGCTGCTTGGAGATCCGTGAAGGATTGGCAACGGACACGGGCAGCGAGTCCGGCCGGGTCTTCGTGCGCAAGGACGGACGGCTTGGCCAGTTCCTGCTGCTAAGCGCATGCAGCGACCAGTTCATCCAAGGTGCTAGCTTGCTAGCTACGATACTGAGAAACAGGTGAGCAATATACTTGGCATTGCACTCTTGCTTTCTTGCTGCTCTGCCTTCTTTTCTCGTCGTCCTGGCCGGTCTCCTTGTTTCACGAGAAATTTTCAACTGTTCTCTAGGCACAGTTTGTGCGTACAGGAGGTGCTTACTGGTGTACTTTCCATCGGAGAAGAAACACGGATGCGTGCGTTGAGAGAATCAATAGCATCGGTCGTACGTACTTAAGCATAACCGCTTTTCTGTAAGCTTCATTATTCTTGGCTCCATTTAATGGCCGCCGACCGCGAGGGTGATGTGCCGATGGATCGGCAATCAATCAGGCATAGAGTAGTACTCAGGGTTTAAAAAATTGACGAAAATTGCCGTATCAAGCCGGTTCGATAAACAGAGTCGGTCGATAAATCGGTTCAATGAAAATTAAAATTCAAAAATTCAGGAAATTTGTTCAATCGAAATTAAAATTCAAAAATTCAGGAAATTTTATGTGATATAAACCCATCGAAAATCGGCTTTCAAATGATTTCGATGTAAACCGATCGAAAATCGGTAAAAATCGCTACAAAATCGGGAAAAACAGGTTGATTTTCAATTTATTTCGATGCTGTTGGACTACCGATTTAAAAAGCTTGACTTCAAACCCGTTCGGTTTCTACCGATTTTCAACGAAAATCAAAACCATCGGGAGACAAATTTCAAGCTCCATTCGGTAACGTAAACCTGATAATACTACGTAGACTATGGGAAGCGTGCTTGTGCTTGGAGTGAGCACTAATCATCAGGTTGCAGTACTGTTATTCGTTTTGTCTTATCTGGCCTCGTGTATATACTGTGTCCTCCACTCGCGGCCGACGCCGACTAGGCGAGGCAGCGCACCCACGCGAAGGCAGGCGGCGGCGCAGGCAGTGCTTGCGTGCACGTTGCAGTGGGGGTGAGCGGGGTCAGCGTCTTGCGCCCGCACGTGCGTGGGCCTGACCAGCTCGGCGTCCTCCACTCGTGGGCGAGCAGGCAGGCTTGGCGTGCCATTGCGTCTTCACGCGTGCGGGCTTGGCCAGGTGGACCTCCTCCACTCGACTACTCGATGCCGAGCAGGCAGAAGGGGCGGGATCAGGAATGAAAACTCATCGAGATTTCACGAATTCTCGATGAAATTTTGGATCTTGGACTATTTTAAATTTTATAATCTCAGTAAAATTAAAAAAATCTTAGAAAAATTCAAAGTACTACAGTAACATAAAAATCTCAGCGAGACCTTGGTATATTTAACCGAAATCTCGGGAAATATATCGAGATGTGAACAAAACTTGACCGGATTTTAGTCGAATTGGATTCTTTATGTCGTTTTTCGTATGGGACAGTCGGTAGATCATAATTTCGGTGATATTAAAAAAACCCTAAAAAATTCAAAGGGCGACACCTAAAATTTCGCCAAGATCTCGGCATTTTGGACCAAAATTTCGGTTCAAAAATTACCGGATTCAAATTTTCCTTTTTGTATTTTGTTCGGATTTCATCCGAAAAAAAATGAGATTTCACCGAAATTTCAGATTTTAAAGGGTGCCGAGAAAAAACCCTAAAATGCAATTTGAAACCTTTGGCAAGGCACACCGCGATCACGCACCTAGTTAGTCTTAAGGCATTTCTGATTTAAGGTATTTTGGGTGGTGACACTACATAGTAATATGTATGGATTGCTACCTCACATAAACATCACACTATACAGCATCATCTCAATGCACTTGTCTATCATTTGGTCCACCTGATCAATACTACAATTTTATACTCCCTCCGTTCCATAATATAGGGCGTATTTTGACTAGAAAAAAGTCAAACTTTATCAATTTTGACCAACAATGAATCAAATTATATGCATCTTTAGTGCATGAAAGCTATATCAACATGTTTGCCTTTTAAATTGCTTTAAATACAATGTAATAATACCGCAATTGATAATATATAATAATAGAAAATAATGGTCAAAGTTTGTTTCAAGAGACTTTTTTCAAGTCAAAATACGCCCTATATTATGGAACGGGGGGAGTATTTATTTTCTTTCCCCTTCCCATATTCTCTCTCCTCCCATCTTCTCCCCTTGTCTCTCTTCATCTCTCCTCACCTGTGTTTCTCTCTTCTTCAACAGCACCTCGCTCTTCACCACCTCATCGGCACTAGCCACCCTGCATAAATGCTACCCTCCCCCCTCCTTACCGGCATCCCCCATCATTGCTACCCTTACTGCCCCTTCGCCTTGATTTGCCCTCTGCAGCTCCTTCCATATAAGGCTAGACTACGCCAGCAGCAACCAAATTCGGCTAGATTTGAGACATTGCAGCTGAGGTGGTCATGACACTGCATCGGGCATGGTGGCAACACGGGGAGCGTGGCGAGCTTGGCGGTGTGGCAAGCGCGATGTCAGGCGCAATGGCGTCGATGTAGGGAACCTAGGGTCAGGCTCGGCGGCGAGAGCATGAGTCAATGTCAGCGAGCACAACGAGGTGGTTATGGTGGCCCCACAAATAGTGTGGTAGGCATCTTCCACCTCCCCAATAGATGTTTTAGCCAATGTCTCCTTGTTGGATTGTATGCTTATGCAATGTCTTGCATGAGACACCACTTCTCTCTCTTCTTTAATTCCCCCTCCACCTCAGCACTAATCATAGTTGGCATACTAAGTAATGCTATAATGCTATGAAAACTGATGGTATTGTTGAAATATAGATAGACTCTGAGTCCTAATTATTCAAATACGTTTGGATTCTATCTCGTTGTGAGCGAATCCGAATCTATCTCTTGTAAGCTTTAATTTTTGTTTAATCATGTTTACGGACGTGTTTGCCTATTCTCTTTCTTGGAGCCATCATGTACACCCAAATATAAATGAAGAGAATGCATAGCAAAAACTAGGCGTTGTTTTGTATACATTGGCATGCTGAGGAGTTTTACACACTATAGGAGAAGATCGAGATCCTGCACCGTGTCTTCCATGAGACCTTCTTGTACCCTGTTGAATGCCAAATCAGTTTTGGTTTTGATGCAGTGAGCAATTTTTGTCAAACATGCAAGGTATTGTTTCACAGTTGCATTTATTAAGAAAAGGTTCCAAAGAAATAGGTATTTTCTGGCTGAAAGGAAAAATAATTAATGTATGATAGAATCAGCTGCAGATTTGTTCAACAATTATTTCTTTCCTAGGCAGTGGTGGAGCCACGTTTTGACCTGTGGGGTCAAGCGACACCATACGATTTTGCAAAATAGCCTAAATAGTATTGATATTTACCATGTAAAACTTTAAAGATTTTAAAGGGATTGACCTCCTAGGTTTTAGTTCCGGCTCCACCACTGTTCCTAGGGATTTTAAGATGATATATGAGGATTGAGAAATGTGCACTTTTTGGCAGAGGCGGAACTAGGGGGTGCCGGGTATGCCCCGGCAACCCCAAAATTTTGGCGAGCAGACAATCATCATTGTCTTGCGCTACGTCATGACGAGGCGGTGGTCTCGCGCTGCTGTCATCACGTGCTTAGCGCTCCTTGCAGCCATGTGTGTCGAATCGTCACGTGCGCGGCTGCCGGCAGGCGAGGGAGACAACATGAGCACTGTAACATCCCAAAATTTGGGTTTTCCAAAAATTTTGGTTTAGTTTAGCTTCCCAAAATTTTTTGTTGATTTTCTCACGTTAATAAAGCTTGATTTGAATTTTCTAAAAGCCAAAACAATTTAATTTGATTATTTTATAATTTAAATAAATTAATTTAATTATATTTGGGTTCCTTGTGCTTCAAGAAATTTTTCTGTAATTTTTGAGATTTTTCGAAGCTCGTTTGTTATTTATCGGATTTATTTGGAATTGATTCGTATTAAGCCCTTTTATGGAAATTAATTAAATATTTAGAAAGTTTATATAAATTTTGGTTGAAAATATTTTATTTTAGTTCAAAATGTCTCGAAATATTTTCTAGAATTTTTCTAGAATTGTTCTGATATTTTTATTGCCCTAAATGATTTATTTAAAATTTTGGAATTATTTTAATTAAAAAATTCATGGAAAATCCGGACTCCTAATTGGGCCGAATTTCTCTCTCTCTCTACCTCCGGCCTTGGCCCACGCTGCCTCGGCCCGTGCCCGATCGCGGCAAGCCCGACCACTCGCCGCGCGCCTCTCGGCCATTTCCGCGGCGGCGTGCCGCGTTCCCCTCTAGTCCATGCGCGTGGCAGCCGCCCCGCCTGGGCCACGCCCGAGCGCCCCGTGCGGGCCACGTCGCCCATTTTTCCCCGGCCGTCGATCGCCAATCCGAGCGCCCAGAACGCGCCACATCATCAAAGTCCCGCCCACGCCCGCAAGGTGCTCGATAAAATGCCGATTTGGCCCGTTTTTGCTCCAAACGCCTCCAAAATTTATTTTTCTTCACCTAGCCGCCACCCCAACCCAGTATAGACCTCCCATGGCTACTCCCACAAGCCCTCACGTCATATCAACTCATGCAAACCCTAGAAAATTTGCCCTCATCCTCCGAACGTCGCCCAAACAATGGCCAAACTTTGGAGCGCGCCCCCGTTAGTTCATCGAAATTTTTCAATATCCGTCTTCGCCAAGGTGAGGCATGATGTCCCATCTATCTCCCCTCCAAATTTCATCCAATTTGGCCTAAGGAATCAAAAGTTACAGCCATTTCAATCTCGAATCTTGCCGATGCCATATCTCCCTCAATTTTTTGAGTATGGCCATGAAATTTTTATTGTAGACTCTCCTTAATGTCCTCTACATGATGCACATCCTAACCCATGGTTTTTCGCTTTGAATTTTGCGCAGAATTTTTTTTTCTCCGATCAGACTGCGTTTCAAACAGCGACAATCATCCTCGCGCGTTCCCCGCTGTTTCAGCAGGTAACTCTCCGAGCCACCTATGTCATGGTGTTTCCCTAGGTCACATCTAGATCTCTATCAAATTTGGTTAAATTCCGATCATTATTCTAGAAGTTATGGCCGTCTGAAGTTTAGCCCCGAAACTCGTTAATCGGCAGTTTGTGATCAATCCGGCGCGTCGCCGCAAAATCCACCTATACCGTTGAGTTTGTTTCATCACGTTCTACGTGATGGACAATCTCACTTTGCTGTCCCATCCTCCGAAATTTTTTTATATATATTTAGGTCGTCGTTTAGCCGCCGTCGCGCGCCGTCCTTTGACGCCGGTTATTTTAGTTCGTTCCGGCCGTGTTGTCGCGTCCGTTGGGTCATCCCTTACTGTATTGGTCCATCCTTAGTGTTCATTTGTTCTCCGTTTGCCGTCGGAGCCCTGTTCCGGCTTAAAACCGTCGTTTTTCGGCCTAACCCGTTGTTGTCGTTTCGCATCTCGGTTAGCCATCTTTGGTAGCGCTTTATCGTGGCCATGTCATTGCACCGACGGTCTCTACCTTCTCGTTTCATGAGCGTCCCACCGTCGCATCGCTCCGCCGTTAACGCTCCGTCGTTAACGTTCCACCGTTAACGCTCCGCCGTCAACGTTCCGTCGTTAACGCTCCGCCGTCAACGTTCCGTCGTTAATGTTCCACTGTTAACATTCCACTGTTAATGTTTTGCCATTAACGTTTTGCCGTTAACGTTTCATCGTTAACGCTTGGCTCTCATCGCTTCGTTGTCATAGCATGTGTGCATTCATGCAAGAGCCCTAGTGCGATGTCCTCATCTGTTCTATCATCATGATGCGAGCCTAGCCTTATCGTCATATCATCTTCAAAGCCGAATCAAAACCCTAACCTAAGACCGGTTCGATGGACTAAGTTCATCGTGAACCGCGTTGTTATCTTGCAATCTTTCCCGTTGTTTCAATCGTGGTAAAACACTTGTCCTTGTCTTATCCCTGAAAATCTAATCTGCCATTGATCCATAAATCGTTCATGGACTTAGTCGATAGATCATTGGCCAGGTGTCATATCCTTGTGCCATATCTAAACCATCAGTCTATCTTCCTTTTGGTTGACTGTGCCCGTTCGGTCAACAAAAGTCAACTTCGAGCTTCAGCTTAGTTCATTGCGAGCTAACATACCTTTATGGACCCGGTCGATAGATCGAGAGCCCATATGTCGTTGTCTATCCAATCGAGATAATAGCTTCGGAAGAAATATTCCTTGGAATATTATTCTCTCTCTCTCTCAGCTATTAGTCTTTTCCTTTTCGGTGTTTTCCGAAAGCTCATTCTCTTTTGTCTACTCTTCGATCTAATCTGTTCGAGTTTCCGATTTCATCTAAGCTGTTGTGCCCAATGCTATTTGTTCTTAATTTGGAGTTCTACTTGATGTGTCTTTTGAGTTGGTTTGTATTTGCTTCTTCTTTAATCGTTAGACGCGTCATCCGGAAGTCGTTCCACGGTGCTGAAGGTTCAGGAAGTGAAGATTGAAGATCGATGATCAAGAATCAAGGATAAAGAGTAAAGAACAATAAAAATTGCAAGGACCAGGCAAGTTGTGCTTTGACCATGTTGATCCCATTTTCGAGAATTATGTTATTTCAATTTATTGCATGCTAGTTTGAGTTAAACTGATTTCAATTAATTTGGGATTAGATAATCAACTTACTTGTTATCGCCATCTTGCCTATAATGATTGTATGCCATGATTCATTTGTCACCCTAGGATTGTTGATTAATAGTTGGTAGCTAAATACTTTGCCAACATGGGTTATTTAGACCGTCAGTAGTTTGCTTAGCCATGCAACGTACCTTTGACATCGTTTTGGAAATATAAATGTTAATACTGATTAATGGAATATGCAATGTATTTTGAAATGGTGTGACGTGTTGCCGACACGATGATGTTGATATGCGGAGGCCTTCGTGCTTCTTCAAGGATGTTGAGTTGTTGTTGGCATTGTGTTGTGCAATAATCAACTGGGGTGATAAAATGATTTAGACTGGGGCAAGTGGCAAGAATTATGGTGGGCCAGATTGGCGGTTGGGATTGTATGAAACATGATATATATATATATGAGTGATGGTGAGGTGGTTTTCTTTGAGAGATTGTGATGGAAGTCTTGCCCTGGTCAACCTAAGGACTTAACCTTGCAAGCCTTTGAACTGAGTCAAACATACAACCACATGTCTGTAATGGGACGGACCTAGTTGAGTAGGTTGCTAATAACTTGCATGTGGTACCTCGGGGTATCAACTATACCTCTGTGTAGTTGAATGGGGGAGCGTACCAAGTGCTGCGGCATGGTACTCGTCCAACGGTATGTCGGTCCTATACTTCGCCTCTGCTGAGGGAAGGGATAGTGTATGGCAATCGGAGAGGTTCACTTGTGGAGTTAGAAGCTTCCAAAAGGCTTTGTTATGATCGCTCATTCGCATACTCGTGTATGGCGATTCACGGCTGACGTGATGAGTTGATTGTATCTTGTGGCTAAAGTGTATAACCTCTGCAGAGTGTAAAATCTATTCGAATAGCCGAGTCCGCGTTATTGGACAATGCTTGGGGATTACAGTCAAGGGTTAGCTTTTCATAAAAGTAAACTTGGGCTTGGAGGCGTTCTTGCCTATGAAAAGTGATAATTGGCTAAGGATGTGGTTTGTTTTACTTATGAAATAACTGTGCAATCTATTACTATTATTACTTGTTTTACTACTTTACAATCTATTATGTTTATTTGTGATTGTTGCTTTTCCGCAAAATAACCATTCAGCCTGTCATTTGGAATAAGCCATGCATATAGTTATTAGTCTTGCATTCTGTGCATGACTTGCTGAGTGTTTTATGTACTCACCCCTTGCAAACAAACAATCACCAGTTGAGAAGAAGACCACTTCGTCGAAGAAGAAGAAGTTCCGTAAGAAGGCGAATATCTAGGAGTCGAACCCTGTCAGTTGCCTGTGGCGTATTGATGGGATTCACCGGTGTTCTTTGTTCCGCTGCTGCTCATTTGGAGTTGAAGCAGTCAAGGCCTCGCAAGTGTAAGGCTGACCTTAAGGTCGTTCAATAGTTTATATTATGTAATTGAGTTATTTTTATTATTCTGCTGTGTATGATTGTGATATTCATCTATGTTGAGACTGTGTGCACTAGCGTGATCCTGGACTAGTGCTGAATACACAGAGGGTCCGGATTTGCATATTCGGGTCCCGACAAGCACTCAGGGCCACGACAGTGCCAGGAAAAGGAGCGCGTTCGACGTAATGGTCGTCAGCCTTAGCGCCGGCGATGATCCAGTCGACATTGATAAGCCGCGCATGCCCACAGAACCAACCCACTGCACAACAGATTAGTACGTAGCTAATCATCACCATGTGGCTTGGAGAGCTAGTGTGCACATCGATTGCCATTAGTGGGCGCGAGGTTTTGCATGCGTGCATGCAAGGCGACGATCGAGGAGGAGAAGAATGGGAAGGAAAGGAGACGAGGAGCGTATAGTATTCCCTTCTGCTTCCCTTTCTTCTTTTTTGCTGTGTTTTTTTTGTTCACTTCTTTTTATTTTTCTTGTATTGATTGGTTTGTGAAATAGATAGCAAGGCTATTCTGTTGTTGAGCAGGCGATCCTCCTCGATGTCATCGCTCTGGCCCCGCTCGACGTGCAACCTCTTAGGAACATTGGTCGTCGCCTCCCCTCCTCCTCACTGTTGCTGCCTAGCTAGGCCAACCGACAATCCTCCTTTTGAGCTGCTCCGCTCCTCAGCTGCGTCGCTCGACGCCTGGCCCGGGCCGTTGGGTGGGCGGCATGGCAAGTAGCTCATGCCGTTAGGTGGGCGGAGCGGCAAGCAACTCAGGAGGGCGAGTGTGCTACGGGCACACTCATTAGGTAATTTCTAGTTCCGCCGCTGCTTTTTGGGATCATGAATATGATCAGAAAAAAGAAGCTATTAATATAACAATGACATATGTTCGCTGCATTACACCCTGCCATGTCCTGCTTTCTCTTCGATCTTGTTGTGCATCACCTTTTTTGGGAGTAGTAGCCCTTATCCCCATCTGATCGATTCATAGAGTTGGTTAGATCTATTAGTTACCCCGATCTACGTTGGTTTGCTTCAAATTGTAGGATCGATATATAATAGTATAGAAATCAAAGGGGGTTCAATGATTGCGTGGAAACTAAAATCAAAATTTTGATTTACTAAAAATTCACCCCAATTCAGAATCAAACAATTGCTTCATATCCAACAAAAACAAGTAGAAGCATTCGGTAAATTGTGACTTACTAGAGATCTAGCCGTTGGATTGACCTGAAATTTGAACACAAGAAACTAGATTCCCGTACGCATCTAACCAAAAAAGAATCACCTCAATCGGACCTACAAATCAAACATTATGAACTCCGCCAGCTTGCTGTGCCAGATTCGGATCAAGCAAAAACAGATTGATAGAGGTTAACTAAAACATGAATTTCTGAAAATCTATCTGTCGGATTGATGTGAAATTTAAACTGTAGAAACTAGATTCAATTTCTAAACTAACCAAAGAAGAATCAACTCAATCGGATATACGGATCAAAAGTTATAAGCTTTGTAAGTTGACTATATCAATAATGACGAGAATTCATTAGACCCTAATTTCGTGATTAAACAAAATCTACAAAAGATTAACTAAAAGAACTTTGAGGAACTCTAAATCAATGCCCTAGGAAGGTTTTGGATGGATAAAATCAAGAAGAAACTCAAAGAATCAAGAGAGACAATGAATCAATCTACTAAATCGAAAACCGGGCGAGAAAACGAAAAACAGAAATCCGATTTTCTTATCGCGTGACTTTGATGAAAAATAATTTTCATTTCTTTTTACCTAGTCTGGTTACAGTACTCCAAACAAAAGAGTACAAACCATAATACCTACCTCTGGCACAAAAGAAACCGAGGACATCTCTCCCTATTTATAATAAGCAATCCTAAAGAGTTCATATACACATATAGGGGTGGGCATTCGGTTTTTTTGGTTCGGTTTTTTCGGTTTTAAATTATTTCGGTTTTTGAAATTTGAAAACCGAACCGAATAAGACCCTAAAACCGAACCGAATTAACCGAAATAATTCGGTTCGGTTAATTCGGTAATTCGGTTAACCGAATCTCCAAAAAGGCCAAAAAAACAAATCTTGGTCAGTACTGTCAAAATGACGCACAGAAGGTCCAGACCAGACGACGCCCAAACACAAAAGATTGAACTTACTGCCTAGAGAAATGGTATCAATCTTCTAATTAAACCTTGTCGGTTTCGCTTTTAACTTGTTTGTGCCTTATAGATCTCGATATATTTTGGTTACCTTGCAATGGCTAAGCTAGTCATAAAGCCTGAGTTTTTATATTCAGATCAGAGGTCATGAATTAATCATTACAGCAATAGCAGTTCTAAAGTGGCAGTACAATTTTATATGATGAGTAACTGATGACCAACTTTTCATTACCGGTCTTACACTACCAAACCAAATAAATAATGCGAACCAATACCGATATGTGAAATCCTAACCTCTTACTGGAGCTTATTTGATGTTGACATGTTCTGAGTTCCCACCAGATGATCCCTGGCCTAGAGAATACTGAGACAGTCCTTCAGGTCTGCCAGCAGATGCTGAAAAAAATGTATGCACTATATCAAACTATCCAAGTACCAAGGAAAATAAACTAGCAATGCTGATAATCGTAGCAAACTTTTGGTTACATGTTGTCATCATAATAATAAATGGTAAGCTGCAAAGATGAAAAAAAAAGAAACCACACATTTTATTCAGCCAAGGACTTCCTTTCTCCTGACTTCCAATTTCGCCTTGGTATCCAAAGGACTCTCAAACTTAGGTGCATAAGACACCTGCAGCCGGTTGCCAAGAAATACATACTCATCCAACTTTTTCTTTGCAAACCTGAAACATCAAAGTGCCAACACCACACCATAAAAGAATTCTGAATTACTGAGAGTACAGGCACCAGTGATTGGGGCAACTATTAGCTCCACATTTGCTGCTAGCAACCGGACCACAAGACTTGAACTAACTCAACTAATCAAGCCCTCAAAAGAAGGTCAAGACTCCTTACCAAATAATACAAATCCTTATTGAATACACAACTTGGTAAGTGATGAGAGGGAGAGGAAGGGTTAGGGTTGGTGGTGGTACTTGGACTCGTCGCAGACTGTGTAGGCAGCGCCACGGCGGCAGCTAAATCGCGTCGCGGCAGACATCTCGCCGGGCGGCGGTAAAAGGAGATGGAGCAGTCGGTGGTGGTAGTGGAGACGGTGGAGGCGGAGCGGGAGCACTCGGAGGAGCCGAAGCTAAGGCTCTGGAGCTCGTCCGCAGCCAGGTGAGCGTCGCCGTCGTGAGGCATTGCGGTGACTCACTGCGGAAGAGGGGAGTGAAGCAGAGTTGGGCGATGGAATTGCGGGCTGCAGAATCGGAGAGGTGAGAACCCGGAGGAGTGGTCTGAGTGGAGGAGTAGGAGAGGGCTTCTTCGGTATTTCGGTTTCTTTGGTTTCCTAGAGTACAAAACCGAACCGAAAACCGAAAACCGAATAACACCCGAAAAAAACCGAACCGCAAACCGAATACCGAAAAAACTGATTTTTTCGGTTAATTCGGTTCGGTTTTTCGGTTTCGGTTAAAAATTGCCCACCCCTATACACATACATGCATGCATATCCACCTGGCCCAATATGGCCCAATACATGCAAGCTACCTCAAACGATTACAACTGCATGTGTACGGCCCACCTGCCGCACTCACGTGACTAACTAGACTTCATGTGCACCGTTCTCTAGCCCGAACATCCCGCATGACATCCTCGACCACTAGGACCTCGATTCCTCCCTAAACCTAGTCCTAAACCTCAGTTCCTCCATGAACCTAGTTCCGATCCCGTCATCGACCATGTTCGCCCTCGAGTAACACCTGCACATGAACAATCCACAAAACAATATTTCGAGCACAAGTCCACGACTTAACTCAAGATCAGTGCATGCAACCACTCACACGAGCGCATTGCATCAAGCAGAACAATTACCATGCTATCACAAGCATATCAAATAATTATCTGAAACAGCACATTTTGCAAATTTAATTCTAAGCCAATTTTTAAGCACATGATTTCACAATCTCCCCCTTGATGAAAACATTGGCAACACCACTTAGAATTGAGCATTTGCAATTGATATTCACTTCACAAGAAAAGTTTCTGAAATCAAAAAGTTTAAAATCAAATGTCAAAGTGAAAAACACAAAATCTCCCCCTTTGACAAATATGCAAAGTGAAAAACTCACCCTAGGTGAAAATAAGAAAAATCTCCCCCTAAGAAGAAAAATGTGAGTGAATGTGCACTGTGTATCCAAAATTCTCCCCCTTTGACAATAGATTCATTAAGAATACAAGAGAGAGAACAAAATCTTTTTGTTTGTTTTTGGTTTGCCAATTTTTTATGTACTAAGCATTATAAGTCATCCACATATGTAATTCATCTCTAGGTCATGCTATCAAAAATACTTGCACCCTCAAATCTACACATAGATGTCGGGACCCGAATTTGCAAATCCGGACCCTCTGTGTATTCAGCACTAGTCCAGGAACGCGCTAGTGCACACAGTCTTAACATCGGTAAATATCACAATCATACCACTCGATACTAATAAAGTACTTTAATTAAATAGTCAAACTGGTTGCTCGACCTTATGGTCAAGTTACAAATATACGCCACGCAAGGCGAAACTTATTAAGAGAGAAATAATAGCAGCGAAAAATAAAATAACTCCGTGGCGCCATCCACTATAGCACAGGCAACTGTCTGGTCTCGCTCCCTAAGTAGACGGTTCCTCTTGGAGCTCCTCCTCCAAAGCTGCTGTAGTCTCCTCTTCAACTGGTGTTGTATTGTGGCAAGGGTGAGTACTTGGTACTCAGCAAGTCATGCACAGAATGCAAGCTAATATACTACATGCATGGCTTAATACAAAGGAATAGCTCAGGGTATATTTGCAGTAAAACAGCATTTGACAAGTAACATAAGTAGATTCGAAAGCAATAGAAACAAGTATAAGATCAATAACTTTTCCAGGAGTTTAATCAACATCTTTCCCATTCCTAATCCACATTTCCATCGACATCATTGTTTAACCAAACCCCACCTTTCAAGTCCAAGTTATTTTCAAGAAAGTCTAACCCTTGACTGTAATCCCCGAGCGATGTCCAATACCGCGGACACGGCTATTCGAATAGATTTTACACTCTGCAGAGGTTATGCACTTTACCCACAAGATACAGTCAAACACCACAAAGGCGAGTTCCCGTAACAAAGTCTTCCGGAAACTTCTAACAATACAAGTGGTCCTCTCCGGTGTTGCACACAAACCCTTCCCTTAGCTAAGGCGAAGTTTAGGCCAACCAACCGTTAGATGGGTACCTGGCCGCAGCCCCGGTACGCTCCCCCGTAAAACTTACACAAAGGGTGTAGTTGACATCCTGAGGTCCCACAGGTACGTTATTAGCAACTTAATCAACTAGGTCCGTCCCATTACAGACATGTGGTTGCACGTTTGACCCAGTTCAAAGGCTTGCAAGGTTAAGTCCTTAGGGTGACCAGGGCAAGACTACCCGAAGAACCAAACCAACGTCCCCGGTGCCACAACTGGCCCACCCGATCATTCTTGCCACATGCCCCGGTCAAAAGCTATTTATCAAAGCCCCAGTTGATTACCATGCACCACGTGCCATCAACTTCACATGATACTTTTCCAAAACAGGTTCAATATATCATTAAGTCCATATTGACATTTGATCGTCCAAAATCATGTCATGAGCACGTAGCAGGTCTAAGCAATATACTACAACGGTCTAAATTCCTATGTTGGCAATTTAATTATGTCCAACTAGTAAACCACAACTAGGGTGACAAGGGGTCATGGCACATATTTAATTAACCAAGGTGTCATACAGCAATTAGGCATTTATCTAATTCCCCAGAATTAAATAAAGTATTTTCTAATTAAACTAGCATGCAATAGTTTTAAATCGAAATAATTTGAAACTGGGATCAACATGGTCAAAGCACAACTTGCCTTCAAAAAGTACTTGCTCTTGGTCCTGAGTTGGCTCCTGGGTCAATACTTCTCCCTCGAATCCTTCTGGCACTTCAACGTCTACTCGTAATGCGTGCAAATAGCAACAAATGAATAAAACAGTAGACAAAAGTGTCCAAACAACCAAATAAAGTTCATAAACAGAGAGAACATAATTCTATGAATTTTTAGAAACTGGAATCGTCAAATTCGGAGTTCAAATGAAAAAGATACAAGCATTTAGAGTTTAAAATAATCAATTAAATAATATTACAGAGAAAACTTTAGTCCAAAAATTAAATAAAATTCATCATTAGGTAGATCTCAATTTTATACAAATTTAGAAATTTGAATCACTCAAATCGGAGTTGAAACGCAAAAGTTATAAGCGCTTGAAGTTTGAATCGAATTTGAAATTAATAATTCGAATTAATAAATCATTTTCTTTTTCGGAAATTCTTTTATTGCGTCAGCATGACACGTGGACCAACCGGGTGACGACAGGTGGCTTCGGGTCCATGGACCCAGCGCACGGGCGCGGCTTGGTCCACCGTGGACCCGGTCCACGGCTCGTCATCGACAGTGGGACTCCAGCTGGGTGACTTCATTGCTGACGTCAGCGGGGACTCAGCCCGCTGGTGACAGGTGGGACCCACTGATGACGTCAAGGCTGATGTCATCGCACGGCTGGGGTGGCCGCTGACAGGTGGGCCCTCTGACACGCGGGCCCCGCGTGTCAGAGACACGTTCTCACGCGCGGGCTCTGACCGCGTCGGTTGGCCTCCCGGCCACATGGCGCGATCTCGGCCGTTGATTCGAAAATCAACGGCCCAGATTGGATCTGGTTATCCCGCGTTGGAGTGAACGCGGTAAATCTACGCCGTTGGATCTAGATCCAACGGTTGAGAATAACGTTAACCCCGTAACGTGGATTACGTTACGTGGCGTGGCGATCGTGGCCGTTGGATCTTGATCCAGCGGTCCAGATCCGATCTAGTTTCTAGGATTTGGGTTACACGTGGCTTATCAGAACCGTTCGATCTCGATCGGACGCGGGAAGCTTAATGACGATGATGGCGGCGGCGGGTCCTGGTCACGGAGACGAAGACGATGACACGGAGAACGGCGCTGCGGGCGAGCTTCGGCGAGATGGATGGTGCGGCTCGACGCGGCTCGTCGCAAGGTTTCCGGATCCGAGCACCCACGCGGCGGGGAAGTGCTCCAACTCCGGCGAGCAGTTGCGGCTGCGGTAGGGCGTTCTAGGCGGCGGCGGCTAGGGCAAAAGGTGAGCTAGGTCAAGGCGATCCTCGGGACATGTCCCGATCCTTAAATACCCTCGACGTGCGTGCGCAAAACGAAAACCTAACCGGACGCGGCGGCTACTCGGCGGCGGAGTCCGATCCGGACTCGGGCGGGGACGATGATGGACAGCCGTCCACGTGGCGCGATCAACGGCCACGATTGCACGGCGCGAGCGGGTTCGGTCAGGTCACGTGGCTCAGGTCGGACTCAAGTCTGACTCGGGTTCCGACTCGGTCGGATGAACAGTACTCGACCCGATTCGATTTTCCAGCGATTTAATATTCAAAATAATTTCCAGAAATTCATTTAATTCAGGAAAAATAGCAAAATACTCAGAAAAATTCCAGAAAAATTCTGGAAAATATTTTGGAACATTTTGGACTCAAATAAAATATTTCCAACAAATTTTTATTTGCAAAGTCAAATTCTTTAATTATTTCAAAATGGAATAAATTCAAATAAATTCCAAATAAATCCAAATAAATTCCAGAAAATTCCAAAAATTCACTAAAGTGCCAAAACACACATGAAGTTAAGGAAAGCAAAATTTTGGGGTGTTACAATAGACAATGTAGAGTAAGTACAACTAGAAATCAAGTATTATTAATGATTTTTTGCATGGCATGATCTCCCTTACTCAACTATCTCAAAACCTAAAAACATTGAATTTTTGTGCACTTCTTTGGTGCTTGAAAAGCTGTTTTATTGATTATTTACAACAAAATATAGAAATGCAAGGAATTATATGCACTATCAGCCTTATTTTTCAACCATGCCAAGCAATGAACTTAAGGTTTCATGGTTTCGTTCATACACAACCTCTTCCAAGTTCATATCAAAGTGCAATGATAAGCAGTCTCGTAAAGAAGAAGTGCGATAGTACATAACCTTGATCTTGCATTTATCAAATATCACTTTTTGAGCCTTTAGCTCTTTAATTTTGAAGACTTTCACATTGAGCACTTATTAAGCAGGATCAAGATAGCCAAGAAAGTTCAACCATAACAAGATTTAATTCAAGTGTTCATTCCATTTAAATAGTCATGCCATAATCTAAACTATATATGCATAAACATGAAGTTGCAAAGACCTTGAAGCATAAACATGGCTTCAAATAACATATGTATATCAAATATAATGCTCAATACTTTTTCAATATTTTTTCATTGTTTTTGTTTTTCATTTAAGAAACACAAAGAAAGATATATATTACAAAATATTACAAAGTTTTCACAAACTCTCCCTCAAAACAATCCCATTGGATGAAGCACCCCAAGTTCTCCTCGAATAAAAGCAAAACGAGAAGAAGACAAAGGTTTTGTGAAAATATCTGCCAATTGATGTTCAGTATCCACATGATGAAGCACAATATTTTCCTTTTATACATGATCTCTAAGAAAGTGAAATCTGATCTCAATATGCCCAATAAAGAGAACTACCCAAGAAGTGGCATGAACCAGATGTACTTTTTCTATCAATTCTACATCCTCCAAAGTCAGCATTAGAAAAAGCTCTTAAACTAAGGTATGAGGAAGCAGAAAGCCAAATGCTAAAATCTTGAGTATCATGGAGATATCTGAAAATTCGCTTGACAGCTTGTCAATGTGAAGCACGCGGGGAAGTTTGAAAACAAGCACACAAGCATACAGCAAATTGTATATCCGGCCTTGATGCAGTGAGGTACAAAAGTGAACATTTCTTCATATGTTTGATTATAAGTCTTGGACCGGGAGTCTCTCATTTAAACCTCCAATTATCTCATCCTCAACAGCATTATCATCATCTTCACGAAAAAAATACCCTCCCCCTGAACATATGCACCTGTACCCTCACTGTACCTTTTGCCACAATAAAAGTGGAAGAAGCATCTTCAAAAATAACACTTTCAGCATGAGATGCACGAGTGAAGGAGAACCAAAACTTATCACCGAACATGTGGCGTGAGCATCCGGAATCCACTGGCCATATGTTCTCATTCCTCGCGTGAGAAGCCTACATAGAAGCAGAAAATGTCGAGGTCTCGGTACTAGGGTTAGAAATAAGATGTTTAGGAATCCAGTATTGAGACACACGACGCACAACAGTAGGCACAACACGAGCATTCCTATGCACAAAAACATATTTGTCTTTCCCCGTGTTTCTAGCAACAAAAGTTACTTGTTTCACCCTAGGCACATAATGAGAAGCAAAGCGTGCCTGTCTGAAATTAGACCTAGCCTTATCATTTTCTTTCTTTTTTTTGTTTGGCTAGTCTAAAGTAAAAATCTACTAAATGTCCATCTCTACCACAATGAGTGCAATTGTACTTAACATGATGTTTAGCTTTAGAAGTAGAAGCATCATTTGCATTTATTATAGTAGAAGATAAAATTCCAGCAAACTTAAAAGCAATCTTCTTAGGCTCATTAACAATTTCAAAATTTTCATTTTCAAGTGCCTTAACAACAGTGGGAGCATTTGATTTAAGATGAGCATAAGAATCAAAACCTAAACCTTTCTTATTTGAGCTAACCTTAGATTGGTTCAAAATCACGTTCAAATTTTTCTTTCCTTTAGTGAACCATTCTAAGGAATTTTGTAAGTAATTAACTTTCTTAGCAAGAGTTAAACAATTATTGCATAGAATGTCAACTTTAGACTTTTGCTTCCAACAGTTTGAGCATGAAAGAACCTCATGAGTGAGCATATCATTAGTCATCTGAGAAACTCTAGCATTTGCGTATTTCAATTTCATTTCAAGAATTGAACATTTAGAATAAGAAATTGAACCATGCAAATCATCAGTGGAACAGCTAGCATGTTTAACATGTTTCTCATTTTTCTCATTTTGATGTAACAAGAAAGCATGTTCTTTCCTAAGCAAGGTGAGCTTATTGTAAATTAAGTCACATGATTTGCAAGCATTGTCATCAGGAATTAAAGTTTTAAGTCTAGCAATTTCAGCATTCAATGACTCCACAAGAACATCATGATTCTTAACTTTCTTATCGCATTTATCAAGCAATTTACCAAGTCGAGCAACAGCAATAGCTAATTCATCATATGAAGGATCTACCTCATTTAAGTCACTGTCATGATCATCCTCGGTGAAGCTATCGCTGCTTTTAGCCATAAGACACAACCCCGTCAACTCATGCTTGCTTGGAGTTGCATCGTTCTCGCTGCTCTCCGAATCCACATCACTCAAATTAACTTGTTCAAAACCGGAAAGAACTCGATGGACAACTTTGCGGTTGATGAAGCTATTCTTTTTTCTACCACTTGGAGATAGCTTCTTTTTCTCTGTTCTTTTGTCATTGTCCTTCTCCTCCCTTGATGCTTTACCTGCAAGTTTAGGACAATTTGGACGAATATGATCGAGATAACCACACTCATAGCATCTTGGAGAACCACCACTAACTCTCTTCCTCATTCTCACATTCTGTAAAGCTTTGTTAAAGCAAGAAGAGAGTAGTAACAAGTCTTCTTCTGGGAGTTGCTCAATCTGTTCATCGGTTAGTGAAGACAAAAAAGATAAAGCAAAACTTGAAGAAGTATTATTATGAGACATGCTAGATTGGGAAGTCAATGCAATTGATTTATGATCATTCTTCCTAGCAAGAACATCCAATTCATGAGTTTTCAATTTAGAGAAAAGAACATATAAAGTAAGTGTACTCATGACAGTTGATTCTCTAATGCATGTAACTTTCATCTCCCAAATAGACATATCTAATGCACCAAGCAATTGTCTAGCATTAGCAGCATCATCAAACCTAACTCCAACAACACGCAAATTGCTAAGGATTTTATTAAAGCGTACAAAGAAATCATATAGCGACTCACCAGGCTTCATCTCAAATCGCATATATTCCTTTTTGTAAATATCTTAGCGAACCTCTTTAACAGTGTTAGAATCCTTATGGTAATGACAAAGAGATTTCCATACCTCATATGAGGATCGAAGATGAACCACTCGATCAAAGTCGCTACGTCCCAAACCTTTGATTATCAAGTTGCGCGCCTTGTTGTTTGCTTCAACATGTGCGCGATTTGCGTCGTTAACGTTGTCGTTCTCAGGGACTTCGTATGGTTTGTAAACCTTCTCCCAAATTGCGAAGCCCAATGCCTGGATGAATGCCTCCATCTTTGCTTTCCAAAATTGAAAATCAACACCATCGAAAACGCAAGATTTTGTCGTATACCTATCCATTGCTATGATTTCTAATCACCGGTTAAGATGAATTATAAAAACCTTGCTCTGATACCACTTGTAGGATCGATACATAATAGTATAGCAATCAGAGGGGGGTGAATGATTGCGCAGAAGCTAAAATCAATTTTTTGATCTACTGAAAATTCACCACAATTCGGAATCAAATAATTGCTTCGTATCCAACAAAAACAGAGTAGATGCATTCGATAAATCGTGAATTTCTGGAGATCTAGCCATCGGATTGACCTGAAATTTGAACACAAGAAACTATATTCCAATACGCATCTAACAAAAAAAGAATCATCTCGATCGGACCTACGGACCAAAATTTATGAACTCTACAAGCTTCCTGTGACAGATTCGGATCAAGCAAAAACAGATTGACAAAGGTTAACTAAAACATGAATTCCTGAAAATCCATCTGTTGGATTGACGTGAAATTTAAACTGTAGAAACTAAATTCAATTTCGAAACTAGCCCAAGAAGAATCAACTCAAACGAATCTACGGATCAAAAGTTATAAGCTTCGCAATGTAATTATATCAACAATGACGAGAATTCATTAAACCCTAATTTCGTGATTAACCAAAATCTACAAAAGATTAACCAACAAAACTTTGAGGAACTCTAAATTAATACCCTAGAAAGGTTTTGGATGGATCAAATCAAGAAGAAACTCAAAGAATCAAGAGAGAAAATGAATCAATCTACTAAACCGAAAACCGGACGAGAAAACAAAAAACAGAAATCCGATTTTCTTACCGCGCAACTTTGAATAAAACAATTTTTATTTTGTGTTTGTCTAGTTTGGTTACAGTACTCCAAACAAAAGAGTACAAACCATAATGCCTAGCTCTGGCTCAAAATAAACAGAGGATATCTCCCCCTATTTATAATGAGCAATCCTAAAGAGTTCGTATACAGATACATGCATGCATATCCACTTGGTCCAACATGGTCCAATACATGCAAGCTACCTCAAACAATTACAACTGCACGTGTACGGTCCACTTGCCGCACTCACGTGACTAACAAGATTTCACGTGCACCGTTCTCTAGCCCGAACGTCCCGCATGACATCCTCGACCACTAGGACCTCGATTCCTCCTTGAACCTAGTCCTGAATCTCATTTCCTCCATGAACCTTGTTCCGATCCCGTCGTCGACCACGTTTGCCCTCGAGTAACACCTGCACATGAACAATCCACAAAACAATATTCCGAGCACAAGTCCATGACTTGATACAATATCAGTTCATGCAACCACTCACATGAGCGCATTGCATCAAGCAAAACAATTACCATGCTGTCACAAGCATATCAAATAATTATCTGAAATAACATATTTTGCAAATTCAATTCTAAGACAATTTTTCAGCACGTGATTTCACACAAATCAACCAGATCCCCTTGCTATCAAGCCCCAGATCGATTCCTTGGTCGATTTGCTTGGGGGCTCATTTCTCTTGCCGATTGCGGGATCAAATCGGCTAGCACGCTTATGAACCAGAATTGAATCCGGCGTTCTCGTGTGTTGGTAGCGATTAACACTTCGTTAAGTTTTTTGTAGCAATAGATAGTTAATGAAAAATGGAAAAACTAAACTCATAAGTGAAGTAACAAGAAACCTTATTTCCCTTGCCTTGAGTGTTCAATTACCTACGAACAAACAGCATCACAGTTCACAGATCAAACCGCTGCATCCATGCACACAGGATACCACACTTGCACTGTCACACCCCAATAAGAACAAGAATGTAGATCACATCAACTTCTCACAGATAATAAGCTGACACACACTCGATCGGACGAACAACTGACCACACACGCGCACGCACACGCACTCTGACCGCAAATGGCTGTACTATTATTGTTCTTGGCACTTGGCAGTGGTAAACTAAAACCGGAGTACTTAACGATCCAGCGAGAGAATTAAGCCCCCTCCTCCTCCTCCTCCTCAGCGTCCAGAATTAAGCATGAGGTGTTTTAGATGGAGAGAGGGAGACCTGGAAGAAAGGCTTAGCCTTCCCTTGCCGATCACTAGACTTGCCTTGCTTCTTCCTCCTCCTCTTGTCTCTCAGATTCTTCTCCTCCTGCATCGCTGCAGTACTGGTATTATTCAGTACCACTGCATCCGCGAGAAGTATTGCTCAGCTCTCTGCCTCCGCATCTCGCTCTAGATTGGGCACTGCCACCGTCGCCGCTGGTTAATTAGAGCGACTAATGAAGCATCTAACCTGTGCTTGGCCTCTGCTTATATAGACAGTGGTGGTAGCGATTTAATATAGCACCTGACTGATCACTTACTAAAGTCTCTCCATGAGCAACTTGTTTATGGGGATTACATATATAATTAATTAATTAATTGCCATGGTGTGGTGGATTCTCGCTTGTATAATCTTATTTCTAACCCACTTGGATTCGGTCGATTTCATGCTTGAAGCTTTTCCGCTAAGGAGGCATGAATGGTTTAGGTCCTGTTTGTTTAGATTTGAGCTCTTTTACGGTGGATTAAAATCAATATAAGCCACCCATTCCTTTAAATCTAATGGTTGAAATCAATTTCGATCTAGTTATACTACCACCTGTAGTATTGGTAGTAAAATTCAGAAAAGGGTAAAAAGGTAAAAAAATTCTATCATATTATTTATCCTCTACGGTAAAACACGTCTTGTGATCTTGATGAATGGTGGATGAATGGATAAGAAGCCTCTAAAGATCATCAGGTATTCGGTGAATCCAAAACTGTGAACGAATTAGGAAAAGTCTAAAATACCTTCGATGAATGGATAGGAAAAGCCTAAAATACCCTTGAGGAATGGATGATTAGATTTAATTTCTACTACCACTATTTACTACCTATGTTATCCACCGTAAAATTTCTCTTAGATTTAGCATTTTTTGTTTGTAGCTTAAAGTCAGCCTTTGACTTGAACAGTTTAAAAGTAATCCACTTTCAACGTGATAGATGTGCATAATTTTATCTTAACTTTGGTGACATTGATCAAAGACCAACTCTCGGTAATCCAAAAAAGAAAACACATCTCATACGACTTTTGGCTTTTACTTATATAGGCCTATAACTTTTACAAAATCGCAGTTAAAAAGTCATCTATTTATTTAGGTTTTAACTTTTTTTTTTGCTTTAAACCAGAGAACAAATGTAAACAAATAAGACCTTAGTCATGCAAAAGTTTTGGCCACGCAGGGACCTTGCAAGTTTAGGTCCTGTTTGTTTCGGATTAGGTTTTTTGGCTTTTGGCTTAAAGCTAGCTTTTTGGTTTAATGAGCTTTTAAGCCGTCTGCTTTTAAGCCAAGACATATTGTTTGGTATCCTGGTTTATTAATGGGTTAGATGGTACATCTTATAGATGAAAAGTCTAAAATACCCTAAATGAGATGGTGGATGAATTCTCAATTTATATATGATGGCATTTGGTGGGTAATTTTGGAGACTTTTAGTGGCAAAGGGTTATTTCATTCAAAAAAGCCCAAAAAAGCTTCTCTTTTCTGGCTTTTGGCTTATAGTTATACAGGGGCTTTTGGCTTTTTTAAAGCCCGGCTTAAAAGCCAGTCGTTTGTTTTGGCTTAGGCTTTTTGGCTTTTAAGCCGGTGAAAAAGCCGAAACAAACAGGGCCTAAAACCGGGTGTTTTTCTTGGTCAGTCAGCGTAGGATCTTTTGAGGCGCATTCGATGGATGGATCATGTAGGAACACCAGTCGATGGGCATCTCTGTGGCAAGAACAATCATATGTTTTTCGATCATGCGCTCCAGAGAATGTCAACAAATCTCCTTTGTTTCGATCACTTTAATTCCGTAGGCTGTCAAGAAGAATCGTTTAACTTTCTGGTGATTCTAGCACAACTTTCGCAAATAACCTATCTATTTTTATCTTTACCTTCTTTACCAATTAGATACTCCTTCAGTTGCCCACTTGCCCCTATGTTAATTCAAGTGGTAAAAGGCTAGAAATTAGCTCCTTTAGAAGTCACTGCGTTAATTGGAAAAAAGAAAATTTGCTAGAAATTCCTAAGTTTATTGGAGAAAAAAATAGCTCATCCGTATGTCCTTTTGGCCTAAGGTCCTGACCTAAATGCTAGCTATATGTGTGCACATGTTAATGAATTGGATCCGAATTACCACTGGATTGCTTTTATCTATCCTTCCACCAGTAATTTGCAAAAAGGACTATGTAGTTTCGTAAATTCGTGAACAAACTCTTCACTGGTTTTTTATTTGCAAAAATACCCATGATTACGCAAATTCACATATAGCTCCTTACATAGCCCATTTTTGAAAAACCACTTTGAGAAAACCAAAATTACGTTAAAGTGCTCTTACCATTTTTGCAAAATAATCCGGAGCAAATTTCGTACGACAGACGTAGCACGCGACTCTACCTAATGTATACATACATATATATACACACATACACACACAAAAACAAATACCCTTTTACTCTTGGCTAGAACATCTCTTGCACGTGAAGGACAATACATCATCAAGTATCAACTTATTTGAAATCAATTAGTAAAATAATTGATGCTGTGCGTGTATCGGTAATGAATCTGAACTAAATTACACCAAGGCTGATATTTGAGCCATGTTAGTACTAAAGAAATCATCGTGCCTCCAATTGGATTGTTCCACTATGCAGTATGCACACGTCCGGGTCCCGTTTTTTTTTTTTTTAAAAAAAAAAATTGGCCAGGAGCTCTGGTATTTCGTTAAGAAGAGAGAACAACAGACGAGCTACAAACGCACGCACACACGCGCTCCCCACATACGCACGCACCCAACACCCGCGCTTGCCCTCGCCTCCGCGCGCACCCGCGCCGAGCTGCGCTCGAACGCGGGTGGGCTGAGTGAGCTTAGCCGAACTCAGCCAAACGAGCAGGAGCTCGTCCGCTTCCGGGTCCCGTTTGAAACCTGATAATTTTTCTAAAACTCTGCATGAATTAAACTGTTTTTTTTAAAAAAAATCATTAGTTCCAAATAGGCTAGGGGAATACCAATGCTAGCGAGAAGTTGTACATGCAAGAAACAAGTGTAGTAGTACACCCTACGTTTCGCAGTATATAAATGTTTAGTTTACCATAGAAATTGTCATTTTGCAATATTTATAACTTTTGCAGTTTTCTAGCCTCCATCTCAGCACCTATAGGCGCGTCTATGTGGAAATCACAAAATGACATGCTGCAGCGAAAGACATATAACTAAGTGTGACAAAAGAATGAAAGACGCACAAGAAAGATAGAATATAGCCACAAAACATAGTCCCACTTGTAAGATCAACATGTTTTGTTTTGGTTCCCACTTGTCGCCTGGAGACACGGTAGTGAAAATGCATCAGAACTAAAAGAGAAATTGAGCATGACGTGGCAATAGATCTGAACAGAGTGACTGCCATCCGAAATCAACCAAAAGTACCAGTTGACTTTTCATTGAGTCAATATGAAATGGATATGAAAATTTTACGATGAAATATGGGATTAATTACCCAACATTTGAAAGTTTTTTCTTTCCCAAAACAGTCAGATTTTTGAGCCGTTGGATAGAGATCCAACGCCCCAAATCATCACCCCAAATCCTATACTAACTCTTCCCATCACCAACCCCAACCCCAACACTAACCCTAACTCTCCCTCTTCAAGCAGCCGCCGCCACCCCCATCACTTCATCACCACCGCCTTCTTCGCCGAAGCAGCCACATGGGAGCGCTCGGGCGGGAGGCCGGGAGCTCGAGCGAGATCTCAGGCGGGGAGCAGCTCGGAGAGGAGCACGGTGAAGCAGCTGGGGAGGAGCACGGGAGTGAGGAGCTCGATTGAGAGGAGCTCGGGCGGGAGGCGGGAGCTCGAGCAAGGATGAGCTCGGGCGAGAGGAGCTCAGGTGGGGAGGAGCGCGGCCAAGTGGAGCTCGATCAGGAGGAGCTCGGGCGGGAGGCAGGAGCTCGGGAGGGGAGGAGTGTGGCCGGGAGGAGCGTGGCGCGGGGATGAGCTCGGGTGGCTGCTTTGGCGGCGGGAGGACCGGAGGAGCTCGGGCGGCGCAGTGATGAGCTCAGGTGGCTGCTTCCGGCAGCTGCTTCGGCGGCGGCTAAGTAATCAGGTAACCCTAGCCTTCCCTCTCTCTCTTCCTCTTTTCTCCTCACCCCGAGCGCCTAGGGGACCGCCTCCTTCGCCTAGTCTCTGCCCAGCTACGCCTCCGCTGAGCTCCGCCTAGGGCATGATTATGTGCCTAGGCGAGGCGGAGGCCCGCCGCCAAGCGCCTACGCGCCGTGGAATCGTGCTTTTTTGAACACTGGCTGTTAATGATGTAAAAGATGTTGAGCGATTAAAGTATGATATTTAATATGGTGAGCATGGATGCATGGTCTAATTCCATTAATCATCACTTGTATTTTTGTCACTTGGGTTTCTTGGCATAGGGTAAAGTGCGACAAATATTGTGAAATTGCCAACTAATATTTACTTCTTCCATTCACAAATACATGCACTACAATAATCTGCAAAGCTCCCAAATACATATGCCATTCAAGTTTTTAAATTTTATTTCAAATACATGTCAATCTATAATTTTGAGATAACTTTTCTTTTTCATACCCTCGTTTTTCTTCATGGTTATTTCCAAGGTCATTTACTACTATGAAATAAAATAACACACCTTCCAAAAAAAACAAGTGGTCGAATAAAGGAGGATAATATGATCTAGTACTAGGGATGAAAACGGATCGGATAGTTTCCGACCGATCCGGATAATTTTCGGATACGGATTCTGTCGGATCGGATATTTGTCGGATAGTATCGGATCGGATACGGATACGGATATTTTTTGTCGGATACGGATACGGATTCGGTAGCTCACTATCCGTCGGATACGGATACGGATTCGGATAATCCGGATAGTGATGGATCGTATATCCGGATAGTGGGCTGGGCCAAGCTACTCTTTTGGCCCAAAAAGGTTACTAAATTTTAACTTGTTTTCTAATTTAATTAATCCATAAATCAAGTTTCAATTATTAAAATTAGCAAACTAGCTCCAAAAATTATGAAATTTTTTGATAAAATTCCTAACATAGTCTATAATTTTTACAAAAATTATTTTTAAAATTTATTGTATTTTAAATTTTCTAAAAATTTAAAAAATGTTGTCTTTAATAGAAAAATATTTTAAATAAGTAGCTAAAATGCATAAAAACTCATAAAATACATAATTTATTATTTTAAACATAATTTAACAAATAATACAAATCTTGGGGTCATTAAATGTAAGTGTTATATATGTTTTCTAGAGATATGGTAATTAAGTATTATCAAACTTTTTGTGTATTCTATATTTGTTTCCATTTGTATCTCTGAGCAAGGATCACCTTTATTTTGTGTTTTGATCTACATGTATGATGGATTAATCATATGTACGTGATGAACTAAGTCTTACATAATTTTGTTTGCAACATAGTATCTAACTATTGTCTAAGTGAATGAAAATGCTTATATTTATTCAATTTTCAATAATGTTTTAATCAAATCAACTAGTTATGTGTTTTCATTGATTTTTTATGTGCAATCTAAGGGATTATCATGTTCCGATAAATATTCGTAACCGTATCCGATTCGATTCGTATTCGATCCGTATCTGTATTCGACATTATCCGTATTCGTATTCGTACCCGGACTATCCGTATTCGTATCCGAATCCGAGAAAAAATATGAAAACAAATATGGTAGAGCCATTATCCGTCCGTATCCGATCCGTTTTCATCCCTATGATCTACTGTATACAACTGTACATGTTTTTGGTTGTGCAAAATCCTTGGAATTGGACAGTTGGATGGACATGAGTGGACGTGCAAAATGATACAATAAAAAGATACTTTGTGCATCGGGACAGGGATCAGGTGTTGTCGCTATGGGGACTGTAACTTAAGTAGTCCACATAGCTCTAGACCATCCGATCGAACTCACCGATGGTCCGGATCGAAAAAAATTTATGAACAGTGGTTTGCTACAGTACTATGAGCAGTGTTTATGAACATTAAAAATGCACGGTATTTTCAGCGAATCCGAACCGTCGATTTTGGATCGAACGGTCTCGTGGGGACTGCTTAAGTTGCAGTCCCGTGATCCCATTTCGGTGCATCGCATATGGTGTTTCCAATATAGTTAAGAAGTATTTTGATGAGCCTTAATAAAGAGCATCCAAACACACAATTCTATTTTTCCCATGTATTTTCAATTCCTTAGCTTAATTTCAGTTTCCAAATATATTTGCCAAAATGCATAAGAATCATTTGGATTTTGCACAAATATATATATAAAAATTATAAAAAAAAAACTAGCCCGAACAGGCGCACGGTTTGAAATTCACAATAAAAGATAAAAGAAAATTAGCAATTTGACTTCCATATGACCTCCAACGTAAAAATGAAATTCAAAAAAAAAAATTACATGAAAATTACAGTTGACTTTGTATAATTATTATTATATAATTACAGCAAAGGCAAAAAGAAGCCACCAGATTCACTCTCAAGAGCTAGAAATTCTCAACTTAATTAGAGAAAAAGACAAAGATATAACTGGTAGGTCCATATTATAACTATTTAGATTAAAATAAAGAGTCTATGTCAGCTACACTAAAAATAAACTGAAATTTCAAATAAAAAATAAAATAAAATTAGAAAATTTTCATTCATATGAATTCAAAGTAAAACTAAAATTTGAAATAAAAATTAAATGTAATTAGTAGATAGATTTGTACATGAATTGTAACGTAGAACTAAAATTCAGAATACAAAGATATAATTAGAAATTTGACTTAGATTAAAAGAAAAACTCCATTCCAAGTATAATGAAAAACATCTAAAATTCAAAATAAAAAGTAAAATAAAATTAGTAATATGATTTCCATATGAACGTCAAAGTAAAATTCAAATGAAAATAAAACAAATGAAAATTTGTAGTTGAAAGTCGAAAAAAGAGAAATGAAAAATAGCAATTTGAATTTCATTCGAGCTTCAAGGTAAAACTAAAATTTGAAATACAAATTACATAAAAGTTAGTAGTTGGAATTTTATATGAATTCTTATTTAATACTAAATTTGGAATAAAAAATAAAATACATTTAGCTATTTGATTCAGATTAAAAGAAAGAGCCCATTTCAAGTACAATAAAAATATATTTGAAATTGGGGAATAAAAGATGAACAAAATCAGCAATTGGATTTTCATACGAACTTTAAAGTAAAACTGAAATTCGGAATAAAAATTAGTAGTTGGATTTGTATACAATTCCAACCTAAAACTATGTTAGAAAACTCTATGTCATGTATAGGCATAAGCTAATGCATGCTGGATTAAGAGGAACGTAAGTTAGGCATGCACCACAAGACGAGATCGGAGTGGTCAAGGTTGGACTTGAGGACAACCAAGGAACATCACTGATGACAAGGAAGAGATGGGCGGGCATGCAATGGAAGCACAATAAGACAATTATTGTAAGTGTGATGTTATGCTAATCAATTAATATAGTTGCAATGTGGTGGCTGGTGGGGCGAGTCGAGGAAGAGGACACGGATAGACCTGGGAGTTGGGCCGAGTTATTCACGGGCGGCCCAAGGCCCGACAACATGGCCCGGCCCAAGCACGGGCACAACCCATGTGGTTTCGGGCCGGCCCGGCATGGTAGATCTACCGGGCCGGGCCTAAAAATGGGGCCCGTCGGGCGGCACGGCACGGCACTGCCCGAGGACATAGGCAGGTTCGGGCCGGCCCGGCACGAGAGCCCGATCAGGCCATGGGCGGCACAGGGGCCAGAGCGGCCATGGGCGGCACGCGTGGCGACTGGCATGTGGCAGCTACTAGGGGCGCGGGGCCGGGGGGCGCGAGGCCCGAGCCGAGCGGACTAGCAGCGCGTGACCCGAGCGAGCGATTGCATGTATGCCGCTGCACTGAGCCGAGCGAGCGTCCAGCGGGCCCGAGCGGGCCCGAGCGGGCGATCAAGCTAGCGTGAGCCGCGTGGAGGCAGCTGGGCGAGCGGGCGCGGGGCTGTGTGCGCATCGTCGCATGCGCGTGGCGCGAAGGGTTGGCCGCATGCGCATGGGGCCGGGGGGCTCGCCAGGCGGGGCGTCGACGCGTGGCTGGTGCGGGGCTAAGCCGAGCACCCGAGAGAGCGGCACTGCAGTGTGCATGATGCACCAGTGACCAGTCACGTCGCCTCAATGAGAGTATGGGGCCAGTAAAATGGCCAAAAAAATGGCACCGGTTTTAAAATTTTCAAACATGGCAACGGGCAAAATTTTCTTTGCTATAAATTCATCTCTCCACTCTCATTGTTTTATCACAAAACTAAAACAATATTTCCTCTGCCACTCTGTTCTCTGTAGCACTCATTCTCAACATCACTCTCCACTCTCATTGTTTTATCACAAAACTAAGACAACATTTCCTCCGCCACTCTATTCTCTGTAGCATTCGTTCTCAACATGTCGGGTAGAAATAGGAAGCAACTAGCACGTAGGGCACCGCACACACATAGAGATTCTACTGATGATGATACTATCGACGCCCGGCAACTATCCCCAAATATGGGGGACTACGGCATGGACGACCGTCATATGGACGGCTCGCAAGGCTTCGAGGATGCCGGCACCCACTACTCGCCTCCGGTCGTCGAATCATAGGGTGGCTCATCAAGTACCCAAAAACCCACCATCGGCAAAGCAGAGTGCTGGAAGCACATGACAAAAAGGGTTGAAATCATCGATGGCCAACGGAAGGTATTCGCGAAATGCAATTATTGTGGACATGAATTACCTGCAGGTTCGTCGATAGGGACGGGGCATCTGAACCGACACTACAAAACAAGTCTGCAAAAGCTAGGGCAAACGCAAGGAGGAGGTGTGCAGACACGGCTCAATTTTGTAGCCAACGGCATTGTAAGTACTTGGATGTATAACCCCCAAACTGTACGCGATGAACTTGCTAGATTTATAGTTTCGGAAGATTTACCTATTATGATAGGCGAGAGCCATAATTTTGAAAAAATAATTCAACGCGGGTTCTGCCTACAATATCAACATGTCAGTAGAAGAACAACTAAATCTGATATTATAACAATTTATAATAAAGAGCTAGCTGCATTAAAGGAAAAATTCATACATGTTGCTTTTCTTTTGCTTTAACATCGGATATTTGGACTTCCTCGCACCAGAGAAGTTGTTACCTCAGTGTTGTTGCTCACTACTTAGATGAGCAATACAACTTAAATAAAAGAGTCATAGGGTTTAAGTCAATGGATGAAGCACACATAGGACAAGCTATTGCGAACTGTATATTAGAAGTAATTCAAGATTTTATCCATTACTCTTGATAATGCTTCCGCAAACACGACTGCAATGGAGTATCTCACCCCCCTCCCCATCTACAGTCTTACATATAAGGGTATGTTCTGCACCAAAGATGTGTGTGCCACATAATCAATCTCATTATCCAGGATGGTATGGAGGTAATAGGTGCATATCTAAACAACATTCGCTCCGCTATTTGATTCATCTCAGGTAGCCCCCAAATGTTTGCTAGGTTTAAAGAGTATTGTAGGGCAAACAATATGACGTCAAGAAAATTTGGTCTTGACATGAAGGTTCGATGGAATTCAACATATATCATGCTAAAAAAGTTAGAAAATTATGAACATATTTTAACTGTCTTTGTCAATGCTAATGCACAAGAAAGTGAGATTGTACTTACTGAATCAGATTGGACCGTTGTTACATATTTTCGAGAATTTTTATTTTGTTTCTACGAAGCAACTAAAGAACTCTCCGGGATTTACTACCCTACCTCATGCTTGGTAATTGATTATATTTGGTTAATTGCGGAGACATTTGCAAAATACAGGCATGATGCACTCTTAGGCCCTATTGTTGCACCGATGGAGGTAAAATTTCTAAAATATTTTAGTTCTATATCACATTTATATTGTTTTGCTACCATTTTTTATCCTCGAAAAAAGTTGGATGGAGTGCAAGTGGCACTAGAAGGAATAGGAGAGGCTCTTGATATGGATTTCTCTGCCGCTTTTGGCCATGTAAAAGATGAATTTTTTTGAGTATTCCAATTGTACTACACTAAGTACGGCACAAGCGAGATGGAGTCAAATGCAGGGCAAGAAGCGGTGCAACCATCGAGAGTGAGCGTGACAGCTCACTTATGGAAGAGGCTAAAGGGCAAGGAATCCAGTTCTTCATCAACTCAGTCGTCCACCGGCGCAAGGTGGAACAACAATGCAAAGCTCAATCATTACCTCGCCCACAACTTTGCAGCCACCGATCCTACCCTCAAAGGTGAGAAGGTACAATTGCTTGAATGGTGGAGGGACAACCATCGGGTATTTCCTGTGTTGTGCCATTTCGCACGGGATGTCTTGGTCGTTCCCGTATCGTCTGTTTCTTCCGAGACGACATTTAGCATGGTCGGGAGAATAATTGAAGAAAGAAGATCCTCGCTCACGCCCGAAATAGTGGAGACCATCACCTGCCTCAAGGATTGGCAACGCGCAGACGAACGACAACAACATCAATTGGAGGATCCCAAAATCGCCCAAGCATTAGCTGATCTAAATATAGAGTAGGCGATATGTATGCATGTTTAAAGTTATCAGATTTCTTTTCCTTACAGGGGAACCCCACACTGGGCGTAAGGTTTTTAACGAGGCAGTAACTTTGTATATGTAAATATCAATAAAATTTTTCATTCTCCCCAAATACTAATTGTCATTTTTACTGTCCATTGATCCATTCTACTGATCGTGCGGTCCGAGCTCCTGTAGCAGATTCTGGGCCAGGCCCGAGCTGGCCCGGCCTGACTTCAGCCCGCCGTGCTTTTGGACTGGGCCGGGCTGTGCAAAACGTATCTCAGGCCGGCCTGGCCCGGCCCGTCTACCTTTTCAGACCGGGCCGGCCCGGCTCGTGATGGCCCGGAGCCCGCCATGCCCGGGCCGTGCCGGCATGGCCCAGCCCAACTCCTAGGTCTAGACACGGAGTTTCCCTATAGCCAGTAAGAACCATTAATGTTTTGCTTCAAGTCTGGGTTAAAGGATACATGGCGAGGGAGAAGCAACAATAGATGAGGTAGCTAGAAAAGTAAAATAGATAATATTTAAACAATAGTAGCTTTATAAAATAATGTTTTTAACTAATGCTGTTTTTGAATAATACGTTTCTATTACCCTGAGAACGTATTACACTAGATGAAAACATTTATAACAAAAAATTTAATCAAGTTACCTCAAGATGTATTTTTGGCTAAACGCTTTTTTATAATCGTAAATGTCTATCTAATTGCATGTAAACATCTTAAAAGTAATTTAATTACCAGCAAAATTGACCTATAGTTAAGGAAAAACCAAACAATACACGATATATAACAAATCTAGCCACGTAAATGCACAGGCCACTCTGCTAGTTTGTCTAGAATGATACGAGATAACAATAACATTGCCAGTGCATGCACTATTTTTGTTCTGAGCCATTCTTACAGGCAGGGGCGGAGCTAGCCCAGGCTTAAGCCCCGGGCTGGGCCAGCTGATCTTAGATTAAATATCTGTTTTTAATAATTTTTCAATAATTTTTCGTAGAATTTTAGTGAGCTTTCGGTACCAGGCCCCAGACTACAGCCTACTCTGCCCGAGGCTGGATCCGCCCCTGCCTTCAGGTTTTAGTCCTCGTGAGGTCAAACGATCGATATACCTGCGAAGCAATATTGATCTAGCAATTGAGTTGCAAACCCACAAGATCCCATAACTGGCCAGGCAACAAGGTTGCACGATCAGCCACAAGAATGAAAAAAAAAAAAAAAAAAAAACAGCAAAGCAAAAAGGTAGTAGGGAAACAGGACGAGCATTTGGGAGAAAGAACACGAGCTCGTCAACCTGAAGAACTAATTCAGAATCAGGTAAAGGCGAAAGATGCAGTGATGCACCACTCCAGAGGATTCAGCATCCACTCGAGGTTACCTTACCTACCCATTACCCAACTCTATCTGAATGCAAAGCAGGGGCGCCTACTGGCTATTCCAGTCATCTCCTTGTAGGATTACAGTATGTATTTGCTTCGACTTGCATCAAGTGTAGCTCATCATCATGCACTATCTTTTACTTAGTTAATTGCTCGAAAAGAATCATCATGCACTATCTTTTACTTAGTTAATTGCTCGAAAAGAATCATCATGCACTATCTTTTACTTAATTGTTCGAAAAGAATCATTCTGCACAATCTCTTACTTACTCGGAAAGAATCGTTCTGTTATCGTATCTTAGTTTTGCTGGATGCTTTCTCTCATGGTGGAATTAAGCTGGATGTGCTAGCTATTTTATGTTACTGCTCTAGTTTAGTGATTCATTAGCTAAAGATAAGCCAAACTGTATTGTGGAAGCCGAATCTCCTTTTGAGCGGTGCTTCTATGCTTTTTCTCACCTCTCTTTTAATTTTAATTTTCTTACAGAGATAGGGCCACGGCATATGGAGTAACAACATGTACTCAAGGTTTAAAATCTCGACGAAATTTCGGACATTTCGGTCGATATTTCGGATTTCGAACTCCACCGAGATCTTAAATCTTGACCGGATAAAAAAATTTAAAAAAATTCAAAATATTATGAGTGGCGGTTTTTGGCTAGAATTATCTGTGGCGGTTCTAGCCAAAACCGCCACTGATAATATTATCAGTGGCGTTTTTTCTTAAAAATCGCCACAAATACTCTTTTTTGAAACCTCAATGACTAGGCCGAGATCTCGGTATTTTGGCCGAAATCTCGGAAATCTCGGTTGGAAAAAAAAACGGATTTGAAATTTGGTTTTTGGATTTTGTCTGAATTTTTTCCGAAATTCCGAAAGCTCACCGAAATTTTAGATTTCGGCCACCTCCAAGATATATACTGAAAACAAAATTTGAAACCTTGCGTGCACTAGGCCAGGGGAAATTAGGAGTCTAAGGCATGGTTGAAGGGGACAAGGATGTTTTGGGGGGGAATCGTATAGAAATGAAAGGGAAAATGCTAGCCAAAAGGCTAGCCTTTGAAATGCCTCGGGATCATGCTGTGTTGACGGTGGCATCGTCTTCTCCGGCAAGCTTCGCAGCGGTTTGGTTGGGGGTCAAGGGATTCACTAGGCTACGAGCATTGGATTGTGTGCTGCACGTTCGGGCAGGGGAGAGGGCTCAAGTTACATTTTCAGGGGTGGTGCCATGGTGGTTTCTGCTGGAGGCATTGAGGGAGGTGAAGGCGAGGCCATTCAGTATGGAAGAAGAAGACAGCGAGATGGAGGTGTGGGAGTGGAGAGAGGTAGCAGCGAAATGATACTAGAGTGTTGCATGCAAGTTTTAATATCTAGCTATAGTTGAATGATTTTATGGTCGATTTTATATCTATTAAATCCCATAGGCTTTAACCAGTGGCGTAGCTAGGATTTTTGGTTTGGTTGGGCCGATATTTAGAAAACTATAGTACTTACATGATAACATATAATGATATAAATATAGAATGTATGCAAAATCAAATAAGCAAAAATACGAAGATAATTATAAACTTTGAGAATAGTTTAGAGAATATTACCATACTATTGCTACTTCTTTTCGGGTTTACGCCTTCTAATAGCCATGAATGTGTTGATTACGTCACCTTCGTCCACTTTGGAGAACATATCTCGCTCAATGAAGGTGACTAGACAATCATCCAAAAGACTATCACCCATCCTATTTGGCTTGACATTCGGGAAAGAACAAATAATAAGTTAATATATATTTTCAAGTTTCAACCTAATTGGCTAATTACGGTACCTAAGTACCTAACCCTAACAAACGATTTTAGAAGTATGGGGCATCAGTCATGCATACCTGGACGCACGCGCCGTCACGGATCGACGTCCCGCCGGCCGGCCGTCCACAATCCACAGTCGCACGACGGCACGAGTAGACGAGGACGTCGTCACGTCGAGGTCGAGGACTCAGGGGCGAGGGTGTCGGGCTGCTCCAGGCGCGCCGTCACGGCGTCACGCACGCGTAGATGACTAGACGGTGTCACGGTAAGGCAATTAGCGTTGTGTAATTGTGTACGTATTGGCGTTATGGACTTATGGCGTATTGCTCCAGAGTCCAGCCTCCGCACAAACTTTTAGTCACGGTAAGGCAATTAGCTGTGTTTTAGTCTTTGGGCCGGCAAACTTTTAGTTGGGCCACGGCACAACATGGACAACCTGTAGCTCCGCCCCTGGCTTTAACTCTAAGAAAATGATGACGGAACGGAAAACTTTGACAGATAACCTATCAACATACATTTCACAGGCATCTGTCAAGGTTCGATTCCTAGTAACTTGCTTCCTCTTGGAACTCCTCCAAAGCGGGTGTGGGCTTCTCTTTAACTCATGGATTTATTGGGGTAAGGATGAATACATAAAGCACTCAATAAGTCGTGCACAGAATACAAGTCTATTATAACTACATGCAATACTTATTCCAAGTCTATTATAACTATTTTGTAGTAAAACAACATTTTCAATTGAATACAATAAATTAATTAAAACAACAGTAAAATGAATAATAACAATAATAAATTTCTCAGATATTTCTCAGGATAAACTGGCACACAGCCTAAACCAAATCATGTTACCTCCATTAGCACACAGTCTTCCTTTACAAGTTTTTATTTTATAAAATCAAACCATTGTGTGAAATTCCCAAGCATATCCATAACCGAGAATATAGCTATTTGAATAGGTTGTACACTCTGCAGAGGTTATACACTTTACCCACAAGATATGATCAATTTCATAATGTCAGTCATAACGCGTACCCATCAATGTGCGACTAAGAAAATCATAACAAAACCTTTCGAAAACTCTATCTAAACATGAACACTCCTGATAAACCTGATCTCACTATTTCTCACTCACACATAGTATGTAGAAGAATAAGAGGGACTCATTGTTGGACTAGGAACAATCATTGTTCAAGATGTGAAGCCACTATAACACACATCTTCTCCAACCGCGCACGCAGCTTGGTTATCTACCTGAGATATCATATATCAACACTCGGTAATTTATTGGGCTAGGTTTGTCCTGTAACATACATATGATTGTATGATTTAGCCCAGTTCAATGGCATACAAGGTTAAGTACTTAATTGACCGAGACAAGACTTCCAAATAAATCTCAGAAACTATATCAATCGATTCACACATATTTTCTAATTCAAATGTCACACAGACCCACCATATCGCACACAATCTCTTGCAACTTGCCTCAATCAAAATCATTTACTACCCTAATTGATTATCGTACAATACATGCCATCAACATCAACACCGCTGCACCCCTTTTCAAAAGATATTTCATAGACCATTGGTCAAGTTGAAATTTGCACTTTAAGAAGATATCAATTATTCATGGCATGGCTAAGCAAACTAAGCACGAGCTAATCAACCCACGTTGGCATTATATTAGCAATCAACTAATAATTATCCATCCTAGGGTGGCAAACAATCATGTCATAGTAATTGACAAGGTAGATATAATTCAAATAGGTTAAATAGCTAAATCCCAAATTAATGGAAAACAAGCATAACTTGAAACAATATGCAGTAGATTAAAACAAAATAACATTTGTAAAACTGGGTTCAACACAATTAAAGCACAATGTGCCTTAGAACAACTCTGATTTTAGTATTGAGTTAACTCTTCACCTTCGAACGCTCCTAGCACTTCAACGTCTAAGCGAAACGAATGGCTAAAACCAAAATAAATACAACAGAAATACAAAAAAAAATTCCAAAATAAATAAATAAAATACACCGAAGGTTAGAGCTTGAATTTAGAAACTTGAACAGGCTCAATCGGAGTTCATGCGAAGAAGAACAACCTCTCAAAAGACTCACCGAACAATTAAATCATAGAACAATAGACAGAAAAGAGAATGTTCATGGAATATTTCCTTCTGAGACTGATAAGCGGGTCCGGGCTGATTTTCTTTTTCTAATTTATTTTTATGGATTTTTTAAAAACATTTTGAGGCTAAGATGTTGGCCACTAGTCCATAGACCAAGTTCACGGCTACAAGCTTCAATCCATGATGGATCCGGCTCACGGTGCGACTCGCTGACACATGGGGCCACGCATCGATGACTTAGCTCATGGTGAATCAAGTCCACGCACAAATCTACTTGCCTATATAGCATTATGTTAGCATAACATGGCACACCATGTCAGCTCCACATCATTGCCACGTCAGCATGGTTGGGCATGGAGACCTAAGGTCGTCGATGGCAAGCAACGGCAAGCTCCGGTGACTTCAGATCATGCCATCAGGAAGCATGTGATGCGGCAAAGCTGGTGACTCTGGTGTCACGGGAAATTGGGACTGGCAGAGATGGCGGTGACCATGGAAAGCAGCGGCGATGTGGCTTCAATAGTGACGATGACCCACGGGCATGCTCCCCGATGAGATCATGCAAGCTCAAGTACAATGTGGCACGACAAAGATGATGGCACAGACCAAGGTCTCGGGGACTCATCAACGGCGACAAATCGACGCTTCTTCTCCAATGGCGGCGCTCTCAAAGAATCCTTGATCCCAGTGAAACAATAGCGACTCGAGGTGATTAGGTTTAGGGTTTGGGTTGAGGGATTTGCGGCGGTCCCGATGCTCACATTATATTGGCCTAGGAGTTCGTGCAGTGCAAGAAATGGCGACCTTGTCCGCGGCAGACACAACGAGTGTTCAAATTCCAAAATGTACACAAAGAAGAGGCATATGACAATTGGGTCCCACCTGTTAGTGGCCCATGCGGGTCCGCAGGGTGGTGGATCGGGCCGACTAGCAGGCGACGACTTGGACTAGCCGAGCTAGCTTTTGGGTCGGGCGATTTAGGTTTCGGCCCAAAAACTTTTCCATGATTTCTATTTAGTTTTAATTTTTAGAAAATACATAAAATTCAAGTAGGTTCAAAATAAATATCATATTGACTTGAAAAAATCCCAATATATATAATACTTTTAGAGCATATAGAACATAATTAAAATAATTTGAATAATTTTTCGCTTAAACATTATTCATACTAAATCCTTTTTTAATTAAGAAAATTCAAAATTAAGTTTTAATTAGAAATAAAATTATGAAATTTTTTTAAAAGGCTAAAATACAGTGAACCAATCCAATGATGCAAAAAATTAGGATGTTACATTCTTTGACATGTATTAGCATGTTTGTTGATTTCGAACTTGACTCATATTCTTATTATAAAAATATTAATTCCTTCTAAAGTACCATGGTTTAAAAATATTAATACCTTCTAAATATTAATACATAAAAATTAATAAAGAATTTTTCACTAATTTTGTGGATTCAGGAGAGTGTATTAAAAATACTACAATTGTTGACATATATTTTGCCTTTAGAATTACTAAAACTCTTGATCTGGATTCAAAACCAAAGCATATGGCAGATTGCCAGAAGTGCTCAGATTGGGTCAAATGAAAATAAGCAGTTGAGGCATAATTGCACTAGCTTAACAAAAGAAAAATATTCAATCCTATTGACCGAACACCTCATAAAGTGTTCTCTATATGATCAAAATGAGTTTTCATTCAGAAGAGAAATGAAAACAAATAGGTGGTGATATATAAAGTGAGGCTTGTAGCACAAGGGTTCACGCAGAGACTGGGTTTGTGTTTCTCTGTGATACTACAACTATTTTTTGGCAGTCTTTTAAGTAGACCTTAATAACTATCTCTACCAATCACTCAGTGATTATAATATTATATAAAGCTGTAACATCCCAGAATTTACTAAACAGTAAAAATAAAATATTAAAATATAAATTTGATTTATTATTGTTTCTCCAAAATTTAAATGCATTTGTGGGAAATCTTGCTAAAAGATAATTGGACATTAGAATTATGATGAGAAACTTACTTAACAAGACATACTGGAAATAGTACGTTAACAGATAAAGTGAATCAATTATCATTCATAATCAGAAAACATTCATTACATGAGAACAAGATACAACACTCAATTTTATTGATACATTGTAGTCTGCAATTACAATAAATAGGAGATACAAAAATATTTGTAACAACATACGAGTCACAAGAGTTACAACTCATACAAATGATACGATTACATATGAAAATCACAATTACATAAATGATTACATTCTAAGAAGTAAATTACAAAGCTATAAGCTATGGCCTATGTACTGTCTTAATCCACTTCTGTAAACCTGCATATTCAATTGCGTTTGTATCAGTAAAAGAATGAACTAAATGCGTTAAATTAGATACAATAAATAGAAAGGGAAGGAATTGCCGTCAGCTAATTAATTGGTTGAATCGCTCAGTGAGGTACCCTAGATTGTCCGGGGGCCAATCTGGCTCCTCTCGCGATTAATTTTGCATCATTCGGCAATTTACGAACCTGTTAAGCTGTAGACGCGAATATTCAGAAAATACCGCGAGGTAAAAATATTTTACCATAGTAAAACAGTAGAACCTCAGTGAGTAGAGATAAAGCCAAGCAACAGTGCCCATGGGACAACTCAGCCCATTCCAGAACCCACCGAAACCTCCAGGACCTTGAGGATGAGATAGGGTGAAGCCCAACCGAGTGCCCCAGAAACCAGCCGCGACAAGGCCAACCGAAAACTCCAGAAAATCAGAGAGCAAGGCAAGTTACCAAGACATTTCCCCCTCAGCCGATCTCTCCAGGATAAACCTCAACCGAACTCAGGGCAAAGAGCCAACCGACTAAGTAGGAGTCAGGCCACATAAGAAAGGTCTTAAAACTAGGACCAGGGCACTTACCAAATTATTCAATGAACAAACAGCCTAGCCGCAAAGGTAAGACTCCTTTCAAACACTATTGAACCCCCATCCAAGCAGCCGGCCATATAAGCCACACAAACCGAAATCTCCAGAAAAGCTAGCCGGCCAAGCACATAGTCAAGACCAATCTCAATGCACTGACAAGGGCAATTTAATGAGTAATCATTCCAGCCGTAAGCCTCAAGCCCTCTTTCAAACCCTGCACACACCGCCATTGCCATGGCTATATAAACTAGCCAAATTCCATCCAAGAGATCACAAGGCAAGCCATTGCCCAAAGCCTACCCACATAAGTCAGAAGAAGCCACGAAAGACAAGATTCAGATCTGGCGCAAGAAGCAACTAGGAACCAGAAGGAAGGAATGAGATCCAACCCTAAGCAGCAAGATCATCTTCCTTCCCTTCCAGATTTCATCTCAGAGCACATCCAAGTAAGTCCTAGCCAACCCTCCCTTGTAGAGTGGTGTAATAGAGACAGCAAGAACAAAAAGGACTAGAAATCAAAATGGAATAGATAGTAGAAGTAAGGATGACCTAGAAGCAAAGATAGACAGTAAAGGGCTAGAAGAAGTCTTGGTCTCAGTATTTAGGAGTAAAGCATGCAAGGGTTGCATCATGTCCATCTTTAGCCAAATATACTCCCCCGGCGTACTGACTTTTAGAATGGACATAGATACCATCCAACTTGCAATTAATCGAAAAGAATCTTACATCACAGACCAAGAAAAGGCAATCAAACCCCATAGCATAGCATCATTTCATCATTTGCCATGTAAAGAACTCAGCAAAAGCAACTAGTAATATACTAGATCTTAAGTATTCCAAATATTGGTGTTGCTTAGTATCAAATTATTATCATTTACCATGCAACAAAGTATTCTAAGCCACTGCCATCATGCCTAATTAAGTATTCAGAAAAGCAATCAGTGGCATAGTATCATACTATCATTTATCATGCCAGTAGAATATTAAAGCAACCATTGTCCTCATGCTGTGTCTAAGTATTCAAATACCCTCAATCTATTTAGCACCAATCTAATCATCGTTTGCTAAATCCATTCATATGGAAAATCAGTGAAAGGGACCTCCAATTAATTCTTTAAGCATCACAAACTAGAGAGTGGTCTCAATACAATCGGATTCCCAACTAAATCATTGAAGTACATCATCAATCAGAGACGAGATAATAAGCATTCCCATTTTCTTCTGAAGATCAGTTAAACCGATCTGCATCAGATCATCATAAGCACATCACAGATCGGATAGAGGCAGAAGAATTTCGGGACTAGCCTCCAACATCATGAAACTCTAATATCAAGCATCATGAAATCGTTCCCCAACCGCAATCAAGATTCAGCAATTAGAGGATACCAAACCCTAGATCAAACCGAGCCAACACCAGTCGGCGCAAAGACAAATAGAAAAGGGGATTGACATCCAGAGAAGAGAGGAAGAAGGAGGTAAAGATTTAGGGTTACCAACCCTAATCAAGAAAATGGAGAAGGGGGTGGAGAACCAAACCGCAAAGACGGGGAAGAGCCAGCGGAGGCTGCGAGCAAGGTACAAGTTCAAATGATAAGATTTGGTTCTCCTTCACTCGTGCATCTCATGCTGAAAGTGTTGCCTTTGGAGATGCTTCTTCCACTTCTGTTTTCGCAAAAGGCACTAGTTCAAATGATGCAGGTACAAGTGCATATGTTCGTGAGAGTGTCTTTGTTCATAAAGATGATGATAATGCTGTTGAGGAGATAATTAGAGGTTTACATGAGAGACTCTTCCCACGTGCTTGTGTGTGTGCTTGTTTTCAAGCTTCCACGTCGTCACATCGACAAGCTATCAAAAGGATTTTCGAGTATCTTCATAGAACTCAAGATTTTGGCATTTGGCTTTACGCTTCCTCATGGATTAGTTTAAGAGCTTTTCGATGTTGACTTTGGAGGATGTTGATTTGATTTGGTTCGTGCCACCTCTTGAGTAATCCCTTTTCTTGAGCATATTGATATTGGATTTCACTTTCTTAAAGATCATGTTGAAAAAGAAAATATTGTGCTTCATCATGTGGATCGAACATCAATTGGCGTACATTTTTCACAAAACCTTTGTCTTCTTCTCGTTTTGCTTTTATTCGGGGAGAACTTGGGATTGTTCATCCAATGGGTTTGTTTTGAGGGGGAGATTCTTTGACAAGTTTTTTCACTTAATGAGCTCACTTTATCATATTTCTTTATATATTATGTAATTGTGCTAATATATGATAATCTAAATTGTTCCACTTGAACTAAAAATGATATTGCGAATTCCTTGGTTTGATTGCCTATAGCTAAATACTCTGTGATATCTTACTCTTCTAGGCTTGATATTGAATCTTCTTGACAAATTTGGGCTATGAAGCAAGTGTGTTTAGCTTTACTCTTTCATAAGACCTTTTAATCACTTTTGCATGTTTATAATCAAAGAAAAATGAAAAGAAAAGGGAATCAATAAAAGGGTTGTTAAAAGCAAAAGCCTCAAGTTATGAGCTTGAGGATGCTTTCCTAAAAGATAAGATGTATGCTTCAAGCATGCCATTCCCTCAAAAGACAAGATGTATGCTTCAAGCATGCCACTCCAAGGAAATAAAAGAAGTATGCTTCAAGCATGCCACATGCGGTTCTTGTTTAAAGATTAAATTGGTCCACTAGATTGGAGTTGAAACTACTTGCTCGCTCTGATTTGTTATTTGCTTCAACTTTGAGCCTTTGTTTTTCTACTAAAGGTTTTGCTTAGTACTTGGCTATAGTTGGATCGAATTGAGGTTGAGATGCATGTCATTCCCCTAACTTGTTAAAATTACATCAAGATCATGTCTTTTGCATATTATGTGATATATAAGGTTATATGATCGAATGAGCTCATCTTTTCCTATCTTGGCACTCCCTTGTTTCTCTTGGTGAAATCATTGTTTCAGAAAAATTTTGAACTGTTCTCTCTTTTACTCTTGATGAATCCATTGTCAAAGGGGAGAAATTTGGAAATCTTTCTTTGAAAAGTTTAAAGCGAAAAGGAGAGTTGTATTTGGAAATTTGAGAATTTTTAGGGAGAAGTTTGGAGAATTTTTGAAATTTTGGGCGCATTGCACATTCACACACATTTTCATTCTCGGGGAGATTTTGTTTTGCATTTTGGTCAAAGAGGATTTCTGTGTTTTCTTACTTTGGTCTTTGATCCTTTGGATTTCAAAATCTTTGTAAAGTGAATGCCAAATGGTTCAATTCTAAGTAGTGTTGCCAATGTTTTCATCAAGGGAGATTGTGAAATCATGTGCTGAAAAATTGGCTTTGAACTGAAAAATTAACTTAGATTTGAATTTGCAAAAATGTGTTTGTTCATGTGTTTTGACAATTTGACAAGAAGCGATGAGATTACGCATTAGCGCGACAAAGTTCTCAAGAAACAAGAAGTTTCCTATCTGCGACTGGACAAGGTGTTTTGGGTCTGTTGTGAACATGTTTTTGAGCCCATGACGAAGTCATTTTCACATGTACAACTACAGCTTTTTCTTGGTCCGTTGTGAACAAGCTTTTCGGTTTGGATAATTTCTTGGAACCAAGATTTTCACATGTACAACGGACTAATTCTTTTGTCCGTCGTGAATGGACTTTTTCTAGGGTTTTACTTTTGTGAAACCGAAGGCACGCTTATGCGGACAAGCTTCTAGGGTCCGTTGTGAACTTGTTTTGAGCTCATGACCAAGCCATTTTTGATGTACAACGGACCAACTTTGTTTGTCCGTTGTGTTTTTCGGCGTTTGGTTGGCTTCTGGAATGAAACTTTTCATATACAACGGACCAACTTTGTTTGTCCGTCAGGACGTTTTTAGCTCAATTAGGGTTTTGAAGCGATTTACTGGATTTGAATTTTGAATGTGAATTTGAAATTTGTAATGATTTCATGATGCTTCTTTTGAAGTGGACTTTATGCAATACTCATGTGAGTAGTTGCATGGATTGACATTGAGTCAAGTCGTGGACTTGTGCTCGGATTTGTTTGTGGTTTGTTCATGTGTATTGCTCGAAGACGTAGTCGATGACGGGACCGGAACTAGGTTCATGGAGGAACTGAGGTTCGGGACTAGGTTCAGGGAGGAACGAGGTCTTGGTGGTCAGGATGTCATGCGGGGCGTTCGGGCTAAGAGAATGGTGCACATGAAGAATGGTTAGTCACGTGGAGAATGGCGAGGAGGTCATTCGCGTGCAAAGTGTTAGTCACGTGAGTATGGCAGGTGGCCATACGCTGCAAAGTGTTAGTCACGTGAGTATGGTAGGGTTGCCATACGCAGCGTGCAAGAGTTGTACTCGGCCTTGGTTGGGCCAAGTAGAGTTGAGTTGACACGATTCCTTCTAGGGAATAGGAATCGTATTCAACTCCTTAATGAGTTGGTGCTTTAAATAGGTGGGGGTCTCTGTTGAAAGGCACCAAGTAGAGCTGAGCGATCAAGCTTTGAGCTTGGTTTTAGGGTTTGTACTCTTTTGATGAGAGTATTTTAGACAAGAAATAAAGATCAATTCTTCCAAGATTTTTAGTGCTACACGAAACCACGTCGCTCATTTATCTCTGCTTTGGTTCTTGTTTGCATGCTTGTTCTAGTTCTAGATTGGTTTTTGTTCTTCCAAGTTTTATCTTGATTTGATCCATCAAAACCTCTCTAGGGGTTTTGATCTAGTGTTTCTCAAAGTCTAGTTGATCAATCTTTTGTCGTTCTTGTTTAATCTTGAAGTTTTGATTAGATTGATTCTCGTCAAGTTCTGGATCAGCAAGATTGCGAAGCTCATAACTTTTGATCCGTAAGTCCGATCGAGCTGATTCTTTTTGGGTTCGATTCGTATTGGAATCTAGTTTCTTGTGTCCAAATTTCAGATCGTTTAGACGGTTGGATCTCCGGGAATTCTTATTTTACCAAACCTCTGTCATTCTGTTTTTGTCGAAAACGAGGCAATTATTTGGTTCTGTTTTGGGGTGAACTTTTAATAGGTCAAGAATTTGGTTTTAGCTTCCGCACAATCATTCACCCCCCCTCTGATTGCTATATTCGTATACTTCGATCCTACAAAACCTAGTCAATCAGTAAACTATAATCCATTAATTTATTCAATTAAAGTCTGGTAAAGAAACAATTGATTAAAATTTCTTTTATTAGACCCATTCTTCTAAAACCCTTTTTGAAGATAGGTTGCCAACTTCCACATTATTTGATCTTAAATGTATATGTTTATACAATATTTAATTTAATTTAAACCAAACCATTTCACTTAGTATTAACCAAACACAATTAGACAAGTCCTAGGGCATTTCTTAATGTAAGACTCACCTAATCCGTAGAAACCTTTTCATTAAAATATGCTTTGCATCTTAGTCCTATTAAAGACATGACCCTGCGAGAAATGAATCCTGAGGTTTGTAATGCCGATGCATATGCATAAGTTGAATCATGTAAATCGTAGTTACTCTCACACCTGTTGTTTTATGAACTAATTAATATTAGTACAAGCAGCTTCACACCCTGGAAATGAATTATAGTATATTAGATCTTACAATCTTAGCTTCCTGAATTCGTAAAATAAAATAAAATGAATCATAAGGAATAAGGTGTCGTATGCGATGCAACCCTTAAACCGTTGATCAATGAAAAGGATTATAACATAGAAGTGACACGCTTATTGTTCACAAACCCTAATCCACACTCATGCTTGTTTTATATAATGATTGCTTATTTGATTTTCCATCTGATTTCCTTTTGCCCTTATTGAAAATGTTATTTGCTATTTGCTATCTTTTCCGCCTTACGACGTGTAGAGTACGACGTCTCGGACTTCGTCGTCGACAATCTCAAGATGACGTCTTCGACTCGTCGCTAAAGACAACAAGTAGCAAGGCAAGCACCCCTTGATCATATTGATCCTAATTTTTCATAATTAACTAAAATGTTGATTAAAACTTGCTTGCATATGCTATGTTCCATAAAACTATTTTTGGATACTAGTAGATATACCTTATCATTGATAAATTTCCTCAATTGGCGTTGATATGTGAACCTTGATAACCCTAGCTCATGGATAGACACTTAATGTCAAAATGGGTATATTCGATTATTACTTGCATATGCTTAGCCATGCTTTAGACTGGGAACACGAACAGATGGTTATACTGCTCGTGAAGAACTTAAATTGTAGACATGATGAACTCTGTTCATGGACATGTTGGAATATTGTGATTATTGAAACTTTCATTTTCTGGAAATAAAACTATAATTTCGATGTGGGTGATTATTGGCAATAGCAGGCTGTACATGTTTTAACGTGTACTTAGATAGGGTGGAGTTATCGCCCATGTCACTTTAAGGACTGAACGAAGTGTCCCGTGATCCAAGATTACCCGTACAACCACAATGCCGGTATGGTGACGGCTATAACCAATTAAGTTATTAAAAACTGATCTTGCATTATGGAAGGTAGTAGTAGTACGGGCATTCCGGATATAGGTTTGCTCGAGGAAGGTGCCATCACCGAGGTGTTGACACTTGCCGATGCAACAGTATACGTCTTACTAATGGGGAGAAATGATCCGTATACACGATGTGCTTCTACCGCCATTTTCCAATGGGGAGGAATGATCCGTGCATACGATGTTCTTCGGCCGCCATTAGTAAGAGTCAGTCATACTGGACTGGTGCAATGTCAGGTTTTAGTAATGTAAAGGTTATATATGGTTATTCCCTGGCGACACACCAAAGGAAGTGTAGCGACCCGCCCAATTAGCCCGGGGTAATTAGCAATAGCTGGCATTACCCTAGGTTAATTAAGCGAATCTCGGCATAGTGGCTAACAAAATATCGGGCACCCTGGTACTTTATTAGCTACTATACCGTGTTCAGAGTGTTGCAACAGAACAATAATTAGAGACTGAATGCTAATATATTACAAACCAAGCCACGCAGGGCTACAAGTTCGATACATAATTAGACAGGATCCAAGTACAACATAAGCATAAGACATAACTACTAGTTACACAAAAGACCGACGTAGTGCAACACAGATACTCAGCACTCTATTCTCCCTGGTAGTCCTCCGCGTAGGTTTGGTTCTGCGGGTGACCCTCACTCCAAGTCTCATGGTCGGACCAATTGGGATCCACGTCCCAACCAGAAGCTTGACCCTCAGAACAAATATCTAGCAGGGGGAGAGTTAGCAAGAGTGAGTACAGAGTACTCAGCAAGTAATAGTATAGAATGCAATACATGAGTTTTTCCTCTTTTTTCCAAATCCAGCTTACCTCCTTCCCAAAATCTGATTTTTATTGGAAATAGGTTTTGATTTTCTTTAAGAGTTGCACATTTTAATTCAAGAGACTACTAACACCCGTATATGAGGCAGACTTAGCTTCCGTAGCCTCCAATCCAGGAGACAGGCATGAATTCATGATTTGACCCTGCGCAGGTTTGTACCACTTTACCCATAGTGACCCCTAGCATGAGAGGCCCCAGAATGTTTATCACTAGTCCAGTATTAGATCTCCAACCCTGTTACCCGAGTCGCGGATTCCTTCACTAGGCAATCCCACCGACTCGCGGCTAACAGTTGTATCAGACTATCCAGGCTGCCGTAGCAGCACAACTGATACTCAACCCAAGGCTTTATTCATATATAGCCTGAAAGAACCATCTGTGTCCCTCACTGGGCCTTCCGGCATACCCAGCTTCACACGCGTATTTATCTACTCTTACCCAATGTGGAGATCATAATACCTTCCTAGGACAACCTTTTCTGGTCGATCCACACACTATGGTTGATACTGAAAATACGGCTCATTGCCCGAGTGTAGTTGTTTATCCTTACATCATAGCCTATGTAGAGGGTCCCACCGGCCACACTCCAAGTACCTTGGCCCCCCTCTACCCACCATATTAACACCACACCAATATAATAAATAGCACAAGCCAGCTGCTCCATCAGCTGGACTTGCCAACACACTCCACACCTCATCATCATCCATACTTTCATTTCCACCACACCACATTTCCATCCATATTCAATCGGGTATTTTCAATTTACATATAAAGTTTGCAATGCATGAATGATACTCATAATAATACTGAAATCAAGTTGAAAACATTTAATGAAATTTGCTCAAAGGAAATCTTGCCTGAAGTAGGATTTGCAAGTACGGCCTCGCTCGAATACAGAAGTGGTTGGTACGACTGGTTCGGTTCTGGACCTGACAAATACAACGTATCAACTCTACGGGAATTAACCCACAGCAACCTTACGGTATCTGAATCGGCGGACAACGCTTACTCACTAAACCCACTGACTTAACCCGATCCATAATATTCTAGCAGCAATGAACATAGCAATTCAATTAATACAACAATTAACAATTTACACATTTATTAACTACTAACTCGCAGCTTTTAGAAATTCAAATGCAGTTTTCCTACGATATGAATACGGCAAGTTAACCTACGCAGATGCACGGAATATACAACTTCCTATTTTTCCTATTTTTCTCCTCTTCTTTCTTTTCCTCTCTTATTTTTCTTTTCTCTTCTTTCCTTTTCTTTTTCTTTTCTTTCCTTTCTCTTCTTCTCTTTTTTTTTCTCTCTTTTCCTCACTCCCTTCCCTTCTTCTTTTCTGGTGGCCGAAGCCTACCCAGCCCCTTCGGTTTCTTCTCCCGTGCGCTTCTTCACTCGGCTCCCTGCTCCACGCCGGCGTCTCACCGCCGCCGCTCTCCCACCCGGTTCCTCTCTCTCTCTCTCTCTCTCTCTCTCTCTCTCTCTCTCTCTTCTGGTCCTCCCCTGGGCCGACCGCCTCCCTGCGCCAGAGCCGCCGCGACTCCTCTCCTCTACGGCTAAGTCCTCTCTACTTCTCCATCCCTCTTCCTCCTCTCTACTGCCGATCCCCCCCTCTCTGCTCTACTTCTTCTCTGCCTCCTCTCCTCTCTACTGCTACTCTCCCTCTACTCCCTTGCTTGCCCTAATGGCTAAGGAAGAACAGATTCTACTGATCTATTTCGCTTTGCCAAATTTTGATTGTTTGCCTTTACTTTCGATTGCAAATCTTGAGTTAATGAAAAGAACAGAGGCTACTTGATCTACCGGGTTTTCGCATTCTACTCTGGGTTTCGGTTTTGCTTGCAAGTTCTTTGGGGTCAATGAGGCAAGAACTCTAGTGGGACGGCAGGTTTTCACTCATGCAACCCTAGGATTCACTGAGACCACCATCCTCTAATTGATCTACCAAGGTTGTGCTAACAAGTAGTACTACTGCTGCTACTACCAATAAGGTGAGGCAACAGCGCACCTGGGAGATCGATCTAGAGGGTGGCTGACGGTTTGGAGGGCGGTGAAGTGGCTGGATCGGTTCTTGTGTCTCCTGCTGGTTCGGTGCTTCTTGATCTTGGGGTCTCCTTGTTCGGCTCTTCTTGTGGATTCCTCCTTGCTCCTTGCTCTTTGTTCGGTTCAGTGGACCTTGGGGATCCTCCGGCTTCTGCGCTTGGGGATCCTCCTGGTTCTTGGCGTGTGGATTTCCTCCTCCTCCGGCTCTGGACCTTCTCCCTTGCTTCTTGCTTCTTGGTCTTGCTCTCTTGCGCTCTCTCTGGACTGGATGTGTTTGCTTGCTCTGGTTCTTGGTTTCGGCTGGGAGCTGAGGAAAGAAGAATGTTTGCTATAAAGGGGAAGGAAAGGGACGGGTGGCAGCCGTGCCCCCTCCCTTGCTGCCACGAGTGCTGCTGGCTGAGGCAATAGAGCTGCATGGCTGCAAGCTGGCTGGGGAAAAGAATACTTAACTGTTGGGGTGTTCTCTTGGGCAGTGCATGGCTTTGAAAGGTGTTGGTGCTGTGCTGCTCGGTTGCTTTTGGGTTGGCTGTGAGCTGGCAGTGACTGGTTGGCTTGGGTAAAAGTTACTATTCTACTGGTTCACTGGGTTGTGTACTGGTTAAAGAGCTGCAACGGATACCCGCAATCCGAACAGGTAAGTACAGATTGCCGAGTGATGAACCGGTCTAGCGAGAGGTGCCGACCCGGCCCTACGGGTCTGGTATCTCGGTGATCAATACCTCACCGGCGGGTCTGACGGCAATCCTCTTTTCTATTTCTATTCGTTCTATTCGCATTTTTAAATTTTACACTAACAAAGAACACTAATTAATAACCTCATTAACCACTAATACTATTATTTAACTAGTTAATATAGTGGGTCCTTACAGGAAGTGTGTTAATAACGTTTGCAAAAAAGGAAGTCATTATTTGTGGGTAAAGCCGTACAACTCTGCAGAGATTAAACTAATCGATTAGCCGTATCCACGGTCATGGATGACTTGGTGAACCCACACTAAGTTAGTTGTTTTATAAAATGTTTTGGTGAGCTTACCCTTACAGATGATTCAATACTTGACATTACGTTGGCAAGGTTGAATTCAATTTGTTGTGCCTAATGTGGACAAAAGTTTAATCTTTAGATAATGTTTCATATGATGGGATTGGACGTTTCCTTTCACTCACGAAGGGATGTGAGTCTCTTATTTCGTTTATGTTATTCTTACATATTATTTTTGTATTTACATACTTGTTATTTCATTTCCTTTACAATTCTCGCTTTCACTCTATTATTCAGTATTTACAATTCAAATTTCGCTTTATGCAAAACAACCGTAGAAACCCACTTTCTATTCAGCCTGCATATATTTCAGGTTTTGCAAACACTACAAGTTTTGCTGAGTACGCAATGTACTCACCCTTGCTATTATTGTTGTTTTTAGGCAGGAAACCTCGACAGGTACTCCGACGCAGGAAAACGGGATTATTAACGACGTTTCTTTCTAAGGCTTTACCTTGTCAGTTGCCTGTGGATTATGTGGCAAACTACAAGTCATCTGATTCTTTCGCTATGTTTAGTCGACCTTGTCGGTCATATTGTAACAATACTTCTGCTGTAATAAAATATGAAACTTTTGTGTGGTTGTGATTCCAGATTGTATTTGTGCGTGCTAGCTACTGATCATGGGACTAGCACAGTATGCACATTAGAACCTTGCTTTTATGTTTGCACTGTAGCATAAAAGTGAGGGTCTTACAAAAGCCTCCCGTGAATGTGTTTGGCTAAGACGTGTGGTTAGCCATATCCAGAAGTCGTGTGGCGTTGACACCATCGATACCCTACAATTATCTATGAAGATAATGTGGCTGTGTGTGCACAAATGCAAATAAGTTTTGTTAAAAACAATATCACGAAACATATTGCCCCTAAACTTTTCTATCCTCATAAACTCTAAAAGAATGGTGAGGCAATGATCTTGCAAACTAAATCATGTGAAAATCTAGTTTTCAAAAATGTTCATGGCATTGGAATGAGACAACTTAGCGATATGTAGAGTTCAGAGGGGGTAAGACACTTAACTATAACCCTTTGTATGATCCAGAAGATACTAATATAATTCGGAAGATTATAAGTTGCGGTCCTTTTCCCTTTGTGAGTTTTCCTAAAGTTCTCACATGAAGGTTTTTAATGAGGCAACAAATGTAACACAATATGTGGGTACAATGTACTCTTTACTCCATCTTCTTTTTCCCATTAGGTTTTTTAGAGGAATTTTTGATGAGGCATATACATTACAAGGTATTCACCCAAGAGGGAGTATTGAGATATAATTGAACTCTTGATCTTGGTTGTTGAGATATATCTAGACTCTTGGTCTAGTTTTTGAGATATATCTGGACACTTGGTTTTAGTGGACAAATTTCAAAACTACTCCTGAAGGGTTATGGGTATAAACATAGCACCCCTTTGTACAATAGAAACAAGCTATCAATCAATAATGAGATTGTCCTGTGTTCATCTATTGTGATTGTTCTTCGTCTATCTTTGATTGACATTGTGATTGATCTACGTCAATCATCATTGTTTTACAACACAAATACTCCCTTCGGTCACAAATAATTGTCGTTTTGAACATAGGTGCAATCAAACTTTTAAAACTTTTACTCTCAATATCTTTTAAATATTTAAATTAGATACATAGAAATTATACGTGTAGATTTGTCTCAAAAAGTACTTTCATAATATTATGATTTCATTGGATTTTATAAATATATTATAATAGAAATTAGCAGTCAAAGTTATATTTTAAATAACGTGTTGATGTCTAAAACGGCAACTATTTATGACCGGAGAAAGTAACTCACTTCCCACTATCCCCTGTTTTTGGAGCTATGTGGCGCCGACTAGGATCCGATGCCAGTTGGCATTATGCTAACGTGGCACTAACAGGTGTTGAATCCGAAAACAAAAACCTCTAAATCATTCTCACCTCCCCGAACACTATTCATACCTAGCCCTTTATACAATTTTTTTTTACAAATCTAGCCCTCTTACGTATGCTTTTGCAAAAATAGCTTCCTTCCCCACCGCGAAAGGCGCGACAGCAACACGTGTCTCCTGCTGTGCTCGGGGAGCATGGAACCGAGTGGGTTTCGTTGAAGCTTGCGCGAGCGCGAAAGGAAACGCTTCCTCACCAAGGGAGCGCGACAGCATGCCTTCCGCGCCTGGGTGGTGTGGCAGCATGTCGCCTGCTCCCGCGCTCCGCCTGCTTGCTGCCCTTGCGCACCCCGCATGCCCATGCGCGCCCCGCATGCCCATGCGCGCTCACGCCTCAAGCAAGACAAAGTAGCTCTCGCTGGCTACTGGTTCTACACTCCCCAGGTATGGCCGGGGATATGTATCATCTGTCGTATTTTTTATAATGGTAACGTTATTTGTATCCCTCGTTGCGTCTTTCGTGGTAGGGATGCTATTTTTTTATAAAAAAATATCCGTGCTGAAACTAGATTTGAAAAAAAAATTGATGTACTCGACTAGATATGGACAGTTACCAGTTACGTACCACTAGGGGTGAAAACGGAACGGAAAGTTTCCGACCGTTCCGAAGGAAAACGGAAACGGAAGGTCATTTTCGGAAACGGAATCGAAAAGTGTCGGTACGGAAACGAAAACGGAATTTTTTTTTCGAAAACGGAAACGGAAACGGGAGAGCTGGTTTCGACGGAAACGGAACGAAATTTCCGTTTACAGTAAACCAGAATTTTTCGAATGTGGCCCAGCCCAATACAACAGTCAACAATTAACCCTCGGTCCCTACCGAGTACGAAGGCTGTTGCCTGTTGGCTGTTGGAGTGTTGCCGTGTTGGGCACTTGGGCGGCTGGGCACTGGCAGGCGGCGTCCAGATCTCCGACCCCGGCCGGCGGCGCCCAGATCTCCACGGCTCTCGGACGTCCTCACCACTTCACCAGCCCGCTACCCCTGACGTCCTCGCCCCCGGCCGTGGCACCCCCGACCTCCTAGCCTAGCTGGTCGCGGCACCCCCGGCCGCGCCGCCCCCGACCGCGTGTCGCCTTGCCGACCTCGCCGCGCGACTGGCCAACAAGCCCAACGCTGTCGCCCCGACCGCGTCGCCCCTGCAAATCGTCGTCATTCGTCGCCCCCGACCGCGTGGCGGCACCACGGACCTCGCCGCCCCGACCTCGTCGCCAGGTGACTGACTGCTACTTTGGGTGTGATTCTCTGCTTGTTTGGGTGTGATTGAAGGGGAAAGAAATGTCTCCTGGATGCAATTGTTGGCATGTAGCATGGAGTCCTGTGGAGGCAATGGCACATGAATCATGAATGATCAATTCAGATCTTGACAAGAATGAAGATTATATATGGTCGTTTTGGTTTTTTATCTGTATGCATGCGTTTTGGTTGACATCGAAAATAGCTGTATTCATTGTAATTGGGAGGTTTTAGATTTCAGATAAGGCATGGATTCAGCAATCGAAAATAGCTGTATTCACTGTAAATCTGTAATCCTATGCAACCTGCAAGGAGTGCTATCTTTGAAGTAATAGCTTTGAAGTAACTAATGTGTAGTATTTCCACATGAATGATCAATTCAGATCTTGACAAGAATGAAGATTATATTCTGATCCTAGGTAATAGCTTTGAAGTAACTAATGTCTATTGAGTATTGACCAAATGTTGGCAGCTATATTGACTATTGACCAAATGTTGGCTGCTACTCTGCTAGCTTGCACTGTGTATGTCCTGTAAGGTTGTAAATATGCTTTCATGACCAAATTTGATGTTGTATACTTGTATGTTGTTCTGTAAATATGCTTGCACTGTTGTAGTTGTGGGCTTTTTTCTATAGTTGGTCATGAAAGATTGAAAGGGATGCTAAAGTCTTTTTCTGTAGTTGGTCATGAAACTTTGAAAGGGATACTTGGTCATGAAAGATTGAAAATGATGTTTTAGTTTGTCAACTTATAAAGTAGCAAATTTCGTGTTACAATACAACTTTTTCAATTTCTTGCTATCCACTTATGTAGTTATGTGCAATGTAACAGATAGCCATGGACAATACTGCAAGTAGGAGCAGCAGTGCAAGTGCAAGTGCAAGCGCGACATCCCCTGCTCTGCCTTTGAGTCAGTCACTTCTATTGCTGGAGCCTCCCGGTGCTACTTCAAATCCAGATGTTGTTGCAGCTGCTACTCCAAGTGTGGATTTAACTGATGAAACTGAGTGCAAGCCACCTCCTGGAAAGAAAGCTAAGAAAGCCACCTCTGATGTTTGGGCCCACTTCACCAAGTATGAGGTTAATGCCAAAGATGATAAAGGCAATGATGTTGTACAGCTATGGGCTAGGTGTAACAAGACTGGATGTTGCTACAAAGGTCGGTGTGAGAGCAAAGAGAGGAACATCAGGTTTCAAAAGTCACTTGAAACACAAGCATTTTATCTTGACCGGGCAGCAAACAATCAACTTGAAGAAGAGTGAGAGCGATGAAACACATGCATCTATTGAGACTTATAGGTATGATGAGGCGGTCAGTTTGAAGAAATTTTATCTCGCAATTATTATGCACGAATATCCATTTAATATTGTTGAGCATGAGTACTTTGTGGACTTTATCAAGTCTTTGCGTCCTACTTTTCCAATTAAAAGTCGTATTACTGTGAGGAAAGATATATTGAATATGTTTATGGAGGAAAAGAAAAAACTCTATGAGTACTTCAAAACACTTGAATGTTGCTTTAGTACAACCATGGATATGTGGACATCTAATCAAAACAAAGGTTACATGTGCATTACAGTACATTGGATAGATGACAGTTGGTGTATGCAAAAAAGGATTATCAAGTTCATGCATGTAGAAGGACATCATTTGGGGGGAAATTTGTGCTTAGCATTTTATGATAGTATTGTGGATTGGAATTTTGATAGGAGATTGCTTGCACTTACTTTGGACAATGCTTCATCAAATGATAAATGTGTTCAGGGGATAGTAAGCAAACTCAATAAGATATCTCCATTAATTTGTGATGGCATCTTTTTCCATGTGAAATGTTTGAATCATATTTTGAACTTGGTTGCTCAAGACGGTTTAAAGACAATTGCACCGGCCATTGCAAATATTAGAAATACAGTTGCAATTGTGAAGAACTCTCCATTGCAGTATGAAGAGTTTAAGAAGTGTGCCTCAGAGTGTGACTTAGATGTGATAAGGGGTCTCTCATTGGATGTTCCTACAAGGTGGAACTCCACATATCTTATGTTGAAGAGTTCAATTTACTATAAAGATGCTTTTGGTAGGCTTTTCCTTCGGAATTCAAGCAAATATAAGAAATGTTCTCCAACTTCTAGTAATTGGTCTATGCCAACATCGATATCTGCATGCTTGAAGCTTTTTTATGATGCCACTGAGTTATTCTCTGGGACAAAATATCCAACTGCAAATCTATTTTTTAGAAAGTTCTGTCAAATTAAGATTGCAATTGCTGAATGGTGTGACAACTCTGACCCAATAATTAAAGCTATGGCACATTCCATGAAAATTAAATATGACAAGTATTGGGCAAAATCCAACATGGCACTTGCTGTAGCATGCTTCTTTGATCCTAGATACAAGAGAAATGTGGTGGAATATTATGCACCGAAGATTTACCCCACCACTTCTATGCAAGAGATTGATAATTTTACTAAAGTTTTCCAAGCTTATGTCTCTACCTCAAAGAAGATAGTCTACAGTGCTACAAATGTGCACCAAGTGGGTTCTCAACTTGATGTGGATGAGGATGATGAGCTTGACAATTTCTTGAATAGAATCAGTGAATCAGATCATGTTTCAAAAAATGAGTTGGAAGTGTACTTGGAGCAACCTCTTGCATCTATAAAAGATAAGAATTTCGATATCTTGTCATGGTGGAAGGTCAAGCAAGTTGAGTTCCCTATTCTCTCCCAGCTTGCTCGTGATGTGCTATCTATTCAAGTATCGACGGTTGCTTCGGAGTCGGCATTCAGTGCTGGTGGACGGGTTGTTGACCCATTTCACAAATTGCCTAGATCCCGAGATTGTGCAAGCATTAATTTGTGTTAAAGATTGACAAAGAGCATCAAAAGGTAGCTTTTTAGTTTGCTTCAATAGTTTGTTCATTATATGAAAATATTTAAGTCTAATCAATTTTTACTAATCATTCAGGTGGTACCATTGCATCTATGATGACTGAGTTGGATGTGGATAGCCTTGAGAGACATTTTGCAAGCGCGATAGAAACGGTTTACCATTCTTAACTAACTTTGAAACTATATTGTGCAAATCAAGTAACATTTCAGTTTAATGTGCTTCTATTTGTCTTCTCAAGAAGATTAATATTGTTTTGTGCTTGCCTTTGCAGTTGGAGGAGCAAGAGGATGTTGATGGTACTGATATGGAGGAAAATATGATGGACTAATATGGCGACAAATAGCTTAGAACATGATGGACTGATAAGATGGACTATGTGTTTATTTTTATGTTGTGATGTTGAACTATGTCCGTTTGCTATTACGTTGTGATGTTGAACTATATGTGCTTGCTATTACGTTGTGATGTTGAACTATATGTGCTTGCTATTACGTTGTGATGTGAAACTATAGGTGTTTGCTATTATGTTACGAGGTGGAACTATATGTGTTTGTTATTATATTATGATGTGGAATTATATGTGCTTGCTATTATGTTATGAGGTGGAATTATATGTGCTTGCTATCATGTTATGAGTTGGTATGTTTGGAATTTTGGATAGATCATGTACTACTGTACTAGTATACTACATCCTTGTGGAATTTTCCGCTGCGTTTCGTTTCCGCTCCGCTCCGCTCCGCCTCGCTTCCGATACTATCCGCTTCCGCTTCCGATCCGCTGGGTTTTCGATTTCGCTTCCGTATCGATAAAAAATATGGAAACGGAAATGTAACGTACTATTTACCGATCAAGCTTCAGACGTTTTCACCCCTACGTACCTAGGGGTGAAACCGGGTCGGATACGGGCGGATATTGCTCATCCCGTATCCTAACCCATATTTTTTTTCCGTATTCGGAGTCGGATACGGATGTCCCGGATATGGATACGAATTCGGATTATTCAGGATCCGGATACGGAGCGGATACCTGACGGATTCGGGTCGGGATCGGATATCATAATCTGACAGTAGTATAACACATAATTGTGTACATAAAAGAAAGAATGAAGCATTAACCTTACAACATTAGCTTCAAGTCATAATTATTTCAACGTAGGGTAGTAGTATAGTAAGATATGCAAATGGGTCGGATACAAGGAGAGAGATCGAGACATAAAGAAAACAGAGAACAAGAAGAGCTCTTCCATCAAACTTAACCTTACGGAATAAATTCTTGAGATATTAAATAGTGTTGAATTGTCACATTCTGACAAACTGAAGATAGACTTCTCTCATATTGAGGACTACTCGGATTTGTTTGCTATGCTTCAATTTAGCGACTCAACTAATTCCAGTAATTTGAATAGAAAAGAAGTTTATCAAATAAGTTGAACAAATCAATTTAGGTAAAAGCATTATGTCATCACTCTATTTGTTTGTTGATAGATTTGTTGAAGTTCACTCTTAATAACAAAGTAGTGTTTTTTAGTGCCAATATCAAACAACTACTCTATCTATCTAATAATGAACCAAATTAATGAAGAATAACTAATTTTACCCGAATATTCGGGTCGGATATTTACCGGATATCGGGTCGGATATTGCTCTTCCCATATCCTAACCCATATTACATGAGATTTTTCGGATACGGATCGGATATTGCTCTTCTCATATCCTAACCCATATTATACCGGATTTTCCGGATACGGATACGGATAACATCGGTACGGATTTTAAACGGATTCGATATCGGATCGGGCGGATATTTCCTGTCCCATTTTCACCCCTACGTACCACCGCCCCTTCCCTTCGAAAACAAAAGAGTAATGGCGCCACCCGCTCCCGCCCCACCCCTCCCCCTCCCTCCGCCCTACCACTCCCTCCTCAACCTCCTCCTCCACCATCACCGCGCCCGCCTCCCCCTCCGCCGCGTCCTCGCCGCGCACGCGCTCGCCTCCGTTGCCGGCCACCTCTTCCTCCCAGACCCCCACCCCCACACCCTCCTCCTCCTCGCCTACTCCCGCCTCTCGTGCAACCGCGCCCGCCATCACCTCCTCCTCCTCTTCCGCTCCTCCCTCCGCCACTCCGCGCCACCCACTCCCCTCTCCCTCCCGCTCGCTGTCAGCGCCGCTCGCCGCCGCCTCCCACTCGCGCTCTCCCTCCACGCCGTCGCCGTTGCCCGCGGCCTCCTCCTGTTCCCGCACGTCGCCAACGCCCTCGTCTCCCTATACGCCAAGAACGCTCTCCCGGGTTCCGCATGCAGGGTGTTCGACGGAATGCCCGCCCCGGACGTCGTCTCCCACAACGCCCTGATGGACGGGTACGTCCGGGCCGGGCGGGTCGGGTTCGCGCGGGAGGTGTTCGAAGGGATGCCGCAGCGGGACGCGGTGTCGTGGGGTACGGTGATCGCCGGGTACGCGAACGTCGGACGGTGTGAGGAGGGGGTGCGTCTGTATGACAGGATGAGGGCAGAGGGGCTCAGGCCGGACGATGTCGCGTTGACCGCATTGCTGTCATGCTGCGCGCAACTCGGGGCGCTTGAGAAGGGGCGGGAGGTGCATGAGTATGTTCGGCGGAGCAGGCCCCGGCCAAATGTGTTCTTGTGCACGGGGCTTGTCGATCTGTATGCCAAGTGTGGGTGTGTCGAGGTTGCCAGGGAGGTGTTCGAGGCCTGCCCCGAGAGGAACGCGTCCACATGGAATGCGCTCATCATCGGGCTGGCAATGCACGGGCATGGCACGGTGGCGCTGAGGTACTTCGATCGGATGCTGGCTGAAGGGGTTCGGCCAGACGGGGTCACTTTCTTGGGGGTGTTGATTGGATGCAGCCATGCTGGCCTTGTGGACATGGCAAGGAGGATCTTTTGTGAGATGGAGAGCAAGCACGGTGTGCCTCGGAAGCTGAAGCATTATGGTTGCATGGCTGACCTGCTTGGTCGAGCTGGGCTTATTGAGGAAGCAATGGAGATGGTCAATAAGATGCCAATGCAAGGGGACACTTACGTCTGGGGAGGTATACTCGCTGGATGTAGAATGCATGGGAATGTGGAGGCGGCAGAGGTTGCAGCAAGACATTTGCTGGAGCTGAACCCTGATGACAGTGGCGTATACTCTGTTATGGCTGGGATCTATGCAGATGCTGGCAGGTGGGAGGATGTTGCCAGGAGTAGGAAATTGATGGATGAAAGGATTGGCAGGAGGAATGTTGGTTGCAGTTCAATTACGACAGAGCACAAAGACGGCATCCCTATGCTGGGCTGATCGCGCCATCATCATGCGATCTGAGTGTAGAGATTACCTGGAAGGTACTATTGCAATGACAAGGCTGCCAAGGTATCTGAGTGTAGAGACTACCTGGAAGGTACTATTCCAATGGCAAGGCTGCCAAGGTTGATAACTTTTCAGTATGAGAATTTCAATAATTGAATATCTCTTGCCCATATAGTGTGATGACTTTGATCTCCATGTGAATTATGATGGCCAAGTCTGCACTCTATTCTGCAGGGCTCACCGGCTCAGCCTCTGTATGTTGCATTGTTGCGTTGCCTGACTTTGTGCTGCAAAGTCCGATTGTGAACAGTAACTGGTGAATTGTGATTTGTGACAAGGAGTCACCTTGCAGTTCCAGGAAGAATCTGATGGTTGTGTCTTCGAGCATGACACTACATATTCGTGGACTCTGGCAAGTAGATTTTCTTGCCAGATCAACTGCTCACTCTGATGCTGATGAAGCCATAACATGAATTGAAGTGGGGCAAGGAGAAATTCTGGCCGCAGTGCAGGTAATATTTTTCTCATGGCTAGGTGGTGCAGCCCACTGCGTTTTCCAGGCAACGAACGCTGACAGTTGGATGCACCCTAGAGTTGGCGCATTTGGCTATGTTTTTGGTTTGTCACAACTGCATATACTCATCAGTTTGATATTTTTGTGGTTCAAGTGATGCATCAGAGTTGCAGAATTTTTTTTTTGCTGCAGCACCATCCGTCCGTGCTTAAAAGAGGATGGGAAGCAAGCAGTGTTACTTCTGTAATCAAGATGAGACCAAAAAAAAAAAACATCTGCTGTTTACTTGCGCTGTGGTTACTTACACTAGGATCATAATTTGCCAATGTTTCCCAGTTCAACATTCAATAACATCTAGGGATGTGATCGGATCGGATACGGTCGAATATCGTCCTATACATATCCGTATCCGTATTTTTTTATCGAATACAGAATCGAATACGAATTACGCAGGATAATATCGGTTACGAATACAGATCGAATACGGATCGGAATCAACATGGATACGGATAATATTAGTCGGATATTTTAAAATCCAATTTCAGTTTTTTTCCAAAATCGGTCCAAATTTAAATTCAAAATTCAAAAGAAATATATCTGTATGTCTTTTTTTGCCTTTTTATCCCTAGCTTGTCATACATGTGACTCTGTGAGTAACATTGTACCCCATTACAATAATTGAACCAAATGATTTGTAGCTGGCATATGCTGCTGAATCCTAAGTAGCCCTCCTGAAACACCACTTGCTAATTTCTGTACCACCTTTACCCAAATATATCCAAATTAGCATCTAGCACACATGAACACATTATATCTTGTCATCCAATGCAGACCCCAGTCTCTGAAACAGTGAAACATGTTAAATTGTTAATGTGTTATTCTGAAACGTGTTATTCGGATAATATCCGTATGTCATATTTGGATATTATCCGAACAAAAACTCGGATATTCCGTATCCATTGGATAATCAGTGTTCCATATCCGTATCCGTATCCATGTAAATTATTTGTATCCATATCTTTATCCGAGAAATCAACTGGATATCTGTGAAACTATCCAAATCATCATCCAAATCAATTCGGTCGGTCGGAAAATATCCGTACCAGTTCCATCCCTAATAACATCCCCAGAGTCTAATATCCAGGAGACCCGTAGTAGACAAACTCTCTGTGAAGGTCTTGCAGCTCTTAGTGAGCCATGTAGAAATAAGTTCAGTTATTCGCTTTACTGTAAGAAAACGAAAGTTCCCATTGAATCTGTTAACAAAATAGTTTGCTATCTGCATGCTGTCTAATTACAAGCATGATGATATGCATATATCATGATTAATTAGCAGATCTAGAGCACGGTTTTTCTTTTGAGAATAAGTAGAACACGAATTAATGTATACATTCCTTCGGCTTAAAAACTCGGTTTGGATGTTTTTTAATAGCAAGGGTGCATTTGCTTATATTCTTTGCGCAGCTGGCAAGTACTCCTTGCTGAATGTCACATATTCTCTAGTGTCATATTCAGTTACTTGCTGATGCTGGGACGTAAGTGTTAGTGCAGCATCTTGCAACTGATCTACGTGACCGAGTCTTACGGCCATGCATCAGCTGCATGCCCACAACTACATGACCAACGACTCCACTGCCACTTCGTTGTATGCCGGAGTCTTGCTCTCACACGGCTGTAACTGTTATGATATGGATAGATGTATCTCCTGAGAGGACTCTATCCATGGTGGGCGAATTCGAATTAATCTCCAGGGGTCCTCTACTATATATAGGGCATTGACTTGTACAGAAATAATCAATCTAATAAAGAGAGAGGTTTTCCCATATATTCTGTGCGCTCTTTTTCTTCTGTTCGTGTAAATGCTTGGCGTGCCGCGGATTAGCGTAGGTGAACAATCTTGTTTCACAACACAACACGTTATCAGCACGAGTCTCTACCACAAGAAGCGGAGAATCGTCGACTACAACGAACGACTACTACCGGCGATTGATCGCCCGATCCGATCTGCACTTAACTTGCCATCAAACTGGCATCCACTCGGATCGCTGAAAAAGTCCTACGCGATAGTCAACACATCAGGCATCAAGAACGTAAGTAATTGCGCATGATCAAAATCCTGCAGATTGTCTCATTGGATGTATTGATTTAATCTACTGTTAGAGATCGTTCTTGATCTGTTACTGTCCATAAAAAAAAATTGTTTAGCACACTATTGGAAGCTCCATACCTTGGGTTTATTTTCTAGCTTTTGCCATGTTTAATATGTGGTAAATTGACTTTTCTGTTACATATGTAATTCTGAAAATTGCTCAAATATTATCGGAGAATTGCTCAAATATTATCGGAGAATTGCAAAATTTGCTAGAAAATTGAGGACATGAATAGTTGGGATTTGGTTTCAGTAATGAAGGAACAGATGTAAAACAATTGGTGTATAGAAAAACACACATGATGCTTGGTTCTTTAATTGGCACCTCGAAACGGGAAATGCTCCCTCCCTCATGTGAGCCCTAGGGGCGGGTTGACCTGGCCATGAGTCGAGTTGACAAATACATTTATTACCTGTTTTCACTCCCAGTCAACAAGAGTTACATAAGATGTAATTAGCATTATGCCGCATTTAATTGATGTTGGAATTTTTTTTTCTGTTATTAAGTAATGCTGGAAAATTACTGTATAATTAACAGAAAATTGCTAAATGCTAGGAAAATTCTAAGAGAATTGTGATAATTATCTCATGAATAGATATAGACCAAAACTTTATTGATTCAATCAGGATGCATGCAAAATAATATTTTACCAGTAGTAAAATTTCGTATTGCTTGCATATAGGATATGTCTGACATCGCAAAAAAGGAATTTGCTGTGCTTGCACTGGATGGCAGCAATTATCTCACTTGGGCAATGGATGCCAAAATCAACCTAACAGCTAGAACACTTGGAGCTGCTATTGCCCAGCCTGAAGCTGGTGCACCTGCTGTGCTCGAACCCGTAAAATGCGCTGCTTTACATTTCCTGAGGCATCATTTTCATCCGGACCTGAAGGCCGAATACTTGATGGAGGAGGACCCGCTGGTATTATGGAATTCCCTGAAGGAACGCTATAACCAGCAAAGATCTGTGTTGTTGCCAGAAGCATAATGCGAATAGACCCTCCTACGCTTTCAGGATTTTAAATTTGTGGCAGCATATAATTCTGCAATGCACAAACTTGTCACTAAATTAGCGTTTTGTAACCAGAAAGTTACTGATGCTGAAATGATCGACAAAACCTTGTGCACCTTCCACCCCAATATGATGATACTACAAAGAATAAGATGCAGTCATGCAAAGTACAAGAAGTACTCTGAGCTTATTAGTGTTCTGCTAGAAGCAGAAAAACATGATTAACTCCTGTTGAAGAATCATCATGCAAATGCTAATGGAAATCAAGCATTTCCCGAAGCACATGCTACCGCTCAACATGCTGTAATAGCCATGGCTGCGAAAAAGGCCAAATGTATAAGGGGAATAAATGGAAGAATGGCAGAAACCAAAAAGGAAAGGGCAAATCCTAATGAAAGGGTAAAGGGAAAGGTACTGGAACCTCCCACAGCAAGGTCCAGCCAATAAGGCACCTAACCCTCCTCAATTGTGCTTTATGTATGGGTGCGTTGGCCACTGGTCACGTACTTGTCGCACCCCAAAGCACCTGGCGGAACTTTACATGAAATCCACTGGGAGATTCCAGAAGAATCAAGAAAAAAAGGTTGAGGCACATTTCATTGAACAAAAATGTGGGAAGAAGGACGACAATGTCACCGACCCTACGGTCGAGTTCAAAGAAGGCCTTCTCGGATGGTGACTCACCCATGGAGGAAGATGACCTTCTTGGTACTTTACTTGTGGAATTTCAGAAGAATACAAATGTTCCCCAGGAGGAGGAACATGACTTATATGGACTTGCAATAGTTTCTTTGTACGCCTTTTTGCTTTATGTGGCATTTCCATTAGTTGAGTCTCTTTAAGAGCCTCATATTATCAGTTTGAATATTTATGTTCGTGCATGAACAATTATCAATAATAGTCAAATAAGGTGTTTTTTTATAATATTTGCTCATTCTTGGGCTATGCTTGTCCTATATTCTACAATTTTTCCTGTTGCAATAATTGTTTGATTGTTAAGTCATACCTTTAATATAGAACAACGTATAATCCAGCAAATGAGGAATAAATTTGTCTAGAAGACATTTATACCACACTAAGTGATTTGAAAATTATGACTATCGCCAGAAGCGATGATCTTATAGTTGGCACTAGAAGAATGTCATATTATACCCTGAGTCCACTTGTACTCATTTATACCTTAAAGATATTGGTCTGAATGATACCCATATGTAGACATAGAAAGAGGATGGTACTGAATACCTACTTATGGCTAAGTTTAATGGGTGTAATAAATGTGTTGTTGAAAAACTTTCTCCCTTCTTCTCTGGGTTATACTACGCATATATAAAAACCTGAAGTTTGTGTTGCGATAAAAACCCAGAGATATTTAAAGATCTTGTAGATCGACTGGGTAATCTTGAGTTGAATATTATGATAAAATAATTAGTAATTCTGCTGGCCATAGCATAAAGACTTTCCTAGACCTGAAGATTTCTTATGTCCTGTTTGTGCTAGAGGAAAACTTACAGTTAGATCCTCTAACTTTTAGAGGAATCACTGAATTTCCTAGAGAAAATTTGAAGTGATATATGTGGACATTTTCAGCTCCTATTGGGCCCTTTCAGATATTTTATGTCTCTTGTCTACTAGGAACCATTCTTCTGCCAAAAATTAATTGCCCAAAATTTTTAAGAGCCTCCTTTCCAGAAGAAAGAATCAAGTCTATTCAAATAGACAATGCTAACGAGTTTAACCTCAAAAGCATTAAATGATTATTATGCGGCCCTGGGAATTAATGCAGAACTTTTAGTACCTCATGTCCACACATTAGAATGGCCTTATAGAGTCATTATTAAAGGAATAAAATTTATTACTTAGCCACTTTTGCATAATAGTAGGTACCCACCAGTTGTTGGGGCCATGCAGTGCTGCACACCACAATATTAATTCAACTCAAATCAACTGCATATTATGGAATTTCCCCGTTGCGGATAGTGCATAGAAGAGAATTAAGTATTTCCCATCTGCGAAAAATTTGGCTATATTGTATACATGCTAATCTCTCCACCACATCATACCACCATGGGACTTCACCAGAAGTTGGAGATCTGTACACGGCTCGGTACACTGATTGTACTGAGGACTTTTCTGGCATTAGGGGGAGATAAGTACCACAATAAAGAATGCTGATTCCTTAGATCCACGCACTAAAGAGACCGAACTTGAAGTTCAGAAAATAATAAATCTGCAACAAATAAGCTAATAATCTGTCAAATACCTTCACTGATCATAAGGTAGTGGAAAGATATCATATACATGCAGTATATGCACTTGAAAGAGTAGAAATATCCTAGAAGGATATTGAACCCATTCTTGACCCTCATGAGAAAATGAGGGGGAGGCCTCCAGGTGCACGGGACTCAATTTCGCAGAGACGTCCGCAGAAATAGAGAACCAAACAATTGAGAACACTACCCATGACAGTGAAAGAAGCTCAACCTGATGTTGAGAAAATCCCTGAAGTGAGCCATCTAGAAGATGGTAACATCCCTGAAGTAATCCATCCTAAATATGATAATCCAGCGTATATCTGTGCGCACAGTCCAACGCTAGGAAGTCGGAACACCCAGACTTCATCATTGTGGGAAATCAAGAGGAGCTGGAAGAAATTAATAAAGAGAAATCCCTAGAGTGAAGCAGGAGAATTATATATAAAGAAATACTACAATTGTCGACATATTTTGCCTCTAGAAATTGCTAAAATCTGGATCCAGAAGCAAAGTCCATGGCAGAGTGCCAGGAGCACTCATATAGGGTCAAATGAAAGAGCAATTGAGGCAGCGCTCGCTTAATAAGAGAAAAGTTCTTGGTCCTGTTGACCGAACATTTCCTGAAATATTCCCTTAGGATCAATGGATTTTTCATCCTGAAGAGATATGAAAATATCTAAGTGGTGAGGTATAAAGCAAGGCTTGTAGCACAAGGGTTTTAGCAGAAACCTATCATCGATTACGATAAAGCCTGTTCTCCTGTAATGAGTGAAATAACGTTCCGAAATTTAATATTAATGGCAGCAAGTTTAAACTTACCAATGCAGTTGATAGATATAATGACCGTACATTTATATGAATCCATGAAGGAGTTACAATTTCGAATCCTAAAAATCGCAACATGTATAGCGTCAAATTGAAGAGACCGCTATATGGATTAAATAGTCGGGGAGAGTGTGGTACGACCGACTTAGTAAATTCCTCCTGAAGAAGGGATATTCAAATAATGATGATTGTCCTTGTGTGTTCATAAAGAAATTCCAGAATGGATTCTGTATCATCTCGGTATATGTCGATGATCTGAATATCATCGGAACCACAAAGGAAATAAAGGAAGCAAATGCTTACCTCGAAACGGAGTTTGAGATGAAAGATTTGGGTAAAACCAAATTTTGCTTAGGCCTGCAGCTTGAGCATTTCCTAGAAGAAATTTTAGTACACCAGTCTGCCTATATTAAGAAGGTATTGGAAAGATTTAACATGGATAAATCTCATCCTTTGAAAACCCCCATGGTAGTAAGATCCCTTGAAGCAGACAAAGACCTATTTAGACCAAGGAATGAAAAATGAGAAAGTCTTTTGGACCTAGAGTCCCATACTTATGTATCTTGTGAATTGCACAATGTCTGATATTACATTCGCAATAAATTTGCTAGCATGAAACAATATGGTCCCAACCAAAAGATATTGGGTTAATATCAAGACTTTACTCATATACCTTTAAGGTACCTAAGATCTTGGATTGTTTTTCCTGAAGAACCAAGACTTAACCATGGGGGAAAATATGGATGTTGGCTATCTGTCTGATCCCCACAATGCCAAAATTAAGACTGGTTTTGTATTTTTCTGCGGTGGTACAACTATTTCTTGGCAGTCTTTCAAACAGACTTTGGTAGCCACTTCTACCAACCACTCAGAGATTATATCTTTGTATGAAGCCTGACGGGAATGTGTTTGGCTAAGACGTGTAATTAACCATGTTTAGAAGTCATGTGGTAGGAATACGGTCGATACCCCTACTATTATCTATGAAGATAATGCTGCTTGTATTGCACAAATGCAAATGGGTTATGTAAAGAGCAATATCACGAAGCATATTGCCCCTAAGTTCTTCTATCCTCACGAACTCCAAAAGAAGGGTGAGGTAAAAATAATGCAAACTAAGTCATATGAAAATCTAGTAGATTTATTCACAAAATCTTTGCCAAAGTCTACCTTCTAAAAGTACATCAATGGCATTGGAATGAGGTGACTTAGAGATTTGCAGAGTTCAGGGGGAGTAAATCCTGAACCATAACCCCTTTTTGCTCAATCCTGAAGATTATAGTTTATATCCGGAAGATTATAAGTTGTGCTCTTTTTCCCTTCGTGATTTTTCCTGAAGTTTTCTCACATGAAGGTTTTTAATGAGGCAACTAGTGTAACATGGGGTGCGAGTGCAATGTACTCTTTTCTCCATCATTTTTTCCCACTGGGTTTTTGGGAGGAGTTTTTAATGAGACATGTGCATTACGCGGTATTCGCCCAAGGGGGAGTGTTATGATATGGATAGAATCTGTATCCCCGGAGAGAAGTATGTATGTATATATATATATGGCATTGCCTTGTACAGAAAAGATTAATCTAATAAAAAGAGAGGTTTTCCCCGATATTGTGTGCGCTCTTTTTCTTCTGTTCGTTGGCAGGAGTGCATGACGTATTCCATGTGTCCCAGTTGAAGAAGTGTCTCCGAGTTCCTGAGGAACAGACACCGCTAGAGTCAATTGAGTTGCAAGAGGATTTGACCTATAAGGAGCATCCCGTGAGGATTCTAGACACAATGGATCGAGAAACTAGAAACAAGTCAACCCGTTTCAGAGAGTTCGATGGAGCAACCATGAAGAAAGCGAAGCGACTTGGGAGCGCGAAGAGGATTTGAAGAAAGAGTTTCCAAACCTATTCCTTTAGTAAGCCCTGAATCTCGGGGACGAGATTCTATTAAGGGGGGGAGGTTTATAACACCCCAAAATTTTGCTTTTCTTGAATTCATGTGTGATTTGGCACTTTGGTGAATTTTTGGAATTTTCTGGAATTTATTTGGATTTATTTGGAATTTATTTGAATTTATTCCATTTTGAAATAATTAAAGAATTTAATTTTGCAAATAAAATTTTGTTGAAAATATTTTATTTGAGTCCAAAATGTTCCAAAGTATTTTCCAGAATTTTTCTGGAATTTTTCTGAGTCTTTTGCTATTTTTAATGAATTAAATGAATTACTGGGAATTATTTTAAATATTAAATCGCTGGAAATTCAACTCGGGTCAAGTACTATTCCTCCGACCGAGTCAGAACCCGAGTCGGACTCGAGTCCGACCCGAGCCAGCCGACTTGACCGAACCACGTTGAACCTTAACCCACGTGGACCGTCGGATCGAGATCCAACGGTCATGATCGACCGACCCCGACCCGAGCCGTGTCCGGACCGGACCCGTTCGCGCCAAGCCATCGTGGCCGTTGATCGCGCCACGTGGACGGCCGCGATTTCGTCGTCCTCGCCGGAGTCCTCCGCCGCCGTCACCGTGTCAACCTCGGTTTCCGCGCTCTACACGGAAGCCGAGGCCCCCTTTAAATACGCCGCCGCCATCGGGAAGCGCACAACCGTCCGCACCCGAGCCCCCTTCTCACCTCGCCTGAGCCGCCGCCGTCGCCCCGCTATTGCTCGCCGGAGTAGAGGAGGTCTTCCGCCGCGGTTCTTCGTTGATCCCCGCCGCATCCGCCGTCTTCCGACGACACCAAACCAGGAATCGAGATCGCTGTGTCGCGCCGCTACCGGGAGTGCAACCACGCCGGAGTTGCACGGAAACGCCAAGACGGAGGTCGTCGTCTTCGCTCTCTCGGTCAAGCCAACGCCGCTGCCGACATCAACCTCGCGAGCTCGGACACCGTCCCGATCCAGATCGGCCGTCACGGTGAGATCACGTCTAGATCTCCGGATCTAATCCCACCGTTGGATCTAGATCCAACGGTCCAGATTGGCCACGTTTCACCCCGAGCGTCGTCACCCGATCAATACGGGCGTTGATTTTCGAATCAACGGCCGAGATTGTGCCACGCTGCCTTGGAAGTTGGACCGACGGTCGCGCCGGCCCACGCGTGCGTGTGACGCCGACACGCGGCCCGCATGTCAAGAGCTAATCCAGCAAGCGCCGACGTCACCCATGACGTCAGGTGGGTCCCACATGTCGACCTTTGTGAGTCCCGCCGACGACGTCGGCGATGACGCTACCCGAGTGGTCCCGCTGTCGGTCTCACGTGGAGTCGTGGACCGAGTCCACGGTAGACTCCGAGCCAAGCATGGACCAAGTCCATGGACCGCCGACGTCAGCCAGCCAATCAGAGCCGACACGTGTCCATGCCGACGCAATAATTAATTTCGAAAAGAAAATGATTTATTAATTCGAATAATGATTTCAGATTTTGTTCCAAATTTCAAACGCTTATAACTTTTGCGTTTCAACTCCGATTTGAGTGATTCAAATTTCTAAATTTGTATAAAATTCAGATCTACCCAAATATGAATTTTATTTAATTTTTGGACTAAAGTTTTTCTCTGTAATATTATTTAATTGATTATTTAAACTTTAATAAATCATAACTTTTGCATCTTAACTCCAAATTTGACGATTCCAGTTTCTAAAAATTCATAAAATTATGTTCTCTCTGTTTATGGATTTTATTTGGATGTTTGGACACTTTTTGCCTATTGTTTATTCGTGTATTTGCTATTTGCACGCTTTACGAGTAGACGTTGAAGTCTGGGAAGGATTCAAGGAGAAGTGTTGACTCAGGATCCAACTCAAGACCAAGAGCAAGTACTTTTTGAAGGCAAGTTGTGCTTTGACCATGTTGATCCTATTTCGAAATCTATTTTGATTTAAACTATTGCATGCTAGTTCAATTAGAAAAATACTTTGTTTAAACTTGGGGATTAGATAAGTACCAATTTGCTGTATGACACCTTGATTATTTAAGTATGTGCCATGACCCTTGTAACCCTAGTTGTGGATTACTAGTTGGACATTATTAGATTGCCAACATGGGTTTTAGACCGTTGTAGTATAACGCTTAGACTGCTACATGCTCATGACATGATTTTGGACAATCAAATGTTAATATTGACTTAATGATATATTGAACCTGTTTTGGGAAAAGTATCATGTGATGTTGATGGCACGTGGTGCATGGTAATCAAGCGGGGTTTGATAAACAGCTTTTCGGCCAGGGGCATGTGGCAAGAGTAATCGTGGGCCGGTTGTGGCATTGGGAGTGTTGATTTGGTTTTTCGTAGTCTTGCCTGGTCACTCTAAGGACTTAACCTTGCAAGCCTTTGAACTGGGTCATACTTGCAACCACATGGCTGGAATGGAACGGCCCTAGTTGACTAAGTCGCTAAGGACTCGCTTGTGGAGCCTCAGGGTGTCAATTACACCGCTTGTGTGATTATGCAGGGAGCCGTATCGTGGCCGTGTGGCCGATACCCATCTAACGGTGTGTTGGTCCCATACTTCGCCTTGGCTAAGGGAAGGGATGGTGTAGAGCACGAACAGGAGAGGACCACCTGTGTTGTTTGAGGCTTAGAAAGGCTTTATTCTGAGGAACTCGCCTTTGTGGTGTTTGATTGTATCTTGTGGGTAAAGTGCATAACCTCTGCAGAGTTTAGAATCTATTTAAATAGCCGAGTCCACGGTACTGGATAATGCTCGGGAATTACAGTCAAGGGTTAGACTTTCTGAAAATAACTTGGATTTGAAAGGTTGGTTTGGTTTAAGAATAAAGATGATGGTAATGTGGTTTAGGATGTGGAAAAATGTTTATTAAAGTTATGGAAAAGTTATTTACGCTTTACTTATTTCTCTGCTTCGAATCTACTTATATTACTTGTCAAAAATTTATTTACATAAATATACCTTGAGCTATTCCTTTGTACCAAGCCATGCATATAGTATATTAGCTTGCATTACATGCATGACTTGCGAGTACCAAGTACTCACCCTTGCCTCAACACAATATCGGTTGAAGAAGAGATCGCACTCACTTTGGAGGAGGAACTCCAAGAGGATCCGTCTACTTAGGGAAGCGAGCCGGTCAGTTGCTGTGGTATCTTTGGATGGCGCCACGGTTATTTGATTTTCCGCTGCTATTATTTCTCTTTTAATAAGTTTCGCCTTGCGAGGCATATATTTGTAACTTGACCATAAGGTCAAGTAACCACTTGGTTATTTAAATAAAGTACTTTGATAATATCGATTGGTATGATTGTGATATTTACCGATGTTAAGACTGCGGTGCACTAGCGCGTTCTGGACTAGTGCTGAATACATGAGGGTCCGGATTTGCAAATTCGGGTCCCGACAGAGGTGGTATCGAGCCATACTTGACTGTGAGGCTCAACCCTAAGCTAGAATGGTCGTAGTGAGGATAAAACCTATTTTCTAAAGCTAAAAATTTGTGAAGACAAGAAATGACATCTCGACTTATCCCCTTCTCTCTTTTCTTGTCTCTTGCTGAAATTTTCCCTTACCTGGTCACAATTTAAAAATTCCGAGTTCTTACGTAAAAGCACCCTTGTGACAGATGGAGGAAGAGTTCAACTACGTTGATCTGGGAGTTGGTCACGCTGCAGAACTTTGGCATATGCTCTGAGACTCTCGGAGATTTTGAGAAGCCCCAATACCAAGTGGAAGTGATCAGACAAGCGGGATTGATCAAGGCTTGTGACGTGAGGATTGAGGTACTGCTAGGAAAAAGGGCCTGTGCAATCGCCTCGATACACCGCACTACCGTGAGATCTACAATGCAGATGGGTATCCAAGAAGTATCACGACGAGCAATGCGGCACATTACCCGTATCTCGCCAGAGAATTGGAGAGTACGGTGTTCTGCTACCATCCGCGCAAATGATAACCTTCTTGACGGCGATTCAGGATGAGGATGCCACTGCATACACGCTTGGCACGATTTGTCGTCGCCAGGAGGATGTCTTTGGATAATACAAGCAAGGAGCTACGAAGGCCCGCAAGGAGATCACGGCAGAGAAGAGCAGATGGCGGGAAGCTCAAGAGTATGTGGCACACCTTCTACGAAGGATTGACGAGTTGGAGATGACCTTGTACGGACCAGACCCGAGAGCCAAGATTGAGCTACATTTGAGCCGCATCCAGAGGAGTCGATCTCGATGAGGACATCGCTTCTTCGACTACCATAGAGGACACGATTCTTTGGACATGGCGATCGTTACGCGCCTATGCCACAAAGACTGCATTACTGTGCCGTGGAGGTTTTCTCGATGAGTGAGCATAGGTTCTATAGTGAGACTCCTACGCCGAGTCGCGTCATAGAAGAAAGAGTCACCCTTTAGGCGTTAGACTCGGTGTTAGTTCGATTTGGATTTTCATTGCTTTGTCGAGTGTGCAAGATGTGTTGCAAGGCCCTTAGGCATTGTAAGCAGCCATACCAAGTTATTAATAATAAAATTGGACCTTAAAGTTACACCTTTCGCCCCGCATAAGTTCCATATTACTTGTCTATTCTTGTTTCCCTCTCATCTCTAAACCTAGAGCAAATCGACAGATGGTGAACACCCGTGGAAACTTTGGAAGCAATGGGAGTGGTTCTCGCCAAAGATGAAAACCCCAATGATGGAGCACCAAAGCACCACCAGTTGATATGCGAGAATTTTGGAGCATTTCTTGCTGCTCGGACTCGATTGATGCATGCTATGATGCAACAAATGCAGCACGCGTCCTTTGCCAGGCCAACGCTAACCAAGTTAATCATGGACAACGCGAATACGGACTATCGAGAGTTCATGAGAACTCACCCACCCACTTTCTCTCGGGAATGCCAATCCATTGGAGGCCGATGATTGGTTAAGATCAATCGAGAGGAAGCTACACATAGCTCAATGCATAGGAAATGAGAAGGTACTCTACGCTTCTCATCGGTTGGAAGGAACAGGCTTGAATGGTGGGAGAACTTCGTGCCACGCAAGAGAACCCTCAAGATATCACTTGGGAAGAGTTCATAGCTACATTCGACAAAGATTATCACGTGCCTGGAAGGAATTATGGACCTTAAGAAGGAGGAGTTCGAGCATCGAAGCAAGGTAATCGGCCGGGTCGACTACGAACAAGTTCACGGCCTAGCACGCTACGCACCGAGGATGTAGCGACGGATAAATCCAGACAGTCTCGCTTTTATGAAGGGACTTAACTCAGATTGCAAGTAGGGTTGATCACCCACACCTTTCCAGATTTCCAAGAGTTGGTGAATAAGGCGCTTATTCTTGAGGACAAGCGCAAGGCTGGATGAGAACAGAAGCGCAGGATGCAACAAAGAAGGATCACGCCAGGAACGCAATACCGAGAGTTGCACCAAATCAATTCTTCAGATTCCAACCACAGAGTGCGACAAGGACACTATCCCCAAAGACCAAGACACATCAATCGTAACTACGGCACCCAGCCCCGCTAGAAACGCTACCCTGTGCAATGAAGGAACGGTGAGACGCTGCTACAATCGCAACGAGCCAGACACTTTGCCAACAGCTTGTCCAAAGAAGACAGCAGGAGTGACCCGGTTCGCTTCAATTTAGGAACCACCCAGCTAGGACGCCACACCAGGAGCCACACCCTGCATCAGGTGAGAGGCCGAGTCAACCATGTCACCGCAGATGCACCGCGAGAATGCTACGGACATCGTCTTGGGTAAGTTACTTGTTAACTCAAGCACTGCCAGCTTTGTTTGACTCGAGCTTCGCATTCGTTTGTTTCGCGAGGCTTTGCTACTAGAAACGATTTGAGGATTGCAAGGCTTAAGTGCATGCTTTTAGTTCAAACCCTGGTTAGAACTCCGAATCGAAAGTAGGATGTTCCGGGTGAGAATACTAATAGATGGAATAGAGTTCCTAGCAAACCTTATAATTTTGGAGACCTGCACCTAGACGTTATATTGGGAATGGATTGGTTATCCAAGAACAAGGCTGTATTGGATTGTGGACGAAGGACTATCTCGATTGAGAGCCCGTGTGGGAAGAAAGTGGAATTTCTAGCCACCGCAGCTTAGAGATGGGCAGTTGATGGTTAACGATACCAAGGCAATCAGCATAGAGGATGTCCCAAAGAGTGAATGAGTACCCCGATGTTTTTCCCGAAGATCTACCGGTATGCCGTGAGACAGGGACATAGAATTTGTAATAGAGCTTGTACTGTACAAAGACCGATAGCAAAGAGACCCTATCGGATGTCCACCGAGGAGTTGGTAGAGATGAAGAAACAGCTAGAAGAGTTAATGGAGAAAGGATTTATCAGATCGAGTTCGTCACCGTGGGGAGCACCGCTTTGTTTGTCAAGAAGAAGGACGGGAGTTTCAGGATGTGCATTGACTACCGTGCACTCAATGAAGTCACCGTGAAGAATAAGTATCCGCTACCCAGGATTGATGATTTGTTTGATCAGTTAAGAGGAGCCGGAGTTTTCTCCAAGATTGATCTGAGATCGGGATACCATCGATTGAAGATCCGATCGGAAGATATTCAAGATCGCATTCGTCAAGATATGGACATTACGAGTTCTGATTATGTCCTTTGGGCTGACGAATGCGCCAGCTTATTTCATGAATATGATGAATAAGGTGTTCATGGAATATTTGGACAAGTTTGTCGTCGTGTTCATAGACGATATCCTAATCTACTCCAAGACAGAGAGCGAACATGCCGAACACTTAAGGCGAAGTTTTGGAAAAGTCGAGGAACAAAGAACTTTTCGCCAAGTTCGGCAAGTGTGATTTTTGGAAGGACAAGGTGGAGTTTCTTGGACATGTAATGACCGAGAAGGAGTCGCCGTAGATCCAAGCAAAGTAGAAGCTGTGTTACATTGGGAGCACCAAGATCGCGTGACCCATTCGGAGTTTCCTTGGAATGGCAGGATACTACCGCCGTTTCATCGAAGGCTTTTCGACAATTGCGAAACCTCTTACGCAATCAAGAAGGAAAAGAAGTTTGCATGGACGCTTGAGAATGTGAGAAAGGATTTCAGAGTCAAGAAGCGATTGACGCCAAGACCGGTGTTAGTTCTACCGGATGTTGCTCAAAGCTTCGATATTTATTGTGACGATCGCGCCAAGGACTTGGATGTGTGTTGATGCAGAGCGGAAAGGTTGTTGCTTATGCATCAAGGCGCTTGAGGCCGCATGAGGAGAATTACCCGACACATGACCTAAAGTTAGGCCGTAGTGCATGCCTTGAAGATATGGCGTCACTATCTCGATTGGAAACAGATGTGAAGTGTATACGGATCATAAGAGCCTTAAGTACATATTCACCAATCGGATCTGAATATGAGACAGAGGAGATGGTTAGAGTTGATCAAGGACTATAATGTTGGAATCCATTACCATCCGGGAAGGCCAGCGTAGTAGCCGACGCTCTGAGTCGGAAAAGCCATCACCGTGAGTACGTTGCTAGCCACAAGTCGTGACGAGTTATGTGAGGATTTTCAGAAAATGAAGATTGAGGTTGTACCTAGCGGATTCTTGGCCACATTAGAAGTAAAGCCTACCCTAGAGGATCAGATCCGAGAAGGACAGAAGGATGATGACAAGATCCGTAGGATTAAGTCCATCAAGGAGGAAGGCAAGGCAGAGGACTTCAAGTTGGATGAGCAAGGCACGTTGTGGATGAAGGATCGCGTTTGTGTGCCTAACAAAAAGGAGTTAAAGCAGCTGATTTTGGAAGAAGCCCATGACTCTAAGTACTCAATTCATCCTGGAAGCGCCAAGATGTATCAGGATCTGAAGGAGAGATTCTGGTGGCCGAGTATGAAACGTGAAGTTACCGAGCATGTTGCATTGTGCGACGTATGCCAGAGAGTCAAGGCAATGCATCAAAGACCAGCAGGATTGCTACAACCGCTGAAAATACCCGAGTGGAAGTGGGAGGAAATCGGAATGGATTTCATTACCGGTTTGCCGAAGACTCAAGGAGGTTATGACTCCATATGGGTTATAGTGGATCGCTTGACTAAAGTAGCCCATTTTATCCCGTGAAGACCACTTACTCGTGAGATAAATTAGCAGAATTATACATGATCAGGATTGTCTGTTTGCACGGAGTGCCAAAGAGGATTGTATCGGACAGAGGTACCCAATTTACCTCAAGGTTCTGGAATAAGTTGCATGAAGCCATGGGAACCCGTTTGAACTTCAAGATACCTTATCATCCACAGACGGATGGACAGACCGAAAGAGTCAACCAGATTCTGGAGGATATGCTAAGAGCTTGTGCATTAGCTTATGCTACTTCTTGGGATAAGAGTTTACCGTATGCCGAGTTTAGTTACAACAGTAGTTATCAGGCTAGTTCTGAGATGTCACCTTTTGAGGCAATCAGTATGGTCGACTCTGTCGGACGCCATTGAATTGGAATGAGACCGGCGAGCCGTGTCTTTGGGCCTCGATATTCTTCAAGAGGTGAAGAAACGGTCGCCATGATTAGGGAAAGGTTGAAGATAGCTCAATCACGGCAGAAGAGTTATGCGACAATCGTCGCGAGACTTGAGTTTTGAACCGTAAGACTTTGTATACCTCGAGTTACGCCTCTCAGGGAGTTAAGAGGTTCCATGCCAAAGGGAAACTTGCACCCTGCTATGTTGGACCATTTAAGATTTTGAGCCGCATGAGGCGAAGTTGCTTATCACCGGAGTTGCCGCGATGCGTTGGCGAGGAGTGCATGACGTATTCCATGTGTCCTGGCTTGAAGAAGTGTCTCCGAGTTCCTGAGGAACAGACACAGCTAGAGTCAATTGAGTTGCAAGAGGATTTGACCTATAAGGAGCATCCCGTGAGGATTCTAGACACAATGGATCGAGAAAATAGAAACAAGTCAACCCGCTTCAGAGAGTTCAGTGGAGCAACCATGAAGAAAGCGAAGCGACTTGGGAGCGCGAAGAGGATTTGAAGAAAGAGTTTCCAAACCTATTCCTTTAGTAAGCCCTGAATCTCGGGGACGAGATTCTATTAAGGGGGGGAGGTTTATAACACCCCAAAATTTTGCTTTTCTTGAATTCATGTGTGATTTGGCACTTTGGTGAATTTTTGGAATTTTCTGGAATTTATTTGGATTTATTTGGAATTTATTTGAATTTATTCCATTTTGAAATAATTAAAGAATTTAATTTTGCAAATAAAATTTTGTTGAAAATATTTTATTTGAGTCCAAAATGTTCCAAAGTATTTTCCAGAATTTTTCCGAATTTTTCTGAGTCTTTTGCTATTTTTAATGAATTAAATGAATTACTGGGAATTATTTTAAATATTAAATCGCTGGAAATTCAACTCGGGTCAAGTACTATTCCTCCGACCGAGTCAGAACCCGAGTCGGACTCGAGTCCGACCCGAGCCACCGACTTGACCGAACCACGTTGAACCTTAACCCACGTGGGCCAGTCGGATCGAGATCCAACGGTCATGATCGATCGACCAGGCCGAGCCGTGTCCGACCGGACCCGTTCGCGCCAAGCCATCGTGGGCCGTTGATCGCGCCACGTGGACGGCCGCGATTTCGCTGCCCTCGCCGGATCCGAGCCGAGTCCTCCGCCGCCATCAAGTGTCAACCTCGGTTTCGCGCTTACACGAAGCCGAGGCCCCTTTAAATACGCCGCCGCCATCGGAAGCGCACAACCGCCCGCACCGAGCCCCTTCTCACCTCGCCTCGAGCCGCCGCCGTCATCCCGCTATTGCTCGCCGGAGTAGAGAGGTCTTCCGCCGCGTTCTTCGTTGATCCTCGCCGATCCGCCGCCTTCCGACGACACCAAACCCGTGAATCGAGATCGCCGTGTCGCGCGCGCTGAGTGCGGCCTTCACGCCGGAGTTGCACGGAAGCGCCCGACGGGAGGTCGTCGTCTTCGTCTCCGGTCAAGCCAACGCCGCGCGTCGACATCAACCTCGCGAGCTCGACACCGTCCGATCCAGATCGGCCGCCACGGTGAGATCACGTCTAGATCCTCGGATCTAATCCCACCGTTGGATCTAGATCCAACGGTCCAGATTGGCCACGTTCACCCCGTAACGTCGTCACCCGATCAACCGGGCCGTTGATTTTCGAATCAACGGCCGAGATTGTGCCGCAGCGTCTTGGAAGTTGGACCGACGGTCGGCTGGCCCAGCGCGTGCGTGACGCCGACACGCCGGCCCGCGTGTCGAGAGGCCCGCATGTCAAGAGCTAATCCAGCCAAGCGGCCGGCGTCACCCATGACGTCACAGTGGGTCCCACATGTCGACTGGTGGCCGAGTCCCAGTGACGTCGGCGATGACGTCACCCGAGTGGTCCCACAGCCGGTCACGCGTGGAGTCGTGGGCCTGAGTCCACAGGTAGACCGAGCCAAGCATGGACCAAGTCCATGGACCGGCCGACGTCGACCAGCCAATCAGGAGTCGACACGTGTCCATGCTGACGCAATAATTAATTTCCGAAAAAGAAAATGATTTATTAATTCGAATAATGATTTCAGATTTTGTTCCAAATTTCAAACGCTTATAACTTTTGCGTTTCAACTCCGATTTGAGTGATTCAAATTTCTAAATTTGTATAAAATTCAGATCTACCCAAATATGAATTTTATTTAATTTTTGGACTAAAGTTTTTCTCTGTAATATTATTTAATTGATTATTTAAACTTTAATAAATCATAACTTTTGCATCTTAACTCCAAATTTGACGATTCCAGTTTCTAAAAATTCATAAAATTATGTTCTCTCTGTTTATGGATTTTATTTGGATGTTTGGACACTTTTTGCCTATTGTTTATTCGTGTATTTGCTATTTGCACGCTTTACGAGTAGACGTTGAAGTGCCGGAAGGATTCGAAGGAGAAGTGTTGACTCAGGATCCAACTCAAGACCAAGAGCAAGTACTTTTTGAAGGCAAGTTGTGCTTTGACCATGTTGATCCTATTTCGAAATCTATTTTGATTTAAACTATTGCATGCTAGTTCAATTAGAAAAATACTTTGTTTAAACATGGGGGTTAGATAAGTACCAATTTCTTTGTATGACACCTTGATTATTTAAGTATGTGCCATGACCCTTGTCACCCTAGTTGTGGATTACTAGTTGGACATTATTAGATTGCCAACATGGGTTTTAGACCGTTGTAGTATACTGCTTAGACCTGCTACATGCTCATGACATGATTTTGGACAATCAAATGTTAATATTGACTTAATGATATATTGAACCTGTTTTGGGAAAAGTATCATGTGATGTTGATGGCACGTGGTGCATGGTAATCAACTGGGGTTTGATAAATGATTTCGGCCAGGGCATGTGGCAAGAGTAATCAGGTGGGCCAGTTGTGGCATTGGGAGTGTTGATTTGGTTTTTCGGGTAGTCTTGCCCTGGTCACTCTAAGGACTTAACCTTGCAAGCCTTTGAACTGGGTCATACTTGCAACCACATGGCTGGAATGGGACGGCCCTAGTTGACTAAGTCGCTAAGGACTCGCTTGTGGAGCCTCAGGGTGTCAATTACACCGTTTGTGTGATTATGCGGGAGCGATCGTGGCTGTGGCCGATACCCATCTAACGGTGTGTTGGTCCCATACTTCGCCTTGGCTAAGGGAAGGGATGGTGTAGAGCACGAACCGGAGAGGACCACTGTGTTGTTTGAGGCTTAGAAAGGCTTTGTTACTGAGGAACTCGCCTTTGTGGTGTTTGATTGTATCTTGTGGGTAAAGTGCATAACCTCTGCAGAGTTTAGAATCTATTTAAATAGCCGAGTCCACAGATCTTGGACAATGCTCGGGAATTACAGTCAAGGGTTAGACTTTCTGAAAATAACTTGGATTTGAAAGGTTGGTTTGGTTTAAGAATAAAGATGATGGTAATGTGGTTTAGGATGGGGAAAAATGTTTATTAAACTTGGAAAAGTTATTTACGCTTTACTTATTTCTACCGCTGAATCTACTTATATTACTTGTCAAAAGCTGTTTATCGCAAATATACCTTGAGCTATTCCTTTGTACCAAGCCATGCATATAGTATATTAGCTTGCATTACATGCATGACTTCTCGAGTACCAAGTACTCACCCTTGCCTCAACACAATATCAGGTTGAAGAAGAGATCGCACCACTTTGGAGGAGGAACTCCAAGAGGATCCGTCTACTTAGGGAAGCGAGCCGATCAGGTTACTGTGGTATACTGGATGGCGCCACGAAGTTATTTGATTTTCCGCTGCTATTATTTCTCTTTTAATAAGTTTCACCTTGCGAGGCATATATTTGTAACTTGACCATAAGGTCAAGTAACCAGTTTGGTTATTTAAATAAAGTACTTTGATAATATCGATTGGTATGATTGTGATATTTACCGATGTTAAGACTGTGTGCACTAGCGCGTTCCTGGACTAGTGCTGAATACACAGAGGGTCCGGATTTGCAAATTCGGGGTCCCGACATATGGGCCAAGTGATGGATGGTTCCATCGCTTGAGATTAATTTACTTCACATTTATCTAGTTGCAATGGTTATGGTTATAAGTAGAAATGGAAAAATGAAATGAGACCGGACAGGAAAGTTGGGGCACTTGGGTGTGGAGACTCAAGTGTGGTAGTCTCGCCTGTGTCGGTTGAGGACCGATTCGTTGTTTGCCATGTTGATCGAGTACATCTTGTCAGTCGCATGCCAGAATGGGACGGTAAAGCTATTCTTTCATCGCATACTGCCCGATGGGTCATGCACTCATGCGATTGGGCGTGGTTGAGGGCGAGGCTTAGGCCGACTCTCGAGGGCCAAGCCGGGCTTGGGCCGCTCGAGGGGGTGCTAGGTGCTCGGATCGCATGATGATGGCCCAACGAGTTAGTATGGATGGGAGGAGGGTTGACATGAGGTTCTTTGTGGCACATGTCGTGTGATTGATGATCCCCTGCAGGGTGAATAAGCGATTTGAATTACCGCGCTCTCGGATATGAGCACGCTCGCGTCATCCGACACTTCAACGTAGTAATAACTTGAACTTAATGATGGATGTGGATGGGGGCGGTACTTGTTTTTGTTGGCTTGCCTTAGGTTAATTATAAAGTTTCAGATTTCACCCTAGAGATAGGTGCTGTTCACAAGTGCTAAAACCTGTGAAATTGAGTAGTGGAATGTAATTAAACAACAAAGTTAAGCTTTTCCGCACATTTTACCGTAAGCTTGATTTCTTGCTACATCCAAATACCTATTCTTTCGAGTCGGTCATATATGGACCACGGGTAAGTCTTGCGAGTACCTTCTGTGCTCATGCTTTTGCTTTGTGGATTTTCAGGTGAGTATCCGCACGGATGTGAGTTATGTCTGTACTGCCTCTCGGTGACCGGGCGGGGCACCGAGTAGAGGCTCCCTACGCCATCGTACACGCCCGGGAGTGTTCAGAGGCAGAACACTTCCGGAGATGAATTACTTTTGGGTCTAGTTTAATAGATGTGCGTTCTTTTGCTGTATAGTTAGTTTGAAGCGATGTTTTAATTACCTTGGATACTTGGTTTCTTTTGTAGTGAACACTTGATGTATGTTGTTACCCACCTCGCACTTGTGTTCTTGTTTCTACCTTTGTTGGCCTTCGTGCCCTGTTGTTGTTGGTTGTGGTCGTGGGGTTTTGTCTTTGTGCCGGAGTTTGTTCGGTTTGTTTAGTTGGTCTTGCTTCCGCGCGTGTCTGGTTGTGGGGTCTTCGAGTTCGTTGCCCCCTTTATGCAAATTGATGTGATACAACGTTGCAAGCCAGTATGCGGGGATCCTAGGCGTGTTTCGGTTCGCATACCGGGGGAATAATGGGATTGTTGTCGAGTTATTCGAAGGGTCTCATCGTCATCTCGATTGGGCTTGGGTGCTAATACTGTGAGCGCTCTCAGCGGTCCGTTGTTAGCCTCCAAATCCGACGGGGTCGGCCGAGTCTTCAAATAATCTGAGGACGGTCTAGGCGGCTCCCGTCTCAGCGTGGTATTAGAGCAAGGTGCATAATGACGAACCCGAAACTTGACGACCACTTAGAGAATTGATTAGGACTGTCATCATGCATTAGGTAGAAGTTAGTGCTTATATCCCGCCCTATGTATATATATGGTGAGTGAGCGAATACGTTGGAATCGTGCATTTTATGTCATGTCATGCATGTGCCGTGCCATTTTCATTATGAACTATGTTTTGGGTGTGTTAGACTTGTTGGACTCCAATGCGGAGTGCTACAGTCTGACTTGGGTTTAGTTCGCGGGTTTATCGAATCTAAGACCTATCCTTTCCGTGTGGCCTAACTCTTGTTATCTGACTTGGTTGATGACAGAATGAGGACGCGCGGTGGTTTGGGAGGTGATGATGGCGCTGGGCGATCGCAGCCTGGCGGTAGCGATCCGCCTCCTCCTCCCAACCTGCTGGATGTATTGTTGCGGTCAGAGCAGAACCAGCAGACTACCAACAGAATCTTGGAAATGTTGGTCCAGAATCAAGCCGCTCTAGGTGGCCGTGGTGAAGGGCGAGGCCGCCCAAATGGCTACTTGGATTTCCTGCACACTCAGCCGCTGACCTTCTCCCAAGCCAGTGATCCGTTAGAGGCTGACGATTGGCTGCGCACTATGGAGCAGAAGTTTGCGCTCATCCATTGCGAGGATCTTCAGAAGGCGCCTTTCGCAGCGCAGCAGCTTCAAGGTCATGCCGGTGCTTGGTGGGCCAATTTCCTCGTCATGCAGCCTGCCGGTCATCAGGTGATCTGGGCAGAGTTCCGTGAGGCCTTTCGGGCGTATCATATCCCGAAGGGGCTCATGGATATCAAGAAGCAGCAATTTCTTGACCTCAAGCAGTTGAGCAAGTCAGTGATGGACTATTCACGGGAGTTTAATTACTTGGCTCAGTATGCGCCGGAGAAAGTCGATACCGATCAGAAGAAGCAAGATCGCTTCATGAATGGACTGACGGCAAAGATGCAGGATAAGCTCTCTATTTGTGACTTTCCCGACTTCAATGTCTTGGTGAGTCGGGCGATCATCGTGGAACATAAGATGAGGAGCCATCAAGACGAGAAGAAGCAAAAGAGGTCAGTGCAGTACTCGGTGGGTGGCAATTCGCAATGGGTCCGGATACTTTTCCACCACCGAGGGCCCCCTTTCCTGCACCTCCCCCGCCGGCTAGAATGGCCCGGCTTCCTGTCACTGCTCCTCGGCCTCCGCAGCCACAACCCGGAGTGCGTGTGGTGACGAGCTCTGGACCGGGTCCATGCTACACCTGTGGGCATGCGGGGCATTTCATCCGCGATTGTCCCTTTCCACGGAGGGGCAACAGTTCCAACGCCCTGAGACCTCAAGGCGCGACTGCACCACCTCCACTTCCTGCGTCGAACCGTGGCCGCGTCAACTACGTGGATGCTGAGGCGATTCCTGAGGGCGCCACCGTGCTGACGGGTACGTTATGCATTGAGGGACATGCTGCTAGGGTGTTATTTGACTCAGGGGCTTCCCATTCTTTCATTAGCAAAGATTTCGCCATGCAACATCAAATGAAAGTGAGTTGCAGCAAAACCTCGTTCCTAATTGAAGCGCCGGGTTCTAAGGTGGTTGCTAATCGAGTAGTCCAAGAGGCAACTCTGCTAATTCAAGGGGTTCCATTCCTTGTCAACCTGCTGCTCCTTGATCTTCGTGGAATGGATGTCATTTTAGGCATGAATTGGCTCACGCGGCAGCAGGCTATCCTAGATTGCTCTCATCGCTCCATCTCGCTCAAAGGACTGTGGGGCGACCGGCTAACCCTGCTTCTCGAGAATGGTGAGGCCGCTCTTTGTTTCTTGAATGGCACCGAAGTTGAGGAACTAGAGTCCATTCCCATGGTTTCGGAATACCCGGATGTGTTCCCAGCGGAACTGCCAGGGATGCCGCCCGATCGGGATATTGAGTTCGTAGTTGAGCTTCAACCCGGGACTGCCCCAATTTCTAAGCGGCCATATAGAATGCCACGAAATGAATTGGCCGAACTGAAGACTCAGCTGAAGGAACTGATGGAGAAGGGATTCATTCGCCCGAGCTCCTCACCTTGGGGCTGCTCGGCTCTCTTCGTGACCAAGAAGGACGGTTCTCTTCGCTTGTGTGTCGATTATCGTCCCTTGAATGCAGTCACTGTCAAAAATAAGTACCCTCTGCCTCGGATTGACATCCTGTTTGATCAGCTTGCTGGTGCACGGGTGTTCTCCAAGATTGACTTGAGGCTTGGGTACCATCAATTCAAAATTCGAGCAGAAGATATCAAGAATACAGCTTTCTCCACCCGATATGGTTTATATGAGTACACCGTCATGTCGTTCGGTTTGACGAATGCACTGGCGTACTTCATGTACCTCATGAACTCCATCTTCATGGAGGAACTCGATTCTTTTGTGGTCATCTTCATTGATGATATCCTAGTCTATTCAGCCAATGAGGAAGAGCATGCAAAACACCTTCGTGTCGTTCTCGGGAGACTCCGGGAACATCGCCTTTATGCCAAATTCAGCAAGTGTGAGTTTTGGCTGAAGGAGGTATCCTTCTTGGGACATGTCCTTTCTGAGCAAGGCGTTGCCGTCGACCCAAGTAAAGTACAAGATGTTCTCAAGTGGGAACAGCCCAACACGGTCATAGAGGTTCGTAGTTTTCTTGGGCTTGCCGGCTATTATCGCCGTTTCATTCAGGACTTCTCCAAGGTTGCCAAACCCATGACCGAACTATTGAAGAAGGGTGTTGAGTTCAAGTGGTCAGTGGGCTGTGAGCGAGCATTCCAAACTCTAAAGCAACGCCTGACTACAGCTCTTGTCCTCACACAACCTGATATCCACAAGCCGTTCGATGTTTATTGCGATGCGTCAGGCATTGGCCTTGGCTGTGTACTTATGCAAAAAAGCGGGGTGGTTGCCTATGCATCTCGGCAATTGAAACATCATGAAGAGCACTACCCAACTCATGATTTGGAGCTTGCCGCAGTGGTCCATGCCTTAAAAATCTGGCGCCACTATCTCCTTGGGAACAAGTGCAATATCTACAACGATCACAAGAGTCTCAAGTACATCTTCACTCAGGCAGATTTGAACATGAGGCAAAGAAGGTGGCTCGAGTTGATTAAGGACTACAGCCTGGAAGTGCATTACCATCCAGGAAAGGCCAATGTGGTGGCTGACGCGTTGAGTCGCAAGGTTCGATGCAGTTGCCTCACTCTTCAACCTCGGAGTGCCACCCTCTGTGCCGAATTCCAAAAACTCGGCTTAGAGATGGTTGAAAAAGGGTCCTTGGCAAATCTGGAGTTGAATTCCACGCTGTTGGATCAGATTAGGGAAGATCAAAAGGGGGACAGTGACGTTGCCCAAATATGCAGAAAACTGAGTTCCAGCCAAGCCACTGACTTCCATCTTGATGACCGTGGAACTTTATGGTTCGGTGAGCGCTTGGTCGTCCCCGAGAACCAAGAATTGCGAAGAAAGGTTCTTGATGAAGCCCACAACTCCTTGCTCACAATTCATCTGAGCAGCAGCAAAATGTATCAGGACTTGAAGCAACGGTTTTGAGTGGACTCGCATGAAACGCGAGATTGCTCTCTATGTGTCTGAATGCGATGTCTGCAAAAGGGTGAAGGCTGAGCATCTGAAGCCAGCCGGTACTCTTCAGCCACTACCCATCCCATGTTGGAAGTGGGAAGACATTGGCATGGATTTCATCACCGGGCTACCAACGACTTCTTTGGGTCACGACTCGATATGGGTTATAGTAGACCGGTTGACAAAGTCCGCACATTTCCTAGCCGTTCACACCACCTATCCAACCAAGAGGTATGCGGAGTTGTACATCTCTCGAATTGTGTGTCTTCATGGAGTGCCCAAGCGGATAGTTTCAGATCGAGGCTCTCGGCTCGTTTCCCGATTCTGGAGAAGTTTGCATGAAGCATTGGGCACCAAGCTGTTACACAGCTCAGCATATCATCCATAGACTGACGGTCAAACCGAGAGGGTCAATCAGATCCTTGAGGGCTTGTGTTCTGTCTTATGGGAAGAAGTGGGACGAATGTGTTCCCTATGCTGAGTTCACTTACAACAACAGCTACCAGACCAGCATCAAAATGTCTCCTTTCAAAGCACTCTATGGTCGTAGCTGTCGGACACCCCTGAACTGGTCCGAGAGTGGAGAACGTCCCTTCTTTGGACCTGATGTGGTCAAGACAGCAGAGGAGAAGGTGAAGACCATTCAAGAGAATTTGAGGGTAGCACAATCACGGCAGAAGAGCTATGCCGACCGTCGTAGGAGACCTCTCACCTTCAACGTGGGTGATCATGTCTATTTGAAGGTATCTCCCCTCCGGGGCACCCGTCATTTCGGAGTTAAGGGAAAGCTGGCACCTCGCTACATATGACCTTTTCAGATCCTTGCAAGGCGTGGTCAAGTGGCCTATCAGCTGGAGCTTCCTCCCTCTCTGGCAATGGTCCATGATATTTTCCACATATCCCAATTGAAGAAGTGCCTCCGTACTCCCTTTGAGTCACTGGAGGTGGGTGAACTCGAAGTTCAGCCTGAACCTGATCTGTCTTACCAAGAACATCCTATTTGGGTTTTGGATGAAGCTGAACGTAAGACCTGTCGGAGGACTCTCAAGTTATATAAGGTTCAGTGGAGCAATCACGCTGAAGACGAAGCCACTTGGGAACCTGAAGATCGATTGAGGACCGAGTATCCCGAGTTCTTCCATACCCTGTAAGAACTAGTGTACAAATTTTTGCTATTCAGGGCGGGTAGATTAGTGTGTGGTTGTACTATCCGTCTGCTTTCTGTTTCGCTTGTGCGTTTGTTCTGAATCTAGAGGCGAGATTCCCTTAAGGGGGAGGGTTTGTCAAGGCCCCAATTTCAAAAATTCTGGGAAATCCGGAGTATCCGGATTAAACATCCGGAATGTCCGGATATAACCTGGAGTATCCGGATGAATCATCCGGAGTGTTCGAACTGGGTCTACCGAAAGCCCTAACACGGAATGTCCGGATTAAATGTCCGGAGTGTCCGGATTGGGTTGACCGAACACCCCAACCCAGAGTATCAGGACTAATTGTCCGGAGAGTCTGGACCTTGCAGGACTTGAGTATAAAATCCCATTTTGTGGCTCTTCACTCACCTCACCTCACACTTGTTGCTCTCCACCTCTCCCATGTGCTCTCCTCCACCCGAGCTCGTCTCCGGCTACTCCCGACGGGCCGGCGTCCTCCCGTGCTCCTCCCCGGTGACATCCTCACCCCGGTGTCCTCAAGGTCCTCTCCAAGCCGACATCCTCCTTCCCCTACGCGGTTTCCCCTCCTTCCTCTTCATCCTCCTTGAAGGTAAGACCTCTTCTTGGAGTTGATTCGTGGTTCTTGGGTTCTAGAGCGTCCATGGGGGTAGATTTGGGGCTTGGTCTTGTAGTTTGTGGTTGGGGGTAAGCTTTGGAGTGTTAGGGTTTTTTGTGGGTGGTTGGATTTTGGGGTGGTTTAGGCAATGCTTGGGTACAGGGCGAGAGATCGGGGTTAGATGATGTCGTTCTAAGCATCGGATTAGGTTTTGGTTGGAGTTTTTAGAAGTGAACATCATTTCATCGTGTTTGGGCTAGCTCGGAGCTTCTCCGGCTTAGCCATGTGTAGAAAAGTTGTAGATCGGGCCCTCGCGATGCCGGAAGACTTAGGGGCACCTCCATATAGCTCACCATATTCCAAGTCCTGGGCAATCCGGAGAGTCCGGACAAGTCATCCGGAATGTCCGGCTTATCCGGACTATCCGGATATTAAACCCGGACTGTCCGGGTTGGCTGGTCTGTAACTCGCGCAGTTTTCGTCGATTGCGCTATTTTTCGGCGGGGTTTGCAGTGTATTTCATTTCATTGCATGGCATGCATCTTAATTATGCATTGTACTCGTGTAGAGAGCAAGACCGCGGTGACTGACATGGCCATGGTCGAAGGGATTGCCGAAGAGCAAGTCGTGGTTGATACGCAAGCAGAAGCACAAGGCAAGCACCTAAGCATATTCAACCTGTTATGTAATTTATTTTTGCGAATCAACTGCTTATTTGATGATTAAGTCATGCATTAGGAATTGACTGTGGAAGGGGTACTAGATCCTAATTGTTGCACATACACTCCTTTGATATTGTTGAACACCTCCCTTGGAGCTAGTTTACGGGTAAATATATGTGTCCATGCTTAGTTTTGCTTAGATGTCAGGTATGGGCCAAGTGATGGATGGTTCCATCGCTTGAGATTAATTTACTTCACATTATCGAGTTGCAATGGTTATGGTTATAAGTAGAAATGAAAAAATGAAATGAGACCGGACGGGAAAGTTGGGGCACTTGGGTGTGGAGACTCAAGTGTGGCAGTCTCGCCTGTGTCGGTTGAGGACCGATTCGTTGTTTGCCATGTTGATCGAGCACATCTTGTCAGTCGCATGCCGGAATGGGACGGTAAAACTATTCTTTCATCGCATACTGTCCGATGGGTCATGCCCTCATGCGATTTGGCGTGGTTGAGGGCGAGGCTTAGGCCGACTCTCGAGGGCCAAGCCGGGCTTGGGCCGCTCGAGGAGGTGCTAGGTGCTCGGATCGCATGAAGATGGCCCAACGAGTTAGTATGGATGGGAGGAGGGTTGACATGAGGTTCTTTGTGGCACATGTTGTGCGATTGATGATCCCCTGCAGGGTGAATAAGCGATTCGAATTGCCGCGCTGTCGGATATGAGCACGCTCGCGTCATCCGATACTTCAACGTAGTTATAACTTGAACTTAATGATGGATGTGGATGGGGGCGGTACTTGTTTATGTTGGCTTGCCTTAGGTTAATTATAAAGTTTCAGATTTCACCCTAGAGATAGGTGTTATTCACAAATGCTAAAACATGTGAAATTGAGTAGTGGAATGTAATTAAACAACAAAGTTAAGCTTTTCCGCACTTTTTACCGTAAGCTTGATTCCTTGCTACATCCAAATGCATATTCTTTCGAGTCGGTCATATATGGACCACGGGTAAGTCTTGCGAGTACCTTCTGTACTCATGCTTTTGCTTTGTGGATTTTCAGGTGAGGATCCGGACGGATGTGAGTTCTGTCCGTACTGTCTCTCGGTGACCGGGCGGGGCACCGAGTAGAGGCTCCCTACGCTGTCGTACACGCCCGGGAGTGTTCAGAGGCAGAACACTTCCAGAGATGAATTACTTTTGGGTCTAGTTTAATAGATGTGGGTTCTTTTGCTGTACAGTTAGTTTGAAGCGATGTTTTAATTACCTTGGATACTTGGTTTCTTTTGTAGTGAACACTTGATGTATGTTGTTACCCACCTCGCACTTGTGTTCTTGTTTCTACCTTTGTTGGCCTTCGTGCCCTGTTGTTGTTGGTTGTGGTCGTGGGGTTTTGTCTTTGTGCCGGGGTTTGTTCGGTTTGTTTAGTTGGTCTTGCTTCCGCGCGTGTCTGGTTGTGGGGTCTTCGAGTTCGTTGCCCCCTTTATGCAAATTGATGTGATACAATGTTGCAAGCCGGTATGCGGGGATCCTGGGCGTGTTTCGGTTCGCATATACAGGGGGAATACCGGGATTTTTGTCGAGTTATTCGAAGGATCTCATCGTCGTCTCGATTGGGCTTGGGTGCTAACACTGTGAGCGCTCTCAGCGGTCCGTTGTTAACCTCCAAATCCGACGGGGTCGGCCGAGTTTTCAAATAATCCGAGGACGGTCTGGGCAGCTCCCGTCTCAGAAGCGGTCGAACTGCCTCGTGCTTGTTGCGTTCTTGAGGTAGATCTTCTTCCTTCACTTTAGTGCCAAACTTGTCATAATATTTTTTAAAAACTTAAAAAAAAACTCGTTATAAACATGAATATAGGCCTCGGAGAAATCAAGATCAAATGCCTCACTTATTCCATGAAAGGCGCCCTGTAAGTCAGATAATTTTCTTCGATGATTCAAAATAGTAGTAAAACACTAGAGATGTGGAATAGCTTAAAAATATTTTAAAATTTTTTGCTCCATTGGATCTATAATGGGATGTAAAATATAATAATCTCTATTTTCTTTAAAAACATTAGTAATAGTCCAAAGCCACTCGATGACTAAGGAAGAAGTTAGGTAGTACACACCAAATAAATTTGTAGTTGCAGTGTAAAAAATTATTAAAAAAAATTACAAAAATGACCGGCAATTTGACAATCCACTTCAATAACCAATGACTCACCATTATTGCAGTTGACGAAGACAGTGGTAATATGCCCGTAGCCCTTTCACCACTTCAACATAGTATACGTTGAGTTCCATCTAACCTTCATAGCAAGGTTGAATCTTTTTAATTCCTTATTGTTTGCCTTGCAGTACTCTAAGAACTAGGCAAACCTTACAGGAGAAACTGTAATAAAATCGATAGCGTTGTGTATGTTTTCCAAACTAGGTTTCATTACAATCAAACATGCATGCACAATGAGATTAATAATATGGTATACGCATCTCTGGTGGAGTACAAAACCTCTAACATAAGTCTCCAAGTACAGTGAGAGATGCTCCATAGCCGTCGTGTTAGCTGATGCATTGTCAAGAGTGATGGAAATAATTCTACTTTGTATTTTAAAGTCAGTAATAACCTCAAGTACACGGTTAGCGATAGCCTCTCCAGTATGTGACTCAGAGATTGGCCTAAACCCTATGATCCTTTTATTTAATACGTAGTTGTCGTCTAAGTAATGCGCAACAATACTAATATAGGTTGCTCTTTGATGGGAGGAAGTCCATATATCTGATATTAAAGCCCTGTTTGGTACGATTCTAGATTCTAGTAGAAACAAAACGGTTCCAGATTCTTGGTAGAAATGTTTCAGGTAGAATCAGAATCACTGTCTAGAAACCGTTTGGCTAGCTGTCTGGATTCTGTGAATCGGGGGTGGAACGGGGTTGAGGGCAATTCGGCCCTGGCGTGGAAAAAGAAGAAACGTTCCGAGGAGAATCGTTCCAAGCTTTAGCTCATTTGGTTGGGTTTCACCCAGATTCTAGTAGAAACGGCCTGGTTCCAAGTTGCTAAACGGGGCCTAAGGCAAAGAAAAAACTAACTATCATGAAGGTATGTTTCAATATTTCTAGTTTATTCGTAAACATTTTATAAATGTCACGTGCAATTGTTCTTCTACTAATATGTTGGTATTGTAGGTAAAAATCACGTTGCGTCATTCTTTCAAAATTAGAGCTCTCACCCATTCTACGTGGAAGATCCTCCATAACTATGTAACGTGTAATTTCGTCTCTAGCTACATCGGTATTGTATATCCACGTACTTACCGAACTGTTGATGTTGAAGTTGAGTTGTGTCTGAACGCCCTTGCTTGGTCTCCTTCCTACCGATATCTTCTTTAAGCATGTCTCCACATGTCGCTTCAAATGACTTGTTCTACTACATGCACGTGCAGATAATTTAGCTTGACAGCATTTACAGATAGCATACACTACCTCATGTCCATCCACAATTTCGACAGTTCTGTCCTACGTGATATGGACACTCATCTCGGCTGCATCGATGTAGCGGCATCCGAGCTCGGTGCGGATACCGACGCCTGTCTTGGATACACCGATGTAGCGGTATTCAAGCTCAGTGCATCTGGAATGTATGAGGCATCCTCAATGTTGTGCGTATCGTCGAGATGACAGTCATCCATGTCATAATCTCTCATGCTAGCGGAGAGTTGGCGCAGATCGATCTCTTGATCGTGGCGATGGGGACTTGGAGAGCGAAGGTGTGCTCTCATGCCCTTGCTCTTGCCAAATATTTTGTTTCATGGAGGAAAAGCAAAAAAGAGAGTAAACAGAGAGAATGTGCTAAGCAACTGAGAGAGCGAGGGAGATGTGCTAAGTGCTGAACAAATGAGAGCCTTCGGGCTAATTTTATAGCGTGTTTGTTGAAATGCCCGTTGAAAATTGAAATCAGGAGTGGAATGAAAACTAAAATCAACTTTATTTCTTTTCACACATTGTCGGCGTTTGAGCTAACAGACCCCTTCCATGTTGTCCCCCCCTCTCTCTAAAATGCATTAGGCGCAGTCACGCTGGATGAAAATTAAAATCAACTTTTTTCTTTTCACGTGTCACATCATTATCTCTCTCTCGTTGAAATGCATCAGACACGGTCGCGTGGGATGTAAAAGGCGCGAGATGAAAATTAAAATCAGCTTTATTTCTTTCACATGTCACATCGTTGGTCGTTTGTCGTTCGCTGAACGTTGCGAGAGTGAAATTTAAAAATTTGGTGCTAGTTGAACAAATCTTACCTCTCTCCCTCCCCCCTCTCTCCCTCCCCTTTTTCCTCGAAAAATCCGCTCCGGCCCACTCTTTTCAATTTTCTCTCACTTTCTCTCTCTTTTTCCCTCTCCTTTATAGGGGTGCAAACGGAGCGGATACGGACGGATTTCGTTCATCCCGTATCCTATTCCAAATTTATTCTCGGATACATAATCAGATACGGACAGTGTCGGATTCGAATACGAATACGGATTACTTCGGTCACGAATATGGAGCGAATACAGGCCATTCCGGATACGGTTAGTCTCGGTCACAAATAGTTAGTCAGATAATGCGTGAAAGCAGAAATCATATATGCCACGTATATTATGATCAATCAACCATACACAAAACTTTACTAGAACCTTCAAGACATGTAAGTATTTCAAATTCAATAATAGTTGCATTCCCTACATAAGAATAATATACAACCAAGTACAATTCCAATCAACATATGCACTTATATGATGTAGCACATCCAACTGCAATCAATTGTTTTGTAGTGCAATTATAAGAGCTTGCTCTAGAAAGTAGTGCAATTATATTACAACTTGCTCACATTATATCACAGGCTCATAACAACGCTATGCTTCATATTATATTACAACTTACCTAATCAGATAGCATATAACCAACACGCAACATCTAAAATACAACTAGCAAGCAGTGTAATTCAAATACACACATTAGGAACAATATTGCAAGGGTATCGGGTTGGATATTTACCGGGTATTGGGTCGGATATTTACCGAATATCGGGTCGGATATTGCTTTTCCCATATTCTAACCCATATTACATGAGATTTTCCGGATACGGATCGGATATTGCTCTTTCCATATCCTAACCCATATTACATGAGATTTTCCGAATACGGATACAGATAACATCGGTACAGATTTTTTTCGAATACGGTATCGGATCGGTAGGGAATTATCCGCTCCGTTTACACCCGTACTCCTTTAGGCTTTAGTCATATCAATCACTCTCTCTCTCTCTCTCTCTCTCTCTCTCTCTTGGTCTTTCCCACAAGGCCACAACCACAAGGCTCAAGCCTTCCCACTCCCATTGGCGGTCCACCCTTCCCCTTCCTGCACCGATGCACCACCGGTGACCAGCCTCCCTCCTCCCCTCCACGTCCCCACCACCTACCTTCCCTCTGCCCCCTCCTTTTCCCCGCATGGTCGCCTCGCGCTCACCTCCCCTCCACCCTCCCTTTGCCTAGTGCCCCCTCACGGCCTCACTCCCATCCATGATAGTGACATCGAACGAGGGGAGCCGCAATGGGCGGCAGAGGCGAGGGCGTGCAACACCGGCATCTCCCTCCCGTGACGGTCATGGCGGGCGCGCAGCTCCACTCCCCCATGACCAGCTAGGAGGCGAGGGGGCGGCAAAGTGAGCAAGGCAGTGGCCGCACGGCGAGGCTTCATTCCCCCACGACTTGCTAGGAGGCGCGGGGGTGGCATGGCGCTGGAGACGACAGGCGCACAACTGGAGATGCGTGGCGTTGGAAACAGCAGCAATGACAGGCGGCGATGAGGTAGCTATAGCGGCAAGATGGCAGCATGGAGGGCAAGGCGACGGCCTAGCGGGTCCATGCGGCTCCCCCACGACCCGCTGACCACCTCCCTATCGCGGGCCGCCATGCCCTGCCATAGGCCAGCGACAGTGGTGCCATGCCCTGCCACAGGCCCACGGCTGTGGCTCTGTGCCCGTTGTGTTGCCATCGTGCCGTGCCGCCCATCATTCCTGGTTCCTGAGCCCAGCACGGCTTGAGTTATAGTGTTGTGCCGGCACAGTACGGCCCACAACGTGCCGAGCCAGGTCCATCGTGCCTCGGATCGGCCCAAAGAAGCCCCGACCCGAGTGCCCACCTCTAAACCAAATCAAAAGGTGCACAAGAGTATTAATTAGAAGCTAGTTATTCTTTAGCACTAGATTCTTGTATATGACAAATATCAAAATGTCATAAAAGGTTCGAGAGGTTGTAAGAGAGCAACAATCCTTTACTCTTTTGATGTTGTGCTTAAAGAATTTATGATCGGCTTTGCAATATCTTTTCTTTCGTCATGGTTGCTTCAACATCGTTATTTTAGCTCTCTCTATGAGATTCATCTCTTCGTTCTTGAGACCGTGCACGCTCGTGCCATATCTCACAAAATTCTTATTCTATTTGAAGATTGCTATGCATAAAAAGGGTATCGGAGTGTAACACTATCGCTGAGTCTTGTTGGCTGCGCAAACTCCTTGAACACCACCGGTCTCCCTCCAAAGCAACCGATGTTTACTGTGACAATGTCAGTGCCGTGCTACTATCTTCAAATCCAGTGCAACATCAAAGAACCAAACACATTGAGATTGACCATGAACGGGTTGCACTTGGAGATGTCAAAGTTTGCGCGTATTTTGGCAAAGGGATTCAAGGAGTTTTGTTCTAGCCTGCACATCTTCGCATCTCTGCAACTCCATGTGACCGAATCCAGTGCTACTTCGTTGCGGGCCTGAGTTACTCTTCCCCGGTTGTAACCACGCACGGCTGTGTCCTGCGTCTATCTTGCTTGTGCTGTTACTATCCCTCTTCTCATTGTAACGTGTGTGTATATACAGAGGAAATTCTTTATTTGCCGTAGGAAGTTGGCTACTTCTCTAGAATGCCACTCGAAATTTTGATCTTCCTTAGATACCATTGGAGTTCAATTTGCATCCCTTGTCTGCTATTGCCATCCATCTCCAGTTAAATATTGTTAATTGAGCCGTCAAAAGACCAAAATATCCTTCTTCCTCTCTTCTTCAACATCCTTCCCTCCTCCACCCTCTCTTCTCCCATGTTGCCTATGAGCACATTTATCTGATCAAGCCATTCACAAACACACCCACATATACATGCATACATACACAAGAAAGGGAAGAGAGATGCGAAGGGAGTCAGGGAAATCTCAAATTGAGAAGAAATTGTAAAAGTTCCGTCATCTTTGACGCTCATCTATGAGGTGGGGTGGAGGGCGAAGGCTAGAGGCGACACGTGCGGAAGGTGGGGGCGGAGGCAAGGCAAGAGCCAGAGCGGGTGGTAGGGGCGGAGGCCGGAGGCGAGAAGTGCGGGTGGTGACAGTGGAGGCCAGAGGTGGTGTGCGCGGGAGGTGAGGGCAGAGGCGCGGTCGGCATTGGCACGGGTGATAGGGGTGGAGGCCAGAGGTGGCTCGAGCTGAAGGTTGGGGAGAAGGCGAGGCTTTGCGCAGGAGGTGGGGGTGGAGGCAAGGCTATTGCTGTAGCTCGTGGTGGGGGCGGAGGCCAAAGGTGGTGCGTGCAGGAAGTGGGGGTAGAGGCAAGGTTGGCGTCAACGCAAGTGGAGAGATAGAGGCAAGAGGCGACGCAGGTGGGAGGTGGGGTGAAGGCGAGGCCGGCACCATGCGGGTGTTCGTCATCGAGCATGCCGTCGAACATTGAGGAGGAAAAAGGTGTCAGAGAAAAGGAGTAGAAATGAATAATATGACAGGTGGGACAGGGGTAATTTGAGTAAACTAAGAAAAATCTAACAGCTTTTAACAAGTTAACAGCAATTGGACTTAATGGAAATAACGGCAGTGATAAATAAAGGATTAAAGTTGAGATCAAATAGTAATAAAGGGAAGAGTATTTTTACCATGGCACATCAGAGAACCGACCAACTTGTAATGGCAAACAAATAAATATATACATTGAACATCAATGAATATTGTGTGCGAGTGTCCAACTCACAGGAAGTCCGAAACTGTCGACCCTGTTTGGTTTGTTGCTGCAGGTCATCAGTAAAAAATCCAAGCATGCCATGAGAACAGGGAAACAGATTGCTGACAAAAGCAATGCAACACATACGGTTCCGACCCAATCAGATCTTCAGACTGATTCTATTAGCCACAAAGAAACCTCATGAGCTCTCCCAAAAGATCTCGAAGCATTCCAATGGTGAAATGCAGGAATCCTCATGTTCCACGAATCCAGGATAAACATCACGTACCTGTTTTTTAAACATCGACATCCTTACATAGAAAGTACTGGATGCAGTTGTTCCGTCTGAACTTCGTGCCTTGCCCCCGAGGCATCGTCTCTCTTTTCAGGACGATTCAACTGCGCACAATTCATGGCATTATGAAAGTTTCACAATAAAAAGTTGGCATTTGACCGGATCGCTAAGTGTGTAGACGTGCACCCAACCCATCAGTATTCAAATCCCAGGCTCGCCATTGATGTCCACCAAATTCAGGAACACAAATGTGTATTCAGTTGAAAAGCATGTGCCCACCTTCTATGAGGCCTCCAATAAATTCCCATAATGTGTTAAATTCCCATCATGTGCAAGGGACACATGGTGGTGTGTGTGGTGTGTCTGTGTGTGTGCGCCCACCTTGTAAAAAAAAGTTTCGAAATAAATGAAAATGAAAAACTCCCAGATCTGCTGAAGTAACTTTTTTTTTTTATTTTGTCACAATCAAATACAGCAGGCTATCATGTATGGAGTGGCTACACAAATGTTATCCAAGGAGGAATGTAAATGCGTCTCGCAGTGAGATTACTCCTTCCACGAATCTAGTCCTCGGTTCGACAATGACAAGCCGCCGCACCCCTGGCATATGGAATGTCAGAACTCAGAAATATAAACCAATCCGGCAAAAACTTGTGTTAAAATTATAGATTTACAACGACCTATTTCATGTAATGTGCAATCCTCACTTGCTACTACATGACCATGCACATGTATCTCACAAACCAGTGTACCTGGAATAGACAATTGCTCCAACACCTCAAGCAAGGTACTCGTCCTCAAACAGGTATGGCACTGTCTTCGACCATTCACCTGGTATTGTAGCTCCAAAGCCTAACCATGTGTGAAAGGTAGAGTGAAATCATCATCTCAATGAGAACAAATTAACTTATCTAGAAAAAAACACCTCAGTCATTCAATTATTAATGCAACAGAAGTTACATTTAAACGAGCCATTGGACACCAGCCCGGCCAGATAACTTGCATGTTTTGTTTTCTTCCTTTTTCACATTTGATGAACTGAACATCATAACACAAAGCTTTGTGTTATCTGTTTATCTAACATACATCTAACAATATAACTGACCATCAAAATGAAAAATCAGAGACATCACATGAATGCAGGTCTCCATATATGTATACATGTAAAGAAAAGGTCACGAGTGCAATTGAAAAGCAAGAGGGACATACATGCTCCATGGTCACTTGCTCAATTTCAATGTGGGCGTAAACATCATTCTTCGCTAGAGCCATAATATCACTGTAGAAATAGGTTAAGAATGAAATTAAATTCTTCCACGTGAACAACAAATATGACAGTTGCAAAACAATGGCATCAGCTAACTGTCTTTTCTCTCAAGACAGTGTTCTAAAATATCATGAAAAAGCTTCTTTGTTTGAGTAGATATGTGATCAACTCAAGATTTTGTGGAAATTATACAGAGAACATTTCAAAATGGACCAAATGAGATAAATAAAAAGGAGACATTAGCAGATGGACAATAAAGCTGGAGGTTCTTTGGTACAACTAACGCTAATTTAAACCAGAAATAAAAACAAAAATTGTGCCAAATGGACCCAAAAGTTTAAATTATGTTTGTGTTTCAACATTCAGGACACAGCTTCAGTACATTCATCCCATTCTTTCATCTTATTAAATGGATCAGTGATGTGCAGATGGACAATAAGGAAAGCAGTGCGCATTTAGAAGCTCAGGATGATGGTCAGTAATCTGGTAAAAGTAGTGTGCCTTTAGGAGCTTAGGAAGATTATCAGAAAAATGGCAGCAGTGCTGGTAAGATACCAACAGGACAAACAACCTAGGTCTACCAACTCCTGAAATTCTAAAATCTTAAAAGGCTGACAGTGAGACACTACTACTTGTACCACCCTCTGAAAATCAGATGAACCCAGTCAAACTAACCAGAGTTTTAGAGTCACAATACCCTTTTATCAAACTGAAACGCATTGGTCATTTGCATTTTGCTTTGAAGGGAATATACAGATGAGGTAGATGGATAAAGCGCTAACTAGGAGAAATGAGAACAGTGGGTGACTAAATACTACTCCCTCCGTTTATTTTTATAAGGCGTGGTTTGACTTGGTGCGATCTTCATAGTTGAACTTTGACCGTTAATTTCTTTTATAATACTTTGTTCATAGCTAACTTTCAAATACGAATCTAAAAGTATCACTTTTGTGTCATATAATATATATATTGTTAGACTGATTGTTGGTCAAAGTTTACAAACTTAGAATCTCGTAATGCATGAGCGCCTCATAAAAATCAACAGAGGGAGTAGTAAAAGGGTCACATGTAGGATTTCACGACCTTTTTACAAAATCAGAAAGGTTTTATGATTTTCTAACAACACATCATTATCCCTCAAACATGAATGTAATAAGGAATAGCTAATCACTATATTCTTATCAAATGAAAAAGTCCACATCCTATCCCAAAAAACAAGCTGTAGCTGCCCAAAATAATTATTGCTTTCAGTGTTGGGGATGACAATAAAAGACAAGTCAAGGACCAATTTCTTTGAATAAGGTCTTATTTTAAGGCCCATTATGTCATTACTCAAAGATAAATAGATTGTGTTGAAGCCCCAGTAGATAACTCCATCAAGCATAGGTCAATTGATTCTATCAATACAAAAGAATAGAACAGCACATCAGCATGGCAAAAGAAAATGATATGGTAGGTACGCAAACCTGAGTGAGTAGACATCGACGAGGGACCCATTGTCATCAACTATAGGAATTGAGCTTACTCTACCTGGAGGGGAAAAAGAAGAAGCAAAATTCAGTAGCTTTTGCTTCATAAGGATGTAAAATATTATTTCTAAGTATACATCAGCAAGTTAAGAAATAGCACATGCAGTTCAAAAAAGAACAGGCTTAAAGGAAAATCTCAACTTAGAAAAATAATTTAATCCTTATTCTTGAATTTAAGCATTTCAAATGTGTTTGGTAAAAGTTTCGCTCACATCACAACTTTACACCATTACGTCGCCTGTGTGAATCCCAAGAATTAAAAATACTAATTAATTACCTTCAAATATAAAGCAATGTTACTGCCTCAGTCACTAAGTTCGCATCATTTTCCAAATGAGGCAGTGATGTAACAATGATACAAAATCAACTATATAGGCATCGAAATGTATTTTTCCTTTTGACTAGCATCAGGATTTCCCATAATCATGTATAAGTTTTGTAGTGTTACCGTGGTATATATTTCAAAAAACTTCATCCTGTGCTATACTGCTACCGTGTTATATATTTCAAAAAACTTCCCTGACATGACAATCATATAATTCAGAGTTTCAGACTGTACAAAAGGTAGTATTATGTACTATTAAGTACTACTACCATGATTTAGGTTTACTCCAAATTCGTTTTAGTATGCGCTCATTGAGATAATGAGAGAAGCATAGACATTTGTAGTGAAAACAGTTTACAGATCACCTGTAAAGAAATATAGACAGTCTGACAACTGTTCGTGCGTGTATAATATTCAGCAAATACTCTTAATTTCATATTTCCCAATATTCTGTCTCAATGATAGGTTGCCAGGAATCCAACAACTAAAATATTGATAACTATAAATATAGCTGTCCAAATTACTCAGTTCAGATATTGAAAAGTATAATTTAAGGGGGGAAATTCAGAGTACATGTTGTCAAAACCCAAATGTATCACTATAAAGGATGAGCACTAATGTTATGTGTGCATGGTCCTGTTATGAATAGCACTTGTTGTATTTAATATGAGGCCAATGGTCAGAATATATAGAGTACATGACTGTACAAAAGGAAAGCTTATAAGGCAATCATTTATATAAGACAATATATCCTTAACACCCCCACAAATGCAAGACGAATGCAATAGCATTGCATTTGGGACGATTGACACTAAAATAGGGAAATCCAAAATCTTGGTCTTGAAGTAATCGTCGTAGCATTCAACTCTGGAAAAACCGAGCCGACGAAGGAGTCGAGTCGACAAAGAAAAGCCTATGAAGCCGACAGAACGAGCCGAGCTGAAACCGGCCTACAGAATGAGCTGAAACCAATAGAGGAAAGCCGACGAGCTGAGCCGAGGTAGTGAGTCAGAAATCGGAGCCGAGGTAGCTAAGATGATAAAAGACCCGAGTCGACGAAAGAACCAAGATGCTAAGGACTTGGACGAACGTAACAGAAGCAATAATGCTAAGAAAAACTCAAAAATAGCTAGGAATACTAGCAGCAACTGCCAATGAAGAGACAGAGCGGGAGCCGAACCAAAGAGCCGAAGAGCCGGAGCCAATCCAAACAGCGGAAGCCAAGAGCCGAAGCCGGGCCGAAGATTACTTCTTGGTAAGCTTCGGGTGGGCATAGCAAATTCTGACAAAAATCAGAAACTGGAGCTAAAAACCAGAAGCCGGAGCCGAGAAGTAGGAGCTGGAGCCAAAAGCCGAATGAAAAAGGCGGAGCTAAAGATGAAAAGTTGGAGTTGCTTCGGAGCCAGAGCCAAAATGACCCAAAACGGATCGAGCCGTCGCGAAGACCGGACGAATGGGCTGGCGTAGGATGGCGCGGGGGAGGTCGGCAGAAGCCAAGGCAGCGGCAGGAGGTCCAACCGCGGCATGGTCGCCAAGGTTGCCAACTGAGTCAGAGGTCGGAGACGAGTGGGTACCGGAGGGCGGCGGCGCGGAAGCCATGCGAAGGCGCAGGCCGGCGGAGCGTCGGAGGAAGGTGGCGTCGGCGTAGATAGCTGCAGAGGTGACGCCATGTCGAGGAGCCCAAGCACCAGCAGCCGTAGATGGCCGTGCGACGGCCACCCCCGGGAGTCTCCTCCTCTCGGGGGCAGCGGATCGATCTAAAACCCTAAGGCTCTGGCAGCAGATCGATCTAAAATTGTAATGCTCTGATACCGCGTTATGAATAGCACTTATTGTATTCAATATGAACCAATGACCAGAATATATAGAGTACATGACGGTACAAAAGGAAAGCCTATATAAGGCGATCATGTACATAGAAAACCTATATGACAATCATCTATATAAGGCAATACATCTTTAACAGATCCTACCTAGCATCTACGCCATAACAAGTTAGAAGGTTTTGTACATGTCATGTGGTACAATTTATTTCATACCTTGACTGTTGAATTGAAATTGATTATCTGCATTATTCTAGAACTAATCACATATTTAAGTTGATTCTGTAGCTAACAATCACCACGCTATGGTCTTAAGAATCAATTCAGAAAAATAATATGAATATTGGCATTTGAAATGTCAATTATATGGTACCTTCAAGCAGCAAATCCAGGCAGGAATTTAGAGGAGCACTCCGTTGCAAAGTTTTCAGCTGTCTATTATTTCCCCTGCCAGTATGCAGCGACCATGTACCAATAGGAATACTGACAATATGACTTTGCAGAAATGGATAACCTCCAGACTGTTCTTGGAGCCTTGAGCAAAGAACTAAATACACCATCAAGATAAAGTGAGCTCAACTTGAGGCACATGTAAAACTAACTAAGAGAATGACAATTCATAGTCTTGTAAAACAATACTGTACATTTCAAAATCTCCGGAAGGGTTGCAAGATTAAGTAAAGGCATCCCTGATGAATCCGGCAAGGACTTGAAGACAGGAACTGAAGATATTTCATTTCTGGTTATAGTCAGTGCCACATGCATTAAATTATCTGAATCCTTAACCTGAAGAGAGACATGTAGCACCATAAGAGAAAAAATCACAATTATTTACTAGTAGTGTTAAAAGAACTGAAATGTAGATGTGAGTCCATCAATGTTCAACTCCTATCAATACAGAAGGTTCAAACTATCAAGGCCTGTTTGGATGGGGGGATTCCTGCCACATCCAAACACACCCCTAGTTTAGCTGAAAGAAACACAACAATCAAAAGTAGAACACTCAATCTGCAGGGCCAAGTAATTATAACGAGATCCCATTCCAAAAGTAAAATACAGGAGTTTTCTGAATGTCAGCCTTGATCGACAACACCACTTCATTCATCATTACATACATTTTTTCTACAAGCACTCTGACAGATTTTGGGGGGAAAAATTGATAGTAACATTTACTAGTGTCCATTTAATCCCACTTTCAAGATATCCGTCAATTTGTACTACTTCTGCCCAAAAATGGAATTAAGCTTAGCATTGTGTTTCCTGACCATATAAAGAATTTCTTACACATAATTTGTTTCCCTATTTTGTGCTCATCTTGAGACTCTTTATACAACAAATCAAATGAAAGAACTCTGGCAAATATATAGGAAAAATACATGAATTAATGGCCTTCTCGTCATTGCAGCAACATCAGGCCCCCCATAAAACTGCAGCTTTGCGTCTTTCCAAGCGGAAACTGAATGCATTTCAAGCTCCTCATGGCCAAGAGCTCGAATGTTTATGTGCCACTGCAGACCCAAGAATTAGTAAAAATGTAAAAAAGCTTGAGAGAAGAAGAAAACAGTAATTCAATCTCACCTTTCTTAAAATTAATACAAAATCAGAGGCAGTTAGCATGCCTGTTATGGTTTGCTGTTGATCATCCCAAAGAGGACCCAACGCAAGGCCCTAGAATAGTGGACCACACCATACATGAATACATAAAGGACAACTGATAAATTACCAGACAAATAGAACCTTAAAAGGGAACAATTGCTTATTTGCATTTCTTTTTTGGCCCTAGCTATTCTAGGTAAAGATAAATAAATGCCTGCTGCTAAATGAAGTGTTTGCTCAACTGTAAAATGTAGAAGGAAAAAAAAGAATTACTCCTGAATAGGAGGCTAATTCTTCCAAGCATATTGTTTAAAATTCTTCAATAACATGATCATCAAACATAGCGAAGTTCAAATAAGAGTAAACAATCAACAAAAAGAGAAAAAAAAAACTAAAGTATAGGAACAATTCTTGCAAACACATACCTCATCATGCATGATTTTAAATGCTTGCTTGACAGGAAGCTGAGCATCCAAAATTGCTATCTGAAATGCTTATATGAAATATGATTATTCACATGGTCTAAGACAATGTGTTGACCACAAAAGAAGAATCTCACCTTGCTAGAATCTGGAGCAGCATCATATATGGTATTATGTAATAATATTTCAGAGACCCGATGGCGGAAAACTGCTATCTGCATGCCTGAGTTCTGAGATGATGGTTCTGGGGGCATCTGTTTGGAGATTTATGCATTGTACACAACAAACCATTAGTTATTAGGAAGATTCTATTATTGTGCAAATGCAGGACAGAAAATGCAATGTGAAACTTTGGCACGTACTGTTGTCAAAATTGTACCCTCATCCATATTTATTCCTCTGATGAAAGAAAGCTCTGGCTGTACAACTGAATGTGTATTATTTTCCACAAGAACTTCATTGCTGATCAGCCCAATTTCATTGCGTACACAAGGTTTAGTCTCGTCACATCTCCAAACACCATCAATCAAAAATCGGTACTGAATTACACCAAAATACCACATAAATGCATGTAGCAGCAACAAATCACAGTAGTAGGAGAATATTATATGAAAATGGCAGGCCACTGGCACAGAAACAATAGAAAAAACCTATCTGCACAATTTTCACCATTATGAGATCACGTTCAAGTTGTTTGCTAACCTAAGAATGGAACAAAACAAGCACATAGTGAACATCATAATTCATAAGTGATAGAATTTCCAATAACAAGTGAATTCTCTGCCAAAATGCAATGGATCCAACAATTAATTAGAAAGTGGGTTGTTAAATCATAGCAGCAAAGCACTTTTATAGTGGATACATATAGTGTTGATATAGCAGGCACTTTCCAAAAATATTAAGTCACTCAATCTTAAAGCAAAACATCCAAAATACCAAACCAGATATGACTATGCAAAAGATCTAATACTTCTATTAATTGCTAGATAAAAATTCAAAAGATCTTGAAGAAATACATCAAAACGATGGATTGCTATGTTAGACAATATCCTAGTTACCTTATATAAGAGAGTGCTAGTTGCCTTGTATAGAGATTGCTAGCCTTGTACCCATATTGCCTTATATAGGCTTTCCTTCTATACCCTTATGTACATGTATATATATTGGCCCATTAGCATCATGTTAAATACAGGTGATATTCATAACATGGTATCAGAGCAAAAGTGTTTTAGGGTTAAAGTCCTCACCAGCGTTGCACTTGCGCCTTTTTTTCCCGACGGCTTTCTCGTTGCCTCGTTGCTGCCGCTCTTCTCCGTGGCCACCGTGCTTCCCTCGGTGGTTGTTATGGCCGCTCGTCCCTCTGGTCGACGCGCCTCCCTCCAGTGGCTGCTCCTCCCTCGGGTGGCCAACACCTCAGCCGCCTCGCAGCCCTGGTCCGAAGCCGCCCCGACCTTCTCTACGCCAAAGATCGGGCCGCGTAAGATCGAGCCGCAGCCCCCATCGCTCTCGCCCGAGACAGGCTTTCACCGCTAGCCACCACTGGCCTCGTCCTACCTGCTTGCCATCGGCCACTATCGCTTACCGAACGTCTCCTAAACGATGATGCCACTGAGCAAAAGACCCGGTAGAAGATGCAACGGATGCTAAAGCGGTGGAGGAAACGGAGACTGGCATTGGCAGTGGAAGGAAGACGAAGCCAGTCAAACTCCTAAAGACGTTGAGTGTCACGGCAGCAAGGGCCAGCCCCAACTAGAGACCTCATGCGGCGATACTGAACACAACAAGAGTCAGAATCAAGGATAACACGACAGCCATGATCAGTGAACTGGCCAGCGGATATGAGCTGCATGGTCAATTTAGGAATATGAGAAACATCAGGAACATGAAAAGAGAAAAACAAAATAGTGCCTTGTCCTGCAACAGAAAGAAAAGTACCATCTACAGTTTGCACAGTAATAGGAGTAGCAAGAAGACTAATGGATGGAGACTCGTGGGATCAAATGTCATACAAAAAGAAGCTCCGGAGTCAAAAATCCATGGTGTGATACCTGCTGAGGAAGGTAGTCTCTCATTGGAAGACTGAGTAGTATTACCAGTAGAACCTATCGATGTAGAGGCAGCCATGCGACGTAGTAGCGTAAGAATCTCCTGAGTGGAGTCAGAACCAACAAAGGTCCGCTAAGGGGAGGCGCCCAAGAGTCCAGTGCCCTTCGAAGGGCATCCACCCTAACGAGCAAGATCCTTTTCTTCCGGTAGCAGAACTGTTCCACATGTCCGTTCTTGTTGCAGTAGGTGAAGTGAAGGGCTCCACACCCAGTAGCCGAAACTAGAGTAGGCACCACTAACGAAGGAGTAGAACAAGGCGCCGCCAAGACTGAAGGAGACACTAGCAGATCCGCACCACAAAGGCGAATCTCCTCAGCACGAATAACTGCAAGGGCCTCCAACAGGGTCACACGAGGATGACGAGAAGCAGCTGGGCATGAATCTGCTCAAATTCAGCTCGAAGACGTAGTCCGCTATTTTGGTTGCTAGCATGGAGGTACATCTCACTAGTGATATTGTCGCTTTGTTTTCAGCACAGTTGATGTAGGCGCATCTTCGCGATCGTTATGAGTCTGCTGGTGATTCCTTGTACCTTGCTGTTGTGCGCCAGGAGCAGTCACTGCAGCAGGGTGATTCTACCGTGGATGAGTTTTATGCGCAGCTGTCCTCGGTGTGGCGTCAGCTTGATTCTCTGGGATCGAAGGTTTGTCGCACTTTCCAGTGCTGTCAGTGTCAGCACTCTCATTTGGAGCTTCACCGCATCTACTTCTTGACATGTCTTCGGGCTGAATTTGAGCAAATTCGTGCCCAGCTGCTTGCTCGTCATCCTCGTGTGACCCTGTTGGAGGCCATTGCAACTATTTGTACCGAGGAGACTCGCCTTTGTGTTGCGGGTCTGCTAGCGCCTCCTTCAGTCTTGGCGGTGCCTCGTTCTACTCCTCAGTCAGTGGTGCCTAGGGGTGGGAAAAAAACTCGAAACTCGCGAATTAAACGAGTACTCGCAAACTCGGCTCGAATCGGCTTGAACTCGTTCCTTAACGAGTCGAGTCGAACCATGATTTTAATTCGTTTAGATAACGAGTTAAGCCAACTCGTGAGCTAAATGAGCCAAATCACGAGTTTAACAAGTCCTCCAATTCGGCAAGTATAGTTGTATATGTGTGAGGCGAGGATGATAACACATGACATACTGTATAGTCATAACAGCAATCCTCCTCTCATATGGCAATAACGAGTTTAACAAGCTAATTTGCGAGTTTAACGAGTCAAAGCCGAGCTGAGGTTTAAGCTCATTAAGATAACGAGTTGAGTCGAGCTGGCTCGTTATCTTAACGAGTTTGACCAAGTCAAGTCGAGTCGAATTGAGCCGAGTCGGCTCATTATCCACCCCTAGTGGCGCCTACACCAATCTCGGCTACTGGGTGTGGAGGTCTTCACTGCACCTACTGCGACAAGAACGACATGTGGAGCAGTTCTGTTATCGGAAGAAGGATCTTGCTTGTAGAGGTGGACGCCCTTCTAAGGGCACTGGCGCCTCCCCTCAGCGGACCTCTGTTGGTTCTGACTCCACTCAGGAAATTCTTACGCTACTACGTCGCATGACAGATTCTGCTACTCAATCTTCCAGTGAGAGACCACCTTCCTCATCAGGTATCACAACATGGATTCTTGACTCTGAAGCTTCTTTTCATATGACATTTGATCCCACAAGTCTCCATTCCGTTAGTCCTCTTGCTGCTCCTATCACTGTGTATACCGCGGGAGATTGGCGCCAGCGACACTCTTTAAAATTCGCGTTTTAATATCTGACACTCTGGCCCACAGTCATACACACAGATGGTCCCGCATGTCATACACACAGCCAGAACGACACACGAATTGAGTGTCGTGTGCCCGATTTTTCCGTATACCGCAGATGGTACTTCTCTTTCTGTTGCAGGACGAATCACTCTTTTGTCTTCCTCTTTTCATGTTCATGTTGTTTCTCATGTTCCCAAACTGACCATGCAGCTCACATTCGCTGGCCAGCTCACTGATCATGGCTGTCGTGTTATCCTTGATTCTGACTTGTTGTGTTCAGGATCGCCGCACAAGGTCTCTGGTTGGGACTAGCCCTCGCCGCCGTGACTCTCAGCGTCTTTGGGAGCTTGACTGTCTTCGTCTTCCTTTCGCTGCCACTGTCAATCTCTCCGTTTCCTCTACCGCTTCCGCATCCACTGCATCTTCTACCGGGTCCTTTGCTCAGTGGCATCACCGTTTGGGACATCTTTGTGGTTCATGTCTGTCTTTGTTAGTTCGTCGTGGCCTTTTAGGATATGTGTCTGGTGATGTCTCTTTACATTGTGCGGGTCTTAAGCTTGGCAAACAGCTACAACTCTCCTATTCTTCTAGCGAGTTTGTATCACGGCGTCCCTTTGATCTTGTTCGTTCTGATGTTTGGGGTCCTTTTGTTTCAAAAGATGGTCATAGATATTATATTCTTTTTATAGATGATTTGTCTCGCCACATCTGGATATAATTTATGTCTTCTCGTAGTGAGGTTTTATCCATCTATAAGAATTTTGCCATCATGATCCGTGCTCAGTTTGATTCTCCCATTTGTGTTCTTCGTGCTAACTCGACAGGAGAGTATATGTCAGGAGCCCTTCGTGTTTTTCTTCCTACGAAGTGCACTCTTTCTCAGTTTTCCTGTCCTGGCGCTCGTGCTTAGAATGGTGTGGCTGAGCGTAAGCATCGTCATCTTCTTGAAACATCTCGTGTTCTTTTACTTGCTTCCGCTATTCCATCTCACTTTTGGTGGGCTGAAGCTGTTTCCACTGCCACTTAATTGATTAATATTCAGCCTTCTTCTGCTCTTCTAGGTGGGATTCCAGTAGAGCGTCTGTATGGCATGCCTCCTGATTATTCTATTCTTCGCCTCTTTGGGTGTGTATGCTATGTTCTTCTTGCACCTCGTGAACGCACCAAGCTGACTATTCAGTCTGTTGAGTGTGTTTTTCTGGGATATAGTTATGAGCATAAGGGATATCGTTGTTGAGATCTTGTTGGTCGACGGATGCGGATCTCTCGGGATGTTACTTTTGATGAGTCTCGTCCTTCTTTCACTTCAGCGTCTTGTCGAGCCGCTTTCTTTCCTGGCTTTTCCAAATACTCTAGTTGTCACTTTTACCCTTCCATGGTTGGTGTCTCCTTCATCGCCGGCCTCTCCTTTGGTGTCTTCTTCACCACCATTCCCTCTTATCCTCTATACTACACTCGTCGCCCGCGAGTTTAGGATTCTTCTACTGAGCCACCTTCCTCCGTGTCTCCTCGCTATACTCTTCACGATCGCCAGTCTATTCGGCCTCCTGAGCACCTTGGCTTTGCTTGTGCAGTTCTTGCCGAGCCGACTTCTTACCGTGATGCTGTTATTCATCAGGAATAGCAGCATACAATGGCAAAGGAGCTTGCTGCCCTTGAGCGCACTAGCACATGGGATCTTGCACCCCTTCCTCCACGTGTCCATCCCATTACATGGGATCTTGCACCCCTTCCTCCACGTGTCCGTCCCATTACATGCAAGCGGGTTTATAAGGTTAAGACTCGCTCTGATGGTTCTCTTAAGCGCTAAAGGCTCGTCTTGTGGCGCGTGGTTTTCAGCAGAACCATATTCGTGATTATGATGAGACTTTTGCTCCTGTGGCTCACATGACCACTGTTCGCACTCTTCTTGTTGTGGCCTCTATTCGTGAATGGTCTATCTCTCAGCTTGATGTCAGGAATGCATTTCTTAATGGTTAGCTGCGTGAGGTCTATATGCTACCACCATCGGGGTATTCTGTTCATGAGGGCATGGTTTGTCGGCTTCGCCGCTCTCTTTATGGGCTCAAGCAAGCCCCTCGTGCCTGGTTTGAAAGTTTTTCTTTTGTGATCACTGCAGCTGGCTTTTCTGCTAGTGCTCATGATCCTGCGCTCTTTGTTCACACTCGCATCGTGGACAGACTTTTCTTCTATATGTTGATGACATGATCATTACTGGAGATGATTCTCAGTATATTGCCTTAGTGAAGGCACGTCTCAGCGAGCAGTTTCTCATGTCTGATTTGGGTCGTCTTCACTACTTTCTATCCCAAGGGAAGTATATTCAGGATCATCTTGATCGTGCTTCTCTCACTGATCAGCACACAGCTGAGACTCCCATTGAGCTCAATGTTCACCTTCGACCTACTGATGGTGAACCTCTTGAGGATCCTACTCCCTATCGTCATCCTGTTGGGTGTCTTGTTTATCTTGGTGTCACTCATCCTGACATTTTATATCTAGTTCATATCTCGAGTCAATTTGTTTCTGCTCCCACTCAGCTCCACTATAGTCATCTTCTTCGTGTTCTAAGATATCTTCGTGGAACTATCTCTCGCCGTCTTTTCTTTCCTCGCTCCAGCTCCAAGCATACTCCAATGCTACATGGGCTAGTGATCACTCAGATCGTCGGTCTCTTTCTGCTTATTGTGTTTTTCTTGGTGGTTCTCTCATTTCTTGGAAGACTAAGAAGCAGACATCAGTTTCTCGTTCGAGTGATGAGACTGAGTTACGAGCTATGGCTCTTTTGACAGCAAATGTTACTTGGCTACGGTAGCTATTTGAGGATTTTGGTGTTCCCATTTCTACACTGACTCCTCTTTTATCTGACAATACAGGTGCTATTAGCATTGTTCGAGATCCAGTGAAGCATGAGCTCACCAAGCATATTGGTGTTGATGCTTCCTACATGCGGTCACAGGTATAGGATCAGGTTATGGCTCTTCAGTATGTGCCTTCAGAGCATGGTTGTTAAGGCGTACTTGAAGCGTCGCTTCAAGGACGCCTAATCGGTAAGGAGGTTTTGTGCCGACGCCACAGCGGACGCCATGACGCCGGTGTCTAGAGGGAGGAAGGCGGGTGTCATAGATAGGGGAGGAGGGGGCAAAACCTGGCCTGAGCAGCATCGCCGTTGCGCGGATCCGAGGTCATGGCAGGCGAATCTAGGCTAACCGCCGCGATGGCGAGGCCGGATCCGGCCAGAGAGAAGCAGATCTAGGCCGGAGGCGGGGCGGCGCTTGGAAGTGGATACGGCGCCACGCCATCACGATCTACCGCTAAGCGACCACCTCGCCTCATCTTGAGCACGTGGCGGCGCGTTAGGCTATCGTGAAAGCGGCGGCACGGCCGAGCGGCGGCGACCTGGAGAAGGTGTAGTGAGGCTTGAGGTGGAACGGCTTCGATATACTTGAAGATAGGAGAAGCGAGAGGAGATATTCTTGGTGGAGTCTTTGCTACTATCTTTGTGCTAGTGCTACCATGTTATGTTCAGGGAGGAGAGTGTGTGAATAGTTATTAAACAGTCCAAACGGTAATATTCTGTGAACTACATATTAGGATTTAGTGGTGTCAACTACCTTATTACATTGCAATTTGGTTATTTTTATTCGCCTTACGTATGTGTCTATGAAGTCGCCTCGCCTCACGCCTTAGCGTTTAAAAGTTAAAAAGGTCTAAGCACGCCGCGGGACGCCTTACCGCCGTGACAACTATGCTTCAGAGCTTCAATTGGCAGACTTCTTCACGAAGACACAGACTAGAGCTCAGCATAGCTTTTATCTCTCCAAACTCAGTGTTGTTGATGATCCACCATGAGTTTGAAGGGGGTGTTAGATAGTATCCTAGTTACCTTATATAAGAGATTGCTAGTTGCCTTGTATAGAGATTGCTAGCCTTGTATAGATATTGCCTAGTTTTCCTTCTATACCCTTATGTACATGGTATATATACTGGCCCATTGGCCTCATGTTCAATACAGGTGCTATTCATAACATGCTAAATAAGAAAGTAGTTAAAAGAAGGTCGAAAAACATGGAAAGTCCAGGACAAATTTGGTATAAATGCAAGTATTAATTGCTTCCAGAAAAAAAGAGAGGCGCAATAAGAAACACCTAGAAAAGATGGGATAAATGGCAAACAAGGAAACCTCAAAGGATAAAGTGCCTTTGTACTAAGTGTCACTACGCACTACACAATACAAATGGCATTAGAGGAACACTTTGATGCTGCAACTGTATGGACACTAAATCTACAGAAATTTTTATGTAACATCGTCTTGTCTGGAACTATGGAGACGTGAGCGGCAAGCTGATCCCCCCTAACCTAGGTATGCCCCTAATTGTACATGGATTTTTTTAACCATTATCAACTATTCCCTACGGACTAGATTCACAATATAAATATGCATGTCTATGGTTATGCAATAGGCAAAACTCCAGGCCGCAAAACAAGCAACTTCAACTTGAATTATTGTAATTTTCATACAAGTCAAGCTGCAAAACTAGATTTGTCAAAGGTAACGAATGGTGCAGGCATGGTTATCACGGCGTCGTCTAGACGCCGCCTAGGCGTCCAGTCGCCGGAAGGAGAGCGCCGTGCCCGGTCGCCTCGCCTGGACGTTCCAGGCGTCGCCCAGGCCGTCCAAGCGTCGCCAGGCGGGGTTCGAGCGGCCGACTAGGTTTAGGGGGAGGCAGGGGGTTAAGTGAAGGGCTAAAGGCGCTGGCTCGTGTGTACCTCGGCGGCTGAGGGAAAGGGGAGTAGGGGATCTGCGCCTCCGTCGCCGCCGGCCGCCACCACCTCCGTCGCCGTCGGCGCTCCAGATCGGTAAGTCCCTTCCTTCGTTCCTCTTCCTCCTCCTCCCTCTCCGCTCCACTCCCCTCCGCGCCGCTCCCCACCGCCTCTGCTCGGAGGAGGCCGGCCACCAGTGCTCTGCTCAGAGGCGGAGGGGACCGATGCGCTCGGTTGTGAGATGGAGGAGAGGTGGCGTCAGGGCGGAGGCATGGAGGTGCCGAGGCGAAAGCATGGAGGCGTCGGGGTGGCCTCGCGCTGGAATGAAAAGGGAAAGTAAAGGCAAGGAAGGAAAGGAAAGAAGGAAAAGGAAGGAAAGGAAAGTAGGAAAAGGAAGGAAAGGAAAGAAAAAGAAAAAAAAAAGAAAGAAAAAGGGAAAGAAAAGGAAAAAAGGAAGGAAAGGAAAGGAAATAAAGGAAGAAAAGAGAAATGGGGTGGAGCCAGATCTTTTTTTGGTGATATAATGATACAGGTGATATACTGATATTGATTATATATGTATTGGTGATATACTGATATTGCTAAACTATTTTTGGTCGCCTAATCCTCGCCTAGGCGCCCGCCTAGGCGTCCAGGAGCTTGGCTGGCGCCTCGCCTCGCCTTGTTGTCTTGATAACCATGGGTGCAGGTGAAACAAGGGCAATAGTCAATCCAAGTTCTGTTTTCTCTCAAAATGCCAACTTGCCATTATTCAGAGAGGAGGAATTCTTTCCCCTCAAATCCCAATTTTTTTCTTTGTTAGCGCAATGCTCTATAATGAGTTGCAATAATATCGGAAATAAAATAAATGATAGTTACTTGCAAGAATATCATGATAAAAATATGGCATATATTCATCTAGTACCTAAATTCTAAGGCATCATTGATTCAACTTTTACTACCGTCATACATGGTTTTGTTAAACCATCGTATTTTAATCTGCTAATGCGTAGGGCATAGAATGATAAGCACTTCAGTATTATATTTTACCAAATAAAACATCATTGATGTTAGACCATTTTGTACATGGTTCTAGACCTAGTCCTTCTGATTCTATGTCTAACCAGGGATTTTTCAGCCGGCTGCTACACGATAATACAATGGTCACAGGAAAGCGGCTAGTAAGGGCCGCATAAAGCCTCAACAGCCAACGGTACCTGATACCAGTACACCACGCATGATGCATATCATTGAGATCACCAGATGTATAGTTTAATCACCAAATGCATTTCATGTCAGATCACCAGTTCACAGTTCACTAACTGTAAGCTCTCCAGCTGCCGCACTGAAGGCAAATGGGTACAGGCACAGCTGCTGTCAATAGAATAGCTCATCCTAAAAAACGACTCTTACGTGTTCAAGGATCGTCAGTTCAGCCATGCATTTAAGCCCGAACGCATTGCCCCAGCACGCCTCAATGGCCATCCATCACAACTACCAACTAACCTTAGATGCATTGCCTTCCAAAGTGTATGTCCGACAAAAGAGGCCCGCAAGGGTACCAGGCAAAATCGGACCGTTAAGCCCTCACCAAACGCAATTCGATCGTACACGAATCCTAAGCAATCATCAGAAGCTCTCGCAAGCATGCCAATCAAGAACTAACAAGCCTAGCACAGGTATAACAAAGCAGCACCATAAATACGCACAATGAAAGCACAGAGCGAGCCCAATCCGGGCAATTCGAGAATCCCACCTGATAAACCCCGGGGGGGAGATCGAACAGCACCTCGAACTCGGCCCCAACCAGCACCATGGGGCACTCCCTCCACCTGCGCGCAAACACACGCACAAGAGAGAGAGAGAAATCAGCATTACCGCCGCAAAAAGATCGCGCCTTTCGCCCAAAGCCCGCCCCGCCCCCAAGATCGAATCTTTCCGACCTACCCGGTGAAGCTGCCGGAGAAGGAGGCGCGCTGGCCGCCGTACGGCCACGCGAAGCGGCGCAGCACCATGGAGAAGCCGGGGCCAGGAACCCTAGCAGCAGCCTAGCGCCCCGCACCAAAACCTCAGGCCTAGTCGAGCCCCGAGACCATCCAATCCAGGAAACCAGCCCGGACTGGGTTGAAGCAGTCGCAGGCGAGGGCAAGGATGGTGTGGATTAAATGAGGTGAAAAAAAAGAGAGGAAATTTGGTGTGAGGAGGGACCGAGGGGGTGGGGAGGCGGAGAAGCAAGCGAGGGAGGAGTGAGAGAGAGAGATGGAGAGAGAGAAGGGGAGGGGAGGGGAGGGAGAAAAGCGTTGGTGTTGGTGTGTGTGTGTGAGCATTTGTTTTGTTCGCTTTTGCTTTGGGCTTGGTTGTTGGAGTCTGGTGTGTAGTGTAGCGATTTTCTTTTCTTTTCTTTTTGAGAGTAGCGAGCAGATACCGTCAGATAGATATGAAGCGGATACAGGCCGGGCTGCTGCAGCCCTGCCTAGTACCGAAAGCCCATTAAATTTTTTTAAAATACTATTGAACAATAATTAAAATCGTAGATTTAATTTAAGATCAGTTAGTCCCCGGGTTTGATTTGGGTTGGCTCCATGGTATAGCCATGAAACTTATGAAACTTATCGGTTTGATCTTTTCATGAGTTTCAGTGTTTAGTTTCATCAGTTTCATGTTTTATCAGTTTTTAGTGCTAAGTTTCATGAGTTTCAGTGCAAAAAATCATAAGTTTCATGAGTTTCAGAGGTATACCGTTTTTTAGTTTTTCTGTTTCTTTTTTTTCTCCTTCCTTATATGTGAACTTTCTGTGGGGTTTTTGTAGCGTGTTCTGGTTCTCGGGCCGGCGGGTAATCGTTGGCCGTTGCTTAGGCCATCTGCTGTGCGTGCCTGAACCGGTGCTACAAGAGAAGAGGGAGAGTATCGCTGCAATCGACGGAGGCGGTGCTAGCACCAAAAAATTTGGAACCGGGTGCAACGGCCAGTGGAGTAAAAAAATTGCTCGGCCCCACTTGTCAACGCACTCGCCATTGCCGCCACTTGGCTCGAGCATTCTGTCGTCATTTTGAGGTTGTTGTCGGTGTGCCTACGTCGAGACGTGCCGCCGTCACGCTATGATCGGTATTTATATTCGATGGCCTTCGTCGTGGATCGAGAACACAATGACTTGGATCTGCGTCACTGATGAAGACTCTCCCAGCAGCGAAGGAGGAAGAAGAAGAGAAGAAGAGCTAGCGGTGGCAGGAGAGACGGTGAGTGGCGAGAGCGGGAGCGAGCAACGACCGCGAAGCTGGAGAGGGGTAAGATAGGGAGAGAAAAGGGGGACATGGGTGGAGAGAGAGGTGGGATTTAGTTTAGTTTATTACATAGTGGGTTTCAATGGGTAGAGAAGACGACGGTAAAGACTAGAGAAGAAAATAGTTCTACCACCGATGTGACATGGCATTGAGGTGGCAAATCTAGCACCACTCACACCGGAATACTGGATGGCCTCAGGGTTCGGTGTTTTTTTCTACTTGGGTTGCAGTCATTCTTTCCCTATTATGATCTTTTTTATTCCTTTGTTCTTTTTACTTTTTGTGGGGGCTTTTTTTGGAATTTAACTATGAAATATGTTTCGGAAGTGACATTTTCTGTTTTTTTAGCGTTGTCACATGGTAATGATGGAGAGATATTGGACATATACTAGAGTCATAAAACTCTGTATAAAAGTTTGTATAGAATTAACAGAGAACACGTAGACCTTTCGTGGCCGATATACCAAAAATAAAATCACATGTAGATGAAGCATATATTGTGTAAAATAGTTCGACCGACGAGCGAAGAGAGGGCGAATGGCAACAATATTGACACATCATGGATCAGAGACATTTTGGTTCACGGCTAGAGAAGTCAAGCAAAAAATGACAAAATACGTTGGGTTGGAGTTCCCGGCCGCCTAGCACCGATCGCAGTCTTGCTATTTGGCATGGACGATAACTCAAACCTTCCAGGAAGGAGAGCATCTTTTTCTCCTTGAAAACTTGGCTGCGATTGACGAAGAAAACTCTGATGCTATCAACCTCAAGAGATGAGAGGGATAGGCCAGAGCAAGATGAAGGGCGTTTGTTAATTTATCATATCACTTCGTCTCTCTCTCTCTGAGTAGAGAGATAAAGGAGGTAAATTGTTATAAACTGAAAATTATATATAGTGGCTGCCGTAGTTACATAATTATAAGTTGATTTCTAGATCTAAGGATTTCACACCTTAAGTAGGCTATCTTCCTATTTTTTTAATTTATTAATTCCTGCTACTTCTGGATGCTCCGGTGCTTATTTTTTTAATTGTAGGATGACAAGCTAGATTTGTTGCCCTCCGTATGTTTCAGTCATATTCTAAAGGCACACAGAAACAAACCTGCGACATAATTTGATCCCACAATCTCAGTTTCTTGTTTCTTAACACCACTAGGCACATCAAGTTGAAATTAATTAGATATAGTTGTATTCACCATTTTTTTTCCAATATAACCAATTCCAAGTCCAATTATCCTAAGAAGACGGCAACTCGAGACCAAGGAGGCTAAACTGCCTTGAAACTTTGAAAAATACTCATCGTCGTGAGATACGAAGAATCCTTACATCTTTTCTTTTTTTTTTTACGGCTTGTTTTTAGAGTACACCGTTGGAATTGGCCCATGAGTCTGGCCCACTTCCTTTAATTCCAAATATTGCGTGGTTAATACCATATTGCTTAGGCAAGTGAAAGGAAGGCAATTTATAAGGTGGAGTCCTTGCCACTCCTTGAGTTATGAGGAGCATGACATAGGGATGGTATGAGAAGGACTTTGGAGAAACACACGCACGCGCGCGTATTCGCGTGAAAATCCGCGTCGTAGTGTGTCTCCCGGCACTATGAATTCACCTTTTATTTTGCTTAATCATGTAATTGCTTAACTTTCTGTACTGGTCAGGAGACTGCATAATGACCATTATTTGTGTTTGAATTGGCAGTTGCCAGTGCATTAAGTCTGTTTAATTCAATCGATTTTGCTTAACGCATCGATTACGATGAGTAATGGAGGCAGTTACTGGTGAGAGGCTATGTAAGACCTGGAGACGTCCAGGCTAAGTAACTGAGTTTTTCCAATTCCACAATTTCTTATTCATCCTGCGAGAGCTGTACTGAGGTGTTGAGCAGTTGGACCACGCCAGCCTTCCTACTCGGCGTGCACCGTGAAGGAGGGTGGGCGGTATCTCCGAGCCGTTGCCGCAGAGTTCACCTGCACGGGGCGGCGATAAAGTTTCTGGGCAGCGCATCTGCGCGACCGCTCCTACGCTGCTTCCTCAACGACATCTTCTGTGCATCGTTCAGTTCTTCATCAAGCTCGACTGTAAGTCGTTGGTGTTCATTCAACTTGGTCATATTCTGTTTCATGAGTATATACTAGTTACATGTCCGTGCGTTGCTACAAAAAACAAAATTGATAACGAAAAATAAAGATTAAAAAATAAAAAAATTATTTCACAAGATCAAACATCTATCTTTAACGTTTCGTTTCTTGCGAAAGCTGGCTAATTCGTTTCTTGCGTAGGACAATTAAGCAGGGTAATTAAGTAGGGCAATTAAGCAGGGCAATTAAGCGGCAATTAATGACATGGGAAGAACGGACCACTACCACCAAGTGCTGCTTTAGAATAGTAGAGATAGTTGTATTCACCATTTTTTCCAATATAACCAATTCCAAATCCAATTATCCTAAGAAGACGGCAACTCGAGACCAAGGAGGCTAAACTGCCTTGAAACTTTGAAAAATACTCATCGTCGTGACTCGTGAGATACAAAGAATCCTTCCATCTTTTTATTTTTTTTACGGCTTGTTTTTAGAGTACACCGCACTCACTATACAGGCTAGAAAATTTTGAAGAGGCTCCACTCTCACAGAACGCAGGTACACATTTTCTCACTAAACATACATATATGTATTTAAATAAATTCGATACATCACGTCGATCCTAAGAATTGAATCTATGTACGTGAGATGAACACCCTTGTTTCTATCACCAGGCCGTATGCCTTCTAAAATCCCTCATCCTTTTTATTCGGAAAACGAAATGAATCCAACATGGGTTTTGTCACCCTCGGGTGACTAGCATCCACCAAACATCGTTTTGATGTGACGTAATGCTTAATTAAATTAGCTAAAAAATATGTCTAACTTTTTTTAGAAAGAATAATATTTTTATGGTGCAGAGCCGCAAGCTTCTAACTCAGTGGTGTGTATGAGATGGTTCAAGAAAAAAGTCATCTATACGTTTGGTTGCTTGAATGGAACCATCCCATCCCGGATCAAGTGATACAAATTTAGGGTGTGTTTGGTTAGATGTACCAGGCTGAATGTGATAGGATGGTACAGGATGGATAGGATGATCTTAGATGGGATGGTAGGCGGTCTGCATCGACGGCTCAAATTAATTTGCCGTATCAAATGATACAGCATCTTCAAGGAATATTCTAGGAATCTGTATCATCTCATCCCGTACCAGATGGTTCCATTCAGTAAACCAAACGTATGAACAAGATTAAATCCTGTACGGAACGGTTCGATTCAACCTGATACAGCGAACCAAACGCACCCTTAAAGAATATTCTTTTTAGATGCTGAACCATCTCATTCACCTAAAATAATAGAACCAAATGGTACAGGACAATCCCATCCCATTCAATCCCATCCCATGAACCAAACGCACCATCCGCAGAAAAACACACCATGAATCAAAATTTAAAAACATCAACTCAACTGGTGTCAAGATATATAATAAAACAGTTGGAGAAGTTTGTTACGAATAAAACTTAAAAGGGGCGACGATGTCAAAGGAAACCAGTGAAGGAATAAGAAAATAAATAAAATCACAAGAAAACTCTAAAGAGATACGATCAGATAATGCCATTTTTGTATGGATGATTGCGATGGCTGTTAATATTAGACGATCAAGTACTAGCTGGCGATTGAAGCTGACCTAAAAGGCAACAAAAAGGAAATCCAGAAATTGTTACGGGAAACCTAATTCATGCCCGAAACGGAAACCCGTAGCCCGTGGGATGTGGCAGGCTAGCAGTATAGGTTTGTTTACATATTACTAGTTTTTTTTTCAGAGCCCAATTCTAGAAGAAGAAAAAATAAGAGAGAGTGCCATGTATTTGTTTATTGTAGTAGCCCAAGCATGACGTCACACTTAAGGCCCATTTAGTTAATGGGCTAATTTACCCTAAACACGATGTCACACTTGAGGCCCATTTGGCTAATGGCCTCCCAATGTAACCGCTCATCAGCCCATCACGTAAGCGGATTTCGGTCTTTGCAAAACGGACAACGAAATCATATTTTGATTAATTTTGCCACAGGTCTGATTTTTTTTACCGGTTTGAACTCTCTCTGTCATTTGTTTATTCATTATACTTTATAGTGATATCATCTCTGTTTCTCACAATGTTGCATGCTTACAGCTAATAAGCCGATTTCAGTAAATTAAGGATGTGTATAGCTAACAAAGTAAACTCTGCTTAAGACACCACTGCAAAAAAACAATATGGTTTTAGCCGGCATTCTTCAGTTGCTTTTGTGGGAGACGTGACACGGCAAGGGTTACAGTTTGGTGGCACGCTACAGATTTGGGTGGAAATCATCTTGACTCTTAAAAGGAAACATTTTGGAGACGACACCTGTGGAGGCTGCACTCAAATCAACATTTTGCACAGTAGTTTACCATGCTGAGAGAGAAGCGAGTGAACCAAGCCGAACTTTTCGCTTGAGCTGTTCACTGAATCTGATGATACGAAGATACAAATCAAGAATCGATATGACTAGCACATGGTTGGCAGTATGGCAGGCTACCGAAGGCTCAGCCTCTTCTCTGAAACTTTCTCGTCAGTACTGCAGTCAAAGGAGCACGTGTTGTACGTGCCCGCAGGCTCGCAGCGCTAGCTGCAACCTTGTCCCGAGGTGCAGCGGATGGGCAGCGACGCCGACGACGAACGAGTGAATCTTCGCGGCAGATTCCGGCGCAATTATTGAGGTTCATGGACAAGATGATCGAACGAACGACGGTGGGTGGTTGTTTTCGACGTACGGCGTGAAGCAACAGAGCGGAGCGAGCGATGGCGATGGCGATGGGACAGGCGACGACAGCGACGATTCATGGAGTCCGTCGCACGTGCTCGTGGACCGCCGGCGCACGCCCCGCGCCGGTCGTTCTCGCTGATCCCGAGGTAGCTAGCCAACGTTTTGCGATCGACGGACGTCATGGCACACTGTACGCTGCATGCCGTCGTCTTCGGGGAAACCTCCTAGCTAGGCTATCTTCCAATGACGTTAATTTCATGTATTTCAAATGAAAATAATTATATATATATATATATATTTTATAATTGATTTAGTGATATCAATTTTATATTGTTACTTAGGTAAGAGAGATGCTACTATGCTTTTTTAAGTTGTGCAAATATTAAAATATGAATAAAGGGTGAAACCATTTCGTTTGATTTAAGATTTGTGCAACTTGTATTGAGAGGAAAATCGTAGAAACACCGTTCGGTAAGGTAATTTTTTTTATATATTAATGATCGAACATAAAAATATTGAGAATGGCTAAGTAACACTCGAGTGTTTTTCTGGTTTGTGAGCACTCAACTTGGGGATTTATAAAGAGGAGGATGGTGGGGAGAGATGGCAAATTGATTGGATCAATGGATCTAGATCCAAAGGCTACAAATTTGAGTGCTCACAAACTAAAAAAACACTCAGGTGCTCCCTAGACACCCCAAAAAATATTTGATCAGTAAAAGTATTGAAGCAAAATATATTGTAACATGGAGGTAATATCATTTCTACGCATCTTCCCTGTTCCCGTTCATCGCCGTGTCGAAATGCATCGATTCTCTTGATCGATTTTGGCAATTGTGATTTGAGCGTTAGCCTCTTGCCTGTCTGCACACGTTCCTCTCGATCGATTTTGGCAATTGTGATTTGAGCGTTTTCCTGCATCGATTCCCAACCGGTCCCAGGTCCGGAGAGCGATTCATTTGGCGTACGTGTCAGGTTGCGCGCGTGCGTCAGCAGCTTCCTTCCTTCCTTCCTTCCTCTCTCTCTCTCTCTAAAGCAGAAAGAAAGTTGTCTAGTATAGACGTGGGCATCGGCCGGTCTTTTTGACCGGTCCGACCGTGGCAAGACACACATGCGTATAGACACGTCAGTGTAATATGATTGGGCATATGACCCCATACTGCTGGTGCACGGTACGTTATAGGGTCAACACTCGACAGGTACAATATGTAGACAGCACGGGTTTGGTGCGAGTTTTTTTTTTTTTGTAATTTTTAAAAATTATTATAAAAATTTTGACAGAGAAGCGAAGTAGGAAGAACTTATTTTAACAATGTAACAATTAATGCAATAAGCACAAGTTGATTCGAGCGTTTTAAGTGTGGAAGAAGCTAACTGGCAAAACATTTAGTTTGTTTTTTTCGAAACGTTGAACAGATTGCAATAGAATCCATAAGTAAACATTGACCACTTTCTCGACGTATCTTTCACGAACGTGAGGTACTTTGTCAATTTCAAAAATAGATGCCTCTTGCACACGCTGATATGATCCCTGCAGGCCCCATCGAAATGTAGACTCGGGTGCACGAGCGGAGTCCAGATGAACAAATCAATGACGACGACCTCGCACAAAGGGACGAGCTAAAGCCATCCTAGAGGTATCCAAGGTCCTGTTTGGCATAGCTCCAGATCTCAGTTCCACCTCAGAGCTGAAACTTGTAGACTGAAATAAAGTGACTTAGGTTTGTAATTTTATTCTAAAATATAAACAAGATGACCCACCTAAACACTTTTAATATACCTACAGTTCTAGATCCACGAATCTGGTGGAGCTAGGAATACCCAGCTCCACCAACTCTACGAATTTCGTGGAGCTAGAGCTCTACCAAACACCCTACAAATTCCAAAGCTAACCCCTGCTGCTGACACGGGGATCCCGTTATCACCGTATTTGTTGATTTTATGTGCAGAAGGATTATCAGCGCTCTTGCAGCAGACGGAGGTGGAAAATCCCGTATCGGGTTTGCAGATGAGTAAAACTAACCTACGGTATACCGTAGGAACGGTATACCTCTGAAACTCATAAAACTTGTGAATTTTTACACTGAAACTCATTAAACTTAGCACTAAAAACTGATGAAATATGAAACTGATGAAACTAAACACTGAAACTCATGAAACCAGCACTGAAACTGATAAGTTTCATAAGTTTCATGGCTATACCGTTGGAAGGTATACCATTCTCTAGTCTCCCTCTTTGCAGATTTGTTCTGGCCCTACACGCATTAATCATCTCTTTTTTTTGGCTGGTGATTCTCTGGTTTTGACGAGGGCGGGAGTACATGAAGTGACTCACTTAGATAACTTGTTTCAAATATATGTATCAATCTAGAATAATTAATCTAAAATCATGAAAAAATAGATTAAATATGCAAATTAGAAAGTAATTGTATGCAAGTAATAATTAGCAGATCGGAATCTATACTAAATGATTTTTCTCAAAATACACACACAAAGATCTTTTACGCGAAAGCATAATCCTCAGGTAATGTCTCAAACTTTTCAATAATTTTTCTTGGCCTTTTTCTCTTATTTTTCTTCTATTCCCTCGATCTTCTTTCTTGCATAGCGCACGTCTTGATCAGTGCTGTCGCTTGCTTTTTACTGCGCTGGCTAGGGGTGATGTTGACGCTAAGAACTTGAGGTAGGGTTTTCAACTTCAAACACACTGGTCGAACACCGGGTTCAAGCGTGCCAGTCAATTTAATCTGGAATTGACAAGGTGAAAATCGTAAAAACAGTCAGAGCCGATATCTAGCGATAATCAACTCCGGTCGGTTAAAGGCCGATCAAGGGATAACTAGATTAGCCGATCAAGACTAATCCGGGGTAAAGGCCGATTAGCTTTGAGAGACGATGCGCAACAGAACAAAGCAAAATCAAACTTGGTGGGAAATCGGTAAGATCAACAAATCGACGATGCGCAACTCTTTATTGATCTCGTCGACTTACAGAGGAAAGCTTGCTACAATGAAATAAAAATAACGAAAAACTAATACGTATGATTGTGGTTGTGATTGATTGTGTTCTCCTCCTGGCTCAGGCCTCCTTTTATACATCTCAGCCGATCCGAGTCCTTCATAGACACAGCAACCAAATCCGTATCGACCACGGTTCGATCTTTGGTTTCCAAATCCCACCCGTCGTATGCTTATCAAAATCTACATTTCGTATTGGGCCGATATTTCCTTATGCGTCAAATTCTGGTGCAAACAGGTGAAAACGGATCGGATAGTTTCCAACCGATCCAGATAATTTTTGTATATGAATTCTGTCGGATCAGATATTTATCAGATAGTATCGAATCGGATACAGATACGGATTGTTTTTGTCGGATACAGATACGAATTCGGTAGCCCACTATCCGTCGGATACGGGTACGGATTCAGGTAATCCGTATAGTGATGGGTCGGATATCCAGATATACATTTGGGTTAGGCCAAGCTACTATTTTGGCCTGAAAAGGTTTCTAAAATTTAAAATTATTTTCTAATTTAATTAATCCATAAATCAAGTTTTTATTATTAAAATTGGCAAACGAGTTCCAAAAATTATGATTTTTTTAAAAAAAACTTCCTAACATAGTCTATAATTTTTAAAAAATTATTTTCAAGATTTATCATATTTCAATTTTTCTAATAAAATTCAAAAAATGTTGTCCTTAATAGGAAAATATTTTAAATAAGTAGCTAAAAATGCATAAAAACTCATAAATATATAATTTATTATTTTAAACATAATTTAACAAAGAATAAAAATCTTAGGTTGTAACATCCCAAAATTTTGCTTTTCTTAAATTCATATGCGAATTGGCACCTTGGTGAATTTTTGGAATTTTCTGGAATTTATTTGGATTTATTTGGAATTTATTTCAATTTATTCCATTTTTAAATAATTAAAGAATTTAACTCTGCAAATAAAATTTTGTTGGAAATATTTTATTTGAGTCCAAAATATTTTCCAGAATTTTTCTGGAATTTTTCTGAGCAGTTTGATATTTTTTAATGAATTAAATGAATTTCTGGAAATTAATTAGATTATTTAATCGCTGGAAAATAGCAAGTGGGTTTGTACTGTTCCACCGACCGAGCCCGAGTCAGACTCGAGTCCGAGTCCAACTCGAACCCAACCGAGCCCTAACCCTCTCGACCGTCCGATCAATATCGAACGGCCGAGATTGAGCCACGTCACCCGGACCCAAGCCTGACCGAGCCAGCCAGGCAGCCAGCTCACCGAGTCGGACCCAAGTCCAACTCGCGTGACCGTTGGATCTTGATCCAACGGCTCACATTGATCCACGTCACCCAATCCAAATCCCTTTCGGATTCCGCCGCCGCAATGGAGTGGGCCTCGGTCTCCGCGCGTTTCACGGACGCCGAGGGCCCTATTTAATGCGCCGCCACCGCTGCCGTGATGCCGACTTCCGTGCGCACCCGTAGCCCTAGCTCACGCCGCCAGAGCCGCCGTGGTTGCGCCGCAATCGCTCGCCGGAGTTGGAGGAGCGTTCCGCCGCGTTCAATTGCAGTTTCCACCGCCGTCCGCCGTCCTCCGCCGCCGTTGAGCCCAGATCCAGAACCGCGAGGTCAAGCCGCGCCAGAGAAGACCACTCACTTCGCCGGAGGAGCCCCGCAACGCCGTCGACGTGGTCGCCGTCTTCGTCTCCGGTGAACCAGCCCCGCCGCAAGCCATCGCCGGACCTCGAGCTCCACCAGCCGTCCGATCCAGATCCAAGGGTCCAGATCGCGCCACGTCACACCCCGGTGAGATCCCACGTGCTTTCCTCAAATCTATTTCCAACCATTGGATCTAGATCCAACGGTTTATATCGTGCCACGTAGCCTAAACTGCACCTAGCTAGAATAAATCTCAGCCGTTAGATCTAGATCGAACGGTTAGCGTTAACCCACGTTGTTTTCGTGAGATTGGATCTTGACCGTCCGATCAAGATCGAACGGTCCAGATCAGCGGAGTAGTTTCTTAACGCGTTAAGCCAGATCCAATCTGGGCCGTTGATTTTCAAATCAACGGCCGAGATCTAGCCACGTGGTCGGGAGGCCGACCATCGCGGTCAGCGCGGTCAGCGCCCGCGTGTGGGTGCGTGTCTCTGACACGCGGGGCCCGCGTGTCAGTGGGACCCACGCGTCAACGGCCCAGCCAACTGCACCATGACGTCACGCTGACATCACGGTGGGGCCCAGCTGTCAGCCGTCCTCAGCCGTGCGTGATGACATCACTGCTGACGTCATCCGAGGGGCCCACTTGTCAGTGTGACGTGTGAGCCGTGGACTGGGTCCACGATGGACCGAGCCGCGCCCGTGCGCCGGGTCCATGGACCCGAGGCGACGTGGCGGCACCCGATTGGTCCACGTGTCATGCTGACGCAATAAAAGAATTTCCGAAAAAGAAAATGATTTATTAATTCGAATTATTGATTTCAGAATTTGATTCAAGCTTCAAACGCTTATAATTTTTGCATTTTAACTCCGATTTGAGTGATTCAAATTTCTAAATTTGTATAAAATTGTGATCTACCTAATGTTGAATTTTATTTAATTTTTAGACTAAAGTTTTTCTCTGTAATATTATTTAATTGATTATTTAAACTTCAAAATGCTATAACTTTTGCGTTTCAACTCCGAATTTGACGATTTCAGTTTCTAAAAATTTATAAAATTATGCACTCTCTGTTTGTGAACTTTATTTGGATGTTTGGACACTTTTTGTCTACCGTTCATTTATTTATTGCTATTTGCACGCTTTACGAGTAGACGTTGAAGTGCCCGAAGGCTTCGAAGGAGAAGCGTTGACCCAGGAGCCAGCTCAGGACCAAGAGCAAGTACTTTTTGAAGGCAAGTTGTGCTTTGACCATGTTGATCCCATTTTGAAATCTGTTTTGATTCAATGAATTGCATGCTAGTTTAATTAGAAAAATACTTCATTTAAATTATGGGAATTAGATAAATGCCTAATTCCTGTATGACACCTTGGTTAATTAAATATGTGCCATGACCCCTTGTCACCCTAATTGAGGTTTGAATAGTTGGACATTACTAAATTGCCAACATGGGAATTTAGATCGTTGTAGCATATTGCTTAGACCTGCTACGTGCTCATGACATGATTTTGGACAATCAAATGTTAATATTGACTTAATGATATATTGAACCTGTTTTGGAAATGTATCATGTGATGTTGATGGCACGTGGTGCATGGTAATCAACTGGGGTTTGATAAATAGCTTTTGACCGGGGCATGTGGCAAGAATGATCGGGTGGGCCAGTTGTGGCACCGGGAATGTTGGCTTGGTTCTTCGGGTAGTCTTGCCCTGGTCACCCTAAGGACTTAACCTTGCAAGCCTTTGAACTGAGTCAAGCGTGCAACCACATGTCTGTATTGGGACAGACCTAGTTGATTAAGTTGCTAATAACGTACCCGTGGGACCTCTGGGTGTCAACTACACCCTTTGTGTAAGTTGTACGGGGGAGCGTACCGGGGCTGCGGCCAGGTACCCATCTAACGGTGGTTTGGCCTAAACTTCGCCTTCGCTAAGGGAAGGGTTAGCGTGCAACACCGGAGAGGACCACTTGTCTTTGTTAGAAGTTTCCGAAAGACTTTGTTACAGAAACTCGCCTTTGTGGTGTTTGACTGTATCTTGTGGGAAAAGTGCATAACCTCTGCAGAGTGTAAAAATCTATTCGAATAGCCGTGTCCGCGGTATTGGACATCGCTCGGGAATTACAATGAAGGGTTAGACTTTCTTGAAAATAACTTGGTCTTGAAAGGTTGGGTTTGGTTTAATAATGATGTTGATGGAATGGTGGATTAGAATCGGGAAAGATGTTTATTTAACTCCTGGAAAAGTTATTGATGCTATAATTGTTTCTACTGCTTTCGAATCTACTTATGATACTTGTTAAATGCTCTTTACCGCAAATATACCTTGAGCCACTCCTTTGTATTAAGCCATGCATGTAGTATATTAGTGCATTACATGCATGACTTCTTGAGTACCAAGTACTCACCCTTGCCGCAATACAACACCAAAGAGAAGAAGAATCTACACCAGCTTTGGAGGAGGAGCTCCCGGAGGAACCGTCTAACTAGGAGCGAGCCCACCGATTGCCTATGGTATCTTTGGATGGCGCCACGATGTTATCTTATTTTTATTTGTTATTATTTCTCTTTTAATAAGTTTCGCTAATGAGGCGTATATTTGTAACTTGACCGTAAGGTCAAGCAACTTGATTGGTTAACTATTTAAAGTATTTTATTAGTATCGAGTGGTATGATTGTGATATTTACTAATGTTGAGGCTGTGTGCACTAAGCTGCGTTCTGGACTAGTGCTTGAATACACAGAAGGGTCGGATTTGCGGTCGGGTCCCGATAGAGGTGGTATCAGAGCCATACTGACTGTAGGCTCACCCATATTTAGAATGGTCGTAGTGAGGATAAAACCTATTTTCTAAAGTTAAAAGTGGTCAAGATAATGAATGAATTCTCAACTTACCCCTTTTCTTTCTTGTTCATACCCCTTGCTGAGTTCTTTTCGTCTTCCACAGTGATTTTAAAGTGTTGCATTCTTACGCAAGTATCCTTTGACAGATGATGATGAAGAACAACTACGCCGAGCGTGAAGGAGGCTATGCCGCCGAGTTGTGGCGTATGCTTCAGTTTCTTGGAGGTTTTGAGAGGCCGCTCTACCGAGGGACTACACTTGTGCAAGCAGGACTGGTCACAGGATGGGACGTCCGGATCACAGTGTATGCCCGAGAGAAGACAAAGTTCAGTCGCCCTTTCCACTTCACCGCCAGGAGGTCTACCTTTGAGATTGGAATCCAGGAGGTGTCGCGTCGAGCAATGCAACAGATCGCTCGCACCTACTCCAGGGAGCTGGAAGGCACAATGTTCCATCACTACCCACGCCGAGACATCAGAGTTCAGCGGAAGCCGATAGAAGATGAGCATGCCACCGTCACTCACTTAGCCAGATTCGTCGCCGCTCAGGAGGAGCTGATCGAAGACACAGTTCAGGAATTGAAGAAGGCTCGCGAGCAGGTCGAGGAGGAGAAGAATCACTTGGATAATGCTCGTGAGTACGTCGCCTATGCTGCGGAAAGGATTGCAGAGTTGGAGACTGCGCTATATGGCCAGGGTCCCAATCCAGTGTTGGAGTTGGAAGCTCCGGAGCCAGAGGAGGAACCAGAAGAGGCGCCACCTGCACCCGCGCCACAGCCACAGCAGCAACCAGATCCAGAACCAGAGGAGGACGCCGCGTCGTCAACCACAGCTGCAGTTGTGGGGCATGGCGATTGTTTCGCGCCGATGCCGTCGCACCCCCACCCAGGCAGTGGAGGTTTTCTCGACGAGTGAGCGTAGGCGTTGAGGTTGAGACTCTTTCGTCGAGTCGCGTTTTAGAATAAGAGTCACTTTTAGAGGCGTTGGATTTTCATTGTTTGCTGAGTGTGCAGTATGTGTTGAAAGGCCCTTAGGCATTGTAAGCAACCATACCAAGTTATTACTATTAGTAATAATAAAGTTGGATTTTGAGTTACACTTTTCCCCCGCATAAGTTTCCCTACTACTTGTCTATTCTTGTTCCCTCTCATCTCTGAAACCTTGGAGCAATCGACAGATGGTGAACACCCGCGGAAACCTTGGAGGCAATGGCAGTGGTTCTCGCCCAGTTGGAAACCCCAATGATGGAGCACCAGCACCGCCAGTTGACATGCAGAATTTTGGAGCTTTTCTTGCTGCTCAGACTCAGTTGATGCATGCTATGATGCAACAGATGCAACACGTCATTGCTCAGGCCACCGCTAATCAAGTCAATCAGGGACAACGCCAAAATATAAGACTGTCAGAGTTCATGAGGACTCACCCACCCACTTTTTCTGGGAATGCCAATCCATTGGAGGCTGATGATTGGTTAAGGTCAATTGAGAGGAAGCTACACATTGCTCAATGCATGGGAAATGAGAAGGTATTATACGCCTCTCATCAGTTGGAAGGAACAGCCGCCGAATGGTGAGAGAACTTCTGTGCCACGCAAGAGAACCCTCAAGATATCACTTGGGAGGAGTTTACAGCTGCGTTTCGTCAGTATCATGTGCCGGAAGGAATTATGGACCTCAAGAAGGAGGAGTTCAGAGCACTGAAGCAAGGCAGCCAGCCAGTGGCCGAATACCTGAACAAGTTCACACCGCTTGCACGCTACGCACCTGAAGACGTAGCGACAGATAAAGCCAGACAGTCTCGCTTCATGAAGGGACTTAACTCAGGACTACAGGTGGGACTGATCACCTACACCTTTCCAGATTTCCAAGAATTGGTGAATAAAGCGCTTATTCTTGAGGACAAGCGCAAGGAGCTGGACGACAACAGGAAGCGCAGGATGCAGCAGCCGGGATCGCGTCAGGGAGCACATCAACGTTTGAGGGTTGCGCCAAATCAGTTTTTCAGATTCCAGCCACAGAATGCTACAAGGACACCGTCACCAGCACCAAGACCCGTCAATCAGAACTATCAGACCCCAACCCGGCCCGAAACGCCGCTCAGTGCAATCAACAGGGACAATGAGACCTGCTACAATCGCAACGAGCTAGGACACTTTGCTATGATTGCCCTAAGAAGACGGCGAGAGTGACCCGGATTCGCTGTCAACTGGGATCCACACGGCCAGACGCCCGACACGAGGAGCCAACCGGGGCGGCCTGACCAGGAAGCGGCACCAGACCGTGGTGAGAGGCCGAGTCAACCATGTCACCGCAGATGCACTTCAGAATGCCACGGACGTCGTACTGGGTAAGTTACTTGTTAACTCAGTACCTGCAATAGTTTTGTTTGATTCTGGAGCTTCGCATTCGTTTGTTTCTCAAGGCTTTGCTGCTAAAAATGATTTGGAGATTGAAAGACTTAAATGCATGCTTTTAGTTCAAACCACTGGTTCCGAACTCCGAACTAAAGTAGGATGTTCTGGGGTGAGAATACTAATAGATGGGATAGAGTTCCTAGCGAACCTTATTGTGTTGGAGACCCAGACCTTAGATGTTATTTTGGGAATGGATTGGTTATCCAAGCACAAGGCCGTATTGGATTGTGGACGGAGGATTATCTCAGTTGAAAGCCCGTGTGGAAGGAAAGTGGAATTTCAAGCTACCGCCGTTAGAGATGGACAGTTGATGGTTAACAGCACTAAGGCAATCAGCATAGAAGATGTCTCAGAAGTGAATAAGTATCCGGATGTTTTTCCTGAAGATCTACCTGGTATGCCGCCAGACAGAGACATAGAGTTTGTGATAGAGCTTGTACCTGGTACAGCACCAATAGCAAAGAGACCGTATCGGATGTCCACCGAAGAATTAGTAGAGATGAAGAAGCAGCTTGAAAAGTTGATGGAGAAAGGATTTATCAGACCGAGTTCGTCGCCATGGGGAGCACCAGTTTTGTTCGTCAAGAAGAAGGACGGGAGTTTCAGGATGTGCATTGACTACCGTGCACTCAATGAAGTCACCGTGAAGAATAAGTACCCGCTACCCAGGATCGATGATCTGTTTGATCAGCTAAGAGGAGCCGGAGTCTTCTCCAAGATTGATCTGAGATCGGGATACCACCAGTTGAAGATCCGATCAGAAGATATTCCGAAGACCGCATTCTCGTCAAGATACGGACATTATGAGTTTACAGTTATGTCCTTTGGTCTGACGAATGCGCCAACCTATTTCATGAATATGATGAACAAGGTTTTCATGGAATACTTGGATAAGTTTGTCGTTGTGTTCATAGATGATATCTTAATTTACTCCAAGACAGAGGATGAACATGCAGAGCACTTGAGGCAAGTTTTGGAAAAGCTAAGGGAACAGCAACTTTTCGCCAAGTTCAGCAAGTGTGACTTTTGGAAGGACAAGGTGAAGTTCCTTGGACATGTAATGATTGCGGAAGGAGTCGCCGTAGATCCAAGCAAGGTAGAAGCTGTGTTAATTGGGAGCAGCCGAAGACCGTGACCCAGATCTGGAGTTTCCTTGGAATGGCAGGTTAGTACCGCCGCTTCATTGAAGGCTTTTCGACCATTGCGAAACCTCTTACGCAATTGTTGAAAAAGGAGAAGAAGTTTGCATGGACGCCAGAGTGCGAAAAAGGTTTTCAAGAGCTGAAGAAACGATTGACATCAGCGCCGGTGTTAGTTCTACCGGATGTTAATCAAAGCTTTGACATTTATTGTGACGCATCGCGCCAAGGACTTGGATGTGTGCTGATGCAAAATGGAAAGGTCGTCGCTTATGCATCAAGGCAGTTGAGGCCACATGAGGAGAATTATCCGACACATGACCTAGAGCTAGCTGCCGTAGTGCATGCCTTGAAATTATGGCGTCACTATTTAATTGGAAACAGATGTGAAGTATACACGAACCATAAGAGTCTTAAGTACATCTTCACCCAATCAGACCTGAACATGAGGCAGAGGAGATGGTTAGAGTTGATCAAGGACTACAATGTTGGAATCCATTACCATCCCGGGAAGGCCAACGTAGTTGCCGATGCTCTAAGTCGGAAAAGCCATACCGTGAACATGTTGATAGCCACAAGTCAGGAGGAGCTATGTGAGGATTTCCAGAGAATGCAGATTGAATTCGTACCAGAAGGATTCTTGGCAGCATTGGAAGTGAAGCCTACCCTGGAGGATCAGATCCGAGAAGGACAAGAGGATGATGACAAGATCCGCAAGATTAAGTTCAACATGGATGAAGGCAAGGCAGAGGACTTCAAGTTGGATGAGCAAGACACGTTATGGATGAAGGGTCGCATTTGTGTGCCGAACAAGAAGGAGCTAAAGCAGTTAATTTTAGAAGAAGCCCATGACTCAAAATATTCCATTCATCCTGGAAGTGCCAAGATGTATCAGGATTTGAAGGAAAGATTCTGGTAGCCGAGCATGAAGCGTGAAGTTGCCGAGCATGTTGCGCTGTGCGACATATGCCAGAGAGTCAAGGCAATGCATCAGAGACCAGCAGGATTGTTATAGCCGTTGAAGATACCTGAGTGGAAATGGGAGGAAATCGGAATGGATTTCATTACCGGTTTACCCAAGACTCAAGGAGGATATGATTCCATATGGGTCATAATAGACCGCTTGACTAAAGTCGCCCATTTTATTCCAGTGAAGACCACTTATTCGGGAGATAAGTTAGCTGAATTGTATATGACCAGGATCGTCTGTTTGCATGGAGTGCTGAAGAAAATTGTATCGGACAGAGGTACCCAGTTTACCTCGAGGTTCTGGAATAAACTGCACGAAGCCATGGGAACCCGTTTGAACTTGATCTGACAAAGATATCACCAAGACGGATGGGCAACCGAAAGAGTTAATCGATTTTGGAAGATATGTTAAGAGCGTGTGCATTGGCTTATGCTACCTCTTGGGATAAAAGTCTGCCGTCTGGCTGAGTTCAGCTACAATAATAGTTACCAAGCCGGTTTGCAAATGTCGCCATTTGAAGCACTATCTGGCCGACTTCGCTTCGACACCGTTGAATTGGAACGAGACAGGTGAACGCCGTGTCTTTAGGCCAGATATTCTCCAAGGAGCCGAAGAACAGATTGCCATGATCAGGGAGAGATTGAAGATAGCCCAATCACGACAGAAGAGTTATGCTGACAACCGTCGCCGAGACCTGAGTTTTGAACCAGAAGATTTCGTGTATCTCAGAGTCACGCCACTCAGAGGAGTTAAGAGATTCCATGCCAAAGGAAAACTCGCGCCGAGATATGTTGGACCATTCAAGGTTCTCAGCCGCAGAGGTGAAGTTGCTTACCAGCTAGAGTTACCGCAATCACTAGCAGGAGTACATGACGTGTTCCACGTGTCCCAGCTGAAGAAGTGTCTCCGAGTACCTGAGGAACAGACACCGCTAGAGTCAATTGAGCTACAAGAAGATCTGACTTACAAGGAGCACCCCGTGAAGATTGTGGACACCATGGATCGAGAGTTCAATGGAGCAACCATGCGGAGAGCGAAGCGAATTGGGAGCGCGAAGAGGAACTGAAGAAAGAGTTTCCGAACCTATTTCTTTAGAAAGCCCTGAATCTCGGGGACGAGATTCTGTTAAGGGGGGAGGTTTGTAACATCCCAAAATTTTGCTTTTCTTAAATTCATGTGTGAATTGGCACGTTGGTAAATTTTTGGAATTTTCTGGAATTTATTTGGATTTATTTGGAATTTATTTAAATTTATTCCATTTTGAAATAATTAAAGAATTTAACTCTGCAAATAAAATTTTGTTGGAAATATTTTATTTGAGTCCAAAATGTTCCAAAATATTTTCCAGAATTTTTCTGGAATTTTTCTGAGCAGTTTGCTATTTTTAATGAATTAAATGAATTTCTGGAAATTAATTAGATTATTTAATCGCTGGAAAATAGCGAGTGGGTTTGTACTGTTCCACCGACCGAGCCCGAATCAGACTCGAGTCCGAGTCCGACTCGAACCCAACCGAGCCCTAACCCTCCCGACCGTCCGATCAAGATCGAACGGCCGAGATTGAGCCACGTCACCCGGACCTAAGCCTGACCGAGCTAGCCAGCTCACCGAGTCGGACCCGAGTCCAACTCGCGTGACCGTTGGATCTTGATCCAATGGCTCACGTTGATCCACGTCACCCAATCCGAATCCCTTTCGGATTCCGCCGCCGCAACGGAGTGGGCCTCGGTCTCCGCGCGTTTCACGGACGCCGAGGGCCCTATTTAATGCGCCGCAACTGCTGCCATGACGCCGACTTCCGTGCGCACCCGTAACCCTAGCTCACGCCGCCAGAGCCACCGTGGTTGCGCCGCAATCGCTCGCCGGAGTTGGAGGAGCGTTCCGCCGCGTTCAATTGCAGTTTCCGCCGCCGTCCTCCGCCGCCGTTGAGCCCAGATCCGGAACCGCGAGGTCAAGCCGCGCCAGAGGAGACCACTCACTTCACCGGAGGAGCCCCGCAACGCCGTCGCCGTGGTCGCCGTCTTCGTCTGATGAACCGGCCCGCCGCAAGCCATCGCCGGACCTCGAGCTCCACCAGCCGTCCGATCCAGATCCAAGGGTCCAGATCGCGCCACGTCACACCCCGGTGAGATCCCACGTGCTTTCCTCAGATCTATTTCCAACCGTTGGATCTAGATCCAACGGTTTAGATCGTGCCACGTAGCCTAAACTGCACGAAGCTAGAATAGATCTCAGCCGTTAGATCTAGATCGAACGGTTAGCGTTAACCCACGTTGTTATCGTTAGATTGGATCTTGACCGTCCGATCAAGATCGAATGATCCAGATCAGCGGAGTAGTTTCTTAACGTGTTAAGCCAGATCCAATCTGGGCCGTTGATTTTCAAATCAACAGCCGAGATCTAGCCACGTGGCCGGGAAGCCGACCGTCGCGGTCAGCGCGGTCAGCGCCCTCGCGTGGGAGCGTGTCTCTGACACGCAGGGCCCGTGTGTCAGTGGGACCCACGCGTCAGCGGCCCGGTTCAATCGCACCATGACGCCACGCCGGCGTCACGGTGGGCCCGGTATCGGCCGTCCTCGGCCGTGCTTGATGACGCCATCGCCGACGGCGTCATCCGAGGGGCCCACCGCTGCCAGTGACGCTGCGTGAGCCGTGGATCGCACACGGTGGATCGAGCCGCGCCTGCGGCGCCGGTCCATGGACCCGAGGCGACGTGGGCACCCGATTGGTCCACGTGTCATGCTGACGCAATAAAAGAATTTCCGAAAAAGAAAATGATTTATTAATTCGAATTATTGATTTCAGAATTTGATTCAAACTTCAAACGCTTATAATTTTTGCATTTTAACTCCGATTTGAGTGATTCAAATTTCTAAATTTGTATAAAATTGTGATCTACCTAATGTTGAATTTTATTTAATTTTTAGACTAAAGTTTTTCTCTGTAATATTATTTAATTGATTATTTAAACTTCAAAATGCTATAACTTTTGCGTTTCAACTCCGAATTTGACGATTTCAGTTTCTAAAAATTTATAAAATTATGCACTCTCTGTTTGTGAACTTTATTTGGATGTTTGGACACTTTTTGTCTACCGTTCATTTATTTATTGCTATTTGCACGCTTTACGAGTAGACGTTGAGGTGCCCGAAGGCTTCGAAGGAGAAGTGTTGACCCAAGAGCCAGCTCAGGACCAAGAGCAAGTACTTTTTGAAGGCAAGTTGTGCTTTGACCATGTTGATCCCATTTTGAAATCTGTTTTGATTCAATGAATTGCATGCTAGTTTAATTAGAAAAATACTTCATTTAAATTATGGGGATTAGATAAATGCCTAATTGCTGTATGACACCTTGGTTAATTAAATATGTGCCATGACCCCTTGTCACCCTAATTGAGGTTTGAATAGTTGGACATTACTAAATTGCCAACATGGGAATTTAGATCGTTGTAGCATATTGCTTAGACCTGCTACGTGCTCATGACATGATTTTGGACAATCAAATGTTAATATTGACTTAATGATATATTGAACCTGTTTTGGAAATGTATCATGTGATGTTGATGGCACGTGGTGCATGGTAATCAACTGGGGTTTGATAAATAGCTTTTGACCGGGGCATGTGGCAAGAATGATCGGGTGGGCCAGTTGTGGCACCGGGAATGTTGGCTTGGTTCTTCGGGTAGTCTTGCCCTGGTCACCCTAAGGACTTAACCTTGCAAGCCTTTGAACTGAGTCAAGCATGCAACCACATGTCTGTATTGGGACAGACCTAGTTGATTAAGTTGCTAATAACGTACCTGTGGGACCTCTGGGTGTCAACTACACCTTTTGTGTAAGTTGTACGGGGGAGCGTACCGGGGCTGCGGCCAGGTACCCATCTAACGGTGGTTTGGCCTAAACTTCGCCTTCGCTAAGGGAAGGGTTAGCGTGCAACACCGGAGAGGACCACTTGTGCTGTTAGAAGTTTCCGAAAGACTTTGTTACAGAAACTCGCCTTTGTGGTGTTTGACTGTATCTTGTGGGAAAAGTGCATAACCTCTGCAGAGTGTAAAAATCTATTCGAATAGCCGTGTCCGCGGTATTGGACATCGCTCGGGAATTACAATCAAGGGTTAGACTTTCTTGAAAATAACTTGGTCTTGAAAGGTTGGGTTTGGTTTAATAATGATGTTGATGGAATGGTGGATTAGAATCGGGAAAGATGTTTATTTAACTCCTGGAAAAGTTATTGATGCTATAATTGTTTCTACTGCTTTCGAATCTACTTATGATACTTGTTAAATGCTCTTTACCGCAAATATACCTTGAGCCACTCCTTTGTATTAAGCCATGCATGTAGTATATTAGCTGCATTCTGTGCATGACTTGCTGAGTACCAAGTACTCACCCTTGCCGCAATACAACACCAGTTGAAGAACAATCTACACCAGCTTTGGAGGAGGAGCTCCCAGAGGAACCGTCTAACTAGGGAGCGAGCCCAGTCAATTGCCTGTAGTATACTGGATGGCGCCACGATGTTATCTTATTTTTTCGCTGTTATTATTTCTCTTTTAATAAGTTTCGCCCTGCGAGGCGTATATTTGTAACTTGACCGTAAGGTCAAGCAACCAGTTTGGTTAACTATTTAAAGTACTTTATTAGTATCGAGTGGTATGATTGTGATATTTACCAATGTTGAGACTGTGTGCACTAGCGCGTTCCTGGACTAGTGTTGAATACACAGAGGGTCCGGATTTGCAGATTCGGGTCCCGACATAGGTCATGACATACAAGTGTTATATATGTTGTTCAAAGATATAGTAGTTAAGTATTACCAAACTTTTAGTGTGTTCTATGTTTTCGTTTTATTTGTATCTTTAAGCAAGTATCATCTTTATTTTGTGTTTTGATCTATATGTATGATGAATTGATCGTATGTGTGTGATGAACTAAGTTTTATGTAATTTTATTTGCAACATGTTATCTAACTATTGCTTAAGTAAATGAAAATGCTTATATTTGTTAAATTTTCAATATTGTTTTGATCAAATCAACTAGTTATGTGTGTTTCATTGATTTTTATGTACAATCTAAGGGGTTATCATATCCGACAAATATTTGTAACCGTATTAGATTCGTATTTGATCCGTATCTGTATTAGACATTATCTGTATTCGTATTCATATCTGAATTATCCGTATTCGTATCCATATCTGAGAAAAAATATAAAAACAAATATGGTAAAACCATTATCCGTCCGTATTCGATTCGTTTTCACCCCTACTACTAGCTGTCGTTGCTTTCTTGCGATCTCTTGCGCTGCACTGCTGTTGCCCGTCCTTGCTCTGGCCACATGTGGAGATTTTTGGCCACCTGTATTTTTCCTGTTGCGGCGTCGGCTCAAGCTCTGCTACCGAGTGTCATGCTGCTCGCGCTCCCGGATGCTGTCTCCATGCCTTTTCTTTTTCTACGGCCCCATGAATCATGTTTTATGGGGCACGTCCTTTCATTTATTTTCAGTAAACCCTAAATTCTTATTTCTAATTATATATACACACATATTTATCTAGTCTAATTACACATAGCATGTTTCAATACATGCATATGCAAAGCCTAAAATTCACACATGCACACTCACGGCTCTCACCACTCTCGCGTGACTCGAAAGCTCACGACCCATCTGCCGCTCTCGCGTGGCACGCTCGCCGCATGGTCCGCTGGCCACTACATAGCGTCATCCATTCGTGTAGACATCTTCGTGTTTGTCTCATTGCACCTGCGACCCTCGTGTGCTGTGCCTAGGCTATGCGTCTCCTAAGCGAGTTCCCTCTGACCCGCAGGTGCCTTCTGCGCGGATTCTCTCCGACCTGTAACAAATAAAAATAAACTCACACAATACCTTGTTCTTCCTTCCATAATAAATATTGTAATTCATCACAAATATTCCATCACAATTATTGTTTCACATTAATCATCACATATAAATAATATTGTTGTCAAATTAATCATCACACATAAATATCGCAAATAGAATTAACAATCTCTCTTGATGAGTGATTTGACATCACATAAATAATCCATAATTTTTAGAGAAGTGCTTCTATGCTCTTCCTTTTAAAAGTTGCATAATTATTAAAGCATGAATGAAGGGTAGATGTTGATTACTTACCCCTTCGCTTGCTTCAAGATTTGTGCAACTTGCACTAGAAGAAAAAGCATAGAAGCATTGCTCTAATTTTTATCATTGAATAACTCCCCTTAAACATATGCAATTTATATTTTCTTAGTTTAGCTCAATGACAATATTATCTTAATTTACGCATATTTAGCATATTATTTATCCCCCTTTGGCAAAAACACACATCAAGGATGAATGAAAAATGCATGCACTTAGAATATATCATGAGCAATTGAGTTAAATAAAAAAAACAAATACTCATACAACATATACTCCAATAATAAGTAGTAGAAAGAAACATTTAAACATCTAGAAACTGTCCACTAGAACATAACTCATTTCAACTCACAAATCAAAGTGAGCATTTCATTCACACGAGCAAAAATTAGGTCTGCATAATAAAACTGTGTGTGGCATAACCAAGAACCTTTATTGGTTATATATAGTCGTTATAACTTGGACTCATTGAATAGATGGTTAGATATTTTTTACTTTTTACATATTAACGTGGGAATTTCCTCAGGATGCTTAATTAGTATAAGTTGGCTAGATATTTTTTCCTTTAACCGGTGAACTGAGAATTTCCTCGTAGTGCCTAATTAGTTGTCAACAGTTTATATATTTATAAAAAATAAATCTTAAATATGAGATGTTATAACTCAGACCCACCGAATAGACGCTAGGTATTTTTATTTTTTAGCTATTAACATGATAATTTCCTTAGAGTGCTTAGCTAGTATAGGTATCTAAGCAGTTATAACTTGGACCTAACAAATAGATGGCTAGATACTTTCCCTTTTTATCGATTAATCGAGAATTTCCTCAAAGTGCCTAATTAGTTGTGAATAGTTTGTATATTCATAAAAAAATATTAAATCTGAGCAGTTATATCTCGGACCCACCGAATAGATGCTAGATATGTTTCTTTTCTACCCATTAATGTGAGAATTTTCTTAGTGTGCCTAGTTAGTATAGATAGATAGTTAGATAGATATAATGTGCCGGCCACGAGGACGTTGGCACATTATTCATGTATGTACGACATCTAGAACAAGGGGAAAATTAATTGTTTTCATATTTCTAACATCTGGTTAAAGTAAAAGTGTAACATCCTCAATTTCGGTCTACTGCCAAAATTTAATTTAAATTAATTAAATTTAAATTTTGGTTCTTCCTTGATGTTTATAGTAACCTGGCATCCTTGTCCGTCCGAAATTGGAATCCAATCCTTCATTGCCTGAAAAATCGAATTTCCAGATTCCAGTCCGTACCTGAAATTCCACCTGAGTTCGAAAATGCTTCAAAAATCCCGGAACCTATTGCATTAGGTTCCAAATATTCCAAAAACATTTTGGGATTTTCCCAAGATTTTTTTGGAAACCTTCTAGCATTTTATCTCGCGCGGCTTTCGCCAAAAGTCCTTTATTCGTCCCGGAATATTCAAAATTCCAAATTTCATTCAAATTCAATGAAACCAACTTTATTGGGTTTCAAATAGTCCCTAATATTTTCAGGAATTTTTTTGGGATTTTTAGCCCATTTTTGCTAATTTTTCTCGCGCGCCTAATCTCCCACTTAACTCCGACCAATAGGAAGTCACCACGTGGCATGGCACTGTAGCCCTTCTTCTACCTCACGAAGGAAATCTTCCAGGGAAAGAACAGCAAGCTCCCATTCTTGGCTTCATGCATTCAAACACTCATAACTTCCATAATAATGCACCAAATCGCGCAAGGCTGGATCCGTTGGATTCATAATGACGAAACCTTTCCATCCCCGGTGTTCTTCCATCTTCAATCTCGCCGGAAACGACGCATTAGACCAAAAACCAAAAATTGCATTTATGTTCATAACTCGGCCGTTTCTTCACCAAAACGCGTGCTTCCACTTCTTATCTCTTCGTATTGGAGCCCTCTTCCCGGTGGTAGCACCCTTCTTTTGCCTCTCCAACTCATTCGTCCGAGAGGTTGCAAAAACCGACGAGGAACGCCATTTTTCATGTTCTTCGGTTTCATCATCACATCTTCTTCTCCGGTGAGCCATTTAGAGTTCCGGTTGCTTCCTCGTGTTCATATGGTTGCCATGCTCATAACCCCTCCATCAATTTTAGGTTTCATCAAGATTTGGATCCAAATTTCAAATTTTAGTCGCTTCGGCCGAACCGTCGTTCGTCGCCAAATTCGTCGTCTCCGGTAACTTGTTATTCGATTCCTTGCAATCGTGAATCCCTTGAGATGTTCCCTACTTGATCCATTATTCAAATTAATAATGTCTTGTTCAAATTTTCGTGAAATTTGGAATTTTCGGAAAATATTGGGCGCCTCTGTTCATGCCCTTGCCTGTGCGAGCTCGCCATCGGCTCGCCGCCGTCGCGCCCCCTCCGACCGCGCCGCTGGCACCGCCGCCCACCGCTGTCCCGCTTGACCGCCCGGTCATTGTCGGCGAGCCTCCCGCCCGCGCCGCCATACCGGCCGCCGCCTCGCCGCCTCGGCCACCCCGTGCCGGCCGAGCCCGCCGCACCGCGCCGCCTCCAGCGCCGCTTGCCGACCTGACGAGCCCACCGCCGCCTCCGCGCGCCGCCGCGCCGCCACCCCCGGCGCCGCCGCCACGCCCTGCCTGCCGTCTCTTGCGCCGCATGGAGGAGCTCAAGCTCCTCTGTTTTGGCCATGGCAAGGACTTTGGGAAGAAGACCTCAATTCTATGACATCTAGGGCCCACCCTCCATAGAGACAGCCACATCCATAATTCAACCAAAATAAAGATGCGAAAGAATATTCCCTCGTTTCTCTTTTTCCATGATTTTTCAAACTTCGGAGGCTCATAACTTTTCCGTCCGAACTCCGATTGACTCCATTCAAATTCCTAAATTCATCTAAATTCAAGATCTACCTGCTAGTATAAGTTTTGTAATTTTTGGATTTTATTTATTTTATTGTTATTTATTTGTTGTACCGTTTTGCGCGTAGCCGAGGATCCCGCCGAGTCCGCCAACCCCGCTGCCGGACTTCAAGACTTCGAGACTTCCACCGCGCATGAAGGCAAGTCCCTTGACGCATTTTGATCCCATGATTGCAAATACTTTTACAATGTTTTGTCGCATGCATAGCTATTTTTATCATCGTATGTCAAATATAGTTTATTAGTTATTCCGAATTGTGATCACCTCCTTGGATATTGATACTCATATTCATTTGTAACCCTAGGACACTTTGCTAAGTCATTCCTAGTTATAGTGCGACATTCGTTGAATAGCACGGTAGAATTGCTTAGGGCCAAAATTGATGAAAATGACCCATGGGTGGGATTATATCAAAATGGTGATTTAAGATGTGATTTAAGAATTATGGTAAAATATTTGGTACTGTTTTTATAAAATAAAAAGGAAAAGGAAAAGGATTTGGACTTGGGCAGAGTGGAATGTCGGGTGGGTGCGGATTGAGCACTAGTTTCCAATGTGCAAGTACCGTCCCAAGTCAATTAAGGACTGACGCTTATGACTGTCCATTCTGAGCATAACCGTACTACCACATGTCTATAATGGTACGACCTGGCTAAATAATTTGTAGAAACCTAACTTAGACTCGCCAGTTGGTGGAATGTGGGTGCCAGATAGGGGCAAGTTGTACTCCCCACACGGCGCAAGAGGAGCTTCTGTACTGGGTAGATAGAACCCTAACAGCGGTGAAACCTCAGCGGGTGAGTTGGGTTAGGCGTTTACATTGTAAAGGCCTTGTCATGATCTCTGTGAGACCCCGGATCAGCTATCCGAAATCTCCTTTGTATTTCCGTACTAGTCCCAGATCAGTAGCTAGTACACACAGTCAACAGTGATACTTCATTGCCGAACATGACGAAATTGTAACATAATAATAAAGTATGGGCCACATGGCCACTTATTACAATACTCGGTCACGAGACCGGAGACACGACAGCAGAAGCAAAATGACAAAAAGGCGAAAACCAAAAACACCACAGGCGACGACAAGAAGCGCGACTAGTCTTCCAGGCGATCTTCCTCGAACTCCTCGGGGTAGAACTCACCTTCTTCAACGGCGTCCTGGTAGTTCTCTGATGATGAAAATATGTGTAGCACGTGAGTACAAAAGTATTCAGCAAGTCGGGAAAGGTATGCATATGTAGGGCTTTCCAAAGGAAGGCTTAATATGGTTCATTTGCATAAAGCCAAGTTTCATCAAATCATACTTAGGTATAATTTTTATAAAGCACATTTTAACAATTATTTTAACAATTGAATTATGTAATATTTCAGTGAAGGTTCTAACCACCATCACCAATATAAAGGCTCTAACCGCCAGCTTTTAAAAGATTAAGTTTAATCACACATGACTCTTTCCGTCAAGATATAAAACAGGTTCTTTCCACCTTGGTGGCTCAATCCGCCATTAAACATCTGAGAGTTCTAACCACTCCCGAATCCCAAAACAAAACACCGTTTAGTTTTAAAACCAAAACCAAAGTCTACCAATATGAAAGCATTCTTTGCTTTGCCCTTGACCGTAGGCACGGCTATTCGAATAGTTTTAACTCTGCAGAGGTGTACAACTTTACCCACAAGACACGATCGCCTCTTGATGCCAAGCTATTAACACACTTCCTTTGGTGTGTCGGCAGAGAGATCATGACAAGGCCTTTACAATGTATACGCCTAACCCGACCCACCCGCTGAGGTTTCACCGCTGTTAGGGTTCTAGCCACCCAGTACAGAAGCCCCCTCTTGCGCCGTGTGAGAAAAACAGTCTTGCCTCTATCCGGCACTCACATTCCACCATTTGGTGAGTCTAAGTTAAGTTTCTACAAATTATTTAGCCAGGTCGTACCATTATAGACATGTGGTAGTACGGTTATGCTTAGAATGGACAATCATAAGCGTCGGTCCTTATTTGACTTGGGGCGGCACTTGCACAATGCAACTAGTGCTCAATTCGCACCCACCCGACATTCCTTTCCGCCCAAGTCGAAACCATTTTTCCTTTTCTTTTTATTTTATAAAAATATAACCAAAATCTTTATAATCATTTCCAAATCACACTTTAAATCATCATTTTTGTATAATCTCACCCATGGGTTATTTTCATCAATATTGGTCCTAAGCAAATCTACTGTACTATTCAACAAAGGTCACCATACAAGGTAAACATGGCATAGCAAATGTCCTAGGGTTACAAGTAAACATGGATGTCAATAACAAAGGAGGTATTCACAAATCGAATTAACTATTCCCTTATATTTGACATACGATGATAAACATAGCATGCAAGTTTATAAAACCTTGTAAACACATTTGTAAACATAGGGTCAACATGCGTCAAGGAGACTTGCCTTCAGTCGCAGCGAGATCGTCGAATGTTTGAAGTTCGGCGGCGGGGTCGGCAGACTCGGTCGGATCGGCGGCTACACGCAAAACGGAGCAACAAATAAAGAACAAGAAAATAAATAAAATCCAAAAATTACCAAAGTACTACTGGCAGATAGATCTTGATTTTAGATGAATTTAGGAATTGGAACGGAGTCAATCGGAGTTCGTATGCAAAAGTTATGATCGTCCGAAGTTCGAAAATCCTGAAAAATCGAAATACGAGGGAATATTCCTTTTTCTGATTTTTCATGAATTTTGGATGGGTTTGGGTGTATGGCAAGTGGGGTCCTCATGTCATACTAAGGGGCTTCTTCAACCTTGCTCCTTGCCATTGCAAGAACAGAGAGCAAGGGGAAGATGGGGCGCCGTGAGGGGGCTCGGCGGCGAAGCGGCCCGAGTGGAGGCGGCACTGGTCAGTGGAACGCGGGCGCTGGCGGCAGGTGGCGTGTAGCGATGGCAGCGCCGGTGAGGCGGCGGCTCGGCGCCCGGGTCGCGGCGACGACAGCGGGGCCGCCGGAGAGCCGGCGACGGCGACGGTGGGGTCGGCGGCATGCGCAGGGGAGCCCAAAAATAGAGGCAACCCAAAAAGTGCCCAAAATCCGAATTTTTGCAATATTTAACATGTAATATTGCAAAACAAATTGACGGATCACTAAGAGGACATCTAGAGGAGCTTACCCCTGCAAGGAATTGATCATTTGCTCGCCGGAGAGGACGAAATCGACGAAAAACACCGGTTCGGCCGAAGCAACCAAAATGCGAAATTCGTCGTCAAATCTTGATGGAACCTAAAATCGATTGATGAGTTAGAATCTAGACACCCACACGATCACAAGGAAACAAACAGAGTGAGGATTGACCCACCGGAGAGGGAGAAACGAGGATGAACATGAAGAACGCGAAAACGGTGTCCCAGCGCCGGTTTTCTTGATCTAGCGGATGAACGAGATGGAGAGGCTAAGAGTGAGTGCTACCACCGGGAAGAGGGTCCTAATACGAAGCAATGAGAGGTGGAAGCACGCCGTTTGGAGAAGAAACGACCGAGTTATTGGCATTAAAGCGCATTTCGGTTTTTCCTTAATGCGATGGTTTCCGGCGAGATTTGGGGTTAATGATGGTGGGGAATGGAAAGAGCTCGTCGTTATGGATTCAACGGACCCGCCCGTTCGTGATTTGGAGGTGTAATGGAGGAGTTAGAGTGATTTGAATCATGAAGCCCTAGTATGGAGGCTTGAAAGCCATTGCTCTGTAAGTTCCAATCGTGCAAGGCCAGCCAAATGTTAGGGATGACACTGTAGCGCCACGTGGCAAGCTCCTATTGGCCGAGAGTTACGCAAACGTGACGCCCTAGAGAAAATTTAGGAAAAATGGTCTAAAAATTCCGGAAAAATTCCTAGAACCATTTTAGAATATTTGGAACCCAATAAAATTGGTTTCGCAGAATTTGGATGAAATTTGTGGATTTGAATATTCTGGAGCGAATAACGGGCATTAAACGAAAGCCGCGCGAGATAAAATAGGGGCGGAGTTCCAAAAATCTTGGGAATCATTCCAAAAATCATTTTGGAATATTTGGGACATAATTGAAGTGATTCCGGGATTTTTAGAGCATGTTTGGACTCGGGTGAAATTTCAGGTACCGGCGGGAATCGAGAAATTCGATTTTTCGAACAGAAGGGAATTGAATCCCGATTTTGGATGGAAAAAGATGCTAGGTTAAATTACACACCAAGGAAACTCCAAAATTTGAATTTACTTAATTTAAATTAGGTTTTACCAGAAAGCGAAACTGAGGATGTTACAATCTCTTTACCGACACACCAAAGGAAGTGTGTTAGTTGCATGGCAACAAGAGACGATCATGTCTTGTGGATAAAGCTGTACACCTCTACAGAGTTAAAACTATTCGAATAGTCGTGCCTACGGTCAAGGGCAAAGCGATGAATGCTTTCATACTGGTAGACTTTGATTTTGGTTTTTGAAAATAAACAAGGTTTTGTTTTGGGGTTCGGGAGTGGTTAGAACTCTCGGGTGTTTAATTGGCGGATTGAGCCAACCAGGTAGATGGAACCTGTCTTTATTCCATGACGGATAGAGTCATGTGTGGATACCCTTGATCTTTTAAAAATATGGCGGATAGAGCCTTTATACTAGTGATGGTGGATAGAACCCTCACTGAAATATTAAATAATTCAACTGTTAACAGAATTGCTAAAATATGCTTTGTGAAACTTATTATTAAGTATGGTTTGATGAAACTTGGCTTTATGCAAAAGAACCATAATAAGCCTTCCTTGGAAAGCCTCACATGTGCATACTTTTTCAGACTTGCTGAGTACTTTTGTACTCACATACTACATAAACTGTTGTCATCAGAAAATTATCAGGACGTCATTGAAGACGGTGAGTACTACGCCGAAGATTTCAAAGAGGATCGCAGGGATATCTAATCGCATTTCTAGTCGTCGCCTGTGGTGTTATTTGGGTTTCGCTTCTTGTCGTTTTGTTTCCGCTGCCGTGACTCTGGTCATGTGACCATATGATATAATAAGTAGCCATGTGGCTAACACTTTATATTAATGTTACAATTTCGTTATGTTCGGCAATGATACTTCACTGTTGACTGTGTATACTAGCTACTGATCTGGGACTAGTACAGAAATACACAGGAGATTTCGGATAGCCGATCCGGGGTCTGACAAAAAGAGTTATTTGGATCAAAGTAAGGCATGGAGTAAATGATATAGAAAAATCACTATTTAGATTGAATTTCTCTCTTTAATATCTTTCAATTGCTATTGATTTTGGTGTTCAAATTTTGCAGGGTTGTTGAAGCTCACCTCCTCTACGTATGGTAATTTTTTGAGATTTTTTTAAAACTTCAATATATTATTTTCATAGAGTTTACATGATAAGGATGATCCACACTGGATATGTGCCACTACTAGGGGTGCATATCTAGTGTAAACCATATTTATCATATAAACCCCAATAAAATCATATGTACAAGTTTTTAAAATTTTTCAAACATTTTCATACATAGAGGAGGTGAGCTTCTATGACCCAGTAAAATTTAAAGATAAAACTCAATCGCATTTGAAAGATATTAAATAGAGAAGCATCGAGATGAACGGTGCTAAACAATGAAAAATCGCTATTTAGGCTGAATTTATCTTTTTCATCTCTTTCAAATGCGATGATTTTTTGTCTTCAAAATTTACAAGATTGTAGAGTCTCACCTCCCCTATGTATGGTATTTTTTTTAGAATTATTAAAAAATTGTACATACGGTTTTTACGAAGTTGACAGGATAATGGTGGTTTACACTAGATCAGTGTAAACCACCTTGATTGTGTAAACTCTGTGAAAACTATATGTACAAGTTTTAAAAAAATTCTCAGAAAATTACCATACGTAGCGCACGTGAGATTCTACAACTCTATAAAATTTAAAGACCAAACTCTATCGCGTTTAAAAGATATTAAATTGACAATTAGTAAGATGAATAGTGCTAAACAGTGAAAATCACTATTTAGGCTTAATTTGTATTTTTCATATATTTCAAATGCGATTAATTTTGGCCTTTAAATTTTATAGAGTTGTAGAAGTTCACTTCTTTTATGTATAATATTATTTTACAAATTTTGAAAAATTGTACATATAATTATCCTGGAGTTTACACGATAAGAATGGTTTACACTGATAAACCTAGTGTAAACCACCCTTATCGTGTAAACTTTGTGAAAATATAGGTACAAAATTTCAAAAATTCTCAAAACATTATCATATGTAGAGGAGATGAGTTTATACAATCTTGTAAAATAAAGAGCAAACTTAAACACATTTGAAAGATATTAAATTGATAAGCAGCGAGATGAATACTGCTGAACTGTGAAAAATTACTATTTATGTTGAATTTGTCTTTTTGATATCTTTCAAATGCGTTTGATATTGGTATTCAAATTTTTACAAGGTTGTAGAAGCTCACTGCCCATACGTATTGTAATTTTTTTTAGAATTTTTGAAAACTTGTATATATGATTTTTATGAAGTTTACAAGATAAGTATGGTTTACACTGGATATGTACCCCTAGTAAGTGAGCTTCTAAAACCTGGTGAACTTTAAATACCAAACTCAATCGCATTTGAAAGATATTAAATTGACAAGCGGCAAGATGAATAGTGCTAAACTGTGAAAAAACCATTATTTAGGCTGAATTTGTATTTTTCATATCTTTCAAATGCGACGGATTTTGGTTTTCAAATTTTATAGGATTGTAGAAGCTCATCTCTCTTACGTATGTTAATTTTTTGAGAATTATTGAAAACCTGTACATATGATTTTCACAGTGTTTATATAGCACTTTTACCATGTAAACTCCGTGAAAACTATATGTACAAGTTTTCAAGAATTCTAAAAAATATACCATATATTGGGGAGATGAGATTCTACAACTCTGTAAAATTTAAAAACTAAACTCAATTGTATTTGAAAGATATTAAATTGATAAGTAGCAAGATAAATAGTGTTGAACAGTGAAAATCACTATGTAAGCTGAATTTGCCTTTTTTTTCTGTCTCTCAAGTGTGATTAATTTTGGTCTTTATATTATGCAACGTTGTATAAGCTCATCTCATCTATTTATGATAATTTTTGAGAATTTTTGAAAACATGATCTTACAAAGTTTACACGATCGTGCTCTATACCAGTAGCACAAACTTAGCCGCCTGCTGTCAGAGAAATCAAATCAGCACGCGCGTGGCAAGTGCATAAGAAATTAAAATGCAAATACTACTCGAGGGGGGGAGGGGGGGGGGGGGAGTTAATGCTTTGTAAGATAACCTTATGACGGATTAATTTTGACAAAGCTAGAGGCACGACAGGGGAAGGAAACTGCCCAAACTGGTCAGAACAATGTAGCGTAGTTGAAAATCCCAACACATAGCTAGCGATCGATCAAACTCTTTCAGACGTGGACGCTACCATCCCACGACCGCCTCTGATTTCTCCCTACCCTACTCCAATTATTGCTGTAAAAAAAAGGTAAAAATACATCTAGGTGAAGTACATAACAGGTACTCGATCGGCAGTCGTCACTCGTCACATCTAAAACTCAAAACTGTGGTTTTGTTTTTCAATAAGTGTGTGCTCGACAGGTCGAGCTTTTCACCTTGTCGGCTCTCGCCTAACTCTCCCAGGGACAACAAAATATAAAAATGCATTTAGATAAAGTACGTCACAGGTAGTCGACGTATCTAGAACTGAATAATACGGTCTCTTTCTCAGTAAACGTGCGGGTGAACGATAGGTTGAACTTTTCACCACGGGGAACTCGAGGGAAGAACGCCTCACATGCAGAAAGACGTGCGTGATCTTGTGTTACTGGTCTCTACTTACCGTATCTTGCGAATTCTGCCGAGGAAATGTTGTTGATCAATGCACAAAGTTGCCAGTGATATATCAATGCACAAAGTTGCCAGTTGACCCCTACATATAAGCTAGAAGGAGACTGTGTCTTTCAAGCTCCATGTGTGACCTAAACAGCAGGAGGCTATGTAGGGGTCAGATGATGCGGGAGTGGGACAAGCAGTGTAATCTGTGCAGATATAATGGGGACAAGAGAGGTAATGTTCGTTGTGTCTCATGTGCTGATGCTGCCCATCAGGCATCAATCAGATCATATTCCCCGGCAGACAGAATCTCTTCCTACCAACTCTGGAATTCATGACACCTGTTGCAAACAGGATTGAAAGCTGAACAAAGATTGATTTAGGAAAAAAAACAAACAAATAATACACTTGAACAGTACCAAACTAGTTCAATATCTTTTAGTTTGCGTTTGGTTGCCTGGATGAGGTTGGATGGGATGGAGCCATCCAGGTGACAGTTTTGTTGGGTGGATAGGGATGAATCAATTTTTTGTTTGGTTGGATGAAGATGGACGGGATGGGCCAATTTTTTATTTGGTTAAATGGATGGGCTATTTGTAATCAAGTTTTGAATTTTTGTTTGAAATTTTTGGACAAAATTTAGCTGAAGTTTGAATTTTTTTTGACAAAATTTAGCTGAAGTTTGAATTTTTTTGACAAAATTTGATCGTAATTTAAATTTTCAGATAAAATTTGACCAAATTTTAAATTTGAACGAAATTTGAATTTTCAAACAAAATATCATCAAAAATTGAATTTTTTTGACAAATTTTGACCAAAATTTAAAATTGACCATATTTGATCAAGGACACTTTGGTATTATTTGAATTTGAACGAGTTCACCTCTTTGTGCAGCAAACTAGATGAACCCATCTGGCCTTTTTTTTGGATGGCTCTATCCAACATCTTGTGGGAATATTCTCAATAACTGAAAAACTATATCCCATTCATCCACCCATCCAAACAATTAGATAACTTCAAATTCACAGATGATCATATTCCATCCACCAAACACCACCTTAGCCCGCTAACTATATGTGTTTGCATGAGGGCTGTGTTGAGCAGTGAAGTGCAGCACTGTTCTCTTACTAGCAAGAGAGGGCAGCAAGATACATTGGGCCTTCTTGTCGTTAAGACGTTAACCTTCTTTTCTTTTGGAAAACTAGACGTGTGATCACGGCGCACGCAGCCACCATGCGTCCACATGTGAAACGTATTTTAGGAGTCTTCTCGCAAAAAAAACTGAACCTAGTTATAATTTCATAATTTTTGGGGGCCTTAAAGAAAAAACTAATTTTGGATTTGTAAGTGCCTTTCTCATAGAAAAGGGCTTAGATGGTAATTCCGGCAATCATCGGGGCCTTCTCGCAAAAAACCAAAAAGCATGTGGAACATATTTTATAAATTTTGGATGGCCTTTTGCAAAAAAACTAAGCTTAGAATTTTAAGTGGCCTTCTCGAAAAAAGATGGGTCTCCTTGCAAAAAACCGGATCCAGTTGTAATTCCGTAATTTTTAGTGGGCCTTTGCGCAAAAAAACTAATTTCAAAATTTTCACGGACCTCCTCGTAAAAAAGAGACTTGGATAGTAATTTTGAAAATTCTCAAGAGCCTTTTCGCAACAAAATTACAAAAAAAAAAGACACCACGCTCGCCCTCGCCACCTGTCACGGAGAAAAAACCACGGGGCAACGCGCGCGCTGGATAGGGAGTCAAACGCGCGATCTAACCCGGGCAAACGAGACGTGTTACCCCTGCGCCACACGAGTCTTACCTTCGAACCAACGTTAAAATTAGTTAAGCTGTCCCGAGGGTGCACATGATGGATGATGTGGAGCAGCGCGGACCGCACGATCTAATACACAGAGTATTCATTGGTCAGCTTTTGGTATGCCAATCTGCTAACTCTCAGCTTGCCTTTCACACAGTCACGCAAGAGGTTTATGGAATTAATAAAGAAATACTTCCAAATCTAGAATTGTCATTCTGCCACTCTCAACAAGTGGCATCGCTAAAATGCCACTCTGATCTACTGTCATAGACACAGATAGTCCCACATGTCAGTGAGAGAGAAGTGGCATTTTAGTAAAGCCACTTATTGAGAGTGGTATTTTGGCAATTTTCTGTTACTCGCGTGTTTGGTGGGAGACTTGATAAACATGACATAGAGCGAATGATGATATCATTCGGAGGGTATGGGTTATATCTAGCGCAATTATTTCACCCGATCTCAAATTTTAAATAATGGATAAAGACGGATATGATTTTTTTTTTCATTCTGATTAAAATAGCACCAATCGTTAAATATTTTCTCTGAAGAAATGCCTTGGTCAAACGTTTCAAGGTCAGAGCCACAAACAAGAGTATTACGTGTTGAAGATATGTCCTATAGACAATCACAGTGATGGTTATTTTTTTTTATATTCATGATTTATTGTCTTGTTTTTTTTTTGAATAATACCATTATTATTTATTAACAAGTATGTAACTTATTTGTGAAACTCTATATATGACTGTGATGATTATTCTAAAATGGTCCCTAATCGATAAACATGTAAGGATACACATGAATAGGCTAGTATATGTATTGGTTGATGATCATATTTCACGAGTTATCGATATGCAGATATCAAACTAATAATATGAATATATGTTAGAGAGCATGGAGTTGGACGACCCACCTTTAGACACTACGCGAACGTTGTAATCTTTTTGTCATCAGTTTGTCTCATATACAATATGTATGCTATATTTTTAGACTTGAGGTTGACGCATGTACTCAAGATGTGTAATAACTTATTTAGAGGTTGTCAAACGCTACTCAATAGCTGGGTAGTTATAAAGGTGGCTCTCGGGTTTGTCATGAAGCATGCTGTGAGATATGGCCGATTAAGATGGGATTTGCCCCACCATGCAATGGGAGAGATGTCTCTAGGCCTCTCGAGAGGTCAGATTCTGGAAAATGCATGGCGATGTTATTCGTGTTAAAGAGTTAACCGTAGTTGAAACTTTTGAGTTATGTAATCGAGAAAGAGTGGTCGAGCTAACTAAACAAGAATGGCACATTCTCGCTTTGAGTTTGACCGATATCATGAGACAAACGAAGTGCATATAACTAAGAATTATTAAAGTTCATCCGATATGATCTTTATATATACTCAAGAATCGATACGTCCTGTAAGGGACCGCTACTGATTAATGGTTCAGTAAGAGTACTCAGGTTATGTCCAAGTATAACCTATAGGGTCGCATGCTTAAAGGGTTAGGACTTAATTCGGATGGTAATCCGAATTCTGATGGGTTACAAGCTCCTGATAGGTTTATAATGTAGAGACTCATTGCGGGACGTCTATTTAAAGGGAGGGGTTGTGACTTTTGAATTGTTAAATTCGGAATTCTTTAAACCCTAGCCACCACACTTCCTTCGCCTGTAATTGCGCAACTGGCACTAGCACTTCGGCGTGTGGTGTTCTTGCCCCGTACGCATAGATACATTGAAGGCGTTACTGCAAGGCTTCAACACTAGGAAAATCCACAACCTATGACGGTTAGAAGGAGCTGTTGGAGGAGGCGCGAGGCTAGTACGACTACAATCGTACCAGCATGCTACATCGACTTTATTTTTGCTATAGGTCTGCGCGTCTAGAGATAATTTTATGATCTATAACTTATAGTAGTTCCTTAATTATACAGTACAAAATTTTGATCTTATACTAAAATATCATACCCGTTCCCCTTCATCAAGGTCAACTCTCAGGAGAACCATTATCTTCCAAAAAGTAACTTATATTAAGTGAAACTACTAAGATTCGCAATCCGTGCATCAGGCATCAATACAGTCCGTTCCACGAGACAAATTCAGATTAGTTTTAATCAGCAAGAATCATCAGGTTCTTCTGCAAGCATTACACCTGTACATTCTAATGATATTAGTTTGTGTGTTAAGCTGGACAAATCAAGAAACGCTTCCCATAAACAATTCTCATGTAAGAGTGATCTCACCAAGTTAAATTATCTACTTGTGTGACTTTTGAAGTCCATTGGACGACAACTCACTTTCAGATCTTGGGAATAGAATAAATTAGCTCGGTAACCCTTCTTCATAATAGTAAATATAATGCTGAAAATCACCACAAATGCACATGGATCATGTTCACATCGTTCAATGACATTCCTTCGTGATCCATTGCTTGTAAGTAAACATGCGTACACGTAGAAAACCGCACTGTCTGATCAAAAAACAATCTTGTGATACATGAATGGATAACACACAAGCAAGTCAATGGAGAAAATTAATACATGAGGATAAACAGCAATTAAACCATTAGCTGCCTGCCTCAGATGGGCTGCACCTGAGTTCAACTATTGAAGAATGCAGTTTTGATTAATGCAATCTTGATGAGGATGAACAATCTTTATCAGGGAGGAAACACAATATAATTGCAGCACGCATGATCTGGGGAAGTTGCCGAACATATCTATAGTGTAAGTTCGGTGTACTCTTTCAGGAAGCCGAGAAACATCAAGTTTTCGAATGCCTTGACACGTAGGTTAGTGACAACCGCTTGAAAGATTAATAAACTATACTGCTTTGCTAAATTGAATTTGAAACCTAAAAAAACTGCTTTTAAAATAGCACGATATGGAACATACATATTAAGAAAGAGACTTCTGTGGTACCATAGCCGTTTATTAGTCGCAATACGACGAATTAAAGCAACCTATGCAAATGTACTAGATAAATATAGTTCTAGATCTAGTAAATACCAAGAACCGGAGGAAACGGGATGTTAGTACTTAGAAGCAAGAAATGTCGAGGGCACTGAAATGCAAGAAGCAAAATCAACAAATCACTAACATGAAGATTTTGTTAGTGCACGAGCAACAAAGAGAGGTCATGTGATCAAATCCAAAGAACCCATAAGCAACCTAGCATATACTCTGTTCGTTATTTTTAAAATTGCATTTTAAAATGCGTACAATCACTTTTAATACTTTTTCCGTTAACATAAACAAAAATATTTGGAGTTTTTACGATGAAAATGTTACCACTAGATTTGTTATGTGAAAACTTTTATACCATTATATTTTCTTAATAAATTTTACTAATATATAACTAAAAAAATAATGATCAAATGTATGTATTGAAGACTGTGTCGGTACCTAAAACGATAAGTACCAAAACAGAGTTAGTAGTTATTAGGACTAAGTCTAACTTTTAGCAAGACAAAGTGTATGTGTAGGACCGAAATGGGCAATTCGAGGGGATAAATAGGAGCCAAATAAAAAAAATTCTCAAAAAATTCCAACCGTTTAACTGAAAGAATAGGTTGGATGAACTGTAAAATCAGCAACTGATCGGATGAATATGTCGGATGAACAGTAAAGTCAACAACTAGTCTGGTGAATAGTAACATCAGCACAATCTTAAAACCAAGAATCAATGTAACTTTTGATCTGCTGATTCAAAACCCGTAAAACTTTTCATGCACCTTCCTAATGATGTTAGGAACCTATTCCAATCATCAATCGCATAGATTGATGTCAAAGTTATGACCTTCTTCAAATTTAAAGAAGGTTTCACCTAAATCGGATCAAAACCACAAACTTCGATCTGAGCTTGCTCATGGGGATTTGATGACTAAAATAATCTTAGATGATCTCCACAGCAAGCAAGAACAATAGAAAAAAGCCCTAAAATTCTTAGGAATATGATCTTTAAAAAAGCTTCCTGCTGAAGCAAAAAAAAAGGGGGTTTCTTGAGAAGTCTTCAAAGAGGAAGTGATATGAAGCTTGGATGATTCGAACAAAACTTTCTTCGGGTATTTCCATCAATCATACAACCTAATGGATCTTGTTGGGTTGATACATAATCTAGATAAGTTTCTCAATCTCTTGTACGTCCTTAATCCAATAGAACTACATCAAGTAGAAGGAGGGGAAGCAAAACTCAAATTGCATAAAAGAACCAAGGAAAAATGTAATAAATAAAGTAATGGTTATAAAGCCACAATTCTAAGAGGGCAAAATGCAAAATAGCATATGAAAACAAAAAATCATTCTCTTAGACTTGGCTCCAAAAACCTTGGGTTGGAGGCATCCCTTCACCCCTCTACTTATAGCACATTGGGGCAACCCCCACTTTTAGATGACCACTTGGCCCTCAAGAAACCTCATCAAGGGCTGAGATTCACTCCTCACTCATATATGAGCTAGCTCGCAACCCAACAACATAACAGGTTTTAACCATTAACATAACCACTACTCCACCCGTGAACCATTGATCCAATGATCATCCTTACTTGAGTATGGCTCACGTTAACATTTCATCTATCCACTTGTCATCCCGGCTTGTAGCCACTCCCTGGCCTTAGTCATCTTCCGGTGTCATTTTGACCGTCTGGACCTCAGCTCTCTTAGCTTAGTTCCGATCTCCTTCGCCTCACCATGACCTAGCTCCGAAATCCTGCAATCATCTCGGACAAATACAACATTACATAGTATTGTTCAAAATAATATGCAACAGGAGGTTGTGACAACTTAAGTCCACAACCACTTAAGGCTCTGACCTATCAAGACCCGGCCACTTAAGGTTCCGATCAGTTAAGGCTACGACCAGTCAAGGCTCCGACCACTGGTTCTGGACGACTCACATCAACTCAAATTGCTCAAAACCAAAATACACTCAAACTAAAACCTTTACACTATAAATTCAAACATAGTCAAATACTCATCATAAATATGGATTGACCACCACATGATCTCTCAAATGAAACATAGGTTAAACTATCCACCAATTAGGAACATTCTGAACCGCACAAAATTTGGTGCTGCCTTAGTTACAACTGAGGTGGCTCTTCTCCGAAAACAAATTTTGAATAGACAAAGTGTTGGTTCTCCCAGCAACTCTTCTACATGGAGATTGATAAGGTGTTTCAGCGGGACAATATAGAAATGGTGAACGAGGCAACTAATTGCCTCGTGTCAAAGGCCATGCGGGCTGATGTTTCTCAAGCGCAAGTAGTTACCCCCCTAGATTATGGCAGGCCTAATAGACTTTCTAAGTTTATTTAGAACATAAATCCTAGGTCAGCCATTTGATAAAGAGAACTCATATATTTGTAGCCAAGAGAACTCCAACATGGTTTGTTTTATCGATAATGTATTTTTTTTTTAAAAAAAAAACTTGGGTTAAATACCTACAAATCTAGAGTCCGGACAAAAAAGAGAGAGGCAACCTTAAAGCTAGAGGGAGATAAACAGTTCAGTTAGATGGAGATAAACTGCTGTTTAAAATAAAAGAATACAAACTCTCCACCTTGGCCATCCAATCGGCGTGGACATAAATCACCTATGTGCATTTGAAATCGGGTGATTATGTCCTTTAGTCTGCTGGAATTGCATATAGATTGTGATCAATATAGAGTCGAATGTTTTTTATGCAACAAAACGATTCTGCCATCTGGCTTCTTCCCCAAATATGCATCTCGTTTTAAAATTTGCATAAATATTAAAGTATAAATGAAAGGTACATAGTGATTAGTTATTCCTTAAATTATTTTAAAATTTGTACAATTTATATTAGAAAGGAATGAATGGAAGCACTATGGTCACAAAAAACTTGTGTAAATGAACAAAACAAAGCTACCACAGTAGAAAAACAAGCTATCAGTAGCACTAGAAAACTTTGGATTTTGCATCAATTATTGCACGGATGAAGCTAGCAGGCCCTGGAGAGAAACATAAGAAAAAAAGAAAGTCTTTGGCGGCCGAAGACCAGGACACATTTCGCTTTTTTTTTTCAGGATTAACAATATTGATTTGAAAAAATTATTCAAATTTCAAAATTTAAAATTGGAAATATCAGAAAAAAAATTGGTTAAAAATCATAAAAAATCTTAGAGTTTCAAAATCATTTTTTTAAAAAAGACTATTTTCATGGAAAATTGATTGATTTTCATGAAAAATCGACGTAATAGTTGAACTTTTTTGACGGTCGATTTTCTGAGCGATTCTCGTCGATTTTCTTTGAGAATCGAGTGATTTTCACCAACTTTTGACCGGTTTATATTGCATAAATTTTTTTGATTTTTTTTTTAAAATTGAACCAGTTTATCAAACGGTTTTAGAAGCCGAGCCACGTCGATATGGATAAAAATTACAAAATCCAAACAATTTTCGTTATTTTTTGAACCCTACCTTTTTTTTTATACTGCCACCGCAACCAGTAATACAGTTCTCTGCATAATTCACATTTCTTTGTATCATTTAGATCTGGACAGCTACCCAAAAGTCTCCGCTGCGCTCAGTGCAGTGCTTTCTCGTGTTGGCTTTTTTGCATGGCGCTTGATGTTACTAGAAAAGGAAGCGCGGCGCACGCTCCGGAGAGCAAACGGACAACGAAAATATTTTTTCCGGGAAAAACGCCGCGCGCGTGAATGGAAAATATTTTTTGTTTTTTTTTCGGAGAAAAAACAGACCACGGAAACATTTTCCCCATGCTCCGGAGAGCAAACGGACAACGAAAATATTTTTTCCGGGAAAAACGCCGTGCGCGTGAACGGAAAATATTTTTTGTTTTTTGTTTTCGGAGAAAAAACAGACCTCCGGAGAGCAAACGGACCACGAACGTGAACGGAAAATATTTTTTGTTTTTTTTTCGGAGAAAAAACAGACCACGGAAACATTTTTCCCATGCTCCGAAGAGCAAACGGACCACGAAGATATTTTTTTTGGAGAAAACGGAGAAAGGACCTGAACGAAAAATGCAGGGACCTATTTGTTATAATTTTGGACCTGTTCGCTATTTTGAATAAGTAAGAAAGGACCCGCTCGCAATTCGTATTTAATGGGAGGTTCTTTGTGTAAAACGACGAACCGAGGACCTAAACGCGAACCGGGAAAAAATATTTTACACTCACAAGAAATTACAAAGGACCTATTCGTAAATAGAAAGGACCTTTCCGTAATTGAAAAGAACCTGAGGTGTTTTTTGCAAGAAAGGGAGAGAGAGTGGGTGGGGTGACGTGGGAGGCTGAGGAGCCCGGAAACCTTCCGCTGGTGTTTGGCTGAAGATTTAAAGAAACTTCCTCCCTCCAAGATTTGAGTTCTTATAAAATCATGAATCTTCTAATTATACAAAAATGTTTAAAGTTTGATCTCTGTCCAAGATTTGAATTCAAAATTTGAATGAAATCTAGCATTATTTAATTTTTTTTACAGATGGACTCTAAATGTGATGAAATAAATTTCTAAATCCTTATAAACTCACAAGCTTTCCATTTTCTGCAAAAATGATTTAATTTGGACTTAGGTTGAATCAAACTCCTAGTTAGGTCAATTTTCAATACATTCAAATTCAAATGTGAACAAGTTTCACAAATAAACTTCAAATTTAGTTAAACCAATTCCTAAACACTCCTAGAACGATGAGGCTCTCCGTATGTGCAAAAATATCTAGGTTTAAGCCATGTTTGCATTTAGTTCCTATTTAGGGTGAATCTTTTCACAATAAAACACCCAAATAAACATAACGTATGCAAACAAACTCTAAAATTTAGAAGACCAGTTTCTAAACCCTTACAAAATCATTAAATTCCTAATTCTGCAGAAAGGTATAAATCTACCCATATTTGCAACTAATTCTTAGGGAGACTCTTAGCACATTAAAAATTCGAGCAATGAATAAACTTTGCAAGTTAAACCCAAAAATTGAGAAACCAAATTCTAAATCCCTTTAAATTCCTAAGCTTTCTGTTTCTCTAATTATATTTGAAGTTTGATATTATTGACTTCTTTCACTTCTTTTATTGTTTTGTGTTGAATTGCCTATAGGCACCGACGTTTTAGAAGCTGTAACTGCTGACCCTGACTCTACCCAAGAATTCACTAAGCAAGGCAATCACTTCCTTTTATCATGTTGATCCCACTATTTCACTTAAGTTATATTGTTTTCGTCAAACCTATGTATGCATGCATTAATTTTCATTAAATGAGCTATATTGTGATATTGGTATATATAACCCTTATTTCATGTGACTTTCTTAATACCTTAAGTTAGGTTTAGACATCTAATAATAATATCAAATTTGGTATAATTGAATATATACGCATTTGCTTAATTATGCTTTAGAAATGGGATAACGTATGCGGATATGCTATTCGTTATGAATAGAAAATTTTGGACATGATGGGAATTAAGGTTGCTAATATTTTGGTATAAATATAAAAATAAAACTATGATTTGAAGCATGAGTGTGTAGGATCGATATAGGCTAATATAGCAATTAGAGGGGGGTGAATGATTGCGCGGAAGTTAAAACAAATTTTTATTGATTCTCAAAACACCCCTAAACAAATTATGAAAAATTATTTCGGTTTCAGCAAAAACAGATTAACATACATTCACTAAAACATTAATTCCCGAAGATCTAACCGTTACATTGATGTGAAAATTTAACTGTAGAAACTAGATTCAATTTCTAAACTAACCCAATAAGAATTATTTCAATCGGATCTATGGATCTAGAGTTATGATTTTTGTAAGTTGACTGTAGCAGATAATGACGGAAATTGATCTAACCCTAATTACGAAATTAACCAAGATCTATGAGGAATTAACCAATCAAACTTTTTAGATCAATAACTTGATGCCCTAGAAAGATTAATATTGGTTTACAAAAAGAACAACTATGTCGTTGAATAGATGCAATCCAAAAAATAGATATACTCACGATTCTGAACTCCCTGTTCGATCCCAATTCTGGATGACTTTGCGTTGGTTTATGACGTTTCCTGGAAATGACAATTTGACTCTCACAACCATTGAGGACTATGAGTTGTTACATTTTATGATATTCATACTCTATATCTTCATATTAGACAAAACCGCTATTTTTAAATTCCGTTACAATCTATTACTTGATATTCGTGTTTCAAATTAGCCTTTTGCAAATAAACCTAGTAGCATTCTTCTTTAACATAGCCTACATTTAATTATATCTTTGTGATATACTATAAGTCTTGATGAGTACAAAAGTACTCAATATTGCTATTGTTGTTATTTAGTGGGTTAAGAAATGGAAAACCCCAACGAAATGTTCTATACCGCAAGATACGAGGATTTCGTTGACTAGTTCTTCTAAGGGTTTTATGCTTGTTAGTTGCATGAGGGTTTACCATGGGCATGCTACTAGATTTCTGTATCTCTCGTTGCACTCTGTTTTGCTTCTCTAGGTCTTATTGTATAATTACCTTCTATTATTATATGTATAATATTGTATATAGATGTAATAGCAATGTTGTAACTATGCGTACTAGCCACTTATTATGGAACTAGTGCTGTATGTATATGGGATATTCTTAGTATTCCAAGCCAAAAGGAATGGTTCTCATAGGTAGCAAGGTCTATTTGTCTCCAATGCCCATCTTTGTATATCTTGGAGCTAACATTCTAGGTAAGCGTTTTTGCGATATAGCTTTACATTCTTAGAGAAGTAGATTCTTAGAGATAGAAACTGAAAAATGAGATTACGAGCTGGCTCCAAAATCAGGCTGATTATGTCTTGTGAGTCTGATGGAATTACATATAGATTTTGATCAATATAGATTGGAATATAAACTCTATCATGTGGGAAGGAATTAGAGGCCATCCAGGCCTCCACCTCACCTCCATGCCGGTTTTGTGAAGAGGTTCTTCCCTTTTATTTGAATTACGGATAGGTTCCTGTAAATTACACAAAGGTCCTTTGCGATTTTTTATGAGGGTAAGAAAAATATTTTCAAATTGCATTTAGGTCCCTGGTTCGTTACTTTACGGAACCCCCCCCCCCGCTAAATACAAATCTCGAACGAGACCTTTTCTAATTTTTCAGGATAGCGATTAGGTCCAAAAATATAACAAACAGGTCTTTGACCCTTGTGTCCAGGTCATTTCTCCGTTTTTCCCGAAAAAAATATTTCCGTCAACAGAAATATGCGTACAGCTCTATCTCTAGATTTTTTCCCCCAACTCAATCTCTAATCTCTATATTTTTTTTCTCAACTCGATCTCTAATATTTTTCAAAACATGTATTATTACTCGATGAACGCATAGAGTGTTATACTCGATAAAAGAAGTGTCGACGATTGGAGAACGGGCTCCCGTCGAGCTTACTTGTTGAATGGGGGATCAACAGAGCCCCGTCGCACGGATCGAAGAGGGCGTTCGAGCGACGCGAGGTCGGGAGAAGGAGGCCGGAAAAAAGGGGGGACGCGGTGTTCTTTATCCTGGTTCGGGCCTCTCACCGCCGAGATAATGACCCTACTCCAGTGTATTGTGTTCTATCTTTCGTGTGCCCCCTCCTGTTCTGAGATCTTCGAGGGGTTTAAATACTATGACTAGAGATGCGAAAAAGTAATAGCGCCTCAGGGATCACGCCATGCATCCATATCCGTGATGCTGCCCTTGATTCGCGTTATTTGAATTTCGGGTATGATTTCCCTTGATCTCCTGGCTGATTGGTTGCCTCCTTCCTTCCTCGCATGGCGCTGGGCCCTCCGACCAAGACACCCGAGCGGTCGTGGCCTCCACGAGCATGCTTGCTCGTGGGGGTGTGTTTGGTGCTTCATGAACGGAGGCGCAAACGCGTATGCTCGGAGGAGAAGGAGGGATGCTCGCTTCGTTCTCCCGAGCATCTTCCCTTAGTGCCGCTTGGTCGGGCGGGTTTAGCTTTTACTGGGGTACCGTGGTCTTTTGCCGATAGCCAATCCCCGACAGCTAGCCCCGAGGTTCAAGTGGGAACCCTCGGGCTTCCCCTTGAGCCTAAGAAGACTTGAGGGGATTGAATTTCCTTTGGTCGTGGCTCCACGACCATTTTACGTCGGGAGGCGAGCTTCTTTACCCGGCGTGCTTGCTCTGGCGCAAGGCGTCGTTGGTTGTTCTGCGGTTCCTTCTCCGAGAAGCCTCCTGTAGCAAGACGGTAGTTTCTCGGGAAGCGGCGCTTTTCCGGCCAGTGTTGTTGCTGCGATAGGCGGCGATTTTTATCCCGCCTCTTCACTATCCTTTTAACCCTTTCTACCGGGAGAGGTCGGAGTCCCATTGCGTCTCTTTGCTCGTCTTCGGCGAAAAATCTTCCAAGAGCCCTAGCGCCAAGAACCCTTTTCGCTCTCCTTCCTTCTTCGGCCATGGCGCTGCTTCAAGGTTAGCCGATGACCCGAAGGAGGCTCCAGTGCTCACGGACGAGGGGTACGTCGACCCAAGCTCGGTCGAGTGCCCGGGGATGATGCGGCGCCCGGCACCGCTGAGACGGAGATCGTCTCCTCGCGAGTTGTACGCCATCAACGGGCTTCGTGCCCGAGAGCGACTTCCTCGCCTCCGTGCTTGCCTTCTGCGGGTGCGAGATCTCTCATCTCCACCCCAACTCCATCCTTTCCTCGCAATCTTCTCCCACCTTTGCGAGGCTTACGTGGGTGTAATGCCCACGGCTAGCCTCTTCTTTCACTTTTATTCCCTTCCGCACCGCCGGGATGGTTCCGCCGGCTGCGTTTATCTTCGCCGCCGGCCCAACCGACCATACGAGTACCCCTCGCCGCTCTGAAGGACTCGGTGTCGGGTTGGGCCGACCGTTCTACCGGAAGAAGGCGGAGGGTCCTGGCTTGGTCTACATCGGGAGGACGCTCCGCCATCGAGACGGCGCCCGCCTGCAACCCGAGGAAGAGCGGGTGCTCGGGACGATCGGTGAGCTTGCCCAGATGGGGCTCACCGGTCGGGATATCGCCCGAGGACTTTACCTTCAACCGGGTGTCCCCTCGAGGCGCCGCGAGCATCCCTTCTTCGAGGTGACCGGGTGGCACGACTTCACCCGCGAGGACAACGCAGGTATGTTCCTGGACCTCTTTCCGAGCATCATTGCTTTACAGTGAACTGCGTTATGCATCCGTGATATGCCTTTTGTCTTAGTCTTCGGTTGTGACGCAGCTCAGGACGGATGGGTTGACGATAGGGTCGCCGAGATGTTCGGGCGCTCGGCGAGAAGGAGCCGACGCCCAATCGCCAGGTCCCCAAGAATATTTTTGACCGCGCGACGCGGTAAGTACATTTTCCCACTTCCGCTCGAGGGCATGTTTTCCGAGCTCATTCCTCCCGATTTACATTGGCGAGGAGAAGGTCGCCCTTGAGCTTGCGGTGTCGAAGGCCAGCGCCGCCAATAAGCCAAGACCTGGCCGTGGGTTCCCGTGAAGAGGGCGGCGGGTCGAGGTCGCCGAGCATCCGCCTCGCCTCCCGCGCCAGCGGTCGAGGCGCCGAAGCCGACCAGGACCCTACCTCGCACCTTGAGTACGCCGACCGCCAGGAGGTAAGCGAACTCCGCATTTGGTTCGATGACTTCAAACGGAGGAAGCCGGAGCCGATGAGCCGATCGGAACAGCTCGCCGAGCAAAGCGAGGAAGGCCGAGGAGGATGCCAGTCTCTCCCGACCAAGGAGCGGCCGGAGAGGCAGATCAAGGCCCTCCAGACCAGCTCACTCGGGTGGTTGATGCCCCGAGGAGGAGGAAGAAGAGGAGGAGGCCGCCTATGCTCTGGTTAGAAGGAGCAGGAGGTCGACCTCTCAAACCGCCTCGGCTGGAAGAAGAGGTCGACATGGACGATGTCGACCGGCGATGGCACGCGCCAATGACGCCGCAGAGGAGCGCCGTGGTCGTGGGCCGAGGCCTACGAGGCCGCCGCGGCAGGTCGCCGTGGGCCCAGCGAGGAGGCCGAGGAGGATGGCGCCGCCACGGCGTAAGGTGCGTTCTTCATTCTCTTATTCCGCTCTTGTCTTGCGACTTTCTTCGCTAACCCCACCTGTTTGGCGTGGGCGTGATAGCTCGGATGTCGCTTTTGGACTTCCGCCGATGGTCGAGGAGATTATCAACTCCGCGATGGACGCCGAGCTCGACCGCGTCGTCGGCGGGTGATGGCCGAGACGAGGAGCCGGTGCTAACCGGACTCGGTGGAGCCCGAGCTTCCTTCGGCGGGACCCGCGCTCCCTTCAGCGGCCGTGGAGCCTATCGGCCAGCGGAGGAGCAGGAGCCGCAGGGCGAGACCAAGGCGCCTTGGCCTTGGCCCCTTGCGAAGAGATGATCAAGGCGAGGCTCAAGCGCCGAGTCCCGGGGAAGGGAGCTTGGTCGCTCCCGACCAACAGCCCTTGGCCATGAGCCAAGGAGAGGAGGAGGAGGAGGTCGTCCCCGGCCTAACTCCTTCGGTCCCGGGGCACCAGGCGCCCCCGGCCACGGAGGTGCAAGGGGCGGAGGTGATCGTACTTGAACAATCGCCTCCGGCCGCGGAGCATCGGTCGCCTCCGGCTGAAGAGGAACAGGAGGCGGAGGTGGTTGCTAACGACCAACTGCCTCACCAGCGAGCATGGAGTGGCGCTTCGTGGTTGGCGTCTGACCCGAGCGGTGGCCGACCATGGGGAAAGCGACCACGAGCCGCTTGTCGTGGACGAGGATCGCCGGGCGACCCGGTTGATCGAAGGTGGTGACGCCGTTGCTCTCTGGGAGCACCGGTGCTCGGGAGGAGCAAGACCTGACGCGCCGCCCGGATGACTTGGTCAATCCCTTCTTTCGCCGGCGCGACCGATCGCCGCGGCCAGGACAAGTCGGTCACCGGCTCTTCCGTAAGTTTCCATGTTTCTTCTTTTACGCTGCGAGCGATCTTCCGGGAGTCCGCTCAGCTCTTTCCCTTCTCCTTTCTCTTTACGCTCAAGTTTGCCGCGAAGGCTATGGAGGATATCGATGCCACCTCGGTCTCAGAGAAGAGTAATCGGGTCGCATACCATGAGCAAGACGCCAAGATCGCCGATCTTGAGCGTCGGGTCTCCGAGGTGCGCGAGGCCGACTGGCGGTGGAATCGGCGAGGAGCCTCATCGCCGGGCTCGGGACCAGCTCTTCCAGAGCGAGACGGCCGAAGAGCACTTCAGAGCGTATGCGCCGAGCTTGACGAAGAGCTGGTGAAGCTTCGGCAGGACCTTCGGCCGAGCTCGGGAGCGCGAGGAAGCCAGCTCAAGGAGGCGCGGCGCCTCGGAAAGCGCTGGCCGAAGGTCGCGCCGGCGGAAGGTCCTGACCTAGAGGCGGAGGTCGACTCCTTAAGGACGAGCTCGCTGCCCTCCAGGCCTGGTCGTAGGACTTAGCTCTTTCTTTTATTTTTATCTTGTGTAAAACCTCGTAAAAAAACAACGCTTTGGATTAAATGAGCATATTCGCAGGAGTTTGGTCCTTGCCTGCTTTTTTTTTTTTTTTTTTTTTTTTTTTTTGCTTGAACTGCCAAAGATATGCCCGTATGATCGGTTCATAAAAGAAAGCAAGTTCCTGCATGGAGCGTAGATACGAGCAAAGAAAACAAGTTCCTGCGTAGATCAAATATCATAGACACGAGCAAAGGAGCCTTGGTAAGGAGGGACGGAACGCTTGGTAAGGAGGGACGGAACGTTCCTATCATACGTAGCCCCCCTGCCATGGACAAAGGTCGTGTCCTCACTGTTGCGAGCACGAGTTTGTTCATGGGAGTTTTTAAGGGTCGCTTTGGTCGTGAACGATTTTTGAATTACTTGAATAGATCGGTTGTGTTTGAGTGAATCGTGAGCACAGAGCGGAGCGAGCTTTAAACCAACAATACGTAGAGCCACCATACCCGAGTGGTCACCGAACCGGGCTTAGAGTGGATGCTCGCGCCGACCATGCATACAGCCAAGAGCTACTGTGGAAAGTGGGCGATTGGGCGAGCATCCGGGGCCAAGGGAGATGGCGCGCACATACTTGTTGGATAAGTTAAATCTGTAGGCTTTGGTAGACAGCGATGCTCGTTCGACAAAGCGAGGACGAAACTTCGAGAAAGAGGGAAAATGATTTATTGGAAAAGAACGCAAGGGGCGAGATAGGAGTACTCGTCTAAACGTAGAATTTACGCAGATTGATCGATGTTCCAGTCTTTGGTGAGCTCCCGACCATCTGGCATCGCGAGGCGAACAGCCCGGCGCCAGTAGACATGACCGTGTAGGGTCCTTCCCACCTTGGGGTCGACTTGTTGGCCTTCGACAGGTCTTGAACTCTTCGTAAGACCATGTCGCCGACTTGTAGGGCCCTAGGTCTGACCGCCTTGGCTGCATGCCTACGAAGAGCTTGTAGGTAAATTGCAGGCCGAGCAACGCCCGTTCGCGTGTCGCCGACGAGGTCCAGGTCGACGAGGCGCTCAACCTCTTGATCGATGGAATCGATCGATTGCACCTTGGGGAACCCAAAGACGATTTCGGCAGCGTAATGGCCTCCGCACCGTAGACGAAGTTGGAAAGGCGTCTCGCTGTGGCTCGACTTGTCGTGGTGCGGATAGACCAAAGAACGGCGGAAGCTCCTCCACCCACCGCCGCTTGTCTTTGGTTGAGGGTCTTAAAGACTCTCTTTTATGCCCTGGACTAGCTGCCCATTTGCTCGCTTCTACGCTCCGTTACTCTGTGGATGTGCCATGAGCGAAGCAGACCTTGGTCCCGACCTCCTCACGGTAACTTTGGAACAGTTCACTGGTGAATCGGGTCCCATTGTGCGTGATAAGACGGTTGGGTACCCGAACCGGTTACCACGTTGTCGCGGAGGAACCTCTTGGCGCTGGGCCGAGATGGTCGAGACGGCTCGGCCTCTATCCACTTAGTGAAAGTGTCGATGGCCACGAGCAAATACTTGCAGCCTTTCGACCTCGGGAAAGGGTCCAAGGACGCGTCGAGCCCCAGTCGAGAATGGCCACGCAGCGGTATGGTTTGTAGGGCATATGCCGGTTGACGGGTTTTGCGAGCATGGAACTGGCATGCTCGGCAGGTCGTTACGATTGCCCGCGCGTCCGTCCAAGGCCGTCGGCCAAGAGTAACCCAATCGGAAGGCTTTGCTCACAAGCGTTACGAAGACGAATGAGCTCCGCACATTCCTTCGTGGATATCACGAAGAAGGTGCGGCCTTCCTCCTGGGAGACGATTTGGAAAGGATTCCTAATGCGCCTTTCCGTATAGGTCGCGCCGATCGATCTGCATCTTGAGAAGATCGCCTTGTTAGCAGGAACGCTCGGCTTCTTCCTCGGGCAATGTCCCATGCGCAAGGTATTGGATGAATGGCGTCATCCAATTTGCGCTTTGCTCGAGGAATGAGACCCTACCGCCGGTCTCTGGTGCCTCCTCTTCGAGAGGAATGGAGGGCTTATGTAGGTGCTCGACGAGCACCTCACGAGCGGGGCGGTTTGGGAGGAACCGACCTTAGACATTTGGTCGGCCAGGGAATTATCCTTCCTGGGGATGTAGATTACCGAAATTCTTGAAGTATTTCTCCATCTTCCTTACTTCGCCAGGCATGGCGCCATTGAGGTATCGGAACAACGATACTCCTTGTTGACCTGGTTCACGACCAACCGTGAATCGCCCTTCACGCGGTGAGCCGTTGGACTCCTAGCGATTTGCATGCTCAAGTCGGCCAAAAGGCCTTCGTACTCCGCCGCGTTGTTAGTCGCAGTGAAATGTAGTTGGATGGCGATCGTAGCTGCTCTCCGTCCTGGGAGAACAAGATGACGCCAGCCCCGAGCGCTCGTATGCTCGGGATCCGTCAAAATACAAGGTCCAGGAGTTTCCCCTCGAATCATTGGTCCCGGCCGGGTGGTGCCGAGCCGACCATTCTCGCCACGAAATCAGCCAGGACTTGTGATTTTATCGCTGCAAGGGCTGAGAAGCCCAGCTCGACCTCGGCGAGTTCCCGTGCCCCCTGGGCTATGCGACCACGGGCGTCCTGATTTGTCAGGATGTCCCTGAGTGGGAAGCCGGTCGGCACCACGATCTTGTGTGCTTGAAAGTAGTGACGCAACTTCCGGAGGCCATCAAGAATGAGTACAGAGTTTACGGACCTCGGGTAACGCTCCTTTGGTCCATGAAGTACTTCGCCGACGTAATAGATAGGTCATTGGGTACCATCTCTTTCTCGCCAACACCGAGCTCACTGCGTCTTGGGTTGCTGCCAGTATAATAGCAATTCTTCCCCTGCCGTGGGTGTGACGAGGATCGGGCGGCTTGGAGAGGTACTGTTTTAGCTCTTTGAACGCGCTGATCGCCTTCCTCCGTCCATGTGAAGCCATCATGTTTGCGGAGGGCTTTAAAGAAAGGTAGTCCTCGCTTCCCGGGCCGGAGACGAACCGCTTAAGGCGGCCATCCTCCCGGTCGAGCTTGTACTTCCTTTACGCATGTGGGCGACCTCATGTTCTCAATGGCTTCGATCTTCTCTGGTTAGCCCCAACGCCATGTGGCCCGACCATGTAGCCGAGCACCTTGCCAGCCTTCACGCCGAATACGCATTTTTCTCGATTTAGCTTTATTCGATGCTTATTGAGGTTCTGAAAGTTTCTTCTAAGTCAAAGAACGTGACCTGAAGTACTCTTGCTCTTGACAACTATGTCGTCGACATATACCTCCAAATTTCGACCTATTTGGTCTGTGGAAAGTCTTCTGCATGAGGCGTTGAAAGGTTGCTCCGCATTTCTCGAGACCGAAAGACATGGTCGTATAGCAGCGTAAGGTACCGAACGGGGTGATGAAGGAAGTCTTTCCCTCGTCTTTCGCGCGACAGTTGATCGATGATAGCCTGAATAGGCGTCTAGGAAGCTCATGGTTCGTGACCCGCCGTCGCGTCCACCAATTGGTCTATGCGAGGCAACGGATAGTTGTCTTTTGGGCACGCTGCGTTCAAACCCGTGTGGTCGACGCACATGCGCCACTTGCCTCCTTTCTTCCGACCAGGACTGGATTGGCTAGCCACTCGGAGTGCTCAATCTCTCCGATGAAGCCAGCTTTTAGGAGTTTATCAAGTTCCTCCCGGATGATTGCTTGTTTTTCCGGGAAAAGCGTCTAAGTTTCGTCTCACTGGTTTTTGTCGCTGAACCGCTAGCCTTTGTGCTCGACCACCTCCCTTGGGACCCGGGCATGTCGGATGGTTCCCGAGCGAACACATCCGACCTTGCTCGGAGGAAAGTGACGAGCTCGAGTTCCTATTTGGGATCTAGGAAGATCCCAAATGAACGATTTGGCCGGTTCCGACTTCGTTGAGCGGAACAGCCTTTGGTCTCCTCCGGGTTGGAGGGCAAGTTTAGGCCGAATGCTTCGGCTCTTGGTCGTGGCCGCGAGCGGCAATCGACCGACCATATCCAGCGCTCTTTCGCCGCAATTGAGTGCGGACTTGTGGTTCCTTTGACGGTTATGACTCCGTTTGGCCCGGGAATCTTTAGGCACCGACACGCTGCGTGATGCGAGGCGGCCATGAACTTGGCCAAGGCCGGCTGCCGAGGATGGCGTTGTAGGCCGACTCAAGTCTACCACCTCGAAGGTGATTAGCTCCGCTCTGAAGTTACTTGGGCCGCCGAAACTTACGGGCAAGACGACCTGCCCTGCAGGTTTGATCGAGGTGCCCGGACTATCCCGAAGAAGGGCACGGCCACACTCTTGATTTTGGAACGAGGAATGCATCTCGTCCAATACCTTGGCTGCAATAAGGTCCAAAGAGCTCCCGAGTCTATGAGGACCCGACCGACGACAAGATTGCGATGGTGGGGTTCACGACCATCGGAAGCCTCTGGGTTTGGTCATCCCCAAGGGACAATCGTCTCACGGAGAATGTGAGGGATACCTCCGACCATTTCAATTTCTTTGCCTGGGAGGCTTACCCTGGGTAACATGGTGCACTTCCCTTGCAGCCTCCTTTAAGTCCGGCGGGACTTGTAGGCGGAGGAGCCCCAGAAGATGACCGCTATGTGATTCCTTGGTTCTTGATATTCCATTTCATCCTCACTTTCCTCGGCGGGCTGTTTTCCTTTGTCGTTTTCACCTGCTCGAAGCGTCGGCATGGGACCCCTGCCATTGTAAAATCGCTGCTCAGGCGGTAGGTCCACGTTCGGCAATTCCGTGAGGTCGTGCCGTGCGCTGGTGAAGTGGGCGATGAGGTCGCCCGTCGGTCCGCAGGTCGCCTCGTCGGTCCGCTTGGTCGCCTCGTCCTCGAGGCCTGGGTGGTTGTCCTCTTCCTCGAGCATTAGGCCCACTGTGGCCGAGCGTTGCCGGGTCGTTGTTGTTCCACTGCGGCTACCATGGCCGGCGAGGGTTGCTTTTCTTCTTCTTCTTGATCTTCTTGTCTACAGACCGAACCCTTTTGCTAGCCGAGGTCTCTAGGCCAGCCGAGGCGGCGACTTCCCTTCATCCGCATTTTCTTCCATTGGGCGGCTTCATCTGCGTTGGCGTATCGGCCGGCCATTCGGAAGAGCTCGTTCACGTTAGATCCGGGTGGATCTCTGTGTCTGTGTGAAGCGCACGTCTCGTACCCCGAACTTGAAAGCTCGGACGACAGCCTCGTCCGATATGTTCGGGATCGAGTTCCGGACCTGGATGAACCTCTGGACGAACTGTCGCAGGGTTTCCCTGTCCGTCTGTATCAAGCGCTCCAGGTCGCGCTCCTTTCCCGGGCGGATGTAGCAGCTCTGGAAATTTGCTCGGAGCGCGGCGCTGAGCTGCCCCCAGGACCGTATGGATCCTTCCTTCTGATTGAAAAGCCACGTACGAGCGGCTCCGTCCAGAACCGTCGGCAGGTAATTTGCCATCACCCCCTCATTGCCTCCGGCGGCGAGGATGGCGGTAGTGTATATCGAGAGGAATTCGTCCGGTTCTGGGTCCCGTTGAATCTCTCGGCGTGGCCGGCTTGAACTGTTTGGCCATGCGACGTCCGGAGGGAGCTTCGTGAAGGCCCGGCAGCCGAAACTTCGGGTTTCGCGGCGATTTAAACCTCGGTCACGGCGGCCTCCACGCGGATCTTCCACCCAACGCCCGCGGCGCTGGCCGAGTCGGGAGAAAACCTCATGCGCCGGTCGTGCCGATGACCGCATGGTTGCGGAGTGCTCGAGCGCTCGTAATCTGGGCGACAGGCCGTGATATCGCCCGAGGTTGCTCTGTGGATCGCTCCGGGCCTTTCCGGATCGGGTCGGCGACTGGGCGATCTCCGAGCATGGCTCCGAGATTCATCTCTCAGGCGAACGCACGGGGAGCGTTGTGATGGTCCCGGACACACTCCGCATCCGGCCATGGGGAGGATCCGAGACTTTTAGCTCGGCGGCAAGCCTCTCCAAATCTTCGGCCACGACCCTGCCCATGGCCTCTAAGTCTACTTGCTCGGGAAATGCGCGAGTCACACGACCGCCGCCAAGGCCTGTAGCCGTTCTCGCTTCGGTGAATCAGCGGCGGCGAGCTTTGACGGCGCTCCGGAGTGCGATCGGGAGTTCGGTACCGCGAGTTCCTTTCCGTGGAGGCGCACTCTCCTTTGCCTGGCGGCGAATGCTCGCAAGCGTCTTTCCCAAAGACGCCTCCAAGTGGCGCCTGGCCGCCTCATAGTGGTCGTGCTCGGCGGCGTCCGAGGATCCCTCTCCGGGCTCCGCGTGGCTCCCAGCCATGTTGACTGACGAGAGCGAGACGAAAGCGATGGGGACATCATTGTATCCCCTTGGGACGCTGGTCTCTCGGCCGAGTTCTAGGTCGTCTGGTATGTCCAGGCCATCGTAGAGCTCGTTGCGGTCATCCTCGGGGTCTCCGAGGGTAATGTCTGGGAATGGAGGATCTGCCCTCGCATTCCCGTGTCCGAGGAAAGGCTCCCGGACTCGGTGTGATCGATAGGATCGGTCACCCTGGCACGTTGTCGGCGGCGCGTAGTACACGTCGTCATCCTCAACGTGGTCAAAGACACAAAGGTCCCGAGTGTCTCCCGAGTTTGGCATCCTCGAGGATCTTGATCCGCACGGGAATCAAACTGTCGTCCCCACGGACGGCGCCAGCTGTCGACGATTGGAGAACGGGCTCCCGTCGAGCTTACTTGTTGAATGGGGGATCAACAGAGCCCCGTCGCACGGATCGAAGAGGGCGTTCGAGCGACGCGAGGTCGGGAGAAGGAGGCCGGAAAAAAGGGGGGACGCGGTGTTCTTTATCCTGGTTCGGGCCTCTCACCGCCGAGATAATGACCCTACTCCAGTGTATTGTGTTCTATCTTTCGTGTGCCCCCTCCTGTTACAGATCTTCAGGGGGGTTTAAATACTATGACTAGAGATGCGAAAAAAGTAACTGCCTCCGGGGATCACGCCATGCATCCATATCCGTGATGCTGCCCTTGATTCCCGCGTTATTTGAATTTCGGGTATGATTTCCCTTGATCTCCGGCTGATTGGTTGCCTCCTTCCTTCCTCGCATTACCGGAGCCCTCCGACCAAGACACCCGAAAGCGGTCGTGGCCTCCACGAGCATGCTTGCTCGTGGGGTGTGTTTGGTGCTTCATGAACGGAGGCGCAAACGCGTATGCTCGGAGGAGAAGGAGGGATGCTCGTTTCGTTCTCCCGAGCATCTTCCCTTAGTGCCGCTTGGTCGGCGGGTTTAGCTTTTTACGGGGGTACCGTGGTCTTTTGCCAGATAGCCAATCCCCGACAAGAAGGTTGACATCTCTAATATTTTTTGGAGCATGTATTATTACCCGGTTAACACATAGAGTATTAAACTCGACAAAAAGAGGTTAGCCTGGTAATAATAAAGTGTTAACCAAATTCGTCAAAAGAAATATATGTCCAGATCCTTTCTTCGTTTTTCCCGAAAAAAAATATTTTCATCAACAGATATATGTGTATAGCTCTATCTCTAGACTTTTTTCCCAACTCAATTTTTAATCTCTAAACTTTTTTTCCCAACTCGATCTCTAATATTTTTCGAAATATGTATTATTACTCGGTGAACGCATAGATTGTTAAACTCGATAAAACAAGGTTGGCATCTCTAATATTTTTCGAAACATGTATTATTACCCAGTTAACACATAGAGTGTTAAACTCGACAAAAAAAATGTTGACCAGGTAATAATAAAGTGTTAACCAAATTCGTCAAAAGAAATATGTGTACAACTCCATCTCTATATTTTTTGTAACTCGATTTCTGGTATTTTCCGGAATAAGAAATATATGTATACAGTTGTATCTCTATAGTTTTTTTTGCAACTCGATCTATAATATTTTTCGGAAAATGTATTATTCACTAGTGAACATATAGAGTGTTAAGATCGCTCCGAAAAAAAATTATGTTTATGTTCTCTTGCAGTCTTTTTTTAAGAAAAAAACAGGATAAATTTTACACGGTACGGCGTGCGCCGCACATTCTGCCTAGTTATTTTTATGCAACAAACCGATGCTGCCATCTGGCTTCTCCCCCAAATTAAAGGCTACAAGAAGCTTGTGTAAAGTGAACAAAACAAAACTACCACTGTAGAAAAACAAGCTACCAGACTACCGGTAGCACTAGAAAACTTTGGATTGGCATCAATTATTGCACGGATGAAGCTAGCAGCTCCTAGATAGAGAAACAGAAAAAAAAAAAAGAAAGTCTTTGGTGGCCGAAGACCAGGAAACTAGCTTTTTTTTTCTAGAAGAAGTACACGATAAAAGTAAATATACGATAAAACATAAAAATAGGTAAATAGAGATGTTAAATTGAATTTAAATGGTCTAGATCTAGATAAAATCTTATCTCCTCCACTTAAATATGTTTTACACATAACTCTTAGAAAAATTACAAAATTCGACAGATTAAATGAAGGAAGTAGGGTTTCTCCTGATCTAAATCATTCAAGTTTAATCCAACACTATTATTGACCTGCTTTTATATTTTCAGCGTATATCTACTTTTACCATATACCATTTTTTTCTTTTCTATACTGCCACCGCAATCAGCAATACAGTTCTCTGCATAATTCACATCACTTTGTATCGTTTGGATCTGGACAGCTCCCCAAAGTCTCCGCTTGCGCCCAGTGCGGCGGTTTCTCGTGGTTGCTCTCTGCTCGCAGCTTGATTTATTTAAAGAAACCTCCTCTCCCTCCAACACAAGGAGGCGGCTCTTCGTATCACCAGCTTCCACCCTCCCTCCTTGCTGCTGCTCTCCTCTGTCCCTCTCCCTCTTCGGCTCGGGCCGAACTGCCGGCAGGCTAGGGCCGGCCGCCGGCCGACTGGACTTCGCTGCCTCGTCGGCGCCGCCGGCCTTACGTGCATCGACTCCGACAGCCTCGTCTAGCTAGGTACTCATCGCCCTCCCCTTCATTCCATTCCGTGGCGTGTTTCTCTCGCATAAGGCGGAGAAATCCTAGCGTATTATTTGGCTTGTTCCTCTCATATGGTGAGATGAGACGAGACCATCTCTTGTGTTGAAGACTTGGAAGTTGCATCTATATCCTTGGAGAGATTGTGCACGCAAATTAAGGAATTCTTTCTTTGCTCACTGTAAAACTCTTTGTTAGTCTTAAAAAAAAACTCTCTTACCACTCACTACCAAAAAAAATGGTGTGCAAGGTAAGATAGTACTATCTAGAAAGACCCCTGTAATTGTCAGTAGGTGTTACTGTGTTAGTTGTGGTGAAAGTTTCATTTACTTTAGTTGACAGAGGTGTGTCAAAGGTTGGGATTTGGGAGGTCAAGAGTACACCCAATGGGGATGATTTGTGATCAGACTAAACCTTAAACAAATGAGATTATTATTGTCTTGGCCTTTGGAACTGAGCGGGGGAGGTGTAGATGACGCTAGGGGATCTTTGGTTAAATTATAAAAAATACCTTGCGTCCTGTGAGGCTCCTAATTAAAATTTTGTGCATGAGTTAAAAACAGGGTTGGTGTATCTGTGGTTTGGAGGTCAATAGACGTGAATAAACTATCGGAATGAGTCTCCCTCTGTTTCTTTTCAGGAGAGTTTATCTATGTTGAATAAATATATAAATCCCTCTGTTTCTTTCCGAAGGAGTTCTTCTATGTTGAGTCTTTTGCATGCTAGCAGAGCAGGTGTTCTGTTAATGGTACTTCAGAATACAATCACAAGGCAGATTCACTAAGAAAATGCCAAATGATGACTAAAAGATGTATGAGAGCATGCATTGCTTTGCACCCCTGTCGATTACCCAATGAATCTTGTGCATTTTAATTACTCCGTTGCTTAGCAGCAAAGAAGCCAGAATATTTTTGGTTCTTTTTTTAAAGCTTCCCATCTCGGTTAAGCCAACCTCTTCTTATAAATGTAAATAAGTTATGCTTGGTTTAAACACCATCATCATCTGAAGTCTTGAAACCATTGATGCAGGCAGTAAGTGCCGCAGGAGCCTAGAGTTTGATACACTAGTCCGACGCCTGAAGAAGGCCTCCAAGGTGTCCCGAAGTGCAGGCAAGAGCACCAAGAAACCAGGAATGTCGCTCGAAGTGGAGAATTCGCCGCGCGCAGAGACGACGAACCGGCTCAAGCGCCACGACTCGCTCTTCGGCGACGCGGAGAAGGTCTCCAGCGCGAAGCACCATGGCTCCGAGGTATGTATGCTTCTCCTGCAACGGTGCAACCTGGTGATCAAGCTGCAGAGATGTTCCCTCTGCAACGGAGCAGCCAGACCGTGTTCTGATTTCCCTTTTGGGCGACGCAGGGGAGCTGGATCCGGACGCTGCACCTCGCCTTCCAGAGCGTCGGCATCATCTACGGCGACATCGGGACGTCGCCGCTCTATGTCTACTCCAGCACCTTCCCCGACGGTATCAAGAACAACGACGATCTCCTGGGCGTCCTGTCGCTCATCATCTACACCCTCATCATCATACCGATGCTCAAGTACGTCTTCATCGTGCTGTACGCAAACGACAATGGAGACGGTAAGCTCGTACCTCTGAAATCCGGCATGATAAGGTGAAGCAGAGGTATTTAGCGACACCCAACTGCTGTTGCAGGCGGCACGTTTGCGCTCTACTCGCTGATATCACGGTATGCCAAGATAAGGCTGATCCCGAACCAGCAGGCGGAGGACGCGATGGTGTCGAATTACAGCATAGAAGCGCCGAGCTCGCAGCTGAGGAGGGCGCAGTGGGTGAAGCAGAAGCTCGAGTCCAGCAGGGCGGCCAAGATTGTGCTCTTCACCCTCACCATCCTCGGCACGTCCATGGTGATGGGCGACGGAACCTTGACGCCGGCAATTTCCGGTGATGAAACAGTAAATGCAGAGTCAACAGCATCACCGTGCGCGGTGTTAATCAGCTTACAGAGTTACTAACATGTTGTTCATGACTGTGCTGCAGTGCTCTCTGCGGTGAGTGGGATCAGAGAGAAGGCGCCAAGCTTGACTCAGAGTACGTGAGCAGAGAACTCGCCGGACATCGATGACTGATCCTTACCCCCTGTTTCCGCCGCGCCCAGTGTTTCTGACGTTGCTCTTTGTGCAGCACAAGTGGTCCTGATCTCGGTGGCGATCCTGTTCATGCTCTTCTCCGTCCAGCGTTTCGGGACCGACAAGGTCGGGTACACCTTCGCTCCGATCATCTCGGTGTGGTTCGTGCTGATCGCTGGCATCGGACTGCGCAACCTCGTCGTTCACGACGTCGGCATCCTGCGGGCCTTCAATCCGATGTACATAGTACACTACTTCAGAAGGAACGGGAAGGACGGATGGGCTTCGCTTGGTGGGGTTATCTTGTGCGTCACAGGTGACAATTCTGACCGAAGAAAAAAATGCAACCGAAAAGGGATTCGATAGGCTTGCGAGGCTGTAATCTGGATTGTTCTCTTGTCATGTGGAACAGGCACAGAAGGTATGTTTGCTGACCTAGGACATTTCAACATCAGGGCCGTTCAGGTATATACTTGCTCATTGATTCACTGTTCTATCGCTCTCATGGCACATCTATGTATCTAGTTTTCCAAAGTGGCAGTAATCTGTCCCTGAACGAGGTTTCAGAGGTCAGAACAGAAGCATCTTACAGCGGTTCCTGCATTTTCACCTGCAGATCAGCTTCAACGGTATCCTGTTCCCGTCGGTGGCACTGTGTTACATTGGGCAGGCGGCGTACCTGAGGAAATTCCCGGAGAACGTTGGAGACACCTTCTACAAATCTATCCCAGGTATGTAGACAAATTAACACCCCTGCGGTTTTGCTTCTTGGAATCAACACGCTTGGTAAACACAGCGCAAATAAGATCGACTCTCCTCCATGTCTATGTTCCTGCAGCACCGATGTTCTGGCCAACCTTCATCGTCGCCATTCTTGCCGCCATCATAGCAAGCCAAGCTATGCTCTCCGGCGCATTTGCCATCCTCTCCAAGGCCCTGTCCCTCGGCTGCATGCCCAGGGTCCGGGTGATCCACACCTCAAAGAAGTACGAGGGGCAGGTGTACATCCCTGAGGTGAACTTCATGATGGGATTGGCGAGCATCATCGTCACGATCGCCTTCAGGACGACCACCAGCATCGGCAACGCCTACGGTACGCAGCTAGCGAAGGACCGGGAGGAATTAAAGCCTTGTGTTTGAGAGGCTTCCAATGGAACGACGCTGTTTGAGACGCCTCATTCGTCTGATGTGATGCTTGTGGTGTGTGCGCAGGGATCTGCGTCGTGAGCACGTTCTCGATCACGACCCACCTGATGACCGTCGTGATGCTCCTCATATGGAAGAAGCACGCCATCTTCATCCTGCTGTTCTACGTCGTGTTTGGCTTCACGGAGCTGATCTACCTCTCCTCCATACTGTCCAAGTTCGTCCAGGGCGGGTACCTCCCCTTCTGCTTCGCGCTGGTCCTGATGACCCTGATGGCGACGTGGCACTACGTCCACGTCAAGAAGTACTGGTACGAGCTCGACCACGTCGTGCCCACCGGCGAGATGACGGCGCTGCTCGAGAGGAACGACGTGCGGCGGGTCCCCGGGGTGGGCCTCCTGTACTCGGAGCTGGTCCAGGGCATCCCCCCGGTGTTCCCTCGGCTGATCAAGAAGATACCATCCGTGCACTCCGTCTTCGTGTTCATGTCGATCAAGCACCTGCCGATCCCGCACGTGGCGCCCGAGGAGAGGTTCCTCTTCCGGCAGGTCGGCCCGAGGGAGCACCGGATGTTCCGGTGCGTGGCACGGTACGGGTACTGCGACAAGCTGGAGGAGCCCGAGGAGTTCGCGGCGTTCTTCGTGGACAGGCTCAAGATGTTCATCCAGGAGGAGAGCGCGTTCGCGGCGCAGGGCGAGGCGGCGGAGAGCGACGAGGCTAGCCCCGCCGTCGAGGCTCCTTCGGAAGGCCAGGGCCAGGCGATGAGGCCGAGGCGATCCACGCACTCGGCGGTGCACAGCGAGGAGGCGGCGGTCCAGCCGCGGGCGAGCGGCTACACAGGGAGGCTCGGCTTCCACGCGAGCTCGGCCCAGGCGATCGAGGAGGAGAAGCAGCTGATCGACAGGGAGGTGCAGCGAGGGGTGGTGTACCTCATGGGGGAGGCCAACGTGACGGCGGGGCCCCGGTCATCCATCGTGAAGAGGATAGTGGTGAACTACATCTATACGTTCCTGAGGAAGAACCTGCCGGAGGGGCACAAGGCGCTCTCCATACCTAAAGATCAGCTGCTCAAAGTCGGCATCACGTATGAGATATGATCTGCATCGAAATTTAGATTTAAGTAGCGCCAAAAGGTAAAAAAAGAATTTAAAAGATGAAGGTATTGATTTTTGGTGTCTTGGTACTACTTCGGTATAAATTTTGATACTTCGAAGGATGGTAAAAAAAAGTCTTACGCATGATATTGGTTTGAAAGGGCAAAGTGCCACGGTTGGTTTAATGCAGAGGCATGTGTGCGTGTGTGTGCTTTCTCTGTATAGCATGGTGTGATCAGAATGTGTCCAATGTAAGGATGATATTGGAAGTAAAAGTTTGACCGGTGATTGTGTTGATCATGTTCCTCCAAGATGCCCCGCAGGCATATGGAAAGTTTATGACTTGCCACTATTTACTGCTTATTATTGATGCTAACACAGGAGAAGTTGGCAAAAAAAAGAAAAAAAAAGAAAGAGTGCCTTACCAGCGGCCCAATTAGAGATGACAGTTTGATTCATAGGGTCGGGTACCCCGTGGGGACCTGATCTGATAAAAGCCATCACGGGAACCACTTTAGACCCACGGGTTTTCGGATTTGAGTACCCAATAAGGTCATAGGATGGGTGTGGGTACTAATTTGTATCTATGGATACCTAATGGGTATCTTATGACATATATTTTCCATTTTTTTGTGATATGTATATATATACACTAGTACACAAAGGTTTATATCAGACGCATCACAGATGGTCTTCAAAAACCCTCTGTAATATGGAACATCATTGACGGTTCTATAGTCCAACCGTCAGTGTACCTATCACAGACGGTTGTTAATTGTACCCGTCTGTGATGTAAACAATATCACAAACGGTTTTATATTAAAACCGTCTGTGATGTAAACCAATATCACATACGGTTTTACAATAAAACTGTCTGTGATATTGGTTTACAGTTATATCAGCACTTAGCTCTCGGGTGGTTTAGGTAGAAGCCGGCAAAGTGGCGGTGGTGGTGAGGTGTGGCAGCAGCGTGGGGAGGCAACCATCGGCACCATGGATTTGGGGGTGTCCTAGAGAAAAAGCGAAGAGGGTGAGGGAATGGAGAAAGGGGAGAGCGTGAGGGGAGAAAGGGATACCTGTAGCTCGGAGTGCCGTGTCCGAGAGAGGAAGGTGGGGGTCATCTTGCTTGGGGACGGCCGGGGGAGCCGACGGCGTCGGTGAAGACGCTGGATCCCACGGGTCCAGATGGAGTCGGTGGCATGGATCTGCCGGATCCGACGAAGAGGAGGCGAGGAAGCTGACAATGGCGTAGGGCTAGAGGTGGCTGCGCGAAAGAAAAGAGGAAGGAAAGAACTGAGGTGCTCAGACTGGGTGGGGAGTCGGCGGTGACTAGGAGCGCGGCGCGTAGAAAAGTGGAGGCAGCGACGCTTGGTGAAAAGAGAAGGCGGCGGCGCCGTTGGCTGCAGAGCGGGAGGTATGTGAGGAGAGAGAGAGAGAGAGAGAGAGAGAGAGAGGGAGGGAGGGAGATAGGGGCGGCAGCCAAATGGAGAAGAAGTGAGGGAGGAGAGAGAGAAGAAGGGGATAGGTTTAGGGATTGGTAGAGGGTTCGATCGGGCTAGATGGGCCAAAGAAATGGGGCGGTCTGACCAAAAAAAATAAAATATAAATAAATGAGTTAATAACTAAATAAATATAAAAAAAATGTAAAATAATATATATATGTATGTATCTTAGCCTATGCCGAAAATAAAAGAAAAAGGAAATAGGTCTAGAAAACAAATCTAGATTTTATTTTTTTGTTTTTCTCTAAATTAATCCAAATATTAAATACTAAAATTCATGTTCAAATTACCAATTCGGATATCTAAGATTTGCACATAAAAGCTTAGGACAAAACCTAACTACAATTTGAAATTTCTTTCACCATAACTTTAGCAAATAACCTCCAAAGATCACAAAACTAAATCCTAAATCTTTATAAAATCCAAAGCATTTTACCTCTGTAATTGCATTCCAAATTTGGTATTATTTGACTTCTTTTTGCTCATTATTGTTATTGCCTTGCGACGAACCACTTGTAGACTCCGACGTTTCAGAATCTGCAACAGTTGACTCTGACTTCACGACTAAAATCAAAGCAAGGCAAGCACACTCCTTTCATCATAGTGATCATACTATTTCAATTAGTTTAAGTTGTTTTTATCAAAACTATGTATGCATGCGCTATGTTCAAAAAACATTGCTATATTGTGGGTACTGGTAGATGTATTTCTTAAGTTATGGGATTTCCTCAATAAATTTTGACATGTGAATCTTGATAACCATAGAATAAGGTTAGACAACTAATAATGTCAAATTGAGAATAATCAAGTATGTACATGCATCTGCTTAGCTTGATTTAAAAATGGGATACGAATGGTTGGTTAAGCTGTTCGTGATGAATAAAAACTTTGGACATATTGGAAATTGTGGTACTGATATTTGATAAAAAAAAATAAAACTTTGATTTGACACGGGCGAGCATTGGCAATAGCCAGATGTGCGAGGTGTAGGGGGAGTTTCTTGCCCGAGTCAGATTAAGAACTGAACGTAGTGTCGACTAACCCAGGAATTACCGTACAAACACAAGTGCTGGTTATGGGACAGCCTTAACCTACAAGTTTTTTAGAACTAACTTTGCATGTTGGTAGGCTGAAGTAGTAAGGGTGAACCGGGTGTACGGTGTCGTTCGTAGGTGCTCCATTCACCGAAGCGTTGGGACTAAAGCATTTCAATACAATGGTGTATGTCTGGCTATGGGGAGAACGAGGGCGATGGGATGTGAAACCATCGTGAGTATTGTGAGTACGGTTATTGACTTCTGTCGTCATAGCAAGGATTTGTCGTCACTGGGCTGGTGCAAAGTTAGGGCTATGTAATGTAACGGTTATGTATGATCTCTAAAAGTGTGTTCATTATCGATTGTAAAAAGAGATGATCATTTCTTGTGGGTAAAGTTGTATACCTCTGCAAAGCATAAAACTTTTTGAAAAGTCGTTCCCGCGGTTATGGGAGTCTTGGTGTGCCAGCACTAGTTATAAGTTTTGATATTTTCATTAAATGGGTTGGAATTGAAAATGGTTGTTGGAAATTCTTTATTTTAGATTTGGTGTCAAGGATTGGCAATGGTAGAATTGTTGCCCACGTCATGGAGGACTATGAGCTGTTACATGTATGCTACCCATACTTGTTATTTATACTTGTCAAATTGCTCTTACAAATTTTGTTTGCAATCTACTATTTATTATTTACAATTCAACTTCGCTTTACACAAAATAACCGTAGAAACCTCTCCATTGACATAGCCTGTATTTATTATAAATTTGTTATACATTATAAGTCTTACGAGTACATACGTGTACTCAACGTTGCTTGTTGACATTTAATTAGAGGATAAGAAAGAAGACCGTCGTTTGGTTACATCTGTTTTTGGCAATGGTGGCGTATAAGGTTACGGCCGCACTCAGGTCTTTCCTGTGGATTTATTTTCTATTGATGGTTCGTAGTTTAAATTTTAGGCCGGTGGTCTGCAATGTTCTTTTAATTTTATTTAATTGGCCATATTTATCTATTTAACATTTTCTTATTTTTTTATTGCTATAAGTAGGTGATATACAATCTTTGTTCAAAACCAAATTTCTGAATGGTTTCCGGGTCGTATCAGAAAATGTGCCTATATCTCGTATGTGATGCCGACTTTGAGTAGCTGGTCTTTGGGAATGGACAGCACTTTGTGCCCCTCCGTCAGGTTCTTCCTCAAGAACGCGTACACATAGTCTACCACTATCTTCTTCACGGCCGATGACTTCGGCCCCGCTATCACGTCGGCCTCCCCCATCAGGTAAACCACCCCTCGCTCCATCTCTGCGTCTATCAGCTGCTTCTCCTCCTCGACTCCCGCCTGCATTGGATGGGAGCCGACGTTCCCCACAAGGCCGGTCACCCGCGGCCGGATCACCTCCTCGCTGTGCACGACGGCGCGCGAGGACCGCTTCGGCTCCGTCAGGGGTTCTGGAGCTCCGGCTGCAGAGCTAGCCTCCTCGTGGACGTCCTCCGGATTCTTCTGCGCGAACACGCTCTCGTCCTGGATGAACGCCTTGAGACTCTCCGCGAGGAACCTCGCGAACTCCCCGGACTCCTCCAGCATGTCGCTGTACCCGTACCGCGCCACGCAGCGGAACATGCGGCGCTCCGCCGGGCCAACCTGCCGGAAGAGGAACCGCTCCGCGGGCGCCACGTGCGGGATCGGCAGGTGCTTGATCGACATGAAGAGGAAGACGGCGTGCACCGAAGGGATGCGCTGCACCAGCCGCCGGAACACCGGCGGGATGCCCTGCACCAGCTCCGAGTAGAGGAGGCCCACCCCGGGGATCCGCCGCGCGTCGTGCTTCTCCAGCAGAGCCGCCACCTCGTCGGTGGGGACGATGTGGTCCAGCTCGTACCAGTACTTCTTGACATGGACGTAGTGCCACGTCACCATCAGGGCCATCAGCACCAGCGAGAAGCAGAAGGGCAGGTACCCGCCCTGGATGAACTTGGACAGGATGGAGGAGAGGTACATCAGCTCCGTGGAGCTGAACACGACGTAGAACACCAGGATGAAGACGATGTTCTTCTTCCACACGAGCAGCATCACGATGGTCATTAGGTGGGTGGTGATCGAGAATACGGTCACGACGCAGATCCCTGCACGCGAATCGCCCCCACAACCACACCAGATGATTGCCCATAATTACCATTAGTGTTCTTCTGTTCAATTCAAATCCTCATGCAGTCTGATCATTTGCTAGTCGCTTATTACCGTAAGCGTTGCCGATCTCTGTGGTTGTTCGGAAAGCGATCGTGACCATGATACTAGCCAGTCCCATCAGGAAGTTCACCTCGGGAATGTACACCTGCCCCTCGTATTTCTTTGAGGTGTGGATCACCTGAACCCTGGGGAAGCAACCGAGAGACAGGGCCTTGGAGAGGATGGCGAATGCGCCGGAGAGCATAGCTTGGCTCGCAATGATGGCCGAAAGAATGGCGATGACGAAGGTTGGCCAGAACAATGGCGCTGCAGCAGTTAAGAGAGTCAGCTTACTTGTGCTATCTGTGTTTACAATGTAATTAAGCCACTTCCAAGAGGCAAAACTGCACTCCATCTGCTTGTACCTGGGATAGATCTATAGAAGGTGTCCGCAACGTTCTCTGGGAATTTCCTCAGGTATGCCGCCTGTCCAATGTAGCATAGTGCCACCGACGGGAACAAGACAGTGTTGAAGCTGATCTGCAGACAAAAATACAGAAACCATTGTAATGTATTTCTGCTCTGAGACTTTTGTACACTAAATTCAATACGAACCGTTCATTCTTTTCGATCTAATGGATTATATTAACTAGAATTTATTTATACTTCCTCTGGTAGTAAAGTAGTAGAAACACTCTTAATAAATCAACGATTAATCTGATTTAATCCACCCTATACTACCAGTATAATTCACGGTAAAATTTCCCTTCAAATTAGAGAGAGTTGGAGGGGTAGCAAGACGGTGAAGCAAGAAGCATGGATGTGACCGTTACCTGAATGGCCCTGATATTGAAATGGCCTAGGTCGGCATACATACCTTCTGTGCCTGTTGCATATGACAGTGCATTCAGATTGCATGCTACGTACGGATTGTCTTGGCGATCGCATTGTTCGTCATAATAAAAAGGTTTACCTGTGACGCACAAGACAACACCCCCCAGTGAAACCCACCCATCCTTCCCATTCCTTCTGAAGTAATCCACTATGTACATTGGGTTGAAGGCTCGGAGAATGCTGATCTCGTAGAAGGCGAGGTTGTACAGCCCGATGCCGGCAATAAGGACGAACCACACCGAGATGATCGGAGCGAAGGAGTAGCCGACCTTGCCCGTCCCGAAGCGCTGGACCGAGAAGAGCATGAACAGAATAGGCACCGAGATCCAGACTACCTGTGCTGTACAACGGCAGACAGTTTATATGCTGTGATGAACACATGGTAACAGCTAGCTAATCAATGATCGCATGTACAGGCCCTCGATCGTTTCACGTACTTTCAGTTAAGCTTGGCACTTTCTCTCTGATCCCACTCACTGCAGAGAGCACTGCATGCAGAACATCCATGAACAAGAACGCGTCAGGATTCTCCATGCAAATTGATCGCGATATATATATTCATACCGTTAAGTGACTCTCCCTTGTGTTGTTTCTGTTACCAGAAATTGCCGGCGTCAAGGTTCCGTCGCCCATCACCATGGATGTGCCAAGGATTGTGATGGTGAAGAGGGCAATCTTGGCAGCCTTGCTGGACTCGAGCTTCTGCTTCACCCACTCCGCCCTCCTCAGCTGCGAGCTCGGCGCTTCTATGCTGTAGTTCGACACCATCGCGTCCTCTGCCTGCTGGTTCGGGATCAGTCTGATCTTTGCGTACCGCGATATAAGCGAGTACAGCGCAAATGTGCCACCTACAGCAGCGGACTGTTTTTAGTACTACAGACCAAGTAAAGGTCAGGCAGACATACAGTGAATGCATGTTCAGCTTGTTGACACATCAAAAATTTCAGATAATGAGCTCACCATCCCCATTGTCGTCTGCGTACAGCACGATGAAAACGTACTTGACCATCGGTATGAGGATTAGGGTGTAGAGGATGAGCGACAGGACGCCTAGGAGATCGTCGTTGTCCTTGATGCCGTTAGGGAAGGTGCTCGAGTACACGTAGAGCGGCGACGTCCCGACGTCCCCGTAGATGATGCCGACGCTCTGGAACGCGAGATGCAGCATCCGTGCCCAGCTACCCTGTGCACGATGACACCCAAAAGGTTCATCGTTGCTGCCGAGCTATTCTACTGGAGATGGAGCATGGTTTGCGAGTTGCGACATGATATATAAGTATATAACCAAGCTGAGCTTGGAGCTAGCAGACCTCGGAGCCATGGAACCTGACGCTGGAGACCTTCTCCGCGTCGCCGAAGAGCGAGTCCTGCCGCTCGAGCTGTTTCGTCTTCCCCGCGCCCGGCGGGCTCTCAGCTTCTAGCGACATCTGTGAACTACAAAAAGAAAAGGAACCGTACACTCCTCAAGAAGCATGCAAATGTCGACGGCAGCAGCGGGGACGGCAAAGGGTAAGGAGGTCGGCCAGCCGGAGGAAACTGGGGGCGCGGAGAGGAGAGAGCAGCGGCGGCCGGCCACGGCATCCGGTATTTATAGGCATCGGACGGACTGTAGCGAGCGAGGAGATCACTGGCCGCGCGCCGCGAGGCACGGGACGTACGTGCGGCTGGGCTCGGAGGCTGGGCGCGCGCGTCGCGTGGCGTAGACCGCGGAGGCTGCGTGCACGGAGACTCGGAAGAATGGATCGGATTGTTTGGCGGCCACCACCAGCTTGCTGGTTCCTGGAACCGAACACGTACGTGTCAACGTGTGAGGGGTGGCTTCTAATTTCTTGCTCGAATAAGGGTATGTTTGGCTCCAAAGCCACGGAGCTATAAATAGGGGTGAAAACGAGTCGAATATGGTTGGTTAGTAGATTATCCTGTATCCTATTCTAATTATTTTTTCAGATACGGGTACGGGTGCGGGTAGTGAAAAACCGGGTAGGATACGAATACGGATACCGAGCATTTACGAACGGATAAAAAACGGATACCGGATATTATACGGACGGGTACAATACGGATAACGAGTACTTAGTCGAATAGTACGCAAACTACCTAGGAAAGTATGTGATAAAAATAATTTAGTGATCAAACTTTAGCAATGCTAAATTTTGATAAGATAAATTTATCATCAAATCAAACAGCTCCTTAATAACTAAATTTTTATAGTGCCAAAATTTGACACCCGTTGGTCCCGATGGATACTTGTATCTGACCCGTTTTTATCGGGTAATTTTGATCCTATATCCGACTAGTATCCGACTCAAAATTATCCGGTACTACTCGAAACCGTACCTGTATCTTACGGGTAATAATACCTGCTTCCGTTTTCGGGTAATTGAGAAACCAGATACGGATACGGGTCAGGTATTACCCGGCCCGTTTTCACCCCTAGCTATAAATTAGCTACAGTTGGCGGCTATAGCTATTTTGGAGAAGTTATTTGGCAAACTAGAGCTTTTTTTAGCTATTGCAGTTGTAGATGTGCAAAGTGAACCAGACAGGGAGGAGGCGGCCACCAGTTGGTGGGGCTTGGCAGTGACTGGGCAGAGGGGGCTGGGTCGGGAGGAGGCGACCGGGTAGAGGGGGTTGGATTGGGTGGCGGAGCGAGATTGGGCGAGACCGGGCGGAGGCGAGACCAGGCAGAGGGGGTGAAGCACAACCAAAACATCTCTCGAGGGGCTGCGGCTTTGAGGGGGGGGTTTCCGTGTTAGCTTTGAGGCAAAGCACAACTGAAGCGGGCCTGTTTAGGGGGTTATGCTTCCAAAGCTGAAGCTAAGCCCCCCCCCCCAGGAAAATTCGTCACACGACACTCAATTCGTGTGCTTTTCTGGTTGTGTGTATGACATATGGGGTCATCTGTGTGTATGACTGTAAGCCAGAGTGTTAAGTACTGAAATGCGAATTTTAAAAAGTGTCATCGCCCTAAAAATGGTCACACACTTCAGGGTAAATGACCTAATTTGGGGTTATCAACTATAAAACATTGTCTTCGCCAATAGTTCTGGTAGACGGAAAAAAAGATACCACATCTATCTATCTTTATATATCTACTAATTGGAGATCCTCTAAGAAGCCCACGCATACTAAACCACCATATTCCTGGAAGGATTCCGGCTTCCTCACGCTCCCACGTCACCCCACCCTCTCTCTCTCCCATTCTTGCAAAAAAACCCTCCGGTTCTTTGAAATTACGGATAGGTCCTTTGTAATTTTCTTTGAGTGTAAAATATTTTCTACCGTTCGCGTTTAGGTCCTCCGTTCGCCGTTTTGCACAAAGAACCTCCCATTAATACGAATTGCGAACTAGCCCTTTCCTACTTATTCGAAATAGCGAACAAGTCCAAAATTATAACAAATTGGTCCCTTGACTTTTCGTTCAGGTCCTTTCTCCGTTTTCCCCGAAAAAAATGTTTTCGTGCTCCGTTTGCTCTCCGGAGCATAGGAAAAATGTTTCCGTGGTCTGTTTTTTCTCCGAAAAAAAACAAAAAATATTTTTCGTTCACGTGAACGGCGTTTTTCCCGGAAAATTATTTCCGTGATCCGTTTGCTCTCCGGAGCATGCGAAAAATGTTTCCGTGGTCTGTTTTTTCTCCGAAAAAAAAACAAAAAAAAAATTCCGTTCACGTGCGCTGTTTTCGTGCTCCGTTTGCTCTCCGGAGCATAGGAAAGATGTTTCCGTGGTCTGTTTTTTCTCCGAAAAAAAAACAAAAAATATTTTTCGTTCACGCGAACGGCGTTTTTCCCGGAAAATTATTTTCATGATCCGTTTACTCTCCGGAGCATGGGAAAAATATTTCCGTGGTCTGTTTTTTCTCCGAAAAAAAAACAAAAAAAAAATCCGTTCACGTGCGCGGCGTTTTTCCCGGAAAAAATATTTTCGTTGTCCGTTTGCTCTCCGGAGCATGGGAAAAATGTTTTCGTGACCTGTTTTTTCTCCGAAAAAAAAAATAAAAAATATTTTCCATTCACGCGCGCGGCGTGCGCCGCGCTTGCGTTTCTAGTTAATCCTAAGAGGGGAAAAGGCTAGAAATTATCACGTTAATAAGAGAAAAAGAAAACATTCAGAAATTCTCGGATTAATTGGTAAAAAAGAAAACATCTTAACCGTAGAAACTTTGTACTCTGATTGGATTGCAGTGTACATGCTGAAATCGAATTGGGCTGCAGAGAAAAAAGAATGCTGGCCGGCTGAACATATGGAGGTCTAATGGGATACGTCAACATATGCATACTAGCTAGGATCCAGATGAAACAATTGCTACCATCCATATTAATTAATATCTTAAAGTCTTATTCAAGTAGTAATAGACAGAGGCCGATTAATCCAATTAATTCTCGTTCCTCCTAACAGGAAAAAATCACTTACTACATGTGTCCATCTTTGGTGTAGCTAACAAATACATGTATATACTACATAAAAAAATAAAAATTAAATTGATGGAATTTAATCTTCAGAAAGTCCTATATTAAGATTGAATTGAGCTTGAATAGTTAAGAATCTTTATATTTACTAATTGGAGACCCTTCTAGAAGCCCCTATGTTAATCCTAGAAGTGGAAAATGCTAGAAATTACCACGTTCAGCGGTGAAAAAGAAAAAAAAATCAGAAATTCTCAGATTAATTGGGAAAAGATGCTAGAAATTACCACGTTCAGTGGTGAAAAAGAAAAAAAAATCAGAAATTCTCAGATTAATTGGGAAAAGAAAACATCTTAAGACTTTTGATATTAATCACAAAAAGAAAAATAGCTAGAAATTCTCACATTAATCTCTTAAAAAACATTTACATCTATCTTACAATAAGCCAATTCATATAACCATACACCAATCCTAACTCATTACTCATTCCGTTTCTGAATACATGTCATTCTAGTTTTCAAATTTTGTTCATAAATACATGATATTAAAGGCACTTCATTCATTTTAAGGGTAAAAAAAATCTCACAATATAAACTATTATAAGAATGAGTTGGTGGTGATGGTGAGTCTGTCAGGCCGTTCTTGGACCAGGATAGTAGGGGTCCAAGGCCCAGTAGGTGATAAGGTTGTTCTTGTTCAGAGATTCTTCAGTAATAGATCTCAAATAAATGATAGCTTAAGTTTGAAATTCTCGTTTTTTTGTTTTTAAGAGTTTAGAACTTGTGGTGTCATCATCTATTTGAGATCCGTTGCAACGCACGGGCACTTTACTAGTAATCCTAAAAAGAAAAACAATCCTAGAAATTCTCACATTAATCGAAAGAAAAGGATAAGGATATCCATCACTTATTTTGGTGGGGCCAAATTATAATAGTCTAGATTAATCGTATATAGATATTAGAGTTATATAACAACTACTATTATATTTCAACTATTTGAAGTAGAGTTGTATATTAAAGACAACCTCATAATAATATATAGCCATACAATTGTGTGGGTAAATGTGCTAGTTCATAAAACAGTGTGTAGAAGTCCTCTGCAATTAGGGCTATAAAAACAGCTCGAGCTCGGCTCGATCCAGGCTCGGTTTGAGCTCCAAACAAGCCAAACTCGAGCTTAATCTCGAGCTCGTAAGCTTCAATGAGCCAAACTCGAATAGCTCATGAGCCTACTCGAGCTTGGACCGAGCTTCCTTGAACCAAGCTTATTCGAGCTTGTTACCGAGCTTACCCGAGCTTGTTATTGAGTTTACCAGGTTTACCGAGTTTACTCAAGCTTATTTGAGCTTATCACGCTTACCGAGCTTACTCAAGCCGAACTCGAGCCTACTCGAGCTTGGACCAAGCCAAGCTCGAGCCTGGATCAAGGCTCTCAACTAGAGCTTTGCCGAGCTCGAGCCTAAGAGCGCAAGCTCACTTGAGCTCGGCTCATTTATAGCCCTATCTGCAATGCGGCACATGGATAGTCCCTCCACTATAGAATTGAGCATAAAAGGCTTGGCCCAGCCCAGCCCGACCTGGTTGTGCAAAAAGAATTAATAGACCATTGCAAATCTTTTTGTTCCCAAATCGATTTGCAAAAAGTGCATTTTTGTACTTTTTAGAGTTACTCCAAGTTCCGAGGTTCCAAAATTCATAAGAATGGCTTGTATTAGTTCTTAGTGAGGTAGAGGTTCCGCTCTCGCAAAAGAATCAACCCGAAAACCCTAATTATCTTTCGTTGGATTTATTCATCCAAAAAGTCAATTTCTTGGGTCTTGGAGTTTTTCTTGAAAACCCTAGCTCCAAAAGTCAAGGGAATGACTCGTGAATATATCTGATGCCACTGAAGTTCAATTCTCACAAAAAGAATTGAGTTTAAACTCGATTCGAGTCCAAAAGTTGAAATTCGGCAATAATTAGGATTATCGAGTTCAAAAAGGTGGAAATTAGGTTAAACGAACTCGAAACTTGGTGAGACCTACGTGGATGGGTCCCTGGCATCGCTAGGAACCTAACCATGCAATCGTCTCGAAGTTTGAATCCGTTTGCGCAAAATCCCAATTTTGCTAACCCTAATTTTCCATGAGGCCGGCACTACCACTCTATGTATAGGGGCTGGTACTGCATGAGGTCGGTCAAACAGATTTTGAAGGCGGTCGAACTAGATGAGGTCAACCCCTTGATAGCAAGGGCCAACCACGCAGCTGCGGAGACATCCAAACTCGTGGTTGGGGCCAGACTTCCATGGGCAAGACCTCCGCGGCAAAGGCTGAAGACACCGAGGATGACGGCAAGAGGCTCGGCGATGGTAACTATACAGTTTCTTCCTTTCCATTCCCTCCTCTTTGAGTGTCCAAGCTAACCTCACACTGCCAATGTGGGCGAAATAGCTAATATTGGAGCTATGGACTTAGAGGGGATGGCTGACGAAATCCTCAACTCTCTAGTGGAAAAGGAGCTTGCCCGCCTTACCTACCTCGTGATGGCCGAGGAGTTCACCGTCGAGGCTCCCCATGACCAACAAATCACTATGGTGGAGCCTCATGCCCTGGAGGAACAAGCTTCCCAGGAAGGCCAATAGCTCGAGGCTTTGGAGCCGAGCATGGCTGAGGACCAGGATCGATCTTCGAGCATGGAGGTAGCTCGCAAGCTGAATCCTGGTGCCTCGGAGGAAGAACATCCCCGGGAGGAACCTGCCCCGGTGAAACCTATTATGTTGGAGTAGTCCTTTGAGCCACCGAGCATGACAGACGTTCAGGGTCAAGGGAAAGAGAGGATTCCCCCGAGAGAAGCACCTGCTCATGGAGAAGGTGAGTTCTCCCGACCGAAGGTCACCACTAAAGTCTCGCAGACCTTCAGCCAGGGGAGATCATCCAGCGAGTTTGGGAAAACTTGCATGATCGTCTCCACTAGGTAAGGCTTCTTGTCTTCTAAAGTCTTTTTTCTTTTGCAACGAGCAAGAGTTAAAGCTTTTTGCCTTGCAGGTGCTAGACGCGACCATGGTGGACTTCGAGGCAGTGACCATATCTCCTGAGACCGTGCCTAGGCAAAGCGCTGAGCAAGACGCTAAGATAGCAAAGCTCGAGCAGGCGCTGGCCGAGCTAAAGGCTTCGAACAAGGAGATGCGGCGTCAAGCCGAAGATTTTGCCATGGAGTGCAGAGAGCAGATCTTCTAGGGCGAGCTGGCCAGAGCAAGAGTAGCAACGCCCTGTGGTCTTGGAGGAGAAGGCGGAGGAGCTGAATAGACCTGCACGGGAGGCCACCGAGTTGGCCAACCAGTGCAGAGAAGAAGCAAAATGGCTCCGCCAAGAAGCTCGTGAGGGGCACGATGCCTAGCAGTGGGTCCTCGAGCTCGAGACTGAGCTTGATGAGGAGAGGGAAGAACTCTCGGCCATCAAAGAGGCAAAGCTCGGCAGAGCGTAGCTCCCGCAGCACACCATTGTAAAAAATGCTTCATATGTAACCGACTAGAATAAAGGAAGGCCTTTTCTGAAAATGACTTGCCTCCCTTGTTTGTTTTGCTCGGATTATTTCTTGCCCATTGCCGATGAATGGCCTGTAAAAATAGAGAAAGTAGAACGAGCAGAACGAAAAAGATAGTATACTCAAATAGTAAAGGACGAAGACACGAGCACACGTTCTTTAGTAAAACACGGTACAACTCGTCCCTACTAAACCCCCGCTGTGAACGAAGGTCGTGCGCCTAAGTTGCGAGCACGAGCTCGTTCATAGGAGAGTTAGAAAAAATCGTGCATGCCTTTCACTTAACGATCCAACTCCATTTCTCTGAGTTGTGAGCATGGGTTAGATCGATAGAAAGAAATACGTGGGCGGCTTCATACCCCCCCCTCTAGCATCTTGATCCATGCCCCTAAGTTGCGAGCATGGTTTCGACGAGGACGGGAAATACATGTGGTTGCTCGACAAGGCGTACAATGACCGAGCACGTGTGAATCGAACTAGAACTCTGGACCAACCAAGAGGGTGTCTGTATGCAATTGTAACTTGCAACGAAGCACTATTGCGAACAATAATCAGCTTATGTAGATTGAGGCCTCTGGAGGCGAGTTTATTGGTCTAGCGCTGGTCTTTGCACTTTTGTCGTTCTCGCGCACTCTAGCCAAACCTTAGGATAATGCGATTGGAGCGAATGTTCTTGCCCACATGCGCTCATCCCATCATAAAGATCGTGAGGAGGAGAGTGTGCCCTTGTGCGACGATGAGTTGGCTTACCAACAAGTAGCGACTTCAAGGACATTCACAAAATCTTGGGGAAAATGGAAATCACGGGGGAGAAAGAACCGAATTTTGTAGAAAAAACCCATTGATCTTGCGTAGAACAAGCAGTAATGAAAAACTAGACAAAGAACTTATATAGTTGGTCGATGTTTCAAGTGCTGGTGAGCACCCGACCATCATCCATCGCAAGGTGAACAACTCCCGGGCGTGTCGCTGAGATGACAGTGTACGGACCTTCCCACTTAGGGGTCAGCTTGTTAGCTTTTGACAAATCCTGAACTCAACGTAGGATGAGATCACCAACTTGCATGGTCCTTGGTTGAACCGATTTAGCCACGTGCCTACGAAGATCCTGTAGGTAAACTACGGATCATAGCAAAGCCCGTTCGCATGTTGCTTCGGCAAGGTCTAGGTCTAGGAGATGCTTACCTTCCTGGTCGATGTTGTCGACCAGGTGCATTCTTGGAGAACCCAGCATGATTTTAGCGGGAAAAATGGCCTCTGCATCGTAGACGAGCTAGAAAGGGGTTTCGCCCATATCTCGACTTACCGTAGTGCGAACTGACCAAAGGACAGAAGGAAGCTCATCCACCCACGCCTGTCCATGCTGATTGAGGTTTTTGAAAACTCTCTTTTTGATTCCTTGGATTATTTGTCCATTCGCTTGCTCGGCCGCTCCCTTGCTCTACAGATGTACTACAGAGGCGAAGCAGACCTTCGTCCTGATGTCTTCACAATAGGCCTGAAATAGCTCATTGGTGAATTGAGTGCCATTGTCTGTGATGAGGCGATTAGGAATGCCAAAATGTGTCACACGGGTTCGGCTTCGATCCACTTAGTGAAAGTGTCGATTGCTACAAGCAAGTACATGAAGCCTTTCTGACCTCGGGGAAAATGTTCGAGTATATCGACCCCCAAGCCGAGAATGGCCACGATAAAGGAATGGTTTGAAGCACATATGTAGGTTGATAGACCCTGCGAGCATGAAATTGGCATGCTTTGCAAGTCATCACGATTGAGTGAGCATCGACTAAGGCCATTGGCCAATAGTAACCTAATTGGAAGGCCTTGCTCACTAGCGTTCTAAAAGATGAGTGAGCCTCGCACATTCCTTCATGGATATCTCCAAGAAGGTATTTGCCCTCTTCTTGAGAGATGCACTTGGAGAGAACTCCTAGTGCTCCCTTGAGGTATAAGACGCCTTTGATCAATTTGTAAGGAGAGGATCGCCTTATAAGCCGAGAACGCTCAGCTTCTTCCTTGGGCGATGTCCCATGTGCAAGATATTGAATGAATGACATCATCCAATTTATACCATGCTCGAGAAAAGAGACATTACCGCACGCCTCTGATGCCTCCTCTACAGAGGGAATAGAGGGCTTGTAGAAGTGCTCGACGAGCACTCCTGCTAGAGCAAAAACATGGGAGGAACCGAGCTTTGAGAGTTGGTCGGCCAGGGAATTGTCCTGCCTGGGGATGAAGAGTACCTCGCAATTCTTGAAGTACTTCTCCATCTTCCTCACTTCAACCAGGTAAAGCGCCATTAAGTTATCGGAACACTGATACTCCTTGTTGACCTGATTGATGACCAACTATGAATCTCCTTTCATAGTGAGTCATTGGACACCGAGCGCTTTGCATGCTCGTCGCTCCGCCAAGAGGCCTTAATATTCTACTGCGTTGTTGGTTGCGGCAAAGTGCAATTGAATGACATACTGGAGTTGCTCTCCCTGGGGGGGGAGACTAGCATAATCCCAGCCCCCGAGCGTTCATAGGCATGAGACCCATCGAAGAACATGGTCCAACGATCTTCTTTAGATCTATCGAGCTCGGCAGCAGGTGGCATTGGATACGTCCATTCTGCTACAAAGTCTGCCAAGAGCTGGGACTTGATCATCGTGCGAGTTAGAATTGGGTCTCGAACTCGGCAAGCTCCATGGCCCACTTCGCTATTCGGCCACTAGCATCTTGATTTCCTAGGATCTCCCTGAGAGGAAAGTTGGTTGGGATCACAATCTTGTGGGCTTGAAAATAATGCCACAGCTTCCTTGAGGCCATGAACAGTGAGTACAAGAGCTTCTGGACCTCGGGGCAACGCTCCTTTGGTCCATGCAAGACTTTGCTGACGTAGTAGATTGGTCGCTGCGCTCCATCCCTTTCCACCGTTAAGACTGCGCTTACTACTTGTGGGGTCGCTGCCAAATATAATAGCAAGGTCTCTCCTGATTTTGGTGTGGTTAGGATGGGCGGTCTGGACAAGTACTGCTTCAGCTCTTTGAAAGAGCAGTTTGCTTCTTTCGTCCAGGTGAAATCATCATGCTTATGGAGTGCCTTGAAGAAATACAATCCTCGCTCGCCTAACCGGGAAATGAAGTAACTTAGAGCCGCCATTTGTCCAGTCAAGGCTTGGATCTCCTTTACACAGCTAGGTGGTCGCATACTTTCGATGGCTTCAATCTTTTTTGGGTTTGCCCTGATGCCCTGTGGACCGATCATGTAGCCAAGCACCTTGCTCGCCCTCACACCGAAGACATATTTTTCTAGATTAAGCTTATTCGATGTCTGTTAAGTTTACAAAAGGTTTCCTCAAGGTCGAAGACATGACTCGAGGCGAGCTTACTTTTGACCACTATGTCGTCCACATAGACTTCCAGATTGAGACCTATTTGGTCTAAAAAAGTTTTCTGCATGAGACGTTGGAATGTTGTTCCAGTGTTCCTGAGATTGAAATACATGGTCGTGTAGCAAAACGTGCCGAACGGGGTAATGAAGGAAGTCTTCTCTTCATCTTCAGGTGATATGCCGATTTGGTGGTAGCCCGAGTAGGCATCTAAAAAGCTCATCACCTAGGACTCCGCTGTTGCATCGACCAACTGGTCTATGTGGGGCAGTGGGAATTATCCTTGGGATAGGCGGCATTCAAGCGCATATGGTCGACACACATGCGCCATTTGCCCCCCCTTTTTTTTTGACAATTATCGGATTCGCTAGGCATTCCAAATGCCCGGTTTCTCGAATGAAGCCGGCTTTGAGGAGCTTGTCGAGTTCTTCCTGGATGATAACTTGTTTTTCTGGGGAGAAACGTCCGAGCTTCTGCCGCACTTGTATCTTGTTAGGATGAACCGCTAGCCTGTGCTCAATTACTTCCCTTGGTATTCTGGCATGTCAGACGGTTCCCGAGCGAACACCTTAGCATTTTTTCGGAGGAAAGTAATGAGCTCAAGTTCCTATTTAGGATCTAAGGAAGATCCTAAACGCATGACCTTGGTCGGCTCCGCATTGCTTAACGGAACCGCCTTGGTCTCTCCTTTGGGCTGTAGAGCAACTTTTGGCTGGGAATTATTCAGCTCTTGATCGGGGTTGATGAGGCAACTACCCAACCATGTCTAGTGCCTTCTCATCGTAGCTCAGGGCCGCCTTTTGGTTTCTTCTTATGGTGATTACTCCACCTAGATCGGAAACCTTCAAGCACTAGTACGCATGATGAGTAGCAGCCATGAACTTGGCAAGAGCTGGTCTGCCGAGGATGGCATTGTAGGCCGACTCGAAATCGACCACCTCAAAGGTGATCATCTCTGTTCGGAATTCGCTCGGACTCCCGAATGTGATGGGCAAAACAACCAGGCCGAGAGGTTTGGCCGAGGTGCCCGAAACGATCCCGTAAAAGGGGATCACTATGCTCTTGATTTTGCACCGAGGGACTTGCATCTCGTCCAAGACTTTGGTGGGCATGAGATCTAAGGAGTTTCTGCAGTCGATGAGCACTCGTCCCACAGAGGTGTTACTGATGGTCGAGTTTATGACCATTGGAAGCCTCTGGGGCTTGGTTAATCCAAGGGGACAGTCATCCTCGAAGAAGGTAATGGGCAGCTTGGACCACCTGAGCCATTGTACAGGAGGCTTGCCCTGAGTGATGTGATGCACCTCCTGTGCCGCCTCCTTTAGGTCTCGAATATTACCGCAATATGATTATGGGGCTCCTGATAGTCCATATCCTCTTTGTCGTCAGTGGGCTTTTTACCCTTATTGTTCTCGCCTTGCTCTGGGAGCGTAGGCATGGGGCCTTTGCCATTGTAGAACTGTTCCAAGCAGAACATCCAGGTTCGGCAATTGCGGAGGTCGTGCTCGTACGCCTGATGGAGAAGGCAAAAATGGTTGCTCGACGGAACACCTTGGTCATTACAACCTTGGTCATTGTGGCGCTGGGGTAGTTGACCCATGCCTTTTCTACTAAAATTCTTACGCTGTTGTGGTTGCGGCTGATGCTGCTCGATAGTCGCGACTACATACGGTGCAAATGATCTCTTTTTCTTTTTACTGATCTTTTTCTCCATGGAGCCTGCATTCTTATTACTCGTGGAGCCTTCTAAGCCGGGTTGAGGTGGGAACTTGCTCTTGTCCAGCATTTTCTTCCATTGGACTGCCTCATTAGCATTCACGTACCGATCGGCCATGCAGAACGGCTCGTTGGTTGTTAAATCATGATGAATCTCCAGATCCTGCGTGAAGTGGATGTCTCGGACCCCAAACTTGAAAGCACGGATGACAGCCTCATCCAAAACATTCAGGATCAAATTCCGCACTTGAATGAACCTTTGGACGAACTATCACAAAGGCTCACCTTCTGTCTGGATCAGGCGCTCGAGGTTGCGCTCTTTGCCTGGACGGGTGTAGTAGTGTGAAATCATGTGCTGAAAAATTGGTTTTGAACTGAAAAATTAACTTAGAATTGATTTGCAAAATGTGCTTGTGCATGTGTTTGACAATTTGACAAGAAACAGTAAGTTTCGCTTTTGCGCCGGACCAAGCTCTCAAGAAACAGTAAGTTCCCCATCTGCGACGGACCAAGTTTTTGGGTTTGTCGTGGACATGTTTTTGAACTCTTTGAGCCAAACTCAATTTTCCTCAAAACCAGTAAGTTGTGCATGTACGACGGACCAAGTTTTGGGTCTGTCGTGGACATGTTTTTGAACTCTTTGAGCCAAACTCAATTTTCCTCAAAACCAGTAAGTTGTGCATGTACAACGGACAAAGTTTTGAGTCTGTCGTAAACGTGCTTTTGAGCGCATGAGCCAAACTCTTTTTTTCAAGGAACTGAGATTTTCACTTGTTCAACGGACCGATTTTGTTGGTCTGTCGTGAATGGACTTTTTTCTAGGGTTTTAATCTTTGTCCGTTGTGAACGTGTTTTTGCTCGGTTTTGATGGCTTCTTGGAACAGAGATTTTCACGTGTACAACGGACCGATTTTGTTTGTCCGTCATGAACGTGTTTTCGCCGGAATGATTTCTTCTTGGAACCGAAACTTTCACTTGTACAACGGACCGATTTTGTTTGTCCGTTGTGAATGGTTTTTTGAGTGCTTTTTCATGTGTACGCCGGACCATATTTCCTTGTCCGTCGTGAATGCGTTTTTGTTGAATTAGGGTTTTGAGCAAAATTGGAATTGTGTTTGATTCGTTTTTGAGATTATGAAGTTTGTGAGAATTTCATGATGCTTCTTTTGAAGTGGACTTTATGCAATGCTCATGTGAGTAGTTGCATGAATTGACATTGAGTCAAGTCGTGGACTTGTGCTCGGATTCGTTTTGTGGTTTGTTCATGTGCAGGTATTGCTCGAGGGCGAACGTGGTCGATGACGGGACCGGAACTAGGTTCATGGAGGAGCTGAGGTTCGGGACTAGGTTCAGGGAGGAACTGAGGTCTTGGTGGTCAAGGATGTCATGCGGGACGTTCGGGCTAAGAGAATGGTGCACATGAAGAATGGTTAGTCATGTGAGAATGGCAGGAGGTCATTCGCGTGCAAAGTGTTAGTCACGTGAGTATAGCAGGTGGCCATACGCGTGCAAAGTGTTAGTCACGTGAGTATGGTAGGGTTGCCATACGCGTGCAAGAGTTGTACTCGGCCAGGTTGGGCCAAGAGGAGTTGTGTTGAATACATACTCCTTCTAGATTAGGAATTGTATTCAGAACTCCTTGTGTTTTGCTCCTTTAAATAGGAGGGGTGTCTCCTGTTGAAGGGCATCAATCGAATCAATGGTGGCTGAGCGCATTGAGAGCCTCAAGCTCAGTTTTAGGGTTTGTACTCTTTTGATGAGAGTACTTTAGACAAAAGAAATAAAGATCAATTCTTCCAAGATTCTTGCGTGCTACAGTAACCTCGTTGCTACAGTGTTTTCTGTCTTGGTTCTTGTTTGCATGCTTGTTCTAATTCTAGATTGGTTTTTGATTATTGAGTTTCATCTTGATTTGATCCATCAAAAACCTTTCTAGCGTATTGATTTAGAGTTCCTCAAAGTCTAGTTGATTAATCTTTTGAAGATCTTGTTTAATCTTGAAGTTTTGATTAGATTAGTTTTCGTCAAGTTCTGGAATAGCAAGCTTGCGAAGCTCATAACTTTTGATCCATAAGTCCGATCGAGTTGATTCTTTTTGGGTTCGATTCGTATTGGAATCTAGTTTCTTGTGTCCAAATTTCAGATCGTTCTGACAGTTGAATCTCCGGGAATTCGCGTTTTACCGAACCTTTGTCATTCTGTTTTTGTCGAAAACGAGGCAATTATTTGGTTCTGTTTTGGGGTGAACTTTTAATAGATCAAGAATTTGGTTTTAGCTTCCGCACAATCATTCACCCCCCTCTGATTGCTATATTCGTATACTTCGATCCTACAAGTAGCTCTGGAAATTCTCTCTAAGCGCACTGCTAAGTTGCCTCTAGGAGTGAATTGACCCCTCCTTCTGATTGAAGAGCCAAGTCTGAGCAGCTCCATCAAGCACAGTAGGTAGAAAGTTTGCCATAACTCCCTCATCACCTCTAGCTGCTAAAATCACGTGGTGTAAATGGAGAGGAACTCATCCAGATTTTGAGTCCCGTTGAACCTCTCAATGTGGCCAAGCTTTAACTTGCTCGGCCACGAGACATTACGAAGTGGCGCTGCAAAAGCCCAACATCCGAAAGCAGGGGCATCGTGGTGGTCTCTTTGGTCACGGTGATCATGGTGATCATCGTTATACTTGCTTTCGACACGCGAACCAAGGCGAGTGAAAACTTCTCGATGTCGGCGCGACGGGGATCAATCTGAGGTAGAATGCTCGATATGCTCGCGACCATGACGAGCATACCTTTGACCTCGTGAGGTTGCCCGGGAATCGCTCCGAGAGTCCACACGTTATCGATCATACCTCCCACAACCTTCTCGAGCAAGGCTTCGAGAATCACTATGATGGGAGCGAACAGGGGCGTGATGTCGATATTCCTAGGAAATGCTCCTGGCTTCTTTGCCATGAGGTGACCTTGAAATAATCTTGTTTGCGGTGAGTTTTTCCAAGCCTTCGGCTACGACTGCGCCCATCACTTCCAGGTCCACCTGTTCAGGGAAATTCCAAAGATCGCGCATGACCGCCGCCAGAGCTTGCAGTCGCTCCTTGCTCTGGGGAATGATAGGAGGCAAGTTTGTTCGATAATCGCATATATGCTCCGGGGTGTGACACCCACAGGAAATCTCACGAGCTGGAGTTTTAGTCCTGTCGCTCGGTTTTTCATGAGCTTGTCGATGGATGCTCGCCAAGGTCCTATTTAGGGACGCTTACGTGTGGTTTCTGGCTGCTTCATAATGGTGATGATGGGTACCCCCGAGGGTTCAACCTCGTGGTCTTCTTCTCCTCTCGCCATGTTGACATCGCAGGAATGCGAGGATCGTGATGGTGACATCATGGTTTCTCCTCGCGATGTAGTTTCGTGATCGGGCTTGAAATGGTCAAGAATGTATAGACCATCGTAGAGTCCATCATACTCCTCATCATCTGTGAGGCTATCATGCTGAGAGGGAAGGTATCGCTTTCGCGCTGCAGCCACCGGGGAAAGACTCCCAGGTCCGGTGTGACCCTCTGGGTCAGCATAGTACATGTCATCATCCTTGGTGCCATCGAAGGCGCAGAGGTCTTGAGTATCCTAGGAATTGGGCATCTTCTGGGATTCTTCACGAAAGGATCTGCTAGTTACATATCCCCACAGATGGCGCCAGCTATCAACATTTGGAAAACAGGTCCCCGTTGAGCTTACTTGTTGAATGAGGGATCAACATAGCCCTTTTTCGGTGAAGGGTTTGCGTCTGGAGAAAGCTCTTAGGACAGGATACTCGGAAAATAGACAAGGGTTTATACTGGTTCGGGTCTCCCACAGCGGAGATAATAACCCTAGTCCAGTGATTTCACTATTGCTGTCGAACTCTTACAGGAAGGCTCGTGTATATCAGTGTGTTTGTGTCTTGCTCTTCCTTTTTCTCTCCTTTCCGCCCCCTTTTTCAATTTACTGGGGGGGGGTTCTTATAGCTTATAAGATACTTGAAATAACTGCAATCGAATAATGCATGTTTTACTACATTAACCGTGGCTGCTACTGTAGCCTTGATTATCGTCACGTTCCATTGTGCGTGAAACGACCCTAGATCATGGCGTAATTATCGCTATTTAGACGTTGTGGGGTGAACACGATCTTCCGATCATGCTCAAGGATTTCCCCAGCTCTGATCGATCCTTGCACGATCCCGAGCTTGCATGCTCGTGGACGATCTTGGGTGCTCGTGGATGAGCTTGGATGCTCGTGGGATAGCACTGGGCCTAGTCTGGTCGGGCGGGCCAGCCGACTAGACTATGCGAGGGTCCTCCTTGTGGACACCATCCAAGGGAATGCATGGTCGGCCAAAACTGGCTGCTAGGGTATAACAGTCCTTATGGAGATTATCCAATCCCCGACAAATCCTATATTTGTAAAATTTATTTCTGTTTTGTCAAAACTATTATGCATGCGCGTATATTCGGTAAAGTAGCTAAATTGTGGGAATTGGCAGATAAAACCAAGATTGGTGGATTATCTCAATCATAATTGTCACAGGAACCTTGTTAATTGCTAAGTTAGGGATTAGGCATTATTATAAGTGTTGAACGGGTATAATCGAATAGTATTTGCATATGCTTAGTCAAGCAGTAGGAATGGAATTGTCAGATTGGTGGAACACCCTGATCAAAATCTCATTTTGGACTATAAAATTGATTTGGAAAATGGTGATTTGGTTAAAAGTAGTTATGCTGGTAAAAATGGAAAACAAAAAGGGAAAAGTGTAATTTAGACTAGCGAATGTTTGAAGGTCTCACCTGTGTCCGCCCCAAGGACCGAACTTGATACTATCAACTGAGTTAAACGTGCAACCACATGTACTAGTATGGGATAGCCTTAACTTAGTACAATAGTTGGAATTTAGCCTTGCATTTTGGAAGGCCGAAGTAGTATGGACACTTTGAAAACGGTGCTGTTTTAGGTGCTCCCTCTTCGAGGCGTCAGGGTCGGACTATTCCAATACAACGGTGTATGCCTCGCTATGGGTAAAGACGCAATGGGTCTTCATGGACCATCGTAGAACTACGTGTTTGTGTCTGGATCAATGCGATTGGGCCGTGGCCATTGCCGAGTTGAGCGCTCGCAGTCCTGCGCTGGATGAGCTGTAAGTCCAACCATAGCAAGGGACGCGCATCACTGGTGCTGGTGCAAGGGTTAAGCTCTAACGAATGGAAAGGTTTTGTCACAACCTAGCAAAACGGGTATGCCCAGTATCGCGCGACATGGCTAACATGGTTGCTAGAATCTCTACAGAGAATAAACCTAATCGATTAGCTGTGCTCACGGTCAAGAGCAACTTGAAAAATAATGTCAAGTATAGACTTTTAGTTTTGGTTTCTAAAGAGTTTAGAAAAGCAAGTTTTGGGTTAGATATAGACTTAGGTTGGAAGTTTGGAATCAGAATTGGATTGTGATTAGTGGTATGGATTTGGTTTGGAATTGGCATGGAATTGGGATGGATGGATTTTATGGTAATTGTTGTTGAAATCTAAATGGATGGATTATGATTGGATGGGTAAAGCAATAAAGCAAAACAATGTTTGGACTTGGTGATCTTTTGGATGGATTATGATTTGGATGAATTCGGATTAATGATTAAAATGTATAATTATGTTGTAACTACTTTCATTACAATTGCTCTTACAAATTCCAAGTTGTCTTGAAATTATTATTCTATTGCAAATAAAGCCTTCTTCTCGCAATTGAAATTAGTGTAGAAACTTGCTTCTTGACATAGCCTGCATCCTAATATAATTGCAAACACTAAAGTTTTGCGAGTACATATATATATATATATATTCACCCCGTTTGCTCTAAATTGATATCATGCATAGAAGATAGCAAGGTAATGAAGATGATCCTGACGACGAATTCTACGATTCAGAGCTCGACAATTTTTTAGGCGGTTTATCTGGGTCTTTCTCCCCAGTCAGTTGCCTTTAGGTATGGGAAGCACACCGCTGCTGTTGCTGTAGTATTTGCTTTTTATTTTGCCGTTACAGCCAATCGGCTGAGTTGTAAACTTATATTTTTTTCAGTTGTAATCAAACCAGTACTATTGTACCCATTACTTTTGTGTATGTGAGATGATGCGTCTTTGTGGAAAGTTTATGTGGGTGTTAGGCTACTAATCCAGGGAACTAGCACTAGACACATATGCGGAAAGCTCGGATTGGAATCAACCAGTTGGCATATGACCGCTAGCAGCGTGTGTCATGCCGATTGATTGGCCTCAATCCGGGTACGGTTTTAGAGAAGTGATTAGGAATCTTACGGGTTGCGCTAATTCCCAGTCCGGCGCAACAGTAATGATTCGAACCACTATTCTAGTACTAGAGACCCCACATTCCTGTTAAAATAAAATTATGAATTTAGAAATTACTTATAATATTTGGAAACTTGCTGATTTACGCCAAATTTAACCATATAACTTTTCTTTGTTATCCTTTACATTAATACTGCATTTCCTGTGTAACTTGCTGGGTACTTCTGGTGCTCACCCTTACTTTATTGTTGTGTTTAGCGGAGGAATATGTCTACAATGGTAAGGACCAAGATAATTAGGAATGCTACCCCAGTCGATTGCCTGCGGCAAATTTATTGGGTTTTACTCTAGTTTATTTTATTTTTGTTGCTCTACTTTTAGTTGGCTTGCATGACATTCGTGATGTAAACTCGGATATTTAATCAATACAGGTCCATTTGATATGTTGTGGTATCAACTTTGTTACTGTGTACATTAGCCTGATCATGGACTAGTGTGATTTACACAAAGGGTTCAGAAGTGTTATTTTCGGGTCCAACAAGAGAGGGTGGGGATGACGACGATGTGGTGACAAGAGTGACGGCGCGTGTAAGACCCCGGATCAGTTATCTGAAATCTCCTGTGTATTTCAGTACTAGTCCCAGATCAGTAGCTAGTACACACAGTCACAGTGATACTTCATTGACGAACATAACGAAAATTGTAACATAAAGATTAAAGTATGGGCCACATGGCCACTTATTACAATACTCGGTCAAAAGACCGGAGACACAACAGCGGAAGACGAAAGCAAAAACAAGCGAACACCAAAACACCACAGGCGATGACCAGAAACGCGGCTAGTTATCCTGGCAATCCTCCTCGAACTCCTCGGGGAAGAACTCACCATCTTCAGCTGCGTCTTGATAAATTTCTGATGATGACAAGTAGATGTAGCACGTGAATACAAAAGTACTCAGCAAGTCGGGGAAAGTATGATTATGAGGGGCTTTCAAAAGGAAGCTTAACAGGGTTCATTTGCATAAAGCCAAATTTCATTAAATCATACTTAAGTAATAAGTTTCACAAAGCATCTTTTTACAATTCTTTTTAACAATTCAATTATTTAATATTGCAGTGAGGTTCTATCCACCATCACTAATATAAAAGGCTCTAACCGCCAACTTTTCAAAGATCAAGGTTAATCATATGACTCCATTCGTCAAGTATAAAACAGGTTCTTTCCACCTGGTTGGCTCTATCCGCCAATCAACATCCGAGAGTTCTAACCACTCCCGTATCCCAAAACAAAACACTTTTCAGTTTTTAAAACCAAAACCAAAGTCTACCAATATGAAAGCATTCTTCGCTTTGCCCTTGACCGTAGGCACGGCTATTCGAACAGTTTAACTCTGCAGAGGTGTACAACTTTACCCACAAGACAAGATATTCCCTTGATGCCATGCAATTAACACACTTCTTTGGGTGTGTCGGCAGGGATATCTTGACAAGGCCGTTACAATGTATCCACCTAACTCGACCCACCCGCTGAGGTTTCACCGCTGTTAGGGTTCCATCCGCCCAATACAGAAGCCCCCTCTTGCGCCGTGTGAGAAAAACGACATTGCCTCTATCCGGCACTCACATTCCACCGTGTGGTGAGTCTAAATTAGGTTTTCACAAATTAGTTGGCCAGGTCGTACCATTATAGACATGTGGTAGTACGGTTATGCTTAGAATGGACAATCACAAGCGTCGGTCCTTAATTGACTTGGGGCGGTACTTGCACAAGACAACTAGTGCTCCATCCGCACCCACCCGACAATCCGATCCGCCCAAGTCCAAACCATTTTTCCTTTTCTTTTTATTTTAGAAAAACAGTACCGAAATCATAATAATAATTTCCAAATCGTACTTGAAATCATTCTCTTTGAGTAATCCCACCCATGGGTTGTTTTCATCGCTAAAGGTCCTAAGCAATTCTACCGTACTATGTCACAAAGGATACCACATAAGCATAAGCATGGTATAACAAATGTCCTAAGGTTACAAGTAACATGGATGTCAATCACAAAGGAGGAAATTACAATTTGGATTAACTACGCACTTATATTTGACATACGATAAAACATAGGATGCAAGCTTGTAAAACAATTAAAACATGTTTATAAACGTAGGTTCAATATGCATCAAGGAGACTTGCCTTCAGTTGCGGGAAGGTCGTCGAACATGGAAAGTCCGGCGGCGGGGTCGGCGGTCGCGTCGGGGTCCTCGGCTACGCGCAAAACGAGGCAATAAATAAATACAAGAAAATAAATAAAATCCAAAAATTACAAAAGTAGTACTGGCAGGTCGATCTTGATTTTAGATGAATTTAGAAATTTGAACGGAGTCAATCGGAGTTCGGGCGGAGAAGTTATGAGCATCCGAAGTTTGAAATTTGAAAAATTGGAAAACAAGGAATATTTCGAGAATATTCCTTTTCGGATTTTTCTGAATTTTGGATTTGATTTGTGTCTTTAACGTGTGGGGCCACCATGTCATCCTCATGGGGTCTTCTTGCTTTGGGTTGTGGCCATGACCATGAAGGCCAAGGTTTAGGGCTTGAGCGTGGCTGCCAATGGCAGGGCGGCCAGATGAATGGCGCGGCGGATCGCTGGCGGCCGAGCCAAGGCGGGCGCGAGCGCCGGCGATGGGCGCTGGGCGGCGCAGAGGCAGCAGCGGCGGGCGGCGGTGGAGACGGCGGCCGGCGGCCGGCGGCGGCGAGCCCACTTGCACGCACACAGGGAGCTTCCAAAAAAAATAACAGAGAGCCATTTTTCTCCAAAAAACTCGATTTTTCCACCATTTTCGCATGGAATTGGACCAAATAAAAGCATGGAATCTCTAGATAACATCCTTAGGGACCTAGAGGAGGAAGGAATTGGATTGATTCTCATCGGAAACGACGAATTTGGCGACGAACGGAACTCCGGCCGAACCGACAAAAACGCGAAATTCGCCTTCCAAACTTGAGGGATCCTAAAATTGATTGAAGGGTTAGATTCTAGACTCCCTCACGGTCACAAAGAATCAAGTAGCACGAAGAATAACCCACTGGAGAGAGATCTACGGCCAAGAACGCGAAGAACACCGAAAATATAACCCGGCGTTGGTTTTCTTGCTCTAGTGGATGAACGAGTAGGAGAGGCTAAAGGAGGCTCATACCACCGAGACGGGGGTTCTTATACGGAGAGAATGGAAGTGGAATCACGCGGAACGGATTGGAAACGGCTGAGTTATTGCCATAATGGTGATTTTCGGTTTTGGAAGGATTGAGCCGTTTCCGGTGAGATCCCAGGCTATTGATGGTGGGGGATGGAAAGGTCGCGACGTTACGGATTCAACGGAACCGGCCGTGATTGATTTGGAGTTGCGTGGAGGAAGATATGAGCATTTGAAGGGAGAGGCCACCATTAGAGAGAGCTTCAAGCTCCTCTCTGTTGTTTCCATGGCTAGAGGTTGAAGAAGGGTACTGTAGCGCCACGTGGCGAGCTCCGATTGGCCGGGAATTATATAAATGATCCGCCCTAGAGAAAAATTAGGAAAAATGGTCTAAAAATTTCGGAAAAATTTCTAGAGCCATTTTAGAATATTTGGGACCCAATAAAATTGGTTTCGTGGAATTTGGATGAAATTTGTGGAATTAAATATTCGGGCGCGGATTGCGGCCATTAAACAAAACCCGCACGAGATAAAATAGGAGCGAAGGTCCAAAAATCCGGGGAATTGTTCCTAAAATCATTTTGGAATATTTGGAACACAATTGAAGTGGTTTTGGGATTTTTGGAGCATTTTTGGACTCGGGTGAAATTTCGGGTACCGGCGGGAATCTGGAAAATTCGATTTTTCGACCGAAGGGGACTCGAATCCCAATTTTGGATATAAATGGATGCCAGGTTAATATAAACACCAGTGAAACTCCAATTTTTTAATTTAATTTATTTAAATTAGACTTTTCTCCAGAAAGCAAAACTGAGGATGTTACAGTGCGGTGCTAAGAGGATGGGGACAGCGATGGTGCGGTGATGAGGGCGACGATATGGAGAGAAAACCATATATTTGGATAGAGATGCTAAGTGTGAGTATCTGAATCGACCAAGTGAAAACTTAAATAGACATAGTCGCCTACTTGTCATTATAGACAGTTATAATATGTCAACCATTTGTCATATTTGATCACCACAGACGTTTGTGACAAAGGAACCATTGATCGGTGATAGCTCATATCACAAATTGTTACTTACGTAATAACCGTCTGTGATATGCATTTTTTACATAGTTTTTTCTCTCTATTTTATAGCTAGCCTCAAGAATCACACTAGCCACTCTCTGTACAGATATGACACCAGAAAACAATATTTCACAGTTGTGAAACATGTACAACAAAACAATACAGTTGACAAGACATATGTGAATCAACAAGAGACATTTAACAAAACTCATATATAAATTAACAATTGTACTAAGTTAACAATAGAGTGCAACACATTTCTTACAAAAGTACTCACACACCTCACCTCCTCTTCCGAAACATAGCAAGTACAATAAGTTTCTTACAAAGTACTCACACACCTCGCCTCCTCTCCGAAACATAGTAACAAATGGAAGTGGCTGAATAACACTAGAGAGTGTAGGGTCTTTGGACTCTTCAAAAGATAGCACTTGATTGACGCGTTTGAATATCACATCTCCACATGCAAACCTCTCACGACAACCATCCAAATCCTTCATAAGAGATGAATCCAATAAGAAGACAAAGATCTGCCCATCATAATGGACAGAGAGGTTGAATGTGCCTCCATGGTTCTTTGCATGCATAACTAAAACCTTACAAGAAAGATGTATTGTATAAGCTAGAAGAACATAGAGTATCTTTCAAGCTCGATTTTTTTTGCCTTTTTATCCCTCTTACGAATGTTTTTTTTTCAAATATAATCTCCCTCTGAAATCTTTTATAGATTCAGCCCCCACGAGTTGCCTTTGCGCTTGGGGAGATCGATAGGTCGCCTGCCGCGACAAGATTCCTGATGAGCTCCCCTTACTCGTCAGGAATCAACTTCTAATTAATCACTAATTTAATCATACTTCTTAATTAATCACTTAATTCAATCACTAATTAATCTCCATCCATCCACGCCATGCAAGCGCGGAACTTGCTGCTGATTCCTTATTAGCTTGGCTAGCGTGGAACCTACCTATCGATTCCTTCTGTGCAAGCCAAGAGTGGAACTTGCCTGTCAATTCGAAGCTGCTGAGCTCCCACGGTGCGGCTGGTGACTCGTGTTGCCTGCTGAGCCTTTAGAGCTCACCATGGAGGTTAGTTTTGCAAATTTGAACAAAAAATAAACAAAATTGATTAAAAATGAATTTTAGGGTGCTAGAAAAACGGCGGCTTCTTCAAGCTGTGAATGTAACCTAAACAACAAGAGGCTATGTCAGGGTCCAGATGATATGGGAATGGGACAAGCAGTGTAATATATGCATATATAATAGAAAATTCCTTATTTGCCACTTAAAGTTAGTCGGATTCCTAAAATACCATCACAATATTGCTCCTGCCTTCATTGCTATTGAATCTCAAATAACGCAAACGCAATCAACTCCAAACTGAGATCCAAAATACGTTCAAGGCACTAATTAGCATTTATCAAGGTAATTACAGACTCAGGATGTTACAACCTTCACCCCTGGCCCCACCCCGGCGGCCCGGCCCTTCCTTCACGAGCACCTGCTTCCTTCTCATGAGCAAGAGCAACGAGCTCTTCATGGTGCCAGCTGGTGAGGAAGGAGGAGGAGGCCGATGACTACGTCAACGGCTCGGATTCGACTGGATTCACACCCGCATTCCTAGATCCACACTACCACCTCCCTCGATCGCACATGGCCTTCAGCTGGGAGCCGCGCAGCTGTCGTCTCCAGTGGCGAGCAGATCTGGCCGATGACGGTGGTGGTAGAGCTCTTGGTGGCTGAGGGCGATGCCAATGGTGAAGCTCATGGCTAGTGACGGTGCAATAAATCTGGCCGGTGATGGCGCCTCTCCTGGCTGCGAGCCGGTGGGGCCACGCCACCTCCTCCGCAAGGTAACTGCTACGGCTCGGGTTTGGGAAATTTGGGCGACATGGTGTGGTGATCGCTGGTTCTTGTTAGACAACCTCGCTATCGAATAGTCCGGGGTTGCCTAATAGATCTAAAGTGGAGAACAGAGAGAGAGGGCGAGAGACACAATATGAGGAGGAACAGGTCTGCTTTATTATTCTGTAAGCTTCTCTGTACAAAGGGGTAGCCCCTGCCTCCTATATATAGCGGTTCTGCTAGAGATAAGGAAGAGTCCATATAGGATACGACAATCGGTTTCCTAACACTCCCCCTTGGACTCTTCACTGCGAGATGCATATGCCTCATTAAAACTCCATAAAAACCCAGTGGGAAAAATAATTGGAGAAAGAGTACATAGCATACGCTTGCTGTGTTGCACGGATTGCCTCATTAAAAACCTTATGTAAGAAAACTTCAATGAAAACTTACTTAAGGAAAAGAGTACAATCCACCCAAACTTCAATATTAATCTTCAAGATTCTCGTTGGGTACTCAAACTTCATGTTCGAGATTTATGTAGGAGTATGTGAAAATTCTCCCCCTGAAATCTGCACTTCTCTAAGCCTCATCATCCCGATTCCTCTAACACATCTTTCAAAGGAAGATGCCGGGAGTGACTTAGTGAATAAATCTGCGAGATTTTCACACGACTTAGTATGCAGTATCTCGTTCATCTTATGCAATTCATGAGCATAAAAGAACTTGGGGTTGATATGCTTTGTGAGGTTACTCTTCACATATCCCATTTACACTTGTGCAACACAAGCTGCATTATCTTCATAGATAATGGTGGGGGTTTGTTCCATGTTCAAACCACAAGACTTCTGGATGTGGTGAACCATTCTTTGAAGCCATGCACATTCCCGAGAGGCTTCATACAAGGCAATTATTTCTGAGTGGTTTGTCGATGTCGAGACAAGAGCCTGTTTAGACGACTTCCACGAAATTGCTGTTCCACCGCAAAGGAAAACATACCCAGTTTGTGACTTACCAGTATGCGGGTCCGATAGGTACCCAGCATCGGCATAGCCAAGCAAATTCAATTTATTGTTCCTTCTGTAGAACAAACCGAGATCTTTGCTTCCTTGGAGGTAACGGAAGACGTCCTTAACCCCTTTCCAATGCCTTTTGGTGGGTTCTGCACTGTACCGTGCTAGCAAATTCACGGCGAACGCAATGTCCGGCCTAGTGCTATTTGCAAGGTACATGAGTACTTCAATTGCACTCAAATATGGGAATTCTGCTCCTAGGACTTCCTCCCCCTCTTCTCTAGGCCTGTATGGGTCTAGGTCTGCTTGGAATGACCTTCCGACCATTGGGGTCTTTGCGGGGTATGCCTTCTCAAAACCAAATCTCTCCAACACTTTCTACGTGTAAGAAGATTGGTGTACCAAGATTCCGCCTTGTACATGTTCAAGCTGCAAGCCTAAACAGAACTTGGTTTTACCCAAGTCTTTCATTTCAAATTCAGACTTCAAGTATGTGCATGCTTCTTCAATTTCTTCATTCGTCCCAATGATGTTCAATTCATCTACATAGACGGAGATTATACAAAATCCATTCGTGGATCGTTGTATAAATACACATGGACAATCTTCGCTGTTCGTGTAGCCTTTCTTGCATAGAAAGTCACGCAAGCGATTGTACCATATTCTTCCTGATTGCTTCAGCCCATACAGTGATTTCTCCAATTTCACACTGGATAGGTTTCTGTTTGCTCTGTCTTGGTTCGGGATGGGGATACCTTCCGGTACTTTCATGTATATCTCCGAATCCAAGTTTCCATACAAATATGCTGTGACAACATCCATTAACTTCATTCTCAACTTCAAGTTGACTGCCATTGAGATCAAGTATCTAAAGGTAATTCCACCCATGACCGGAGAATAGGTTTCTTCATAATCAACCCTAGGACGTTGAGTGAAACCTTGAACAACAAGCATTGCAATGGTTGTTGCTCTTTTCATAGATTCTCCTATTATTACAAAATTTATGGCCATTTCGTCATGGTGTGCTTCATGCACTTCTACTTGCTCTTCATTGCTATTTCCCATTCCAGGAGCAAGTTCCTTTAGTTTTTCTCCGCCAATGTGTGCGCACACATTATTTCCGGCGTCTTCTTCCAATGGAAGATTCATATATGGAATTGCCTTTTCCATGTGCTTCTTTCCAAAGTGCAGGTCTCAACTGGCTCCCCTTCTTGCTTTGGGGCACTTTTTGTGATTGGTGTGGTAAGTCCTCTTGCCCATTTTTCCCAGACGTCTCCGGTACTTTAGGTTTGAGAAGCCGATTTCTGTTCTTTTTCTTTGAGGCCTCACGAGCAGGATGAGGGATACCTTCTTCTTTCTTTGGTATTTCAACCCTCTCTGGTGCATTTCTTGCTGGTATATGCGACTTAACCACGCTCTTCAGATCACAAAAATGATCAGGCAGTTCATTTGCTAAATTCTGCAAATCGATTGTCTTCTTGACTTCATGATTTGCTTCATTAGTGCGAGGGTCATGCACGGGGATCCCAATGGAATGCCATATGATTTCTCGGCATTTTCATCCAATGGTTCATTTCCTCCCCCTAATGACGGGAAAGCGATCCTCGTCAAAAAGATGCAATTAGCGAATCGGTGTATGCAAATCTCGATCGAGGGTTCCAAATACCTGATTATAGATGCATTCTCATAACCAACGTATATCCCAGACTTGCGGAGAGGGCCCATTGCAGTTCGCTGTGGGAGTGGTATAGGTACATATACCATTAATTCAAATCTTCAGGATGACCCATTGCTCTAGTTGCATAGTTGAATGGATGTTGTAGGCCGATTGTCTATAATTGATGAGTCCGCTGCGTGCGAGGCTGCGTGTCCCCAACAAGTGTTGGACAAGTTACAACTCTGCAAGAGTGGTCGGGCTATGAGCTTAATCCTCTTTATTAGTGCTTCACTATTCCATTTTGCGTATGGATGTGCGTACGAGTGCTCAACCGTTATTCGATTGCCGTATAATAATCATCAAATGCCTTGGAAGTAAATTCGCGGCATTGTCCAATCGAATGGACTTCACGCGATGATCGGAAAAGCATTCTTAATTCGATGATCTTGAGATCAACTTTGAGAATGCATGATTCCTTGTTGACAGCAAACATACATGCGACCATTTCGAGGAAGCATCAATGAGCACCATGAAGTACCAAAACGGCCCTGACAAGGGCTGAATCGGGCCGCAAATATCCCCCCTGAATGCGTTCCAGGAATGCAGGGATTTCATGTTGCACTCTCATAACAGAGGGTTTTGTTATTAATTTCCCGGTGGCACATGCATGGCACACAAAATCTTCGTGATTCGGGAAATTTTTAACATTAATGCTATGACCTTGTGAGTTGTTAACTATGTTTCTCATCAATCTAAGACCAGGATGACCTAAATATACAATGCCATAAAGCAAATAATGCAGAGCTTCTAAATACAGTCTTCAAATAAGTATACACTGCGTGTGCATTGATTATCGTGTAGTACAACCCAGATTCATATGAGGGATATTTTTCTAATACCATTTTTCATACTCCGCGTGCTTCATAATGCACAAATGCTATTGCCATTTTCTTCATTGGTTTCTACGTGAAACCCATTGGCGCGGATATCTGTTAAAACTTAATAGAGTGCGTGTTGATTCAGGGTACAAGGAGGCTTCATCAATTACCAAAATTGTACCCATTGGCAATATAATTGTGGCTCTTCCTGAGCCTATTATATGCGTATCGCTTCCTGCGATTTTCATAATCCTTCCAGCGTACTTCGTGATCGTCTGGAAGTATTTCGACTCTCTTAAGATGGTATTTGTTGTGCCACTATTAACAATACATATCACCTCCATTGGGCGCTACACATTATCTTAAATGATAAGAAATATAATTCTAATCATATAGTGGCAAAGTAATTCAAATATTGCTTGAAAATATAGAATACTGGAATAAAGAATAAATTAAAATTCTATTCATGAGAAAAGAAAATGTATGCTCTTCGAGAGCTTACAATTCATTATTCATTAACAACCACTGTTCTGTAGCCTGCAAACTTCAGGCGAACCCAATCTTGCTGTGCTTGGAGCAAGATGGCGGACTTAAGCTTCTCGAACTGCTTCTGAAGTGCAGTCCGTAACTCAAGTGTACTCATCTCAGCCATGTATTCATTCTTCACAGTGGCTGAAAAGTGATACCTGGGGAGTACAAAACTTGATCGTTTTGCTCGGCAGTAGGTTACTTGTCTTTCGAGGACCCTAAACCGATGGCAATTCAGAGCTTCTTGCTCATAAGCACGATCTTCACATTTGATGCCCATATGAGATAGTTCTGACCATTCGGGCCAGTTCTTCAAAACTCACATATGACAATGCCAGGTATTTACATATTCATAGGATTCTTTCATTAGATTACTTCGTGTAATCTAATAGAGAGTGGTTGCAAAAATTCATTAAAAACATAAATCAAATTCTCATGAATATCCAATAAACTAAAAGAAAGCAATAATTTCAAGATTTATAAATACAAGATTCATAGATGCAAGATTCATAAATGCGAGATTCATAAATGCGAGATTCATAAATGTAGGATTCATAAGTACAAGATTCATAAATATAAGATTCATAAATACAGAATTCATAAATACATGATTCATAACTGCAAGATTCATATATACACAGATTCATAAATATTCAGAAATACAACTACGTGCATGTAGGTGATCGGCTTCGTGCAAACGATCAAATTCATATGCACGATCGGCTTCGTGCGATCGGTTTTAACGCGGCTTCATGCGCGTGGTGCATTCAGTTCCATGCGCGTCGGCCTTCCTGGCGTGACGGTGGCCGCTTCGTGCGACGTGCTTGAATTTCCAATGAATTATATTAAAGCAATAAATACAATGCATGGAACAGAACAATAATTGCACAAATTCATAAATACGAAAAAATAAATTCTCAGGAATCTCCGATATTCTAAACAGGGCAATTATTGCAAAAATTCATGCAAAAATTCATAAATACAGAAAATAAGGCTAAGTATAAATTAAAACAGAGCCATAAAATTTTCTGGAATTTTCTAGCTATTTTTCATATTTTCTGGCAATTTTCAGGATTTTCTAATTATTTTTCCGAATTATTAATCAGTTTTCTGAATTCTGTAACTGATTTTCGGAAATAAAAGAAATTCTGAGTAAAGAACCGGGGGCAAGGGGGTAAAATCCCCCTCCCCCCGTGCGTCACTTTAGGTTTCAACCTGGTTTTGACCTCGTGCGCCACTTCCGGTTTAGACCGGATTTAATCCCGGCTCGGGCCTGCTTCCACTGATCGACTTCTTCAGCAGCCGTGCTTCGTCGCAACGAGCAACCCGGTGGCCTGCGCGACGCCGTGCGCCTCTCTCTCGGCCTCCTCCCGGCATACGCCGCCCCACGTAGTGATACGCCCACGGGCCTCATGCGCAGCGATACGCCCACGGAAACGTGGATCGGCCCAAGAGCTGGCTCTCCCTGCCACCACCTCGGCTGGAACAGGTCGAGGCCCATGCGCAGGTACGTGAAGGCCACCAGGTATGCATGTGGGCATGTAAGGCTAGCAATCATGCAAAGCTAGCATGCTCCCATGCATGCATACGAATACGATCATACAAGCTAGCAACTAGCAAGCATGCGGCTCGGTGCTTTTCCATCCGAAGCTAGCTTCAATGCGCACGCGGTGACCGCGGCCAACTTCAATACAGACGCGGCGACGCCGAGCAGCGGCGTGCAGCGGCGCTGCGGCGCGGGCAAGGTAGCCGAGTCGCAGCGAATGGCCGCGCTTCGTGGCGCGAGTGTGGTCTGCCGAGCAACGGCAATGACTTCAGCAGCTTCCCCGAGCCGATGGGGCATCAGAACCGTGCTATGTGCCGTACATTACGGTTCGTTCGTCAGCACCTGCAAGAAACTACGCGCACGCCCCCTGCCGTGGCCGCGTGTGTGCGATCGTGTATACCTTGGCCCGTTTGGATGGTGTGTATTGGTAGTTGCTGCTGGATTTGAGTTCGGGCCTGTAACCGCCGCCGTCGGTGCTCCTGAAGGCCGGCGGTATAGGCGTTTGGGAGTACCCGGGACCAGTCGTCTTCTTGTCGTCGCAAGCTTTCTGGAAGATGACGGTGAAGCCCTCCGCCGACGCCGGATTCTTCACGTCCCACACCCCAAATTTGGGCTGCGGTCGGCCCTTGTCGAACAACGTGTCCGTGCTCGAACGATCGAACGATGCGCCATCCGTCCGTTTCTTCCCTTCAATCTGTTCTTGCGGTAGAGCTTCGTGCTGATAACGTGTTAGACAACCTCGCTATCGAATAGTCCGGGGTTGCCTAATAGATATAAAGTGGAGAACAGAGAGAGAGGGCGAGAGACACAATATGAGGAGGAATAGGTCTGCTTTATTATTCTGTATGCTTCTCTGTATAACCCCTGCCTCCTATATATAGCGGTTCTGCTAGAGATAAGGAAGAGTATACGACAATCGGTTTCCTAACAGTTCTAACGCTGCGATCGCTTCGTTGGTTTCGTGTGGATTGCGCAGTATAAGGGAGGTGGCTCCGGTGGCCCCTCGGCGTATGCGGTGAAGGTGACCGGTGATCAACCTTTTGCCTCAATTTTGTTACGCCGTCGGTTGTTTGGTGCGAATATTTGTGTAATTAACTTGGGTGTATCTGTTCAGCTGGAAATTGTTGGCTGCGAGGAATTGTGCCAACCGCTAAAATCCGTACGAAATCTGGGAGAAAGGGGTGGGGAGTTAGGTGATTGTGATGTGCTAGAATCAGAGTGATTGACCCACATACCATCGAGGGCGGTGACATAGTTTTTTCGTGCTCCACTTAACATCCAACTCACATGAAACTAACGGGAGCGGCAAAAAAGGAATGAAAGTTGATATCCAATAACAATGAAGGGAGGAACAGTTTCGCGATGATTTTAAAAAATTCAATCGCTAAATAAAGAATTTCCTCCGTATATAACCGGAACAAGAGAGGTTACGCTAGTCGTGTCTGATGTGCGGATGCTGCCCATCAGGCATCAATCAAATCACGTTCCCCAGCAGACAGAATCTCTCCCTACCTGTTGCAAACGGGATTGAAAATTAAACTAAGATTGATTCAGAAAAAAAAAAATAAAAAAATAAGACACTTCAACTGTACCAAACTAGGCCAATATCTTTTACTCCCTTCTGATTTTTATAAGGTACGGTTTGACTTTATGCGATCTTTAAAGTTAGGTTTGACCTTTAAAGTTGCACATTAACCGTTAATTTCTTTTATAATACTTTATTCATAACTATAAAATCATAACTATAAGAAAGTGCTTTCAAATATGAGTCTAGTTGTGTCAATTTTGTATCATATAATCTCTATTTATATTATTAGACTAATTGTTGATCAATGTTTATAAACTTATAATATCGAAAAATATGAACATCTTAAAAAAATAAACAAAGTACCATTTTAGCTATGTGTTTGCATGAGGGCTGTCATCTGTGTTGAGCAGTGAAGTGCAGGGGACTCTTCTCGTACTAGCAAGAGATGGCAGCGAGAAACATTGGACCTTCTTCTCGTTAACCTTCTTTTCTTTTAGAAAAATCAGTTGTCAGCTTTGGTATGCCAAGCTGCCAATTTCAAAACTTACCTTTCAGAGAGTCGTGCAAGAGGTTTATGGGATTAATAAGAAAAATACTTCCAAGTCCATTTACTTGCGTGTTTGGGGGAGACTTGATGAACATGACATACAAACGATGGTATCATCTGGAGGGTGTGGGTTATTTCTAGAGCTCTTTTATGGTACATTAAATTTAATATAGATTATTCATTTTTTTTTAATCTAAGAGCAAGTACAATAACAAAGCTTACTACTTACTTTATCTCTCATCTATATATATCATCTAGAGTAAGCACTAAAACTAACTTGTACAATAGCTATCTCTAAAGGTTGGCTCTAGATGTTGTGCAATAACTATCTCTTCTCTCTTGTGCATAACTAATCTCCCTATCTTCCCGTGCAATGCTTGTTACTAAGTAAGAGCCAGCTCTACTTTCTCTCCTCTTTTCTCACTCTTCCATATGGGACAAATTAAGTTGATGTGTACATGCTAAGAGTAAACTGATGTGGTCTTATTGTACATGCCCTAATGGATTAGATTAGCTAATATTTATTTATACTTCCTTGACAATAGAGTAGTGAAATTATCCTTAACAAATCAATGGTTAAATCTAATTTCTACTACCTACTATATACTAATAGTATAATGCACTATAAACTTTTTCTATTTGTAGTGAGCCAACTGATCTGGAGAAGGGTAAGAAACCTAAACTACAGTTCCAACTATAAATAGGCAGATGATTGCACATTATGCAGCGTGGAAATATAAGACTTTGCTAATGTAATGTACGTCTGACAATAACATTAGTACTCTAATTTGAACTTCCTCGGGGAAGGTTCATACAGTTTTTCTCACCGTCCTTAATTATGTCGTAGAAATTAAAGCTGCAACCATTATCCGTACAATTTTGAAAGCACAATTATTTCATCCGTTCTCAAATTCTAAATAAGAGGATAAAGACGGATATGATTTTTTCTATGACATTCTGATTAAAATAACACCAATCATTGAATTGTTTGTATGAGGAAATGCATTAGTCAAAGGTTACAAGTTCAGAGCCTCAAACAGAAGTTTCAAGGTCAACTCTCAGTAGCACCATTAGCTTTCAAAAAGGAACTTATATTAATGAAACTACTGAGATTCGCAATCCGTGCATCGCGCATCAATACGATCCGTACCACGAACATGTGCATTCTGATGATATTAGTTTGGGTGGGGTGGGGGGTTGGTGGTCTGTGTTAAGCTGGACAAATCAAGAAATGCTTTGCATAAACAATTCTCATTTAAGAATGTGATAATTTTAGAGCTCTTTTACAGTACACTAAATTTAATATAGATCGTTCATTCTTTTCGATCCAATGAATCAGATTAACTAAAACTTATTTATACTTCCTCCGGTAGTATAGTAGTAGAAATACCTTTAACAAATCAATGACTAGACCTAATTTCTCTAATTTTATTCATCTCTCCTTTTTCCTTTCCCCCCTATGATCTCACTAAGTTAAATCATCTACTTGTGTGACTTTTGAAGTCCATTGGACAATAACTCACTTTCAGATTGGAATGAATTAGTTAGGTAACCCTTGTTCATAATAAATATAAGGCTGAAAATTATCACAAATACACAAAATCAGGGTTCATAAAACCGCTCAAAAATTGTAGTTTTCGACTGTATCAAGCCGGTTCAAAACCCTAAACCGGTCGGTAAATTGGTTGAATTCAAAAAAAAATTATGCGATGTAAACCGGTTGGAAACCGGTGAAAACGAGAATTTTTTGTCAAAAATCAATGAAAACCACACAATAAATCGGTCGCCCAAAAGGTTCAACTCACCAATCGGTTTTTCGAGAAACCGATCGATTTTTGTTTTTTTAATCTGTTTTGAATTTTTTGTTCAAACGCTCGGTTTCGAAACTCTTCGGTTTTTGACGATTTTCGCGATAAATCGATACCGCCGGGACCTCGATTTTTAATTCAAAAATGGTTTGATTAACCCTGCACAAAATACATGTTCACATCGTTCAATGATATTCCCTCATGTTCCATTGCTTGTAAGTAAACATGCGTGCACGTAGAAAACCGAACTCTCTGATCAAAAAGCAATGTTGTGATGCATGAATAATGGATAACACACAAGCATGATATATGTGCAAATGGACTTCTCAAAGTTAACGGGGAAAATTAATACATGAGGCTAAAAAGCAATTAAGCCATTAGCTGCCTGCCTCAGATGGGTTGCATTGCACCTGAGTTCAACTATTGAAGAATGCGGTTTGGGTTAATACAATTTTGACGAGGATGAACAATCTTTATCAGGGAGGAAACACACTACAACTGCAAGATGCATGATCTGGGGAGGTTGCTGAACACATCTATAGCTTGTTGACCCCAAATTTACAGAAATAATATGTTAATCCAAAAAATAACAGAAATACCCATATGTCGATCTTTCAAATATTATATCGATATTTGAAAGATCAATAGAGTCATGTAGACAATAGTCAGTATTTCTGTTGATATTTGAAGTATCGATAGACGCCTGCCGACATCTCTCCGTCGATATTTCAAACATCAACAGAGAGCTCATAACTAATCTGGCTGAGCGCTCGCTCGGCCAGATCTTGCGTGCGCCACCCGAGCCAATCGAAAAACAAAAGGAGAGGGGGGAAGAGAAGAAAGAAGAGGAAGAAGGGGAAGGAGAGGAAGAAGAGGAGGAGGAGGAGGAAGGAGAAAGGACTTCACATTTTGCACGTAAGTTTTTTCTCATTTCAATTACAATTCGACTTAGTGACCAGATTAAATAGATTTGTAAGTAATTAGGTGTGTAGAGTAGCAATAATTGTTTACATACATAACTTAGTGACCAAATTAAATAGATTTGTAAGTAATTAGGTGTGTAGAGTAGCAATAATTGTTTAGATACATGACTTAGGGACCAGATATTTAGGATTATAAGTAATTAGCTATGTAGAGTAGCAATAGGTTTTTTAGATACATGACTTAGCAACCAGATTAATTAGGTTCGTAAATAATTAGTTGTATAGAGTGGCAATAGTTATGTAGATATATATAGGTTTAGTATGGATCGGATTGGACATACAAAATTGTGAAAAGTATGCAGAGTAGTATGTAGTTTAAAAAAATAAATTTATATATGACTGCAACAGTTGTTTCATGTAGTGTAGAGTAGGTCATTGTGGTACATAGGTGTAGCAGTATGGGTATGTTTAGAATTTATGAGGTGTAGTAAGCACTGATAGAGTTGATATGGTTACATTGTGCACGTAATAAGAATTTGATGGAATGCTTGACAGGTATGGATGAATGAGTATAATTAAAAATACACTACGGAGAAGGGGTTCCACACATGGGTGCACAAGGGGTGGAACTAGGTCATTTTTGAAGTGAAGTGGCTGGCCTGTCACGTGCAGGGACCATTCATGGGGCACAGTTACCAGATAGTTGTACTACTTGTTCTCGTTGGACTGTGATTTGCATGATCTGAAGTTGCATGGGTTAGTGTAACATCCTCGTTTTGGCTTTCTGGAGAAAAACCTAATTTAAATGAAGTAAATTCAAAAGTTGGAGTTTCTTTGGTGTTTATAATAACCTGGCATCCATTCCCCTTCGAAATCGGGAATTAATTCCCTCCCGGGCGAAAAATCGGGTTTTCCAGCCTCACGGACCAAAATTCACCCGAGTCCAAAAGTGCTCCAAAAATCTCCAAACCACTTCTAAAATGTTCCAAATATTCCGAAATGATTTTAGGAATCATTCCCCGGATTTTTGGACATCCGTTCCTATTTTATCTCGCGCGGCTTTTGTTTAATGCCTGCGATCCGCGCCCGTATATCCAATTCCACAAAAATTATCCAAATTCAACCAAACCACTTCCATTGAGTTCCAAATAATCCAAAATGGCTCTAGGAATTTTTCCGGAATTTTTAGGCCATTTTTCCCAATTTTTCTCTAGGGTGGAACATTTGCGTAAAAGGGAGCCAATGAGTCGTCGCCACGTGGCGCTACAGTAGCTTCTTCCACCTTGGATTGGCCTGTGCGTGTTCTTGCTTGGGAGGAAATAACAGAGAAGCTTCCCTTCTCTCCTCCATAGATTCAAATTCATGTATCTCCCTCCATACAACTCCAAATCAATAACCGTCGGATCCGTTGGAATCACAACGGCCTCCTCTTTCTATCCATGGGGATAATGCACCCGAGATCTCGCTGGATTTTGAACGGTTGCGAGGAAACCGAAATCGACCTTTATGGTGATTGAGCGGCCGTTTCTAATCCGTTTCGCGTGATTTCGCCCCTCATCTCTCCGTATAAGAACCCACTTTCCGGTGGTATAGCTCTCCGTTAGCCTCTCAAATCCAATTGGCCGCAAGATCAAGAAAACCGACGAACTTTGGTTGTTCTTCGCGTTCTTCGTGTTCTTGCTCATATCTTCCACTCCGGTGGATCTTTCTTCCTCCCGTTCGTTTCTTTGTGTTAGCATGGAATCCTAGTCTCTAATCCTTCCGTTGATTTCAGGATTCCTCGACCGTGGGCGACGAATTTCGCGTTTTGGTGCTCTCGGCCGAACCGTCGTCCGCCGTCGATTTCTCCGTCTCCGGTAGGTTTCGACCCAATTCCTTGTGTCCTTATGCTCCTTTAGGGGTGATCTAGGTGTGGTAATCGTTATTCGGTGGTGTGCTATTCATTTTTGTGGCCAAATTTCAATTTGGAGCAATTTTGGGGGTGTGCCCTGCTCTGCCGTGGCAGCTCGCCGTGGCCGCCGGCCTTCTGGTGCCGTCGCCGGCCAGCCGGTCTCGCTGACCAGCCGGCTGCCGAGTCGCCAGCCGGCTGCCGCGCCGGCGCCGTCGCCTCGCCGCTGCCCTGCTGGCTTGCCGCCGCCGCTGTCGCCGCCTCTCGCTTGCAGCGCTTGCCTGGCTGCGCCCGCGCGCTGCTGCCAGCTTTGCCGGCCGTCGCCGACTCATTGCGCCGCTTGCCACATTGCTGCCGCACCTGCCAAGGCGTCGCCGCTAACGCCTCTGCGCCTCCCCGGCTGCTGCTGTGCCGCGGCTGCCGGCAATGCCGTCCCGTCGAGCTCGCCGCCGTGGCAGCTCGCCGCCTCCTCGCCGTGCGCCGTGGCAGAGGAAGGTCTCCTCTGTTCTTGCCATGGCAAGAGCTTGAAGGAGCTCTTTTGAGTCTATGACATGAAGTCCCCACCTGCCATTGACTCTAGTCAAACCAAAAATCAGCCCAAATAAAGATGCTAGGGAATATTCCTCAATTTCATGTTTTTCGGATTTTCCAAACCTCGGCGGCTCATATCTTTTCCGTCCGAACTCCGAATGATCCCATTCAAATTCCTAAATTCATTATAAATCGATACCTTCCTGCCAGTACTAATTTTATAATTTTTGGATTTTATTTATTTTCTGTTATTTATTTATTGCCTCGTTTTGCGTGTAGTCGACGATCCCGCCGCGACCGCCGATTCCACCGCCGGACTTCTCGAGTTCGACAATCCCACCGCCGAAGAAGGCAAGTCTCCTTGATGCACTTTGCTCCTATGTTTACAAAAGAATTTAAATTGTTTGTAAAGTTGCATGGCTATGTTTAATGAAATATGTCAAATATAAGTCCTAGTTATTCCGAAATTGTTACTTCCTCCTTGACATTGATAATCATATCCATTGTAACCCTAGAACATTGTTTATACCATGCCTATGTTTATATGGTATCCGTTGCTATGTAGTACGGTAGAATTGCTTATGACCTTTTCCGATGAAAACAACCCAGGGGTGGGATTATTCAAAAAGAATGTTATTAAATGTGATTTGAAGGTTATTATTATGATTTTGGTCCTGTTTTCCAAAATGAAAGAAAAGTAAAATGATTTTGACTTGGGCGGCCTGGAATGTCGGGTGGGAGCGGATCAAGCCTTGATCCTTTTGTGCAAAGTACCGCCCCAAGTCATATAAGGACCGACGCTTATGATTGCCATTTTAAGCATAACCGTACTACCACATGTCTATAATGGTACGACCTGGCTCACTAATTTGTAGAAGCCTAGTTTAGACTCACCACTCGGTTGTTGTGTGAGAGCCGGACGGAGGCATTGTTGTGGATGTTGTTTTGCTCACACGGCGCAAGAGGGGGCTTCTGTACTGGGTGGAGGGAACCCTAACAGCGGTGAAACCTCGGTGTGGGTCTAGCTAGGTAGATACATTGTAACGGCCTTGTCAAGATATCCCTGCCGGCACACCTAAGGAAGTGTGTTAATTGCATGGCAACAAGGGTATATCTTGTCTTGTGGGTAAAGTTGTACACCTCTGCAGAGTAAAACTATTCGAATAGTCGTGCCTACGGTCAAAGGCAAAGCGAAGAATGCTTTCATATTGGTAGACTTTGATTTTGTTTTTAAAACCAAAAAGTGTTTTGTTCTCGGTTCGGGAGTGGTTAGAACTCTCGAATGTTGCTTGGCGGAAAGAGCCAACCCAGGTGGATAGAACCTGTTTTACCTTTGACGGATGGAGTCACCTGATTAACTTTGAGCTTTTAACTGTTGGCGGATAGAGCCTTTATGTTAGTGATGGTGGATAGAACCTCACTACAATAATAAATAATTCAATTAGTAAAAAGAATTGTAAAAGATGCTTTGTAAAATTTACTTACTTAAGTATGATTTAATCAAAGGTGGCTTTATGCAAATAAACCCTATTAAGCTTCCTTTGGAAAGCCCCTCATGATCATACTTTCCCGACTTGCTGAGTACTTTTGTACTCACGTGCTACACCAACATTGTAATCATCAGAGATTTATCAAGATGCCGAAGAGGAGGAGGAGTTCTTCGAGGAGGATTGCCAGGAGAACTAGTTGCGTTCCTAGTCGTCGCCTGTGGCGTTGTGGCGTTCGCTCGTTGCTTTCTTTTTGCTTCCGCTGTTTTGTGTGTCCGGTCGTTGGACCGAGTATTGTAATAAGTGGCCATGTGGCCCATACTTGAATATTTATATTACAAGTTTCGTTATGTTCGGCAATGATGTATCACTGTGACTGTGTGTACTAGCTACTGATCTGGGACTAGTACGGAAATACACAGGAGATTCTGGATAGCTGATCCGGGGTCTCACAGTTAGGGTGTTGGAGACGAGATTGCATGTATTGGGAGTTAGTGAAACTGAAGTGGTCGAAGTCGTGGAGCTCATATGTAAGAATGGCAAATGAGAAAGGATGGTCATGAGTGTTATTTGCGCAAGCATTTGGGAAAGTCCATGCCAGCCATGTGACACAGGAGGAAGCTATTGGTGATGAACTGGCGGAAGTTGGGGAGAGCAGCCGAAGTGTAGAATGCTTAATGAGGCGGGATGTGAGATCGGGTCATGGGAGAGTGCAAGGCGAGGAAGTTGATATTCCAATACATGAGGTGCAGGAACCAATGAGTGTGACAGACGATGGAGAACATATTGAAGGGTTGGTGGAAGTGATGGAGGTTGAGAGCCATGACTACGAGGCTTTAAGTAATGATGAAGGTGATGAAGAGCCTTTCCCTACGAGTGGGAGGATTGTGTGCCCCTTTGGTTGCTTAGGAGACACTGAGAATCACTATTTGAAGCTAATATCCGTATTTGCATGGGCAAAAGTAAAGAAAATAGTTGATCAGACAGTAAGTACATCACTATCACGTCAGATAAAATAAATAATGCCCATCTTAACTAACAAAGGTAAGACCCATCTCCAATGCTTTCACTAAAATAACATCAATGAGTGCACCTAAATTAATATTTCGTAGCCGTTGAAGGAACCTGAAGGTTGCTGGCTGCTGCTTTTGACAGCAAGTTGTTCGCAGGTTGTGCAACGCATGGAAGTGAACTCATTTGTCTATTCAATATTCATCCCATGAACCAATTAGATTCCTAGTCATCGGAGCCGGCCAGGATCATCCGAGGTAAAGCAGTTGCAATTCCTTTGTGCTGACTTTTTTCATGAATTGAATTGTTTGTAGGGTAACGAAGCAAGCCTATTTTATATACGCATCGCGTACATCGAGTTCCTGGACAGAGTCAGTAGTGTAAGTGCAATAATTGGTGCTAAAAGAATAATCAAAAGTTGGAAACTATTCTCATTTGATGTGGTCTCTTTACAAAGAGGTGTTTTGTCAACTTGCGAAGATGCAAGGGCCTTTGATTAGTGGATGCCATAGACAAATAATGACAGAAAATCATTGAGTGCAGCGCACACTAGAGGTAAGAAGAAGCATCTAATTGTAGGGTTACCATGCCAATCTCTATGATTACTGTATAAAAAGATCGATGATTTCGTTGAACTTTGTACGATACTTGCAAAGTTGACTTTTTTTTTTAATTCAACACCTTTATTAGCTCGTGGAGAAGGTTATTTATTTTCCATTTTCAATGTGGTTGTTGACGAGAATGCAGTGCTTCATTTTTCAGCTGATACAGAGCAATTAACGACACTTCCTCGAAGGAAATTCATGGTATGTTTAGAAAGCCCAAAATAGCAAAATTGGTAAATTGATTAATTCATGGTATGTTTAGAAAGCCCAAAATATGGCAGGTACCAAAAAAGGGGGGGGGGGGGGGGGAATAGAGATCATGTATACTCCAAGAAAAGCTGAAAGGAATAAACAATAACTGACAGTGAAATGTGAAGGCAAGAAATTCCTCTCTGTTTCTTGTCTCGATGAAAGAATTCGACGAAATTGACAAAAAATATTTGGATGCACATCATTTGGAATTGATATACTGTAAATCTGTAATCACCATATGCTGAAGGAAAAAATAAATACAAAAGTCTGTTTATCAGGTATTTACAAAGGCATTCCTTGTCATCAAAACTAATTACCACTCAATTTGACTCTCGATACAAAAGACTTCCATGTAAAAGACCTGCACTGCATAAACCTACATATCTAGGAGCTCCCCTTCCAGGTCTATATAAGCAGCACAGGCTAAACGCTTCCTGGAAACCCAAGCAGAAGTTGAGTTTCTCAGATGGCTCTTGAAACTGATAGACGGGAGCCTAGAGAACAAAAATATGTTGGTAGAACACTCCAGCGTCATGACTCGCTATATGGGGATGCAGAAAAAGTATCTGGCGTACGACACCATGGCTCTGAGGTCAGCTAGCTTCCTCCCCCACCATATTTTGGTTTCCAATGTTTCGTATCTTTAACCAGTAGGAGGGTGGATTTCTCATTTGATTAACTCAAAAGATTAAGAGAAGCAGCTAAGCTAATAGTTTTATGATTTATCTGTTCCAAGATATGAAAAGATTACGAGAAGCTATGCTAATAATTCTATCCTGTCCCAAAGTTTTCACTGTTACTGACAAAATATCAGCTTTTTATGCTGAAATGATTATCTTTGAGAACACACAAAATTATTCGCAGCCAAGGAAATTACACGTAAAATTCAGACAGGCATTTCTCAAGTATCACTATGTACTATCTTGCACGATTGATGAAAACACGAGATTACTGTGTATAATTTGAACTATAAAGTTGACTAGATGTTTATGCTTGCTATGTATTCACCGCATGACACAGGATGACTGGATTCGGACACTGCGTTTAGCATTCCAATGCATTGGCGTGATATATGGTGACATCGGCACGTCACCACTCTATGTGTACGCAAGCACCTTCACGGGTGGCATCGGCGACGTCGATGATCTCTACGGAGTCCTGTCGCTTATTCTTTACAGCATTATACTTCTACCCATGATTAAGTATGTCTTCGTTGTGCTGTATGCAAATGACAACGGGGATGGTAAGTTTTCCCTTTGATCGGAAATTACGCTATTTGACACTTAATTCATTGTATATATTCGCTGTGCTGAAGTAACTTAATTAGATGGGAAATTACGCTATTTGACACTTAATTCATCGGTCTCTCTTCGTTTGACACCCAATTCGCTTGCTTTTCGGTATTTGACACCGAACCCATTAATTTCTTCGTTGCATGACACCCATCCATTTTTCTCAATTTTTATTTTCCTTTTCTCTTTTTGTAACATATTTTCATGTGCTAGGACTGAGATTTTCCCGCGAGATTTCGGACCCCCCACCAAGATTCTAAATCGCGGCTGGGTAAAAATATTTTTAAAAAATTCAAAATGCTACAGTACCTTTCAAAATCTCGGCGAGAACTTGGTGATTTCGGCCGAAATGTCAGGAATTTTAACCGGATTTTCATTTTCAAAATTTTTACCGGATTTTCATTTTTCAAAAATTTTACAGGATTTTCATTTTTCAATAATTTTACCGGAATTTTTAATTTTTTACCGGATTTTCATTTTTCAAAATTTTTACCAGTCCGAAATCCGAAATCTGAAATCTCGGTCCTAGCACATGAAAAACATATTACAAAAAGAGAAAAGGAAAATAAAAATTGAGAAAAATGGATGGGTGTCATGAAACGAAGAAATTGATGGTTTCGGTGTCAAATACTGAAAGGCAAGCGAATTGTGTGTCAAATAGAGAGAGGCCGATGAATTTAGTGTCAAATAGCAAAATTTTCCTAATTAGGTCACAACACGACCGAAGTATATCACTAAACAACTGGTGTCCGCAATAACCTTCAACCTTTTTCCTTGCTTTCATAATATGACGGGATGGAAAAGTGACTATATGACAAGAAGAATTACAGTTTAGGGGAAAATTTATTTGAAGACAAAAAAATATAAGATTGTGTTGTTCTACTAGAAGTGACATCATACTCTGCCAGTCCTCTAAAGAGTGTGTGTGGTGCGGGGTGTTGGCGGAGATACCGTCATACTCCGCCGGTCCTCTAAAGAGGGTACATAGTGCGGTGCACAGCCCTTCAGGGCACTTTGCCTCGTTCCCCTCTATAGGGCGTGAGCTCAACTGCTGGTCCGTACGCGCTCATGAAGATAGAGAGGCATCCCATCTCGCTCGGAATCAACTAATGAGTAGGGTTGCCAAGTCCCGTGGCCCCCTAGGGCACTTCACCTCCTACTAAAAAAAAGGGCACATGACGGAGTGCCCTAACCTACCGAGAGCTTGGTGAGGTGCCATTCCCTCTAGGGCACTTTGCCTCGTTCCCGTCTATGAGGTATATGGCTCAATGCTAATCCCATGTAGATGGATGGGCACCGTCATCTCGCTTGGGATCGACTATCCCGTGGTCCCCATGAGATCAACCCCCGAAGGAGGGCCCAATCCTCGGGACCTCCCGTAGGATCCCGGAGTCAGAGGCCTACCCTTGGGGAGTGATGACGTGGGATCCACTACCACCTTCCGGGAATGACGAAGATGCCCACAGTTTAGTCACCCTAATAGGGATAGGATAGTATTTGTATACCAGACCAAGCATCTAAAAAAACTCATTGTAACCTCCACTTGTAACAAGAACTCTAATGGAATACAAAACATACACAAATTGGTGTGCCCTTGGGGTCACTCCCATTCAAGGAAGCACCCCCCTCTACCTCGAGCCTGAGGGGACACCGACATGAGTAGGGCGCATTCATTGGCGTCCGAACCTGTATAAATAACCGTATCTCTATTACCCAGAAGGATGCCGCCTCGTTAGATGGCCAACGTCCGCCTCTCTTATGCTATGTTTCCAACATACGATAGATAGACAATAAAATCTGCGCTTTAATAGGAAAAAAAATACACTAGGCACCTTATATATTGCATATAGTTATTTCTAAGGTCGCTTTTTACAAGAAAATACTCTTGCAGGTGGCACCTTTGCACTTTATTCATTGATATCGCGCTACGCAAAAGTGAGCTTGATTCCAAATCAGCAGGCCGAAGATGCAATGGTCTCAAGCTATGGTCTGGATACAGTATCAGCTCCTATGAGGAGAGCTCAGTGGGTCAAAAAAAGGCTGGAAAGTAGTACTGTGGCTAAGGTTGCAATTTTCCTCCTTACGATCCTAGGCACCTCAATGGTCATCAGTGATGGTGTTTTAACTCCAGCAATATCTGGTAACGACAACAGGAAATTCCAGTGTTATTTCTACTAGCTATTCACATAGTTTTTCATATTCTCTCTTTCCATTTTATCTATCCGTGCATCCAAGTAATAGAGGAAATATGCATGTCATTGGAAATAAGCAGCTATAAATTTCAATAAAAATCATGCTTGATAGTGAGTGCATTTTCATCCTAATGACATGGCAATCTATGGTTTGTGCCTTTGTGGATTTGTTTCAGTGCTCTCTGCAGTGGGTGGTCTCCAACAGAAAGCACCTCAACTGACACAGGGTATGTGGAAAAAGCAGCTATTTGACATTAGTTATAAACACAAGAATAAAAACATACAACAAGAAATCATTACATTTGACATTATTTATGCAACCTTTATTTTCAAAGAATCATGACATGGTTAGTAATAACAACCATTTTCTGACCTCAAGTTCACATTTTTACCGATCTTCTTGCAGACCAAATAGTATGGATCTCTGTCGCTATTCTAGTCGTGCTGTTCTCAGTTCAGCGTTTTGGTACCGACAAAGTTGGCTACTCCTTCGCACCCATTATTCTGCTGTGGTTCCTGTTCATCGGTGGTATTGGGTTCTACAACTTAGTCAAACATGATGTGGGTGTTCTGAAAGCATTCTATCCGAAATACATAGTGGATTACTTCAAAAGAAATGGAAAGGATGCATGGATATCCCTTGGAGGCATCCTCTTATGCTTTACAGGTGATTCTACATTTTTCAATGAATAAAGGGGGTGTCTAGGGAGCACCTGAGTGCCATTCTTATGAATGGGGTGTCTAGGGAGCACCTGAGTGTTTTTTGGGTTTGTGAGCACTCAAATTTGTAGCTTTTGGATCTAGATCCATTGATCCAATTAATTTGCCATCTCTCCCCACCACTCTCCTCTTTATAAGCCCCTAAGTTGAGTGCTCACAAACAAAAAAAACACTGGAGCCATTCTTATGAATAAAAGCACATCAGAAAATGGATTCTCTATTAGGCAGCAGACACTCAATTCAAAATATATTTGGCATGAAACAGGCACAGAAGCTATGTTTGCTGATCTAGGCCATTTCAATATAAGGTCTGTTCAGGTATGCACATAAATATTCTTTCTGGACTGGTATCAGAAATGGATATAAAGGAAGTCATGTTAAGGTTTCATTTACATCATGGCCGGTTATAGTAAATTAGTAACCAATTGGTGAGAGTACTGGTTTACAACTTCAAGATTATCATATTATAATCTTCCATTATCTAAAAAAAATCATATTATAACAGCAATCACTTTGTCTTATGTTTCAGCTTAGCTTCAGCTTTGTTTTATTCCCGTCGGTATCATTGGCTTATATTGGGCAAGCCGCATACCTTCGGAAACACCCAGAGGATGTTCTTGATACTTTCTATAGATCAATCCCAGGTAAGCTATTTCGGATGATGGTTGCTTGTTAATCTGAAAATTTGTCTGAATCAAACACAATTATACCTTGGTTGCAGGACCGTTGTTCTGGCCAACCTTCATAATTGCTGTTTCCGCTGCTATTATTGCAAGCCAGGCTATGATATCTGGTTCATTTGCGATCATTCAGCAGTCACAAACATTGGGTTGCTTTCCGAGGGTCAAAATACTCCACACCTCAAACAATTATGAGGGGCAGGTGTACATTCCGGAACTGAACTTTGTTCTTGGGTTGCTTTGTGTTATAATAACACTCGGCTTCCGGACAACGACTAATATTGGCAACGCATATGGTAAGACAAATGTGACCTCCTACAGTTTTACACTAAGACATAACCATGAGCAGTACATCGTTAATTAAGCTAATAAGATGATAGAGCTTTTAGACACAATCACACATGTATTTGTTAGCAAAAAAAAAAAGAGGCTATAATGTGATGTTGCGGTTGTTTTAATTTAAATATAATCGAAAAATCTTCCACAACTAGAGGCTATACCTTCCAGTCTTCCACCGGTTTACCTGTTTTAGGTGCTCTTTAGCTATTATCTTATTTCACTCCATTGGAAAACTTGACAGTGAGTTTGTTTTCTGCAGGGATCTGTGTTACTTCTGTGATGATCATTACAACTATTCTGCTGGTAACTGTGATGCTTCTCATATGGAGAGTAAGCATTTGGTTGATCATACCATTCTGCCTGGTGTATGGTATACTGGAGCTCGTCTATCTCTCTTCAGTTCTATACAAATTTAAAGAGGGTGGTTACCTGCCTATAGTCATTGCAATAGTTCTGGTGGCAATAATGGCTGTATGGCACTACGTTCATGCAAAGAAATACTGGTATGAACTCGAACACATAGTTACACATGAGGAGATGAAAGAGATGATTCAGACTCACGATGTGAAGAAGACTCCTGGGGTGGGCTTCCTCTATACAGAACTAGTGCAAGGCATCTCACCCATATTCCCCCACCTCATCGAGAAGATACCCTTTGTTCACTCGGTGCTAGTGTTCGTCTCCATCAAACACCTGCCGGTGCCTCATGTGGAGGTCTCGGAGCGCTTCCTCTTCAGAAGAATCCAGTCAAAAACCTCCCGGATGTTCCGGTGTGTGGCACGCTATGGATACAGTGATACGCTAGAAGGAGCCAAGGAATTCGCCGCTTCGCTTGGTGTACATCTCCAGTCACATGTTGAAGAGGAGCACCACCTCATCACAAGCATGCGGAGTCTGGAAGCCGAAGCTCAGGTAACCTCCATGGCCGACAGTAGTAACACACGGCCCCGTAAAGTGGGGAGCTCCACGGTGCACATTGAAGAGACACTGAGTGCTGGTGAGCCACTGGAGCTCACCCAAGCTGACGTAAGCGGCCGCTCGGCGCACTCGTCGGGAAGGATTAGCGAAGGCCAATCCCGCACGATCGCGGAAGAGAAACAGCTCATTCAGAGGGAGCTGCAGAGAGGGGTGGTCTATATCCTCGGAGAAACCGAGATTAAGGCAGGGCCTAATTCTTCGTTTGTCAAGAAGGTTGTGGTCAACTACCTGTACTCGTTCCTGAGGAAGAACTTCAGGCAAGGGGACAAGGCTTTCGCGATCCCGAGGCAGCAGGTGCTCAAAGTGGGGATGGTCTATGAAATCTGAGCAGAAGCTCTCAAGATGGTTATCAGTACATGTTTGAGTTTGCTTTTCCTTTGGCGCATGATGCACTTCCTTTTGTAGAATTGGCATTGGCTTTCCTGAATTTCTAGTGTATGACCTGCAAAGTTCTCTTGATGGCATGATCTCTGTGAGTACGCCTAAGCTTGTTGTGCTGTAGACAATGTATGTGTATTGTTGTAAACTAGTTAACAACCCATGCATCTCCACGGTCTGGAAGTTTCCGTTACAATCATGACATTTAAGAACTTTGATTTCCCAATTTAACATAATTTATGTACAAATTCTAAAATTATTTTGAAGGACATTAAACTTTAGCACTTTGTACTTTTCTTGTCTTTCTCGGCTTGGTGTCGTGGAAGCACTGGTTAAGCATAATGCGATTTGAGTAATGCCTAGTACTTTATTCTACCTCAAAACTTTGGGATTTTTTTGGGGGCAAGGATAAAACATTTCATTCAAGTCAGTTGCCTCTGGGTTTGGATGAGCATACCGCTGTCCCGCTTTTGGTTATAATTTATTTTCGCTGCAACTTACTCTTTTGCGTGTTATATTTGGCCGATTGGGCATGAATTTGTAATATTAAGTAGATGTAATAGTTTATAATCTACTTTTATATCAATTACTTATGTGTATGTGTAATAAATCATCTCGAATGCGGGATATGTGGGCACTAGGCTTTGATTTTGGGAACTAGCGCTAGACACATATCTGGATACAATCCTGGTATGGTTCTTCGAAAAAGAATCAAAACTTCCTTATGCGTAAGTGTGTACAGTGCTATTCAGGTGGCTCATATTTGTTTGAGTGGGAGCGATTTGGATAACATTCTATGCACAGGACTAGTTGAGGATAGTGAGCATACACTTAAATGGAGTATGGGTGTCACTTCCAATCCAACACACGAGTGAGATTCGGTCCACACCTCCGGTGCCCACACCAGGCTTATCGAGAGTGTCTATGTTCGGATAGAGGTGTATAAGCTATGCAGAGTGTACAACCTATTCGAATAGCCGTGTCTTCGATTATAGACAATGCTCGAGAATTTCACACAAGGGTTAGATTTTATAAACTGAACTTGAGAAGGGAGACTGTGTGCCAATGAAAGTAATGGAATTTGGTTTAGGCTATGTGCCAATTTATCATAAAAAAATATCTGAGAAATGTATTATTATGTTATTTGTTACTTTTTGTTTTAATCTATTTATTGTATTCAATTGAAAATGTTGTTTTTTGCAAAATAGTCATATCACTCATTCTTTGAAATAAGACTTTCATGTAGTTATTATAGACTTGGATTATGTGCATAACTTGTTGAGTGCTTTATGTACTCACCCTCACCACAATTAATCTATCAGTTGAAAAAAAGTCCACCTACTTTGGAGGGGATTTCCGTGAGGATGTGAGTTGCTAGAAGTCGAACCTTGTGAAATACCTGTGGCATGTTGATAGGTTATCCATCGAAGTTTTTCGTTCCGCTGTTGTTCTCTTAAGCTAAAGCCATGTGAGGTTGATGCTAAGGTTATTCAGCCATCTTTTGTTTAATAAATAGTCTTTTATTATGTTTTCATTGTGTATAATTTTTATATTACATCTATGTTGTCAATGCATGCATTAGTGTGATCCTGGACTAGTGTAGTATACACAGCGGATCCGAATTTATATATTCGGGTCCCGACACCTCTACAGACTACAGGTATATACAATATTAGCCAGGAATGACAGGTACATAATATGCCAAGAGCTGTCTCAAAACCATTGACATGCAGTAAGAGACGAGAAGTCCCCATGAAGCATTTGGTTCGGATGCATTGCACAATGTACGAACAGAGATTACAACACAAATGACCAAATATGAGAGATAAATTCAAAAGTTCAAAAAAAAGTAAGTTGACAAGAAATCTGCAATGGTTGCAATCTCCACAGGTGAAAATGCATGCCAAGTGCCACGTGAAAATGGTTCTGGGCTGCCAGGTGCTGTAACAAACTCTGCCTCCTATGCCAGCTCCTTTTCTTCAGCTACCAGACCCTCTTCCTCTTCACCTCTCATTAGCAATGCATGAAGGGCCTTTTTAACCTTACATTTATGAGTCGGTTTCCATGGCTCCTTACAGTACCAGATTTCTATCCCTCTCTTCATCCCTTCCTTTCACTGCATCGTTGGAATTCTTTTGAACAATAGCCTTCCCTCCATTTGGAATGAATTTGCTACTACTGTTTCCAATCTTCCCTCTATTGTTAAATCCGGAAGCTTGATTTCTCTTGGCTGTGGCTGCCTTCTCATAAAACCTAGCATACCATAAAACCTAGCATACCAATACCCTTCCATCAAACCTTGAGGCCTTTCTCGTCGCGAGTCAGGCATGGAGAGCGCGCGAGGACGGTTAGATAGTCACCACTGTGATCAGACGGACGAGGTTCACAGAACGTGGAACCAATTCAGTGAAACTGTGAGGGCCTTTACACAAAGTTCCAGCTTTACGGGCCATTGACTGTTCATGCGCGTGGGGTTCTGGACGGGTCTCGGCGTGATTTGGCGAAACTCGAGGGTTTTTTCAGAAAAAAAAACCCTAGTGCGGAGGCATGAGAACTCGCGGATTCCTTCCGCTGTTAGTACGTTAATATGTCTCGACTCTAGAAGAGGTGGTAATTATCATATTTTACTAAAATTATTGGTCTGCAAAATAGCTACATGCCAGTATCTAAAAGAGAATGTATACACTTTGAATATAATCGCCTCTTAGTTTATCATCAGTGTGTTAGAATTGCTTTTATAATGTCTACAACTCTTAATAACAATTGTTCCCTTCCAAGTTTGTAGTAAACATAGTAAAATCTGACATCAGCAATGAGAGAAGAAAAATAGTCGTGGTGATCAGTAAAGCCTAAAAGGTCGTGGTGATCAGTAAAGCCTAAAAGGAACTATGTCAACTTGCAGAATTTTGTTTCGGAGGCTGCTTAAGCAATAGGCATTTTGAGGAAGTTGCTAGTGTTATTGTCTCATAGGCCACATCACAGTCGGTTCTGAGCTAGAACCGATTGTGACGGTTCTGAGCTAGAACCGATTGTGACGTAACCATCGTCATAATCAGTTCTGAATAAGAACCGATTGTGATGACCATCAAACACTATCGAGCGAAAACCGACTGTGATAGAATATCCTCATCACTGACTAATGTATTTGTATGGCCACCAAAACCGACTATGATGACGAAAAGAACTGATTGTGATGTATATTCCTGTAGTAGTGTAATAACCAGAGTTCAAATAACCATATGAGATCTTTTTCCCCTTATGCTCTCATTGTAATGAATACTTCCTTGTTCTCCAACCAGATATTACCAAATACTTCTAGTATTCCGTTAGATTGGAGTGAATCAAGCTCGCCTTACATGTCTATGAGCTCTCCATTCATGTCGGCAACAGCTCTGATACAGAAAGCAGTAGAGATGGGAGCAAAGACCAGTGAAGATCCTATATCGCCATTACTTACAAAAGGTATCCCGAATTATTTGTCTACCACTTGTGATCGAATTGATATATCTTCTGGAACTTCGCCTTAGATTGGAATTTCGCCTTTTTCCCCAACGGCAGAAAATGGAAGTTCTAACGTGGTTCATGAGGATCGCATGCAGCAAAATGCTCACGAAAGCAATTTTAGGGTTTAGGATGTGGGACTAACACAAGATTTTCTAGGTTTAGGGGGAAATGGTAATGTCAAAACGAGTGCTGACATCTACAATGAGGATGTAACAGAGTTAAGCTATTCCGACGAGCAGCACAGATATCAGCAAGATATGTACTCTTACCATCGGCAGTCTCATGACTCACCACCCTGGAGACACATTTCGGATTCATAAGAGCAAAAAGTTTATTTACTACAATACCGCAGGTTTCATCTAGTGTTACCGGTAAAAGTTGCGTCAGTAGCAGATGGCACGCTATAAACCTTCTTGTCTGATAATCTGATTGGAAATAGGGTTAGGAGATAGTTTCTTTCATGAAATTCTGAAGTCAGCACAGTTGAATCTCAACTACATCTTAAGAAACCATGCTGCTGCACCCAGTGTGGCTTAAAGGAAATCTTGTATTTCGATTCAATACGAAATAAATGCTTTGCAAAATTATGCTCATGAATGCAGGAGTGCGGAACAATGTATTTGCTTGAACAATAATTGGACCTTGTAATGTTACAACTTACAACATCACAGCAGAGAAATATGTGAGCAACAAGCAACAGAGTTGCCTCTCAAATGAGAAAAAGAACAGAACAAACTCTAATCTGCTTCAACAAAATTGTTCCTTTTGAAAAATGTGGGAAAAAGTGGCACCTCTTTAAGCCTATCTTTTTCAGCTTAGCGCAGAATAAATATGTATAATCCTTTGCAGGAGATCTTGGTCTCTTCAGGTACCATTGTGATGTGACTGGCACATAAATAGTCATTTATTAAAGTTTAACAAAAAAAAATGTGAAGATACGAAGCATTAAAGTCAATTGTGCACGCAGGAAGGTTATACAACAATACCATGCTGAATATCAATATCCCACAGCTGAGGCCGACAGATAAACAGATAAGGCTTTATCCATACAAGCCCTTCATCCATTCCCGGAAATAAGCTTGCATTTTATCCCGATTTGCCGCATTGCCAATATTAACAGTGGGGATTACCTTTTGAGGTCTAAGAAACTAGCCGAGAAAATATTGACCTATATTAGAAGACATCACAGCAAATACTACAATAATGTAACAACAGATTTGATGATTTACCTTCACAAAATCCCTAAGCTCAGTGAAACTTGAGTGCTCACTATAAGGTACACCTACAAGGAGAAGTTAGATTGAAGGAACTCATAATGGGATGAAATTTGTATGCAAGTTTGGAATTGCTGAAAGATGTTTATCATGGCGAACGAGCAAACGCTCGGGTGGCTAGCAACGCAAGTGTGCACGCAGCCCGCCCGGGATCGAGTCCCAGACTCGCCCGGGTGCGCACGGGGCCGGGTGTAGGCGTGTGTGCGTGCGTGGTGTGTGTGTATGTTTGTAACTCAGCTGTGGTTCTTCTATAGTGAATGCCAAAGCTTCTGGCCAAAAATTCAAAAAAAAAACAATGTTTATCATGCACATCTGATACAGATTGGACAAGAATGAAGCTAACATAGAATTGTCATGTTCAAGTTAGACTTAGAATTTAGAAACCACAGCTACTTCCAGCATGAGTTCGACTTAAAGTTTGAAATGAAGCGAAATAATCTGTTAACGTAGGATGCAATTGTAAGATAGGCATAGCTCAACAAAGCGCACAATCTATGTAGAACAACCTAAGGTAGGGTGCACTTCCTTTGGCTTTGGCTGCAATATGTAAGCTCTACTAGGGTATGGAAGATGACCTAATCGGAGTATCAGACATGAATAGCTATGTAATTAGAGAATCTCTGTCTGGATGAATCAGCTTCAGCAGATCAACAATAGTCTGTGATTGCAGAAATCAAGTCCACACTGAGCATAACTAAATAATTTCTTTTCTGAGATAACGTTGATGGCTATCCACCTTTTCATTAACAAAGGAAACACAGCAGGAAAAAACACATTATCAGCAAAATCTAACAAATCCTACCATAGATAGTAACTCTGCCCCTAGAGCTTGGTTTAATTAGGTCAAGCTGATTTCCAGTTGCCTCAGAGAAAGTCCAACCTGATAAAACGTTAGAAAATAAAACTAAGAATTGGACAGTTATAGATTTTTTAAAGTACAGAATTTATCTCCCAGAGATCACTAACCTGTCGGTCGAAAAGCCAGCACAGCTAGAAATCTTTGGTTAAGAGTCTCCAAGTACTTCTTCAAGTTCTAACAAAAACTACTTTCTGGTAAGAGAGTTTACTAGATAAATTCATAGAATTTATCTGCGATTCATTTCCAAACCTCATGTTGCACAGATGCAAGGGGAAGAACATGAAGTGGTGAACTTTGATTGCATGAAGACATCTTTTTGGATAAGTCCGGCCAGCAAAATGAGTGAAGAATTCGCCTTCTTGATGCATCAGTGTATATAGGGACCTTTCAAGAATGCATAGAAATAAATTGTCTGAGAAATAGAAGACCTGTATGGTCACTTCAGACAGCTCAATATTAGGAAAAAATCAACAAGAAGACACCTCTAGCAATAGTACCTCTAAAGCTTGAGAAATTGCAAGATACACATTCTCTTTACCAATGCTATATGCCCCAACAACAATGAGTGTTTTTGGTTGCTTCTGTAGATATCTTCGAGCTGTCCTCACAACAAAATCAATAACATCCTCCTGGGGCGGGAACCTAAAAATGTATCAGTTTTAGCAACGAAGTCATAAAGAGAAAATGCTTAAAGTTCAAGGTTGCAGACTAACTTGTATTTAGGATTACAATATGTTGTGTCCAGGTAAAGCAAATTTATGCGCTCTCTTTGGAGGAGTGGGTGCAATTGCATGGATTTTGATGCTCTAAAATCCCCAGTGTGGAGATAAGTCTTTCCATCACTAAGATGGAAATGAATTAGAGCTGCACCAGGGCAATGATTGGCCTCCAATAAGGTGATTGACACTCCATCTATGGCATACTCGGTATCAAGCTCCAAAGGACAAATATACCTGCAAACATCAATTTGAACACCAAGTAGTTATTAGTACTACTGCTAGAAGATTAGAGGGATAATCACCAAAAACTCTAAAACAGAAGCCTTACTCAGAATTTACTGATAGGCACATCTTCACCAAGCGAGCAGTGAGTGCAGTACAATAGATAGGACCATGGCACCACTTCTTGGTTAACCCACCGTAATGATCATGGTGAAAATGGCTGAGAAAATAGGCAGAGCACCCCTCAACTGCTCCATACCGGAATGCGTCAACGGTGAACGGCGTACCTAGGTCCATGGCAGACACATGAAAAGATGGAATCAGTGAAATCAAACATGAGTATACCAATTATTCAAGATGTACCATTCTCTGTTGCTCCAGAAAAGAATCGTATTCTCAATTAGCGCGGGAGCCACATACACGCAGGGAAAACTAATTGCATCACTATAACAATCTCGTCAATGGATTCCAGTGGCACACGCAGTCATAGCCCAATTTGTCAAAGGATTCGTGAGGGCGGGACCGGCGCTTACCGGGAATCTTCTTGTAGAAGGGGCAAGCATGGGGATTCCTGACCACCCCTGCCTCCTCCGCGCCTCCCCGCTGCCGCTTCCTGCCCGGCCAAGAGCTGGAAGGAGAGGGAGAGGAGGACGAGGTCCCAGCCCTAGTCAGTCCCACCTGCGCCGCCTCCTCCCGCGACGGCTTCTCGATCCCCCACGCCTGGAAGAGGCTCCTCTGCACGAGCAAGCCCCCGCCCTTGGCCTTCATCCCAGAGGCCACCCCCGGCTTGTGCGGAGGAGCGGCACGCAGGGAGGACCAATCGGTGCCGCTGCGGTAGAAGTCGTCGGCGAAGCTGCCGGTGGCCGCGGTGACGTTGGTGGGGGAGAAAACGGGGAAGCCGTTGTCGTCGAGGTCGTTCGGCACGGACAGAGGTGGGCTGGTTTCGGCGTCGCCGGCGGCGATGTCGGTGGCCATTGCCGGTGTGGGATTGAAATGGGCGGTGGGAAGGGCGGGGAGGCAGCGTGGAAGAGGAAACCGAGACGCTGGAATCGTACAAGGGAAGAATGCAAACTACTGCAAGTGTGAACGCGGGCGTCGATCTTGTGCCGTCCGATCAGTTTGACCCGAGGTTTCAAATTTCATCCGACCAGTTGGAAGGGACCAAAATCTAAAATTTCGAATAAAATCTGGATGAAATTTAAAAACTAAAATTTAAATCCATTTTTTTTTAAATCGGGAAATCTGAAATTTTGGATGAAATTTTCGAAATCTCGGTAAACTTCAACCGAACGAAAAATAATTCAAACGATGTCAAAAAATTTTAAAATTTTTTTGATGGTCCTAACATATCACTAATATTTTCATAAAAATTTCAGATGATGATCAATCTTGGGAAATTTTTTTAAAAATCTAACCGTGTTACCGTCTTGATAAAAGACTGACCGGCAAATTTCAACCGAATAAAAAATGGTGCAAACCACGTTAGAGACTTTTAAATTTTTTTGTGGATAGTCCTAACACATCTATAATATTCTCATAAATTTTTTAGATGATGATCAATCTTGATGAATTTTCAAAAATCCAGATAGTGATACCGAAGACGGACTAACAAATTTCACCTGAATGAAAAATAGTTCAAACTATGTTAGAAAAAATTTTAAAAAAATTTAGATGGTCCTAACATATCCATAATATTCCCATAAAATTTTTAGATGATGATCAATCTTGAGGAATTTTGAAAAATTCGAACAGTGCTGCTCAAGACTAACCAACAAATTGAACCGATAAAAAAAATGATCAAAAACACGTCAAAAAGTTTTTAAATTTTTTGTGGATGATCTTCACCCTAAATCCTATCAAATCCAATCCACAAAAATGAAAATCCGGTGAAAAATCTCGAGATTTTGGCCGAAATCACTGAGATCTCGTCGAAATTTGCATTGTACTGTAGCATTTTAAATTTTTTTCAAATTTTTTTACCCGATCAAGATTTAGGATCTCGGGGGGTCCGAAATTCGAAATCTCAATCGAGATTTCCGAAATTCAGTCGGGATTTAGATCCTTGGTTTGACCACAATTCGAATGATTCCTTGTGCTTGGGGCATACACCCTAGCAGGCATGCGTTACCCCCCCCCCTTTCCCCTCGCCTTTCCCCTTCATCTCCGGCTCTCTGCCACTTAGCTTCCCCTCACTGTCGCCGGCTCACTGCTACCGTCGCGTGGCGCTTTAGTTAATCATGCACATGTTGGTTAGCTGTACTCGACTAGTTTAGTTACGCAGTTGGTGCTTAGCCTTGACCTATGATTTCTCACACTCGGCTGCAGATCGTCGAGCGGCGGAGCTACGATGCTATAATTTGAGTGATCGATCGATTCATCGTTAGCTCAAAGGGACCTAAGAAGTTGAGAGAATCCATGATGTCACGCAGTAGCTAACACAGGTTTGATGAAATGCCAGTGCTGCAAGCTTGTCCCCATTTCAGCTTAACTTCCTCCTCCTTCCCATTCTTGGTCGGCGGTGGTGTCCTGGTCTTCCTCCTAAGCATATACGGTTTCAATGTTTTGAACTCTCTAAGCTGCTTCCCTATGCCCAGGCGGTAGCTATGATTAACATGGTGAAAGTGAGAGCTCGTGCTCGGTGGTAGACTCGGGACTAAAATGGAGGGTTCAGTAATAGACTTAGGACTAAAATAGAGGGTGAGCTTATGGGATAGTCGTCTTCTTCTAAACTTGGCTCACCTTCTCTATAGATAGATGTAGGTGCTCGAGAGAGGTATTCTCTTAGTAGGCTCGAGACCTAACTTACCCACCGTTGGTCCGCCCTTACTAGTGCTCACACAAATCCTCTTGGTGTGCACAATTTGTAGGTTGTCATTACCTGTATTACACTAACAAGCTAAGAAAAATTTAAGGAAAGTTATTAGGGATCGATCATGCATGTATGCACCTGTTCTTTTCCCCCAAAAAAACCAGGCACTTTTTGAGTCGCTTGTTCTTGTAAAGAGGGCAGACAGGCACGGCTAAGGATTGAGCTAATCTTTCCCACTACTAGGAGATGCCCATTGGACTTCATCTATTAAAATTATAGAAATGCTTCTTAGTTGTTGTCACAAGCCGTGATCTGTTATGCATATGTATGTACCTAGAGAAGCAAGTTTTGTGGCTCATGGATGTGATCAGCAGCCTAGCCCTGCTTGTAATCGGTGTGTGTGGCTCATAAACACACCGGAGTGTCTTAGGAGTTTTATTCAACATGAGTGTAACTCCTTAAACGCGGATGAATTAATGAAATAAGCTCCTAGCAAAGGCAGCAACCCCTGACTTATTGTAAAGAGGGCAGACAGGCACTGCTATGAATTGAGTTGATCTTTCCCACTACTAGGAGATGCCCATAGGACTTCATCTATTAAAATTATAGAAACGCCTCTTAGTTGTTGTCACAAGTCGTGATCAGTTATCCATATGTATGTACCTAGAGAAGCAAGTTTTGTGCTCATGGATGTGATCAGCAGACTAGCCCTGCTTGTAACCGGTGTGTGTGGCTCATAAACACACCGGAGTGTCTTAGGAGTTTTATTCAACATGAGTGTAACTCCTTAAACGCGGATGAATTAATGAAATAAGCTCCTAGCAAAGGCAAAGAACCCCTCGACTTATTGTAAAGAGGGCAGACAGGCACTGCTATGAATTGAGTTGATCTTTCCCACTACTAGGAGATGCCCATAGGACTTCATCTATTAAAATTATAGAAACGCCTCTTAGTTGTTGTCACAAGTCGTGATCAGTTATCCATATGTATGTACCTAGAGAAGCAAGTTTTGTGCTCATGGATGTGATCAGCAGACTAGCCCTGCTTGTAACCGGTGTGTGTGGCTCATAAACACACCGGAGTGTCTTAGGAGTTTTATTCAACATGAGTGTAACTCCTTAAACGCGGATGAATTAATGAAATAAGCTCCTAGCAAAGGCAGCAACCCCTGACTTATTGTAAAGAGGGCAGACAGGCACTGCTATGAATTGAGTTGATCTTTCCCACTACTAGGAGATGCCCATAGGACTTCATCTATTAAAATTATAGAAACGCCTCTTAGTTGTTGTCACAAGTCGTGATCAGTTATCCATATGTATGTACCTAGAGAAGCAAGTTTTGTGCTCATGGATGTGATCAGCAGACTAGCCTCGCTTGTAACCGTGTGTGTGGCTCATAAACACACCTTAGTGTCTTAGGAGTTTTATTCAACATGAGTGTAACTCCTTAAACGCGGATGAATTAATGAAATAAGCTCCTAGCAAAGGCAAAGAACCCACGACTTATTGTAAAGAGGGCACATGTGCAATCGCTATGAATTGAGTTGATCTTTCCCACTACTAGGAGATGCCCATAGGACTTCATCTATTAAAATTATAGAAACGCCTCTTAGTTGTTGTCACAAGTCGTGATCAGTTATCCATATGTATGTACCTAGAGAAGCAAGTTTTGTGCTCATGGATGTGATCAGCAGACTAGCCCTGCTTGTAACCGGTGTGTGTGGCTCATAAACACACCGGAGTGTCTTAGGAGTTTTATTCAACATGAGTGTAACTCCTTAAACGCGGATGAATTAATGAAATAAGCTCCTAGCAAAGGCAAAGAACCCACGACTTATTGTAAAGAGGCGCAGTGCACTTGCTATGAATTGAGTTGATCTTTCCCACTACTAGGAGATGCCCATAGGACTTCATCTATTAAAATTATAGAAACGCCTCTTAGTTGTTGTCACAAGTCGTGATCAGTTATCCATATGTATGTACCTAGAGAAGCAAGTTTTGTGCTCATGGATGTGATCAGCAGACTAGCCTCGCTTGTAACCCGTGTGTGTGGCTCATAAACACACCGGAGTGTCTTAGGAGTTTTATTCAACATGAGTGTAACTCCTTAAACGCGGATGAATTAATGAAATAAGCTCCTAGCAAAGGCAGCAACCCCTGACTTATTGTAAAGAGGGCAGACACGCACTGCTATGAATTGAGTTGATCTTTCCCACTACTAGGAGATGCCCATAGGACTTCATCTATTAAAATTATAGAAACGCCTCTTAGTTGTTGTCACAAGTCGTGATCAGTTATCCATATGTATGTACCTAGAGAAGCAAGTTTTGTGCTCATGGATGTGATCAGCAGACTAGCCCTGCTTGTAACCGGTGTGTGTGGCTCATAAACACACCGGAGTGTCTTAGGAGTATTATTCAACATGAGTGTAACTCCTTAAACGCTGATGAATTAATGAAACTAAGCTCCTAGCTACTTGTAACCCCTGAATTATTTCATTTTACACTAACACCCTTGCAGCAACCCCTGAATTATTTCATTTTACACTAACACCCTTCCACTTTAACGGTTATAGGCAATTTGTCTTGAACTACACAGTTCAAAGTTGATTTACCCGCTGAGAGCTTTCATCATCTTATCATAATAAGCTTAATCAGTAATGCTGGTACAACAGTTCCAGTCATGCATAATTAACTAATGGCAACCGATGAGCTTATGAAACACAACATGTAATTGTTTAAGTTTTTTTTAGGACAAAAAACAGATACACATGCCAATTAACATTACAAGCCACACTTCATAATTAAACAACAGGTTCTTGTATCACACCTAACACCAACATTACATAGTTTACAATTGAGTTCTTTTACATACATTAATTTCAAGATGGATTGTTCATTCTTTTCGATCGAATGGATCAGATTTGGTAGTATTTATTTATGCTTTCTTCGGTAATAGAGTTGTAGAAATACACTCAGTAAATCAATAGTTAGATCTAATTTCTACTAAACACCATATACTACTAGTATAATGCACGACTATACCAAACATAGAAAAGCTGACTCTCTAATAGCATTTTGAAACAAGATTAATTTTACACCTTACAAACTGGTTTATTTGTCACTGGATGGTTGAAGAGATTGGTCGATAATCAATGAGGGAAACTAACCTTTCATTTTGAAATATTATATGTATAAGCACACCATCACTATCCAAAAACTCATAGGTGGTAGTAGGACTCACGAAACTAATTGATCTCTTTTTGTTAAGGGGATAAAAGGGTGTGGCATGGATAGAATAGTTGGGTTACTGTGTGAATAAAAGAGATGGATTGATACGTCTTGGGTTTGTGTTTCTGCCGCTATAGCAAGGTTTGTCGTTACTAGGCTGGTACGAAGTTAGGACTAGGTAATGTAATGGTTATGTATGATCTCTCTCTTCCGCACTTCAAAGGAAGAGTGTAAATAGCTTGGCAAAAAGAGTTGATCTTTAATTGTGGGTAAAGTTGTACATCTCTATAGAGTAAAAATCTTTTCAAAAAGACGTTCTCACGGTTCTTGGAATCTTGGTGCGCCAGCACTAGATGTTTTTCATATTTTCATAAAAATGGGTTGGAATTGGAGAATTGGGTTGGAAAGTTTATATTTCAAATGATTCAGATGGTATGCCATGTGTTGGCAAGGAATGGTTCAAATTGTTGCTCACATCATGGAGGACTGTGAGTTGCTATATTTATGCTTGTATATTTGTTATTTTGTATACATACCAAATTGCTTTTACAAAAAAATTTGCAATCTATTATTTAGTACTTACAATTCAAATTGGCTTTATGCAAAATAACCGTAGTAGCATTTGTCTTGATACAAGCTTGCATTTATTATAGGTTTGCAAAAGTCTTGCGAAGTACTCTATGTACTCAACTTTGCTAGTATTATTATTTTTAGGTGAAGAAACAGAATACCCTGAAGAATCATACTTGGATGCAGGTTACAGGGATGAGCTTTTCTAGGGTACCTTGTTAGTTGTCTGTGAAAATATTGGACTAAATGCAAACTACAAGATAAAAATGTTTCCACTACAAGTTCATTTTAGTTTGTAAGAATATTATGTATAAATTACTTTCGCTATTATATGTAATAAATTGTGTATGGGTGTGTTATTAACATTGTAAATGTGCATACCAGCCACTGATCATGGAACTACTACTGTATGCACATGGAACCATTGTTAATGTTTAATACCAAAAATGGGGGCCTCACATTAGTCAAGATAACTACACTGGTTGATTGTACTAATCTTCTGAGAGAGAAAAAAACAAAGAGATTTTTGAAAGTGAATTTCTATTTATAAACTTGATTTTTGAAGTGTGAGTCACATTTTAGAACCAGTAGATGAGAGTAAGAATCCTACACACACAATCTCAAAGCTAGTCAAATAGCCTAAAACATCGACTAATACTTAAACCCTGTTTGGTAGAGCTTCAGATCTCAGCTCCACCTCAGAGCTGAAACTTGTAGACTGAAATAAAGTGACTTAAGTTTATAATTTTATTCTAAAAGATAAACAAGACGACCCACCTAAACACTCTTAATATACCTACGACTCCAGCTCCACGAATCTGGTGAAGCTAGGAATACCCAACTCCACAAATTTAATGGAGTTGGAGCTCTGCCAAACACCCCCTTAACAAAATATTAGTTAATTAGGTCACAAAATAGCTGTAGGACCCCAGATTGGCTATCCGGAATCCCCTGTGTATTTCTGTACTAGTCCCAGATCAGTAGCTAGTACACACAGTCAAAAAGTGATGAATCAACAGTCATATCACGATTTCAAATAACCAAATAATAATAACACCAAATAAAAGCAAAGACCTTATGGTAAAGGTTTACCATTACGGCCTTTACAGGCTGAACAACTGAAAAACTGCAGCAGAAGAAGATAACACCACGTGGTAATCCATCCAGATGCCCACAGGCAATCGAGTGGGGTACGCGTCCTAGTCCTTCGAAGCTCCTTTGACGTCTTTCTCCACTTCTGAGATATGACTAGAATGTAGCACGTGAGTACATAAAGTACTCAGCAAGTCTGGGAGGAATGCATAATGTCGGCTATCCAAAGATGGCTTAATACGGTTCTTTTGCACAAAGCCACACCTCTCAAAAACTTTACATGTAATATTTTTCACAAAGTCATTTTCACAATTATTTGTACATTTGCAATTATTTATAACTTCTAGTGAAGGTTCTAGCTACCATTCACTAGTATACAGGCTCTATCCGCCACATCTCAACAAGATCAGGGTTCAATCCATTCACATGGCTCTGTCTGCCATGGATCACAAAAACAGGTTCAATCCACCTACCTGGCTCTAGCCGCCAGAAGCACAACCGAGAGGTCTAACCACTCCCGGATCCCAAAAGAAAGCACCGTTTAGTTTTAAAACCAAAACAAAAGTCTACCAATATGAAAGCATTCTTCGCTTTGCCTTTGACCGTAGGCACGGCTATTCGAATAGTTTTAACTCTGCAGAGGTGTACAGCTTTACCCACAGATAGGATATTCCCTTGATGCCATGCAATTTACACACTTCCTTGGGTGTGCCGGCAGGGATATCCTGGCAAGGCCTTTACAATGTATACGCCTAACCCGGCTCACCCGCTGAGGTTTCACCACTGTTAGGGTTCCATCCGCCCAGTACAGAAGCCCCCTCTTGCGCCGTGTGAGAAAAACAGTCTTGCCTCTATCCGGCGCTCACATTCCACCGTTTGGTGAGTCTAAGATAGGTTTCTACAAATTATTCAGCCAGGTCGTACCATTATAGACATGTGGTTGTACGGATGTGCTTAGAATGGAGACAGTCATAAGCGTCGGTCCTTAACTGACTTGGGGCGGTACTTGCACAATGAAGACTAGTGCTCCATCCGCACCCGCCAGACAAACCATTCCGCCCAAGTCCAAACCATTTTTTATTTTATTTTTATTTTGTAAACCAACGGCCATACTCTTTGCCTATAACTTCCAACACAAGTTTTCAGGAGATAAATGAAATTCCCACCCATAGGTGAATACTGACCGATTGAGAGTCTAAGCATTTCTACCGAACTGTCCTATTCCACCGTTGGCTTATTTATAATTTTCAAATAGCAGTGTTGATAAAAATTGTTATAATCAATTCTATAATCTCCAAAATTCATGAGAGCACCAAGATTCCCCCAATACTACCATGATACTATATAATTCAGTCCAATTTGGTACTCCAACAAGTAAAGTCTATATCATGTGCCATCATGCCTCCAAAAATCAGGCTAAGCTACGATCATAATGGTATAAGATACCATCTCCTCAAAATATAAGTCACCCTATTGATTATCCATCATCCATACATCGATTAATCTGTAATCTACTGGATCCACTAAGAATAATTCATAATCTCATCCCCAAGCATCTTTTAACAAAGATTCCTTAAACCAAGATTTTATTAGTTCATCGACTACAATGATTTCCATACACAGTGACACCAGATCGACTACACAAATCATACGTAATCCACATTATTCATAATTCCACTTAAATGGTTATCGCGAGACTATATTTCATAAAATCATCCACGAAACCACCGAGTATGATTCTCAATATTCTCCACTTACTCCATCAAGTATATTTGATAATATTATTGACTAAAGCAGCAAGTATCCTTCTCAATATCACCTATTGTAACCCTTCACATTGTCATTTCTAAATCACATAGTGTGCCTGTTAAAATCCACCGAAATATAATTCACTACTTATTCTATTGGATCCACAAGTACAACTCTCAAAATGATTTATTTAATTTTACCGACTATTATTCTTAATATCATACATCTTTCAATATTCCCCCAATCTATACTAATTATACTGCGAACTGCTATCACAATCCAACTCCTCAATATTTCAACTATCATCATTCAAAGATCAACTCCATAACGGCTACCCCCACATCACTAATATTCATGAAATCTCCAATTTGCATTTCATACTATTTGTTCCACCGATCGTGTCTTCCAAATAGTCTTTTCCCCTAATTAAAGAATATTTTTCCAAAAATATTTATATTGGTGGATTACTATACTAGGGTGACAAAGGATCATGGATAACAATATCAAGGAGGTATGGACAACAGGTATAACTAACAACCTAACGTTAACATCATCCTTTAATATAAATAGCGATGCAATTTGTAAAACATGGTAAAAAATTTATAAATTGTAGGATCAACATGCGTCAAGGAGACTTGCCTTCGATCGCAGCGAGGGTCTCGAGGTCTTGAAGTCCGGCGACGGGGTCGGCGGACTCGGCGGGATCGTCGGCTACGCGCAAAACGGAGCAACAAGTAAATAATAGGAACATAAATAAAATCCAAAAATTACAAAAGTAGTACTGGCAGGAAGGTATTGAATTTAGATGAATTTAGGAATTTGAACAGAGTCAATCGGAGTTCGGACGGAAAAGTTATGAGCTTCCGAAGTTCGAAAATACAGGAAAATGGAAAACGAGGGAATATTCCTTTTTCTGAATTTGCTGATTTTCTTGAATGGGCTAGTCACTTGCAAGTGGGGCCCTTGTGTCATACTAAGGAGGAGGTCATCTTCAAGCTCTAGCTATGGGGAAACAAAAAAACAGAGGAGCACTTGCTCCATGGGGCGCCGGCGGCTGGGCTACCAGTGGCGGCGGCGGCGGCAGTGGGCGGCGAAGCGGCGGTGCGCCGGTGGCCGACGGCTGCCGTAATGATAGAGCGCGGCGAGCAGCGGCCGGGCGATGAGGAAGCGGCGGCGGAGTTCGGCGGCCAGCTCGGCCGGCCGAAGCGACTCAGCGCCAGCCGGCGGGGCTGGCGGCGAGGCGGCAAGCGGCCGGCTCATGACCAAAAATTGGACCAAGAACACAGACAACCCGAAAATGCCCAAAAATTGGAAATTTGCACCAAACTTGAACATGGTAGCCTCAAGTGCATGATAAATCATCTAGAGGACATCTAGAGGGACTTACCCTTGCAAGGAATTGATCAATTGCTCGCCGGAGAAGACGAATGTGGCGAAAAACGGAGCTCCGGCCGAACCGACAAAAACTCGAAATTCATCTTCAATTCTCGATGGAACCTAAAATTGATGAATGGATTAGAAACTAGACTCCCACATGCTCACAAGGAAACAAGCGGCATGAGGATTGACCCACCGGAGAGGGAGGAACAAGGATGAACACGAAGAACACCCGAAAACGTGTTTCCTCGGTGATTTTCTTGATCTAGCGGATGAACGAGTTGGAAAGGCTAGGAGTGAGTGCTACCACCGGGAAGAGGGTCCTAATACGCAGCAATGAGAGGTGGAAGCACGCCGTTTGGAGAAGAAACGGCCGAGTTATGAGTAATCAAAGCAATTTCGGTTTTAGACGGATGGTTCAAGTTCCGACGAAATCCCGGGCTATTGATGGTGGGGAATGGAAGGGATTTGTCGCTACGGATTCAACGGGTTCGACCGTTCGTGATTTGGAGGTGTGTGAAAGAAGTTATGGTGATTTGCATGCATGAACCTAGTATGGAAGCTTGAGAGTTCATGGTTCTGTAGTTCTAGCTCAAGGTTGAAGAAGGTGAATAGTCACCGCCACGTGGCACTCCGCGATTGGCCGATGATTACGAGAAAGTGACGCCCTAGAGAAAAATTAGGAAAAATTGTCTAAAAATTCCGGAAAATACCTAGAACCATTTTGGAATATTTGGAACCCAATAAAATTGGTTTCACGGAATTTGGATGAAATTTGTGGAATTGAATATTCTGGAGCGAATAGCGGGCATTAAACAAAAGCCGCGCGAGATAAAATAGGGGCGGAGTTCCAAAAATCCGGGGAATCATTCCAAAAATCATTTTGGAATATTTGGGACCTAATTGAAGTTATTTCGGGATTTTTGAGCATTTTTGGACTCGGGTGGAATTTCGGGTACCGGCGGGAACCGAGAAATTCGATTTTTCGAACGGAGGGGAAATGAATTCCGATTTTGGATGGGAAAGGATGCCAGGTTAAATTAAACACCAATCAAAAACCAAATTTTGCATTTAATTAATTTAACTTAGATTTTCTCTAGAAGGCGAAAACTAGGGCGTTACAATAGCACAACCATTTTAAAAGTTTCTAAGAAGTACACGGCACATTTGGTTTCAAAAAGAAATGCACGGCACGTAGATGATTAGTTTATGTTAATTGCTAAAATATTGAGAATTTGTACTATCCTAAGGAGGTACCAATACTTTCCCACTGAATTACCAAACTCTTGGTACCTCTTATATCTTTACCTTTTAAACTTTTCTTATCTTTTGATGTTAGCTTAATAAATAACTTCCTCCTTACGAGGATACAAAAAGTCTCTTAAATATTATGTGAAAAGTGAGAATTTTTGTTACCATCCTTGGAATGCATCCACTACTAGAAAAACTAGGCTTTAATACCAGCACATCACTATCGGTTGGATTTGAACCCGTACTGATAGTGACATCAGTACCGATTCATTGGCTACAGGGTTGTAGTGGGCTTTCAGTACCGGTTAGAACCGGTACTGAAACCCTCACATTAATACCGGTTCGTGACACGAACCGGTACTGATGCTCTATGCCCGACCGAGCAGCTGCTTAGTATACCGGTTGGTGTAACCAACTGGTACTAAACAGCCTTATTTGAATCTCTAAATTTACCATGAATTGGATATATGAAATTTACCATAATTTGGATGTATGAAATTTACCATGATTTAGATGTATGAAATTTATCTAAGTCTGCAAATTTACCATGGTGCTTGGGTGAATTGTAAGGTTAAGAGGAGGGGGACGCGTTATATTTCAAATACGATCATACCAACACTATAGTCGTAGATCATATAAGAACTCTGAAGTTAAGCGTGCTTAGGTGAGAGTAGTACTTGTTGAGAAACGCGGTATGCTACTCTAGCACAAATTAAAATTTCTACCACAAAACTAGAAAAGCTACTCGCAAGAAGATGATCATAGATCAATTACCAGTAGACGCGCAGTTGCGGAATCCTTCGCGCGTTGATGTAGTGGATCGTTCTCGGTGATCGTCCTCGCCGCCGATCATCTTCTCCACGTCGTAGTAGCAGCAGCGTCACCACAGCAGTCCACACGTCTGGGGATGGAACGTCGTGCGTCGGCGTACAAGCACCGTGTCGCTCGGCAGGGGCAACGAGAGGTGGAGGCTAGGGTTCTGGACGAAAGAGATGTATGACGCCCACCCTTCTCCTCTCCTTATATATCTACGCGACGAAACCCTAAGCCAGGGCCCATCAGCGCGTTAAACCCATGAGGTCCATTAATTATGGATCCAATCCGAATTAATGCGTCCTAGCCCGTTAAGTGTGTGACCCTGTAGGTTCATGCGCATTTGGACATAGATTCGGAAAACCCTTTTCTAATCCAATAGTTGATAGCGGCTCCTTGCAGAGCATGCCAACTCCCAAACACATATGATCAAAGTACTGATGTAATAATCCCTTTGCCAAACTATATGAAGATCAAACTCAATGCGAGAAGCATGTCATCCTTTGACAGTTCAATCCATCTCTCGTATCCGTGATATATTAATAAGTTGTGATTGATTTCTCAATCACGGCATGGCCATGCACTTCCTTAATCATATCACACGAGTGGCCTATACATATATCTCCGTTACACTAGAGTGGCAAATTCTATCTTGACTGCTCACTTCCCTCTGCATGTTTCATAGTAAACATGAAAGCTACCTTTATAACTATCTGGTTAGGAAATAGTGTTTGGTAACCCCAAGGTAAACTATTACATATGTTGGGAATGTGACAATCTTAGGTCTAAGGATCATACATCTACTATGTATGAGATACACTGATGACACACATGAATGTAACATTCTCGCAGTGTCTCATTGTGGATCTATCTAACTAGGGCTGGAAAACAAGCTCATGGCTCGTGGCTCGGCTCGGGCTCGCCCGAGCCTGGCTCGGCTCCCACAGGCTCGTGGTTCGGACCGAGCTCGAGTCGAGCCTACTTTTCAGGCTCGCAAAAACACCGAGCCGGCTCGGCTCGGCTCGCGAGCCGGCTCGCGAGCCAAATTGGCTCGGTGGCTCAGCCCATGCAGGGAATTTAATATGATTAATGACTTATATTTTAGGAAAAAGATGATGTTGAGACAATTCCATTTCCTATAAGTGTGATATAGAGCAACTAAGCAACTACTATTATTTAGTAGTAACTAGTAAGTTAATATTATTCACTGCAAATATATGAATTATTGTATAAATACTTAATTTCCTGATAAAATGTCCTGGCTCGGCGAGCCGGCTCACGAGCCGAGCCGAGCCAGTTTTTTGGGCTCGCCTCAGGGCCGAGCCAAGCCTGGCTCGGCTCGCCACTAGACCGAGCCGCACCGAGCCGAGCCGAGCCGGGCTCGGCTCGGCTCGTTTCCAGCCCTATATCTAACCCATGTTCTTCAACATGTGTTCACAATGTATTGATGATATCTCCATATCCCATGATCTATGAAACATGATCATCGATCAGTACATGTGCTCATCTATTCATCATTGTCCACTACGATGATATCCGATCAGAGATACTTACAGAATTATATCAATGAGTAGAGAGTTTCATAAGCAAGTCACATACTTACTGATCAATATAATGATATACATTCATTGAACCAATAATCATATTATTATTCATAAACATAATCATGTTACAATCATCTATATGACTGCCTCAATGACATAACACTAATAGTACTATGATGGGCGATTACTTGAGAAGTTCTCATCAGTACCAGTTGGTACATGCTTGGGCGGGAGTGAGGATGAGTGACCTCCTGAAAAATGGAAACCTTTGTGAAGCATAGTGAGGCTATGCTTCATTTGCTCAAATGCTATCTGTCTCGATCTCTTTGCTTAATCTGGTGGAAAGTCAATCTTAAAATGACAATACAATCCACCACATTTCGTCATAAGTATTTAATTCATCTCTAGACTAGAATTTTTGTAGCATTATCATATGCCATTCAATACAACAACGAAAAAAATTTATTCATCTTTTGGAGATTCTATTAATTTTGTGGCTGTGCATGAAAATGAAAGTTCCTATTCATTGTCAGGTTGGTCATGTGCAACTCGAAATCTCCAACACTGGGCATTCCAATGATGTCAGTACAGCCATTACAATGTTGATTTGTGGAGATTTTAATTCAACCCTGGAAGGTTTGTTAGATATCTCTAGCACTTCTTTTGATTGGTTTCTAGCTCTTGTCTTTTAATTGTGAAGTTTTAAAACGCTAAACCCTCGGTTTCTTCTTGTGGTATTCCACCAGCAGGTGAGGAAAAGGAGTTTATGGTAATGCGTTTAAATATCACATATTTAGAACACAAAAAGAGAAGAACATTTAAAGAAAAATTGGAAGAAGAAATAAAAACTAATATTTTGACAAGAGTTTGTACTTTTCTTCTCATGACTTGTAACATCTCGAAAATTTAAAGAAAATAAGAATAGAAATTCTAAAATCCAAATGCGTTTAATTTTGAATTTTCTGGCATTATTTGTTTTCCATGTATTTTTTCTCTAAAAGAAAAGTCTTTTTATACTGAATTAGTAATGGGTAAGTGTAAAAAAAATGAAGATAATTATCAACAAATTCTGTAAAATTTATATTAAAATATTTGAAACCCCTAGAATTATTTTTATGCAGTCAAAATTCAAATGAACTCATTAATTAATGACAAGAGATGTAAATTAATGATTTTTGATTAAGAATAGTGAAATGTCATAATTTTATAAAAATTCACAAAGTTTATCTCTGACTAAAATTTGTACCACACTTTCCTCAGAGCAATGTGTATCTCTAGTAAAAATATACAACATTAATATCCTAATTTATTGCCTTTTAAAATTGTAAAACATAAAATTTAAAAATTTCAATGTCAGATTTATTAGAAAATAAATATTTAATATATATATATGAAATTTAATGCAAGAACACTGAGACCATCTAAACTCTTCCAAAAAAATTCAAAAATTCCTAACCTTATTTAAACCCTCAATAAAATGAAAAATAGATAAAAATTTAAATGTACAATAGTGCTTGTCAGAATTATAGGAATTTTTATACCAAAGATTTTAGCTCAAAATTTTTTCAGTGTATGGAGAACCCTCTTGATACTTTCTGCAAAAAAAATTCAAATTTTTTTAACATGATTAGACATCTCAATTAAATGCTCAATAATGTGTTGTCCCATGCTGTTTGTGGAGGAAAAAACCTAATTGCCATCTTCTCTCACTAGCCGATGGGCCTAATACATTTTTGGTCTCATGTGATAGTCCCTTACTCCCTCTGTCACTGTCTGGTGGACCATGGACCCACATATCATCCTCTCTTCTCCCCTCCTCTCTCTCCCTCAGCCGCTGCCAGGTGGGCCGCCAACCCCACCTGTCAAGCTCTCTTCCTCTCTTCTTCTCTTTCTCTCTCACACTGGAGCAGAGCCGAGCGGCGCCGCTTCTTTCCTTTGTTGCTTTCTCGGTCAGTGCTGCGCCTCCACATCTCCAAGGCCGCATCGCTGTAACATTCCAGTTTTTGAGCTTTTGAAAAGTTTTTCAAATTTAAAAGAAGCATTTGGATTTTTTTTCTGAATTAATGAAAGCTTAATTAGAATGTTAAATTAATCAAAAGATTTAATTTAATTAATCTATGCATCAAATAAAAGATTTCCATTCGTAGTTGTGTTCCTTGTGTTACAAGGTTTTTTTGTATTTTTCTAAATTTATTATACAATTTATTTAAATTTATTTGTTTTTATTTGAATTTCTAGAATTGTTTTAAAATAAAAATGTTTAAAAAATCAGATTCGTGAAGTGGGCCGAAACCCACTGGCCTCAGCCCGTTTCCTCTGTGCCAGCCGGCCTCCTCCGCTTCGCTCCGGCCCAGTCCACGTTGTCGCCGTGCAAACCCTACCCGCCCTCAGCGTCTGCGTCCCGGACGCCTCCCGAAGGCTCATGTATGTCGTGCGCAAGATGAGCGTCTTCGTGTTCTGCCCGGTGGTTACCAAGCACCTCTTCTGTGAGCACCTCCAGATGGGGCTCACCTTGTGGCCGTGGTAGAAGGAGCTCGTCTTGCCATTGATCAATGTGAGACAAGAGTACAAGAAGAAAGTCAATTAAGGCGGCAGAGTGGTGGTGTTAAAGAAGGACACGACGTTTGAGCACTCGTATGTGGACACACCAATGAATATCAAGTTTTCGGACTAGGGAGATCATATGCTCACTGACGAAAAGCTTACTACATCCGTAGGAATTTTTTTAGTTTTGCCATTTCTTCCAAGAGTGATACGTACGAGGTGTCTACAAACTGCATGTAGTAGTATCATTCGTATGTTTCAGTGTTGTTGTAACAAGGAGAGCATGAACAAGTTATTCACCACCCTCTGAACTAAACTGAACGCCACACGTATATACATTCACACCCGTATGCAGAACATAACTATATGATGTAATAGCGATCAGCGTGCCTATCATGCAAGCACATTTTCACAACTCTATCGCGTTATTGTGTATGCAAAAGAAGCCCTTAAGGTTTTTTTTGGACTTTGTATCATCCCTGAAAGATACCAAAAGTTGGTACCTTCATCTTTTAAACTTTTAGTACCTCTTAGTACTAGCTCGATATAAATTTTAATATCTCTCAAGAATAGTAAAAAGCTTCTTTCTTTCTTTTTTGGAAAGATACTTTAATTTTTCTTACACTAGTGCCTATTTATCTCTTTAAAAACCAAGTTACTCTACAATGACCTGTTAACTGCAAAAATAGAAAAAACCAGATTAAAGTTAGACTATAAATGTTGATTTACTACTGTGTAACTAAACAAGAAACAAATTAGAGCAATGGATTTGTGGCCAGTATATATAGGATGAATTGGGAAGTGAAGGTTAAAGTTAGACTACAAATGTTGATTTATTAGTGTGTAACTGAACAAGAAACAAAACAAAGCAGTGGGTTTGTGACCCGAACACTACCTATAACTACCTATATTAAACTTTAGGGTTCTTGGTTGGACACTCTGTACACGTTGAGCTCGCAGATCGCTCCTTTGCGCAGCGTCTTTGCTCGGCTGTTGTTCACGGTGCATGTGTCAGCCTTAATGCGCTCCACGGAACCGGATGAATGTCGACGATTTGAGGCGTTGTCTCGAGACGCCGTCTGGGCTGCAACACATGCATAGCAATGATATAGCCCATCGACAGATATAAGGTTAGGCAATGTGTGGCATGCTATAAAAGTATAGGAGATTTGATCATTTATCTTTTTTTTATGATGCAATTGATCATTTGCTCTATATGTCTCGCTGATATGTGGTCCTAGGACCCGATATCATTGGGCAAATGATCAATGACACATGTAAGTGAGGGTAAATCATCAATTGTTTCTAAAAGTATGGCCAACAAATTACTAGCCATAAGTTTAATAAAATTGACAAGAATTTAAATCAATAATATATGGTTCATAATGCTAATAAATTACTCCCTCCAGTTTGATAATAGATGTCGTTTTGGACATTGACACGGTCTTCAAAACACAATTTTGACCGCCATTTTTTATTATAATATATTTATAAAACCCAATAAAATTATAATATTATGAAAGTACTTCTCGAGACAAGTCTACACATATAATTTTCATATATCCAATTTAAATATTTAAAAATATATCGATAGTTAAAGTTTTAGAAGTTTGACCATCACTATGTCCAAAACGACATCTATTATCAAACTGGAGGGAGTATGATAAAACATAATTATAGCAACAAAACGAAATAACTACGTAAAAACTATGACATAATTCAGACTAGTTATATGCCCGTGCGTTGCTACGAAAAACAAAATTGATAACGAAAAATAAAGATTAAAAAATAAAAAATACTATTTCATAAGATCAAACATCTATTTTTAACGCTTCGTTTCTTGCAAAAGCTGGCTAATTAAAACAACGCTTCGTTTCTTGCGTAGGGCAATTAAGCAGAGCAATTAAGTAGGGCAATTAAGCAGGGCAATTAATGTGACGTGGGAAGAAACTCTCACTTTATATAGTAGAGATTAAAAGCGATAACCTTAGACATCAAACCAGTATATCCCCGGCCCTCCACGTGGCGTCTCCATTCTTCCCCTCCTCGTCCTTCGCCTACTCGCCTAGCCAACGCCGCCGTCGCCCTGGTCAAGGCGCTGTCGCCAGGCCCTCCCGCCCTCGCCCTCCTTCGCCTAGCCAACGCCGTCGCCGCCCCTGGTCAGTCTCGAGCTCGCGAGGTGAGATTTCCGCGCCCGGGTGATTGCTGGATTGAGTGGTTGCTCGGGCCCTATGAATTCTTGGGGATTTAAGGTTGGGTTTTTGTTGGGGTATTGGGGGATTTTTGGGAGTAGATGGGTGCCGATTCCTCCAATGCAGCGCTCGAATTTTGGGATTTGAGGCGGAAATTCTGTTCTTGCTCCTGCTCTTGAATCTTTTCCTGGTTCAATCTGCTACTGGAGGGTAAAGGTTTGGGGATTTTTATCTTGCTACTCTGCTCCGCCTCACCCAATCTTTTTGTCTTCCAGCTTCCTAGACTCCAGACACAACGTCAACCACCAAAATCTTCTTCGCCCAGTTTCTGCACTCGATTTTCCTCTGCTACGGAAGCAAACCGTGCCACGCTGCCTCCAGTACCACCGTTTTGCTAGTTCCGCGGTATTTATCTCCGTTATTATCTTGTCGGCTGCCATTGATGAACATGGACGGTAGATGGGAGCGGGCAAAATTGGTGTTGCGCCATCATCTGTAGCTTGTTCTAGAATTTTAACTGTTGGAGTAGTACTCCGAGGATCTGTGTTTTGCATGCTTCTGATTTCAACTTCTCCTTGTTCATGCTTGTTTTTGGTGTGTTCTTCAATATTAGGTTCCATGCGCACTTCACCACTGGTCACTGGTACAGTTTGTCGTAATAACCAGTGAGTGTAACACTTTCTGTTAATTTTCCTTCGCTAGGTTTGATGCAGAAGATTATAAGCAAATTCACTGGATCTTCGATGAGAGATGCTCTTTTGCTAGAGAGCACCTTTGATCGGCTAAGGAATATTTAAGCATCTGAATTTTTTTTAGCTTAAGAGGCTATTATAAGGTTTTATGATATGCAGCTCCTCTTTTCTTGGTTGCTTGTTTTGGGCATAATTTGGGTTTGCCTGGAGCTTGTGATGTCATGTTAGCTTTAGGTTCTTTTCCCTGCAAAAAGTAAAGAATCCGTATATCAGTCCTTTCTCTCTGTGTGCACTACACTAGATTGGTCTATTGATTACTGGCAAGTTCCCATGAGAGATTGTCCTGATCATTACGATCTGTCATGTTAGCTTAAGGTTCTTTTCCCTGCAAAAAGTAAAGAATCCGTATATTAGTCCTTTCTCTCTGTGCACTACACTAGGTTGGTCTATTGATTACCGGCAAGTTCCCATGAGAGATTGTCCTGATCATTACATCTTTGATGCCTAAATAGTTGTTTCATAACTGCAACTATTATGTTTTTCCAGTTCATGCTCACTGGAATAGGCATACGGATTGATCATGAGTGGATAATTCGTCAGGCATTTCCAGAGTATTTTGTCATACCTTCGCAAATTGATAGCATCACTATTTAAATTTCTTCACTCAGTGCGTATCTACTATGTTTAAAGCTCTACCTCATCATATCTCCCCCTTTTGCTATGTCCACATAAATGCATGCACATTTTACATGTACCTTGTTCTGAATGTACTACTTGAATATACCTGCCTATTGCAATCACTTGGACTCGCACGAAATTCCCTCCACGTAACATACGTTCTGAATTTTGAATCTTTATCTATGTCTTCGATACCTAAAAGATTGTTTCATAATTGCTGCTATTATGTTTTTATAGATCATGCCCACTGGAATAGTCATACGGATTGATCATGGATGGATGGATAATTCTTCAGCCATTTCCAAGGTATTTTATCATATCTTCGCAAATTGATAGCGTCACTATTTTTATTTTTCTACTTACTGCGTATCTGCTATCTTTAAAATTTTAGCTCATCATACCTCGCCCTTTTACTATGCGTAAATGCATGTATATTTTAGACATACCTTCTTCCGAATGTGCTGCTTGAACATAGCTGCCTGCTGCAATCACTTGGACTCGCAGGAATTTCCCTCTGCCTAATGTGCATTTAGAATTTTAAACCTTTATCCACCACTAAGATTTCTACACAAAGTTGAAGGAACAAAACACACAGTTTTTATTTTAAAAGTATTTTTCAAATGCTCTGTCAACACTGAAAAAAAAACTCATTAGACATATCTGTCGACTATCTAAGGCACTGCAGTTTTACTAGCAGTATATCTAGATAGATTTTTCAGCCAGTGATCCTAAGCGAACCTGCAGAGGACTGGTACAACCTAGCAATACTCATTTTAGCATTACAGTTTTTCTATGTGATTCTAGAATTTATTAAGTTCCCTCTTACACATCACAAAGTTATACTATGCCTCCTCCTTGCTGTTCTCCGCCATCGGCATGCCACACATTTTTACTCCTTTATTTTCATTGTTTTGTTCTAATTCTGTGTACCTACACAAGTTATTTTACCATACCTTCATAAATTGATAGCATCATACTTCTCCCTTTTACTTCGTCTGCATAAATGCATGCACATTTTAAACATAGCTTCCTCTGAATGTGCTACTTGAATATAGCTGCCTATTGCAATCACTTGGACTAGCAGGAAATTTGTATCTTTATCCATGTCAATGGACATGTCCATCAACTATCTCAGGCACTGCAGTTTTACCAGCAGTATATCTAGATAGATTTTTCACCCAGTGATCCTATGCGAACCTACAGAGGGCTGATGCAATCTACCAATACTCATTTTATCATTACAATTTTACTATGTAATCTACAGATTTTATTAAGCTCCCTCTTATACATCACAAAGTTGTACTATGTTTCCTTCGTACTGTTCTCTGCCAGCATGCCACACATGTTTACTCCTTTGTTGTTCATTGTTCTGTTCTAGTTCTACATATCTACACATCTTTAAAATTTTATCTCACCATACCTCCCCCTTTTACTATGTCAGCATAAATAGATGCACATTTTAGACACAGATTCTTCTGAATATGCTGCTTGAATGTACCTGCCTGTTGCGTTGACTTGGACTCACAGGAATTTCCCTCTAACTATTATGCATATAGAACTTTGAATCTTTATACACCACTAAGATTTCTACGAAAAGTTGAAATAACAAAACACTCAGCTTTTATTTCGAAGTTATTTTCCCATTAAAAAAACTTATAGGACATGTCCACCAACTACCTATTGATCCTAGGCGAAGCTACAGACAGCTGGTACAATCTAGCAATACTCATTTTAGCATTACAAGTTTACTATATAATCTCTAGAGTTTATTACGTTCCCTCTTATACATCACAAAGTTATACTATGTTTCCTTACTGCTCTTCTCCATCGGCATGCCTCACACGTTTACTCCTTTATTTTTTATTGTTTTGTTGTAATTTTATGTATCTACACAAATTACAGCTTATGTGTGTGCCTTTCGTTTTTGCTGGTGCCATCAATTTGCAATTCAGTTTATTGTGGTTTCCTGAATTGGTATGTTCCCTTTTTTCCCACTTGATAGAGCCAGCCATGCAACAGCCGCAGCTGAACCAGAGGTGGAGCGCCAAAGGGATAAGGAGAAAGAGATAAATCGGTCCATGGTGCCTGATCAGGAGACTGAGTCTGGCCCCGCGTCTGAGAAGCGGGCTCAAAGTCAGCCTGGCCACACACAAGCGGACAACATAGTTCATTCATGGTCATCAGGCAAGGGGACGAGAGGCAGATCAGGTCCAAGATGAGAACTGCTTGGTGAGTGGTTTAGACTAGTGGTTTTGCTGCTCTTGTTGGATAGTCATAGCGCACTTCCTTCAATTTAACCATGTTCCCTGCTGTCTGCCTCTGTTGTCGTGTTGGACCATTGTGTAAAAGCCTCTTGGGCTGTTCTTCTCTGCTTATTGACTTTGTATGAAAATTGCAGGGCTTATGTGTTTTGTGCCATAAGAAGCTGTGGGCTGAAGGGAGTACATGATGGTTAGCGAGTTCAGCAATTCATGGCTCTGCCAAGTTGAACCTCGTGGCTTCAGAACCGACGTGAGTTCTCCTTTTCTTCTAGGCGGTTGTAAGATGTAATGATGTATGCTCTGTGATGAACTATGTAGCTGTTGCACATTTTTTTTATTTTACGATTTAAACTATGAAATCTTGCTACCAAAGCTCATTCTTTATTCCCTTACTATTGAGTGATCACAGTATGCTGAGATGTGTCCTGCGTGGTGTGTCATCGCGCATACGCAGCTAGTATGTAATTAAAGATGAATTGGGAAGTGAAGATCTCAGGTAGCATGGAAAAGCTAAGGGGCCATTTGAGCCCTCAGCTCTATATAAAATTAATGTTCGATCAAAAATTGCAAAACTATCCAGATCCAAAATTACTTGGAAGATATATTTAAATATATTTAGCTCTATAGCAGGTACTGCGCTTCCAGTCATGCATATTTAGCTCGATAGCAGGTGATGAGCTCGTGAAGCACTGCATAGATATAGTGTTTCTGAACTAGCAGCAAGTAATACAATGTTCTGGAATAACTCGCACTACAATAATAGTTACAAACAAGAGTTTATTCATAATCGAACAACCAGTTCAACATATATCACACTGCATACACGTACATTGCATAGCTTACAATTAAACATTTAGACACAAATGATAACGCTAATTATAGAAAAACTCACTCCAATAATATAGCAACCAGACTTGGTTTCGCACAAGCCAAGTAGATAGACTTAGTGAAGCACACAAACGCTGCAGTATAATCGAGGGGCAGGATTGCTGTATGGATGCATTAAGGGTAACATATGTGAAACTCCATTTTTGGGATACGATGAACGAGGCTAGATGCATATATCGGTTGCCGAATGCTGGCGGATGGATGTGGATGGATATCAGCTCGAGATGTACGGATGAGCAGAGAGCTGGAGTTGCTTCACCTGAGGTAGCTCGTCACCTTGGCGCGCTCGTCGAAGGGGGCGAACGCCGGAGGAAGCCTGGGCTTGTAGTTGTTGGAGTGCTGGGGTGTGCCCCAGCTCAGCTTGGCCCACCAAGCCCTCTCCCCGCTCACCTCCACCTTGCTCGGTTGATCTTGTCGGAGGCGCGGGAGACGGCGGAGGCTCCAGCACCCGCGGACGTGGAGCTCCTTCCACTCGGGTGCGGTCATGATGTCGTCGTCGTCACAGAGATGCTTCAGCTGTGGAAGCTCCTGGAGCCGTATCCTTTGGAGGCGTGGGAACTCATAAGAAGAATAATAGCCTCTATAAGGATGGGTGTAGAAAATTGTCTTGAGGTTGTAGCAGAATAGGATGTCAAGTGTTGTGAGATTTGGTAGTTGAGACCCACGTGGCATGACATCCTCCAATCTCGGGCAGTACTCCAAGTGCAGGTGCTTTAGTGTTCTGAAGTCACGAGCATAATAATTATCCCCACTACTTGGTATGTAGAAATGAATTAGACTTTTGAGACAGGAAGCCCATGCATTTTGTATTGTTTGGCCCACGTAAGTCGCCTTGTCAAAAACTTGCTTCATCTGATGGCACCGCCGGAGCTTGCATTCCTCCAGCTCATCCAAGTCACTCAGATCATTAAGGCAGGAGACAGAAGCATCATCTGTCATAGTGATCGACTTGGTGACTTCCAGAAGATACTTTAAACCATGGGGCTGCCGATTCATCGCTGAGATCTCCACATGACGCTCAGTTTGACGCATGAGAGGTGTGACCACTGACACCATAGTAACTCCCTCTGCCATATGATGACAGTACACGTCAGCGTAAGGTGACTTCTTTTGTGCTAATTCCTGCATCTTGTTGCCCACCATATCCTCTTCATCCTGCATCTTCCTAATTTTGACCATGCATGGTGCAACCCGAACATAGAAAGATTGGAAGAACCGTCCTTGCCATACTAATTCCCTAGCACTGTCACGGAAGCTATGGAATAATCGGGAATCACTTACGCACACATGAGCAACTTGATTAGAAGGATTACCATTTCCATCTGCACAGTGATCCAAGCAAAACACATCAGGGAGTCGCCGCAGCTCATGCCAAGGAAATCTTCTCAGAGAAGGAACATCCACGAGAAGCAATTGCCTTAGCTCGGGCAGATTATTAGGGATGTCGGTAGGGAGCTCCTTTATAGCAGTAGCAGACAGGTCCAGGTCCTTCAGAGCACCAAGGTTCCTGAAGTCCACAGACTCAAGCTTTCTACATCCACGCAAGGACAGGCACCTCACGTGAGGTGCAGAGATTAGTGAGAAGGATTTAAGGGTAGGATGCCCATCCAATTTAATATCTTCCTCTGTGCTTGATACCCATCCTTCAACATGTAGATTGAGCAAGACATGGGCTTTAGAGATTGATGACCCTAGAAGCAACACCAATTCCTTGTTGTCGATAAGCTTGAGAGATTGAAGCTTCTTCATTTCTTCAAATATCTTCTCGGGGAAGGATTTTATTTGAGTTCCAGAGAGCTCAAGTGTTGTCAGACTAGACAATGCAACGATGGAGGGTGGCAGCTCCACAAGGTTGGAGCATTTGACAAGCAGGAGCTGTTGAAGATTTGGCATGTTTTGGAAGAAGTCACAATGGAAAGTGTTTATTTCTGAATATGACAGATCGAGGTAGAGCAAGTTGTTTTTCATATTGTTATTATTGAGTGTGGGAGTTCTCTCACTAACAGATAAGCCGCATATACTTTTGAGGTTATAGCAGCCTCTAAGGGAAATTAACTGGAGGTTTAGGAGACACCAAATTGAAGGGGGGAGTGATTCTATTGGAGTGTAGGAGAGATCAAGAACGCGCAGACAAGGAAGCTTAGGCAGGAAACAATCAAGCCGTGCGAACAAGCTTGATGGCTGTGAGTGGCAATGCCTTACAATAAGTGCGGTTGGGCCACGCGTTTCCTGCAGGCTCAACCGGTCCTTTCTTACATGCCATCCTTGGTCATCAACCAACGAGATCCATTTTAGCTGCTCCAAGTACTCCTTGTCATCAAGAAGTTTGTTTACTGTGAGGCACTCTGCAACGAGACCATGGTACGTCAAAAATTGTGCGGCAGTCTGGGTAGCCGTATCAGCTTCAGTTGCTGGAGAAAATGGTAGCTTCAGCAAGGAATACTCTTGGAACGCTTGGAGGATGGCATTTCCAACTTGATGTATGTCATCGTGCTTGTTGTGGTAGCTGCCGGTCTCCTCCTCCCTGATTCTTTTTGGGACTCTTGGTTTAGTGACAGTAAGAATGCCTTGGGCAGCCCATTGACGGATGAGCTCATCCGAGGTCACAGATGGTGAAGTAGAACTCCGTTGAGCTTCGTCTCCATGAGGTGGTGAACATTGGGGAAAGAGCACTAGCATGGTGTAGTGGAAACACTGGAGGGCTACACGGTGCCAATACTGCTCATCTTCCTGGTGGATCGCATCGAAGATGCACTTGGCCGATTGATGCAGTGCGGAGAGGATAATCATCAGGATTTGATCATCGGTGAAGGCCCCGTAGATGACAGCTTCTTCGAACTTGCTCCTGTCGCAGATATCTTGGGAGGTGGTGGATAGCACCCATGCAGAACGTGTCCAATAATGAGGAGGAAGGCCCACCCAGTACGAGAATCTAGCGGGCTCCATGGGCTCGTAGATGTTGTCAACCAGCAGTAGGTACCTCTTAGTGACCAGCTTCGCGCGGATCAGAGCAACATTTGATGCTGACCAGAAATACTCCAACCACCTTCTGCCCTTCATCCCGTAGGTGTAGTACCGCAGCGCAATTTCTCCCTCAGCCCACGATATGCGCCCGTGCGACGGTATCCGTCTAGCCTGGCAACAGAAGCAGGTTACATGTTAGTTGAATAATTAATTATTCCATTTAACCCATGGGCTACAACATACAACAGCTATTGCGTTTTGGGCCAGTGGGCTACAACAACAGACCAGCGAATAGTTTGAGTACTCAAATTTTCAACCATCGGATAGAAACTTGCCTCCGTGCAAAACAGAGCGTGCAGATGGAAACCTGTGACCTGTCTCCGTGCAAAACAAGTTATGGCCATTTTCTAATTTTATTTGCTCTAGATGCTATATTTTAGTTTTTCATAGATGTTCTTTTTGAAGTCTTTCATATAAAGCTTAAAGAATTTATTTGATTTATCTGAAGTGCACTGCAAATTTGCAATGCTTACCCCTAGGCAGCCAATTTCTTATGCCCAGAAACAAGAAGCCAAAGCCATACTCTATTTTTGCCATTTCTTTGGTTCCCAAATTGCTCAGGTTTTTCGTCAGTCACGTTTTCAAATTTTTTTCTCTAGTTTGCAGTGGCTGCTCAAATGCTATATGCCCCATAGTAGAACACATTTTCAAAAGCTATCCTATGATTTAAATCTTATTGATATATATATTATTAATATCATTGATAAATAACATCCTACAAACCAGCGATTAGTTTGAGTACCCAAATTTTCAACCATCGATACAAATCTGTCTCCATCCAAAACAGAGTGTGCAATATTTTATAACTGAGCTGCCTCATTAACATATCGGATTATGTCATATGTTTATTTGTTTTCCTGGCTAATTAACAGCCCACTTTGCATGTGGATATTAATGGGCTAGACAAGCATGCTAGCAACCCATGTACTTGTTTGGACAAACACAAAAACACACACACACACATTATCGACCACATCCCCTTATGTCAAATCGGAATATTCCGATTATATTTTTGGATACTTTTCAGATATACAAAAATTTTCAGTCAATATTTTAGCAGCTTTAATTGGGCCTAGCCAAATAGCCCAAGCTAAGCCCTCTCTTTATGGCTCCACCCTCCTGCTGCCATCCTATCTGCCATCCCATCGGTGGGTGCCGGCCACCACCAGATATTGACATGTAAGAATATACTTCCATTTGCCTAAGTATTATTGCAAAACATAAAGAAATATTTGATACTTTTAGAATTTTATTGGACTACCTGATAAAATGACATGTTAAATTGTGATAATCCTGTTGCATATTGAACTCATATGATTGATTACTCTTTGATATATGTGTGTTATATGCGGTATCTATTTTCGCATGATATCCGATAAAAAAATATTCATTACTGTATTGATTACGCTCTATATTAGCTTCAAATTCATGACCAATATCATCTGCGTCATATTCGTATTCGGCACTGTCCGTATCCAACTCTGACTCCAAAAAAAATATGATTTAAAATACGAAAAAAGTGGTATCCAACCAAATCTAAGTCAATTGCACTCTATCCGTGAGGGAGTAAACAAAGAACAGGGCAAACCAATAATTGCGGTAAAAAAAAATAGAAGCCATAGTCTATTTAGCTCCTTTGTACTTTTTTATTTTCAGCCTCTGATTAAATAAAATTGTAAATATAATGCCTTTCCTAACTACGAAAGTAATAACATATGACACGTGTTATATACCATGTTCCCTTACTATAGTAGCTCCTCCGGCGCACCAAGGCAGGTGGGCCCTCTCCCTAATTTAGTTGTGATAGTATTTTTATTTAATTTAATTTAATCAAATCATATTATTTAAAGAATGTTAGAAGCACTAAAATAGGTAAGTGCTTTATTATCTGATCAATTGAAGTAATATTTTTTTACAAAAATAAACTCTCTCTGTTCATTTTTACAAGGCTTATTTTTTTAATGGCCTTGTTCACAAATATAAGACTTGCATGTAGATTTAATGAAGTCTTTCTACCCCTATTTATTCTCTCTCAATCATATGCATTTATTCATTACCACCGACACAAAGTAGATCTTTCATCTTCCAAGACAACTAAGTGATGGCATCTAAGTCATTTTCTCTCATACATTTCTCAATTTTAACGCAATCTTAATCCTTGTACCAAGTCAAAATACGCATTATAAAAATGAACCCGTACCACAACGTACTTTCATATCTTTCGCAAAACTGAGGCATCATTGACTACCCCATAGCCACACATTGTGCTTGTGCTTGTGTTTGGCGTTGGAGACCAGAATGCAAGGCATGGCGTTCAATGCCAACTAGTACTTAAATTGGACGGTTTCACAAAGAATCGGGTTGGGAACTTTTTGCCTGTCTGGTTTGCTTCAAAGCATGTCACACAGATCTCATACCGCATCGGACGGCTCAAAAGTTGAGTGCTACCAAACAAATAAATACTCAAGTGCCCAGTCTTAATATTACTTCCTCCATTTCAAAATATTTAGAGAGGTGTTTCTGTGCTTTTTTTTTAAAGTTGCATAAGTTAAAGCATGAATGAAAGGTAGCTTTATTTAATAAAAACATCGTATAGCTTAAAGATATATTGTTTTTTATGCCAACAATAGTATATATGTGAATGGATCAAAGGTAAAATTTTGCAATTGGAAGGACAAATGCATGTAACAATTTATAATTAATTACTAGAATTGGTTGGGATCACATATAAATTGTGATCATGATCCTACAATTTTTTTAGAATCATAAAAGTATTAATTTTCTACTAAATTAAGATCCTACCATGATCAAATCGATCTGCTAAGTCTAAGATCATAGAATCTTATGATTATAAGACTCAAAGTGAGATTCTAACAACCATGTTCGTAACACTAATAATAATTTTATTAATTTATACCGATTTCGTAACACTAATAATAATTTTATTAATTTTATTATAAAACTTAAGTCACTTTATTTCAGTATACAAGTTTCAGCTCTGAGGTGGAGCTAGGATCTAGAGCTCTACCAAACATGGCTTAAGATCCCACCTGATTCTACCAAATATATATTTCTTCAAATATACTATCTATTTCAATAATGATATCTTTTTGGAATTGTACTTTACAAAACTTTATTTAATAAAAATACTGTATAGTTAAAGATATGCTGTTTTTTATGCCAATAATAGTATATACGAATGGATCAAAGGTAACATTTTGCAATTGGAAGGACATATGCAAGCAACAATTTATAATTAATTACTAGAATCGGGAGGGATCACATATAAATTGTGGTCACGATCCTACAATTTTTTTAGAATCGTAAAATTATTAATTTTTACTAAATTAAGATCCTACCAGGATCAAATTAATTGGTCTGCTAAATCTAGGATCATAGAATCTTATGATTATAAGACTCGGATTGAGATTTTAACAACCATGTTTGTAGCACTAATAATAATATTAATTTATACCGAATTACCGATACATATTTCAAAAACCTAGGACCATGTAAAAGCATTAATGCGGCTTGAAAAAAAAAAGAGCAAGTGCCGTACTGGAAGACGAAATCGCTCAAGTCATTGCTATAACTCAATTCATGCAAATATTGGTACACATACTATCATCACCATCAGGTGCCCTTGACGTCGAGATTGATGTGAACTTTCCAAAATTCAAACCACCCTCGATCTTCTAATCATTGCAATATCCCTTCCACGAGATTAATGCTCCGTTTCAAAAATTGGAATGGTGGTGGGAACCATGATGTTGATCTCCTGTCCTGTGATCCAACTTCCAAACAAATTCTAAACATAGTATGTGTTTTTTATTTCTCCGAACTCACTAAATATTATGCGTACTATTCAAAATATATTTAGATTATTTATGCTTTAACAAATTGGATTAAAGAAAATTAATACCTAGAATGGTGCAAGAGGGAAAAAAATGGATAACCCACAGTGGTACTAAAACTATGCCTTTGGCCACAAGATCATGACTTGAGGTAATATTATAAAAATAAGGACCTATTATGCTATTATGTGTTAATTTTATCTTTGGTTTTCTGTAGATTGGGAGGATGGATTTGAGGTGTGCAGAGTCTAGAGCCAAGTCTCAAGTGAGGTTGCATGATATTAACTATAACAAGGGCTAGCAATAATTTTTGGCTGCCTAATGCTACGCAAGCCACCTGGGAACCGGCAAGACTTAGAGCATCGGCTTGCCAAATTATTGATGCAACTAAAGAAGCAACATAAATTGGATCACCAACACAATATCTCTTGATATTGTTTGACTGTTGTGAGTTTCTCTCAGTAGGCTTCTGAACCAGTCCATGTCCGGTTCAGCTCCACACTCAACAGATTGGATAATGGGTCATTTTTAACATGAATAAGTTGTATATATAATCGTTCGTCCAATAGGCAATCATATTGATCCGTGTATGTGCTAACCTTTCACTTTATTTGCGCAGCTTTTGCCATGTGGGCTAAATGCTGTCAAAAGTGCTGCGGAGATGGCCAAAAAATGCGTACTATATCTTTCATAGATGGTGTTTTTGAAGTCTTTCGTATAAAGCTTAAAGAATTAATTTGATTTATCTGAAGTGCATTGCAAATTTGCAATGCTTACCCCTAGGCAGCCAATTTCTTATGCCTAGAAACAAGAAGCCAAAGCCATACTCTATTGCCATTTCTTTGGTTCCCAAATTGTTAAGGTTATTTGTCAGTCACGTTTTCATTTTTTTCTTCTCTATTTTGCAGTGGATGCTCAAATGCTATATGCTCCATAGAACACATTTTTCCAATGCTTTTCCTATGATTTAAATCTTATTAATATATATTATTAGTAATATCATAGAAAAACAACATTCTACAAACCAGCGATTAGTTTTGAGTACTAATTTGCTAAGGAGTACGGAGTCCAAAATAGAGCACGCAATATTTTATAACTGAGCTGCCTCATTAACGGATCGGATTTTGTTAGCTGTCTATTTGTTTTCCTGCCTCATTAACAGCCCAATTGTAATAGGCTTATCCAACCCATGTACCGTTTGCTGTTACTAGTTTAGGATTGTCGAGCCCATGTACCGTTTGCAGTTACTAGTTTAGGATTGTCGAGCCCATAAAAAAAACACAGTACCAACCACCTCCCCTCGTGCCGAATTATTTTTTATTTAATATTTATTTTAAATCTTTTTTTCAAAACTAATCAACCAAAAATAAAAATAGCAAAAATAGGTGCCCGTCGCCCGAGTATAGGGCGATCGCCCCATATCTGGGCGACAGGGACCTAAATGTAAAAAAAAAATTGGGTGTTTTTGGACTCTATCTTCAAATGAATAAAAAATAGTTCAAACGACGTCAAAAAATTTTGAAATTTTTTTTGAATGATCCTGATACATCACTAATGTTCCCATAAAAATTTTAGATAATTATCAAGCCTGAGGAATTTTTAAAAAATCAGAGACGGTCGCGAATACGAAGAGACTGTTAGATTTTTAAAAAACTCCTCAGGCTTGATAATTTTCTGAAATTTTTATGGGAACATTAGTGATGTGTCAGGATCATTCAAAAAAAATTTCAAAATTTTTCGACATCGTTTGAACCATTTTTTATTCATTAGAATATAGAGTCCAAAAATACTGATAAAACTTTTTGCATTTTGGTCCCTGTCGCCCGTGTATGGGGCGATCGCCCCATACTCGGGCGACAGGCACCCATTTTTGATATTTTTATTTTTGGTTGATTATTTTTGAAAAAAAGATTTAAAATAAATATTAAATAAAAAAAAATTCGCAGCTTTTCCATTGCACAACACAAGGACAACAGAAATACCAAAAAAAAATGAAAAAGAAAAAAAGGTACTTTATCCTACGCTGACAAAAAAATAATTAATTGATATAACATAAGAAAAATAAAAAACTGACAAAAACAAATTTAATAATCTATAATGGACAAAAAATTTATCATAAGTGATACCCAACAAAATAAAGAAATCAAGAATAAAGGACAGAGTATGAAGCATGAGTGAGAAAAAAAAAAGGCACAGTGTAGCCCTGTTAGGGTCACTACACTCACCAAAAACGTAAAAAAGAATTCAAATCCTATTGCTATCCACCGCTCCATTTCCCCCGTAGAAGAGCCTGTTCGTGTAGGTCTCACACCTGTCAGCTCAATCCCTCTCCCCTCTCAATGATTTCTCTCCACCACCACCATCAATCATGGTTCAAAATCTCATCGAGACTTTGATAATCTTAGCCAAAATTTTGGATTTTGACCAGGTCAAGATTCTAAATCTTGATAGAATTAAAAAAATTAAAATTTTTGAAACTGCCACAGTAATTTCAGGGAATAGCAGCAAGATTTCGATCAATTTCGCTGAGATTTTAGTTTTTTGGACCGAAATTGGTACAAATTCGACCGATTTTCATGTTTTTATGTCTGGATTTCACACCAAATTTTTTTGGTGAATGGTAATGTCTTTTCTGAGGAATACACATGAAAATTTTGCAAAAAAACATACATACACACATAATGTAAAAGACCTTGATTTGAGTTGGAGAGGGTATAGCGGCAGCCGGCACATCTAGCAAAAATACTTAGACATGAAGGATAAATCCACGAGTAAGGAAAATTCAAATATGAACTTAATTTAAGTTCAAATGCACCTATATAAGCTTCAAGAAGTGCATATGCACATTTTGACATCGTCGGTGGTCCACAACCACATGTGCTTCATGCTTTAGCTCAAGTCGCAGAAAGGGTATCACAATATGCCATATAAATTTGCCATGTAGGTGAATTTTAATGACTGTTCAGTGTTTGAGCATCCAAGTCATGGTAAATTTTCAACTTAACAAAATTTTGAGTATCTGAGTCATGTTAAATTTTTAGACTTAGCCAAAATTTTGGCTGTCTAAGCCATGGCAGCCATAAGTTAGACATACCAAACTTTTTTTGCGATACCAAACTTAGCGTTTTGCATTCAAACAGATAGAAAATATAGATAAATGCTTGCATGATTTTTTTCACAATTTTTTCTAGCCTCGAGAGACCATTTCATAGTGGTTTTAAAATTGCCAAAATTCTGGTCAATTTTGTTGAAATTTCGGTTCTCCCGGCCATGAAATTACTGAATTCCAAACTTGGTTTTTGTGTTTCGGCCGAATTTTGGCCGAAATCTCATAGCTAGGGGTGGTAGCTTTACCCATGGGTTTGGGTACCCGTGGGTACCCAACTTGATAAAGGCGAGCATGAGTAGCACTTCAAACCCTTGGGTTTTCGGGTTTAAGTAACCAATAAAATCATAGGATAGATGTGGGTGCCAATTTGTATCCATAGGTACCCAATGGGTATCCTATAACATGTGAGCCCCACTTTTATGAGATATATATTAAAAAAAATAAAACCCTAACTCTAACTCAACTGCCTCAGTGCCTCGGCTCCTTAAGCGCCATGTGTGTGATTGTACAATGTACATGATATACTACCCATGGGTACCCATTGGGTATCAAGTTTTATGAGATATACATTAAAAAAACAAGACCCACTTTTATGACACGTGTGTGATTGTACAATATATATGATATACTACCCATTGGTACCCATCGGGTTCGGGTGTGGGCACAAATATGTGCTCATCAAACTTAGTAGGTTCAGGTGCACGACACGTGTTCGGGTTCAGGTGGTGGGTTTGAGGCAATTGTATCCGGAGGTACCCACCCGATTACTATCCCTACTGATAGCTCGGTGGGGGAGTAAACAAAGAATAGGGCAAACCACTCATAGCAGTAAAAAAATGGAAGCGTGGGCCTATTAGCTCCTTTGTTCATTTTTCTATTTTTGGCCTTCGTTTCAGTGCCAAGTAGTGTTCAAATTGGACGGTTTCACACACAAATGGGTTTAGAACCTTTTGCCTGTCTGGTTTGCTTCAAAGCGTGTCACGGATCTCATGCCGGATCGGACAACTAAAAAATCAAGTCCTACCAAACAAATAAATATTCTAGTACCTATTGGCTAATCCTTAATATTTGTCGGATGCATATTAATCAGACATAATATTTAAATAATATTTAATAGAATTAGACCATAATTATCCCTATTAGATTGATTAGTATTGTGTCTATCTAGCAGGGAAGGCACATCCGATTCTATTAAATATTTTTAAAATTTTATGCCTCCTTAGTATGTGCGCCCAAAAAATATTATAAAAAGTGGTAATATAATTTTATTAATCTATTATTTTATTAAAACAAAAGCAAAAGAATCCACTATATTTGCTCTTAGGAGATAGAAATTTTCATATTAATAGAAGGAAAAAGAGAAAGATCTGTACCGCCATTGTGGTGGGTTTAAATTATGATAGCATGGATTAATCAAACATATATTAAGCTGTCGCCATTGTATACGGTTGTTAAGAAATGCAACTCTATTTTCAATCATAAAAACTAGATTTGAACTATGTTTTCAAATTAAAACGTATATATTGTACAATCTGCACACAGTTAGATAGTAAATTTGGTTCAGCTGGCAAGCTTAAATACGGCAACTAAAGTTGCATGCATGGATGCTCTAGAGTCCATAAAGCTTCCTAGTACATCAGGCCTTATTTATTTAGGTTTAGTAAGCCTTTTTGTTTAAACAGCTTAAAAGCACTCTGCTTTTATACGTGATAGTGGTGAGTAATTTTACTCTAATTTTGGTGATATTAGTGAAAAATCAACCATCAATAAGCCAAGAAAAACACATCCCCGATGACTTTTAACTTTTAATGAACAAAAAAAAAACCCAATCAGATAGGATCTCGATATGCATGCAGCTCACTTTTTTTTGCAGGAGTGGACAAGATATGAGAGTTCACGTGAATTTCAAACATTATCCTACGGTGGAGAATGAAAATTTCACTTGCACCAAAACAACCGTTTCTTACATAAGTTACTTTGTTAGCATTGTTGCTGACATGGAATTTCACAAAAATTGTGGAAGAGGAGCCTGAACATGAAAATGGTGGTTTTCATACAATTAAGAAGAGAGCATGCAGAATGGGAGGGCACGATTCAATAAATGTATGAAAAGGCTCCCTATATATAGATAATTATTTTTTCCTTCACCCTCAACTTTTGATTCATATTTCCTTTAACTTGAAGATTTTGTAAATTTCGACGTTTCGATCTAAGTAAAACATGTAAGGCTTGTGTGTTAATTCAACATGCCTCATGTCCCAACTTACCGCATTCCTATTTTCCATACTACTAACAAAAAGTTACTCCGTCCATTTTTTTCAATGATGTTTTAAAATCATGCAATCAAATTTTCTAAAATTTGACCAATGATATGTCCAAATATTTTAGATTGGCTGTATGAAATCCACATCATTAGATTTGTCGATAAAAGTATTTTATTAACCAAGGTTGTTAGGATCAAGTTCTTTGATCAAATCGGAGATGCTTTGGTATGATCGTATTAAAGAATTGCATAGTCTCTACTATTCTAAAGCAGCAGTTGGTGGCAGTGGTGAGTTCTTCCCACGTCATTAATTGCCGTTTAATTGCCCTACTTAATTGCCCTGCTTAATTGCCCTACGCAAGAAACGAAGCGTTGCTTTAATTAGCCAGCTTTTGCAAGAAACGAGGCATTAAAGATAGATGTTTGATCTTGTGAAATAATTTTTTTATTTTTTAATCTTTATTTTTTGTTATTAATTTTGTTTTTCGTAGCAACGCACGGGCATGTAACTAGTAGAATCTAATATCACACTTGATTCTACCAGATATACATTTCTTCAAATATAGCATCTATTTCAATGATGATATCCTTTTGAACTTGTACTTTAAAAAACTTTATGTAGTAAAAACATAGTATAGCTTAAAAATATATTTTTGTTTTTATGCCAGTGACAGTATAGAACTTAAAAATATATTGTTTTGAAATTAGAATACTATCATGGCCATCAGGTGCCCTCAAGATTGATGTAAACTCTCAAAAATTCAAACCACCATTCCCTTCGAGATTGATGCAAACTTTGAAAAATTCAAACCAACCTGCCATCTTCTAATCATTGCAATATCCCTTGCAAGAGATTAATACCCATTTGAAAAATAGGATTTTTTAGGGAAACCATGATGTTGATCTCCTGTCCTTAGATCCAACATCCAAACAAATTCTAAACATAGCATATGTCCTTAGATCCAACATCCAAACATGGTCCTTTCTCTGTTTTTTCCTAAAAAAAATATTTTCGTCAACAGAAATATGTGTACAGCTCTATCTCTAGACTTTTTCCCCAACTCGATCTCTAATATTTTTCTAAACATGTATTATTACTTGGTAAACGCATATAGTGTTAAACTCAACAAAATAAGATTGACCGGGTAATAATAGAGTCATAACCAAATTCGTCAAAAGAAATATGTGTACAAATCTATCTCTCTATTTTTTTGTAACTCGATTTCTAATATTTTCCAGAATAAGAAATATGTGTCCCTTACGTTCAGGTCCTTTCTCTGTTATTCCTAAAAAAATATTTTCATCAACAGAAATATGTGTACGGCTCTATCTCTAGACTTTTTTTCCAACTTGATCTCTAATCTTTAGACTTTTTTTCCCGACTCGATCTCTAATATTTTCCAAAACATGTATTATTACTCGATGAACGCATAGAGTGTTAAACTTGACAAAAGAAGGTTCGCATCTCTAATAATTTCTGGAACATGGTCCTTTCTCCGTTTTTCCAAAAAAATATTTTTGTTAACAGAAATTTGTGTACAGATCTATCTCTAGGCTTTTTTCCCAACTCGATCTCTAATCTCTAGACTTTTTTCCCCAACTCGATCTCTAATATTTTTCTAAACATGTATTATTACTTGGTAAACGCATAGAGTGTTAAACTCAACAAAAGAAGATTGACCGGGTAATAATAGAGTGTTAACCAGATTTGTCAAAAGAAATATCGTCAAAAGAAATATGTGTACAACTCTATCTCTCTATTTTTTTGTAACTCGATTTCTAATATTTTTCGGAATAAGAAATATGTGTACCTTACATCTAGGTCCTTTCTCCGTTTTTCCCAAAAAAATATCTTCGTTAACAGAAATATGTGTACGGCTCTATCTCTAGACTTTTTTCCCAACTCGATCTCTAATCTTTAGACTTTTTCCCCGACTCGATCTCTAATATTTTTTGAAACATGTATTATTACTCGGTGAACGCATAGAGTGTTAAACTCGACAAAAGAAGGTTCGCATTTCTAATAATTTCCGAAACATGGTCCTTTCTCCGTTTTTCCCGAAAAAAATATTTCCGTCAACAGAAATTTGTGTACTGCTCTATCTGTAGACTTTTTTTCCCAACTCTTAATCTCTAGACTTTTTTCTCCAAATCGATCTTTAATATTTTTCCAAACATGTATTATTACTTGGTAAACACATAGAGTGTTAAACTCAACAAAAGAAGATTGATCGGGTAATAATAGAGTGTTAACCAAATTCGTCAAAAAAATGTGTACAAATCGATCTCTTTATTTTTTTTGTGACTCGATTTCTAATATTTTCCAAATTAAGAAATATGTGTACAGTTGTATCTCTATAGTTTTTTTTGTAACTCGATCTATAGTATTTTTCGAAGCATGTATTTTTGACCGGTGAACGTATAGAGTGTTAAACTCGGCAATAAAAGATCCTTTCTCCATTTTTTTCTGAGAAAATATGTACTATGTATTAAAGTTGGGAGGTTTGAGGACCTCAGAGAGTGTCCAAGTGCCACCGCAAAAAAATCCTTCGAAGATTTGGAAACTACGTCTTTGTTCATTTTTTCGTCCCGATCCATTTCCCCTCCAAAAAAGTGAAAAAATCCTACAAAAATTTTAAAAAAAACGTCTTGTTCTATTTCCCCCAAAAAAACTTTTATTCAAAAAAAAACACTCCGAAAGACCCTCCAAAAATTTAGAAAATACATCTCAGTCCATTTTTCTCCAAAAAAAACACAAATTCGTTTTTCGTTCACGCGCGCGGTGTGCGCCGCGCTTATCTTCCTAGTAACTACATGTTATGCATACTATTCAAAATATAGTTATATTTTGTACACTTTAATAAATTGGATTTAAGAAAATTAATCCCTAGAATGGTACAATGATCTACTATATTCCTACTTCCGAACAAGTCATAAATTTAATATCTGTTGTCTATTTCCCTAGACCCATGAAATGTCATGGGTAAATGAACTCAATTTAGATTTTTGCTTTACAATATGAATTAATTAAAATCAATATCTTATGCGGTGGGAGAGAAAATATCATGGATAACTAATACATTTCTTTCCTTCGTGGTTTCTAAAAGGTTTGTAAATAAGGGAGCTATAAATCATACCAGAAGTAAAGATCTCGCAAATCATCATGCCATTTTTTTTTTCAAGATCGGAATTTAAGGAGGATATTGACATTTCTTATGTTGTAGTAGATCAAACTTCTATGACTTGAGGTAATATTATAAAAATAAGGACTATTTGTAAAGTAGGAATTTTGGAGAGGGAACCATTACAATGATCTACTATATTCCTACTTCCAAACAAGCTGTAAATGTTACATGTGTTGTCTATTTCCCCAGATCCACGAAATGTCATGGGTAAACGAACGCAAAATAAATATTTATATTTACGCTTTAACAATATGAATGAATTAAGATCAATCTCTGTTATGCTGTTGGAGAGAATGTCATGGATAACCAATAAATTTCTTTCCTTCGTGATTTTTAAAAGGTTTGTAAATAAGGGAGCTATAAATCATACCAGAAGTTAGGATCTCGCAAAGCATGACGCCATTCCTCCCAGTACAATCTTCCACGCCACAACATTTCTTATATTTAAGTACGTTGTGGATCAAACTTCTCGATGCATGTACACAGAACCTGTATGCACTTTAAGTGAAATAGTCATGAATAAGCAATTACACTACCGTTTGCAGTAAAAGCAAAATGAAAAAGAACACTATAGAGTACATACCCTTTTTCAATTTAGATAAGCATTTGGACTAAATATAAAAATTATTGGAAAGATGTGACTATATTTTAACTCATAGGAAAATGCTAAAAAGATGGTTGTGTAAAATTTATCTAAGCATGAGATGATTGTTGCAAGAATAAAAATTTAAACGTTAAAATAATTGAATTCGAATGTTGCCATATTGTTATATTTTCATAGTTTTCACTAACATATATATACCTAATCTATTTCACAATATAAGTCCGTTATCATGGGATTGGTTATGTGTATCACATAATATCATTGTTATAATCTAGGTATATTTATCATATTTTTTAGAGTAAATTTCACAAACCTACCAACATTTCATCCTAATAGTCAAGCAACTACCACTTTCTATGATTAATTTCACAAAACCACCACTACTTTTGGCTTACTCTCACAGAATTACAGTACCACTACTCGGGATAGGTCTGGCCACTTGGGCGCACCTAACAGTGAGACTAACAGAATCATAATGCCACGTCATCCCTTCAGTATAGTCATGACATGAACCAGGCAGATTAGGCCAGTAGGACATGGCAGCATGGGTGGAATCTAGTGTGATCAAACTACCTAGGGTGTGTTGGGGTTCGGCTCACGGGAGGTAGTCCGTGCGATCAGCACCCAGTGTGCCCATAAAAATTGTGGGAGGTGGGAAAATGGCACCCAAAATCCACCTTTCATGAGCTTTATTGCGTGCACACAGCTCTGGTCGTACTCACCATATCCCATGAGCCCAACCCTAATGCGGCCCAGGCAGTTCGATCGCACTAACTCCTACCCGCTTTGCCGCGTCAGTTTGATAGGCCCGACCCACGTGGTCCCTCTCATCACTACACGTGACGGGATGATGTTGCACTGCGATTTGGTTCATCTTACTACCAGGTGGGCCCAAGTGGTCGGACCCATCCCGAGCAATAGTTCTGTGAGAAGTAAGCCTAAAGTAATGGTGGCTTTGTGAAATTGATCATAGAAGTTGTAGTTTCTTGACTATTAGGACGAAATATTGGTCTAAAATTTACTTATTTTTTTATGCCTACCCATTATTTTAATGCTGAGAATGTTGAGTGGTAGAGCATTGCATCTAGAGAATTAGATACATGGATTTTCATCAAACCAAAATAGATACATTTATGATACTCATAGTGATGTAAATTTGGAAATTAACACCTGTTGGAAGCAAAATTGCATAGTAATCGAGCTGGAGGGACTATCAGAATATGACGAGTTGCTTTATGCTAGCCAGTTGTATACCATACGAGCAGCGACAACGGCCGGAACGCAGCCTACGCGGGATAAGCAAGGGACGCGCACAACAGCCCCAGGAAGAAGGCGCATCCGGGAGCGTCGCCGGAGCCTCAGCGAGACTGCGCAGAGCGAGGCCAAAAGAAACCAACGCAACAACGCAGAGGCCAACCGAGCGAAGCTAGACGAAACAGAAATAGGCAGCCAACGAAGCGCCGACACGTGGATGCGCCCGGAGAGGAGAAAACCTCCGGATTGTAATATAGGTATAATTATGCCAATGGCATAATGAAGTTACGCGGGAGCGGTTATGCTTCACAGTAGCCGCCCGATGGGGGCACGTGGACGTCTCTAGTTATGCGACGGCACTTTAGAGTTTATGCTTCACATTAATTCACTACTACAAAACTGCAAATAGGAGACGCCCTATTAGTGGCGGTTTGTTTGGAACCGCCACTAATAGGAGTATCAGTGGCGGTTCTTGAGTGCAAACCGGTGACAGGATCATTCGTGACGGTTTTTGTTCCGAACCGCCACAGATAGTGTCATATCAGTGGCGGTTTGTGGTTATAACCGCCACAAATACTGCGACAACTATAAGTGGCGGTTTTAACCCTAAACCGCCACTGATAGTCCACTATCTGTGGCGGTTCGGAACAAAAACCGCCACTGATAGGTAGGTATTATCAGTGGCGGTTGGAGGACAAAACCGTCACTTATAATGAGCTTATTTGTGGCGGTTCTAAACAAAAACCGCCACAAATACAGTTATCTGTGGCGGTTTTTGTTTATAACCGCCACAAATAAAACCCCCTATATATACTAGTCGCTACAGCACTCTACAGGAGCTCATGGTCATCTTCCTCCCCGAGAAGAAAAGCAAAATTTCAGATCTGAGATTTTGTTTGCAAAGAAACTTGAGTTTTTACTTTGTAGGGTTGTTCCAAGGTGAGTAATTTGTTCTCCTCTCTTCATTTGTGGTGATGTAGTTGCAATTTAATGGCTAGATCTAGTTTATTTAAGATTTTCCTTTCTTGAATGGCAAAGCTTAGATTCAATTTTTTTTATTTACCTAGCATTTTTTAGATTAATTTATATCTAGATGATGAATTTATTACCTTGCTCCATTAGATTATTTGTTGTCTACCTTTTTAGATGACAAAATATGGCAAGCATATATTAAATTTATTTAATTAAGATTGTTGGATATTAATACACATTAAATTTAATGTATATGGTATATAGGTGATCATGAAGTTGCCTTGCATTTTGAGATGATGAATTATGTACCTCTTTGAGAGGATAAATTTAATTTTGGCTATGCATAGTACTTAAGATTTGTTTCTAATTACCATTAATTTTCTTACTACCTTGCTCTATTAGATCGGTCTTGGTTGCCTTCTATAGCTCTATTAGATTAAGTTGTCTACCTTTTTTGGATGATAAATTATGATTGAGCATATATTAAATTTATTTAATTAAGGTTATTGGATAGTAACAAATAATGGATTAATGATTTATGTAATTAAGATTATTGCATATTATTAATTGTTACATTAATTAATTGTAGATGGACCGGAGATGGATGTACAATGCGAACCGTTGCAGTGAGAATACATCGGCCAGATTCGCTTTCTACGAGCAATGAGAGGAGAACAGTTGCAAAAGAAGACGGAGTACATACATTGTCCATGCATTGATTGCAAGAATGAGAAGATGTTTTCGGACAAAGACCAAATCCACTTGCACTGATTCGGAGGGGCTTTGTACCTAGCTATACCTGTTGGACAAGGCACGGTGAAGAGGAGATCATACTTCAATGTGATAATGTCGACGGCAGCGAAGCCGCCAATATGGCGGTGACATCGGGTATGGAACCGATGAGGATAGGTTGGTCGTTGACGATGACAATAATCTGGCTCAAATGTTGCGCGATGCGGAAGGAAACTCTGAGTGAGAGAGAGAGTTTAATCAGTTCAAGGGTTTGATAGAGGACTCGGAGAAACCTTTGTTCCCAGGTTGCAAGGAGGAATACACAAAGTTGCACCTGTGCTTTCACTACTGAAATTGAAGGCAAGCAATGGTTGGTCCGACAAGAGTTTCACAGAGTTGCTACGTCTCTTAGCGGACATGCTTCCAGAGGGCAACTTTGTTGCCTAAGACCACGTATTTTGCCAAGAAGGTTGTATGTCCCTTGGGATTGGAGGTAGAAAGAATACACGCGTGTCCAAGCGATTTGTATACTCTATCGCAAAGACTATGCGAACACGCATGTATGTCCGGTGTGCAAAGCATCGCGATACAAGCGTAAGGGCGAGGAAAGCGAAGGCATAGAAGTGAAGAATGGAGCTCCCGCTAAAGTGGTGTGGTATTTGCGGTAATACCTCGTCTAAAGCGTTTATTTGCAAATAAAAAGCATGCCAAGCTGATGCGATGGCACTTTCGGAAAAGCGAAAGAGGGATGGAAAGGCGAGGCACCTGCCGATTACGCGGTGGAGAACCATCGATAGGCTCTTTAGGGAGAACTTCGGAAATGAGCCAAGGAACATAAGGTTTGGGTTGAGTACGGATGGAATGAATCCTTTCGGTAACATGAGTAGTATTCATAGCACTTGGCCCGTGACTCTCTGTATCTACAACCTTCCTCCTTGGCTGTGTATGAAGCGAAAATACATTATGATGTCATTGCTTATCCAAGGGCCGAGACAACCTGGAAACGATATTGATGTATACCTACAACCATTGGTGGAAGATCTTGTGCTCTTGTGGAATGAAGGTGTGCAGGTATGGGATGAGTACAAGCGGGAGTACTTCACTCTACGCGCGCAATGTTGTTCTGCACCATCAATGATTTACCAGCCCTAGGTAACTGTCGGCCGTACTATAAAAGGAGCTAAAGCTTGCCCCCAATGCCTGGATGAAACTAGTAGCGTGTGGCTTAACAACTCGAGGAAAAGCAGTCTACATGCGTCACCGTCGGTTCCTTGAAAGAATCATCCGTACCGTAATATGAAAAAACAATTTGGCGGTACAAAGGAGGACGGTTCAGCTCCAAGGCCTCTTCTTGAGGAAGAGGTATATGATATGGTTAAGGATATTAATGTTGTACTTGGAAAGGGGGATACCTCGAGGTCCGTCTTGAGAAAACCACATGGAAGAAGAGATCCTTATTTTGGGATTTGCCCTATTGGAAGGACTTAGAAGTTCGACATTGCATCGACGTCATGCATGTAGAAAAGAATGTATGTGACAGCGTGCTTGGTCTTTTCTTGAATATTCCTAGCAAAACAAAGGATGGGTGAAGGCACGAAGGGACTGGAAGATATGAAGATCGAGCCGAGCTACATCCTCAAGACACCGGGAAAGGCCGACTTTACCTTCCCCGACTTGCCATACTCTGTCCAAGAAAGAGAAAGCAGGACCTCTGCAAGTGCTTGCGTAGTGTGAAAGTTCCGTCAGGTTACTCGCAAACATCAAGAAAGCGGTATCGATGAAAGATTTGAAGTTAAGCGGTATGAAGTCTCATGATTGTCATGTGATGATGACACAAATGCTCCCTATTGCAATTAGAGGTATTTTGCACGACAAGGTTCGAGAGGCAATCATGAGGTTGTGTTTCTTCTTTAACGCGATTTCACGAGAAGGTCATCGATCCGTTGGACTTTATGAGCTGCGGTGATGTGGTCAACACTCTGTGTCGACTAGAGATGTATTTTCCTCCATCATTTTTCGATATCATGGTTCATCTCATTGTTCACCTTGTGAATGAGATAAATATTTGTGGGCGATATTCTGCATCGGATGTATCCGTTCGAAAGGTACATGGGTGTTACGAAGAAATATGTACGTAATCGATCGCGGCCGGAAGGTTCCATTGTAGAAGGTTATGCAAGCGAGGAGGTTATTGAGTTCTGCGTCGATTACATGGACGAGGTTGAACCGGTAGGAGTGCTGTATCACGCCATGAGGAGGCTAGGCGGCAAAGGAGTAATCGGAAAGAAATCCACAAATTCTTACGATCATTTTTGTTCGAACAAGCTCATTTCACAGTCTTGCAGTGATCGATCGAGGTATCCCGTTTATGGACATGCACAAGGAAAAGCTACAGAGGGAAAATCGTGGACGATCGAGGTTTGGATAACAAAAGAGCACAATCGTGTGTTCAATCATTGGTTCAAGGAGCACATGTCCGGTGAAGAAACCTGTTACGTTGAGGTGGTTGGCAAAAGGGCCATCGGTACAATCGTGACATGGCAAGGATACGACATAAATGGATATACATTTTACGAGAGCTCGGGATAGCAAAAGTACTTACCAAAGCAGTGGTGTCAGTATAGATGCCTCACGACAATACAGTGATGAAGAAGAGCGGCTTCTATGGGTTTATAGAGGAGATTTGGGAGCTCGACTCTGCATTTTCAAGATCCCGATGTTTCGGTGTCGTTGGGTCCAACTCCCAAAGGGTGTCAAGGTGGACAAATATGGCTTCACTCTTTGTGGACATCGAGCAAGTCGGATATAGAGGCGAACCATTACGTACTTGCGAAGCAAGTTGCACAGTCTTCTATGTAATCGACCCTACAGATAAGAAGCGTCATGTAGTTCTTCAAGGAAAACAAAGGATCGTCGGAGTTGAGAATGTCGTGGATGAGGAAGAGTACAACCAGTTTGATGAGTTGCCTCCTTTCGTAGATGGCGACATCGAGGCTCGGCGAAGCAACCACTCGAGGAAGCCACCTATCATCGTGATGATCATGAAGAAGGCCAAATTGTGAAAGAAAATAATTAGCTACGAGTAATGGCAAAATGTGTGTATTTATGTGGGGTAATGGAAATGTAATGTCGAAATATGCATTTATGTGGAGTAATGGCATTTTTGTTAAAAATATGCTTTATATTAATTCATGGCTTTATATTAATAGAAGGAAATCTGAAAAATATGCTTTATATTAATTTATATTAATCGAGGATTCAAATTTCATAAGAATATAAATTTATATAGCATAGATAAATTAGTTATGAATAATTAGTAGTTAATATATATGATAGGTTCACTAATACATTAATTCATGGCTTTATATTAATAGAAGGAAATCTTAAAAATATGCTTTATATTAATTTATATTAATCGAGGATTCAAATTTCATAAGAATATAAATTTATATATCCTAGATAAATTAGTTATGAATAATTAGTAGTTAATATATATGATAGGTTCACTAATACATTAATTCATGGCTTTATATTAATAGAAGGAAATCTTAAAAATATGCTTTATATTAATTTATATTAATAAGGAGTTCAAATTTCATAAGAATATAAATTTATATAGCATAGATAAATTAGTTATGAATAATTAGTAGTTAATATATATGATAGGTTCACTAATATGATAATTCATGGCTTTATAATTGAAGGAAATCTGAAAAATAGTATTAGTGGCGGTTTTAATTACAACCGCCAGCGATAATTTTATCTGTGGCGGTTTTTAATTACAAGCGCCACATTTGATAAACTCTGCTCTGTGGCGGTTTTAATTAACAACCGCCAGCGATATGTCCCCTATATAAACCACGGCAAAGTGGTCGGTCCTCACCAGTAGCTTTGAACCCTACCGCCTCCCTCGCGCCGGCGACCCGCGCCTCCCTCCTCGCCCGGTGACCCGCGCCTCCCTCCCTCGCCGGTGACCCGCGCCTCCCTCCGCGCCCGGTGACCCCGCCTCCTCCTGGTGCCCCTCGACGCCGCCACCGTTCCAGTCCAGCGCCGTCCGCGCCCCCCTCCGGCCCCGTCGGCCACCCCGCGCCCTCCTGCTCTGCCCGTCTCCTCGGTGCCCCTCGACTCGCCGCCGTTCGGTGGGCGCCGTCCCCGCCAACACAAGGTCTCTGAGCCGTCCCGCCCCGTCGGCCACCCCGCCCTTCCTGCTCGGCCACTTGACTCGTCCCGCCATTGAAGGTGAGCCCCGTCCATTGGAATGGAGTAGTATATATTAGATTAATGAAAATGGCAGACCAGTATAATACTTGGATTGGAGTAGTATGTATGTATGTTAAATTAATAGTGATTGGTTACCTCGTTGTTCCATATGCTCTTCGTCTTGTGAGATCAAATGAAAAATTATGATTGATTAGTGTTGGCTCTTTAGTGAACCTTCTTGGTTGAAACTAATATGCTCACTAGTCACTATTCAAAGCACTAATATGGTCTTACATTAATTATCTTGTATATTCAATTCTGAGATTTGTGTTGCGCTACAATAACATTTGTCTCCATTGGTCCACCCTTGTCGCTATAGTTTGGATGCTCTGAGTTCAAATTAACTGGTAGTTCTCTCTAAACCTTGAATTACCTTATGAAAACATTGCAAAGACTTTAGATGAAAATACTGACTTTCCATTCCTTGTTAGTACTATATGCAAGCAAGCTGTACACACTATATGCAGCCAAAGTAAGGAAACTATGTTAAGAGCTGTTGAATGAGATCCATTGCATGCACACTTATTACATTGCCTTTGAATAGACACTAAGCGGCAAATTGATTAGCGTTTCATACTTTCTTTGAATGATCTGCACAATTACAATGGTTTCTTTGTCAACCATATAACCATATGAGGTAGCCTTCTACTTTGATAATACTCCATACTGATCCCTTTCATAAGGAAACTCCATGCAGTTCATATTGTTGATACCATTCATTATGATGAATTGTACTTGATCCCGACGGCTAAATAGGGATTGATAAGATGTATTTAAGGATGATGTACATATTTATATGCTCAATCTGTTTGATGTGTAAAATCCTGAAATAGTGAGTAATACTTGTGCTTACTATTTATATGCTCATGCTTCAAATTAATCTGACATCTTCTCTCTTCTTTAAAAACAAAACCATAATGGACCACTTCTTTAAAAACACTACATATGGTCATTTGTCACTTTGTTATTGAAAGCACATTGTGCAAGAAAAAGGTCACATTTTTCTTTGCTTGATTAGTGGTGACTAGAATAAAATGCCACTTTTGGAACAATAGAAAAAATCGTATGCTCTGGATGAATTGTTGGTCTTGTGGGTAATTCTCTGTGAGGTGTCGGGTTATATGTGAGGAGGTTGTTACAGTATAAGTATAGTCTGAAATTAGTTTTCTTGTTATTTGTTTTTTGTCTAATTCCTTTACTGGTTGTTGTGTTGATTAATTAGTTCAGTTCATACATTACTTATCTAGTTCGTTACTTTTGTCGGTTTGTGAATAGGCTTTGATCTTTACTGTTAAAAATTTGTGCATGATATAGTTTGATTGTGTATGTCCTAAGCAACTCAATAACAGGAGGTAAAGCTGTGTTGACAAAGCTGAGAACTAATTTCAAATTTTGCTAGAAATCTTGTCACAACTAAGTCTATGATCTAGTTGCCTTTGTGGCGAGGAAGGCTAATCTTTTGATTAAGCAACCCGACATCCGAGAGAAATACTAAAATCAAATCTTCTTATTGTTCTCTTATATTCTCTCCCGTGGGACTATAATCAACCTTTGCTTTCGGACACTAGGGTTTTTATTGTTCTCTTATTTGCATCTTATGGTGTTCATGTTCTTGAGTAGCAATAGAGTGCGACTCGTAGCGTAGACCTCGAGGAGTTCTTGGTGCTTTCGGACACCAAGATTCTTGTTTCTTACCTCATTGCTTAAGAACTTGGCCATAAGACCTTCTAATGAATACAAGACGTCTTCTCTTGTAATCAAATTGCTGTGCTTAAGGCTGTACCTCTTCTGGTCTTAGCCGCCTTGCGTTTAACTACATATTTTTACCGGCATAGCATAGCGTGTAAACCTACCTAGTCAGGTCTTAGTTGCCTTCTATAGCTGCGAGTAGTTTTACCTGTTGGTTAGGATTTCTCAACATTATTTATCACATCGGTTGATCTCTCTACACAATAAGACCTCTTGTTCACATTATCTTGAAATGACTATGTTTACTTTGAAATGTAGTTCTTATGGAGCTGAGGCCCGGCTGGGTTGGAGGATGCTTCCAACCCGTCCCGAACTCAAGCCCGAGTAGATACATTGGACCATCCAACCTTGAAGGTGCGAAGCCTCCTTATTTGTCGGAGATCTTGATGCTCCGTTGCAAGGCGTCGAGGCCGAGGAAAACTAAGAAGCTGAAGGCCGGCATACCATCTCGAGAGGTCTCGAGATCTGGAGTCGGTTAAGCCGGCAAAAGCAATGACAAAATATAGGTCAACATGCGGGTACATCGCAAGGGATAAAGTGCCAATCACCTATTTGGATTGGCACAAAGTGCCCGACGCCATCAAAATGGATCTATGGACAGAGTGAAAGAAACTTTGAATTCCCTGAAGGAAATTTGAAGAGCTCGTGCGTCATAATGCATTGATGTCAATGGATGTCGCATGGAGGAACTTCAAGTCCAAGCTGAATCGCAATATGTGATGAAAAATCGGTCGACCATCGAGATTATCCTAAAGTAGAGCCATATTGGGATGAATTTATTGCGATGAAGCAAGGCGAAGCAGCAATAAAATCCAGTGAGGACCACCGCCCGGATCGCAAGGATGAACACTCACCCCACGGACTAGGCACGAGTGGAGTGCAGCGGGTAAGATTCCTCCTTTGGGAGAGGCAAGAATTGGATGCAATCCGATCGGTGGCACAAGTCCCTTGGCGGTCTAGGACCGAGTTAAGCATTATGTGCTAGCAAGGGCATCTGTCATGCCTAGTGGGGGCTTATCATTCAAAAGCAACGATGATGAAGCAATCTCCCAACGAATTCGGGAGCTGCACGCCGAGTCCACCCAAGGAAATTTTCACGCAGATAGGGAGAAGGGCGAACTAACGGCAGCCTTGGGAAATAAAGAGCATCTGGTCGGACCGACGGCGTAGGGGTCAAGGTTCCTGGAAGATTGGTTTCCCGAGCACGGAGACTCGTCTGAGAGTCGCAAGAGAGCGAAAGAAGAGCGTGCGGAGCGGGCTATGGAGGAGATGAAGCAAAAGATGCTTCAAGAATTACAAAGCACCATAGAACAACAAGTTCAACAAAAAGTACAAGAAGCCATGAGCGATCGCAAGGACACAACCTTGTTCGCTTGACCCTACGAATCGCCGTAGCGATTGCGGCGTCCACACCATTGGTACAACCGGATAACACGCATTATCCTGTGGGCGACATACAAGACCCCACACCTGCCCGGCTCAATGTGCTGTCATGAACATATTTTTACAGTGCTCTGAGGATAGCTTATCCATACCTACAAGGGGATGTTTTGCACAACTCTCCGATAGCTCGAGGTTATGCAAAGGTCGAGGTGGACACGGTGCTTCCACGATTTCTTTGAGGTTGGAGGAAATGCCTTGCAATGATGAGGTCACAACTCTAGGAAGTGCCGTTCACACTTTCATCGATGGCGTAAGCGTGACATCGTCTTGGATCATGAACCGCCCGACCTCTCTGCAGTACAACCGCCCGACCTCTCTGCGGTACAACTCGCCCATTCATCACCAACACCTGGCGTCAAATGGCTAGTGCGCCCACTATAAAGGAGCCTGCTCTAGGAGCCCATTCGTCACGGCGCCTCAACATCAAAAGCTTAGTGTGACCACTTCAAAAGGCGAAGGTACAACACTGATCCGAAGAAATGGCCCGTTAGACAAGCCATATCAGTTAGATCGGCGAAGCGAAGCAGTATGATGTCATCGGAGGAAAAGGAAAGCGGCAAGCGAAATCTCAAGTACAAGATAATCACGAAAGGCTGAAATCTGAGCTTGGAAAGCCATTAGTCACCGAATCGAAGTTGAAGAGCCTAACACTCATGATGCGACTACATGGCGGTACATGATGCGATCCAATCAACATTTACTCGAAGATGATCAACGCCATTTACGGAGAGGAACATTTTCACCATGAGGGGTTGGCTACTTCATGATAGAATTCGATAACTTGCACAACTTGTTCTATCACGGCGCCCTCGGCGTGTCTTTTTGCGATCTTTGGACCTTTGTAAGTGTCTACTATATAAATCATGGTTTACATTCACGTAATACCGATAAATGTGTTGTCTAACTTTTTCCTTATCTAGATACGAGACTATTGAATTGAGAAGAACCAAGGGCCAGTGGGATTCCTCGACCGAGGCAGTGTGCGGATCGAAATCTTAAGAGCACCAAATGAGGTTGAGGAATACATATACAGGCGTTGCTAAAACTACAAGACAAGGAATTCATACTTGTTCCATACAATTTTAAGTAAGTTTCTCCTTTGGCTAGTTAAATCACTTGTTGAATTCGCTCATTTCTCTTATCCTAGGGCTAATGACTATAGCATCATACATGTATATGTAGGTTCCACTGGATTCTTGTAGTAGTGACCCCAGAAAAGAGCAAGTTGCTGGTCATGGATTCGATGGACAAAGATAAAAAAGACTACGAAGAGCTGCTAAGTGTAATGAATGCGGCGTTCAAAAGATATTGTACAAAGAGCTTGAGATACCGCCCATTCCAGAAATCCCTTTCAGTCATAACTAAATTTCGATGCATACGCAAGAAATATTCTTATATCGCATTTCATAGTAAATAACTCCTTCCATGACATTTTAGTTTATTCAATTTTTGTAGTGTCACAAGCGATCGCAAGGCACAAATTTATGTGGGTACTTAGGTATTGCCAATACATTCGCGAAATCTTATCTTATACAATAATATACAACGACGTAGAGTTTTGTCATGCTAACATTACACATTTATTCGCAACACTCAATTTCTATATATACTCTTAGATTTATTTTTCGTACTTGTAGCGCCTCAAATTGCCTCTGACAGGACTACATCCTCTTGACATCCAAGCCATTCGAGGACGGCTAAACTTACTTCCTCATGAAGGAAGTCATCAACAAAAAGGCGAGTTTTATGATGAAGACAACAATGATCAATTGCTCCATCTTCTTTGTTAAGCGTCGTTCGCCTCCAAAGAATCCCTAAAGGCTCGTAGGCTTAAGATTGTGTGAGAAGATACTAGGTCTTGGATGTGGACTTGTAAATTGTAAGCGAGAGCATGACAAACTTTAGAAGCGAGAAGATACTCTCTTGGTCAATATGACTAATCTTATTTATTATCGATCTATTACAATGTGTGTGATATAATAGTTTTGCTTGTGATATAATTATCGATCTATTACAGGAATGTTGTAATGCTGATTGGTTTTGTGATATAATTATTCTCTCGTCTCATCGTGAACTCCTCCTTCACTGCATCATCGCATCACGAACTCCTCGCATCAGCGCCATCGTGTGCCTCCCTCTGTAAATGTGGTTAGGATGTAGTGATGATGGTGCTCATCTTTGAATTCCCCGAAGATGACCATCAATGTTGGTTTATCATTTGTAATGTGTTGAATGGGTTGCCACTTATAGTTCACTTGAAAATTTGTCCAAAATGGATATGAGAGCATGCATTATGTGGGTGGCCATGGCTAGCAATTCTGTTTGCACATTTTTGTTAACTGTTCTCACAATGTTGGCCTATGTTTGCATGTGCTTTTGGCCATATTTCTTTTTGAGTTACTTAATTGGTGAATTAATATGTTCTCTATTAGCATATGAAAGATCTGGTGAAGTGCTTGTTGGGCGTCACATTAGATTGTGGTCGACACTTAATATGTGGTAAAGTTACTTGCGAATTATCATATTATCAAACTATAATCACTTGGTTAGTGTAATTTTGACATGTTTTGACTCAATGTAGTTATAACTATGGAACTGTTGAGGCATATGATCAGCAAAATGGCTTTCACAAAATCTTGTTATTACTTTCTCTTGTGCAATGTCATATTAGTCTGATTATTTTTATTTGTTGTTTTATTGCAATACTAAAAAAAAATCATAAAGTTTATATTAAAAAAATCATAAAGTTAGACATGATTTGTTGTATTATTGCCCAATATTAATAACTTGGAAGTTTATATCATACAAAAAATGCGTATAAAGTAAAATGTAGTGTCAACGACTTCATAGCTTCATATGTATCTCCTGCCAGTGCAGGGAATGGGGATCATCGACCTTACAAGCGGCTGTAGACCGGGTAATTTTGTACTTCTAGTTTCAAGATGTCCAAATGGTTATCGGATCTAAACCTTTTAGGTGCAGCATTTTTTCATTAATGTTATTGTGTTTCTCAAATTCGACTATAGCTGGAACTTACAATTATTTTATCCCTTATGGATCCTACTTCAAGATATGAAAATAATAGATCGTTTGATGTCATTGGTTCATTGTTGATGAAAATTCATTTGGCAATACTTGTTGAAAATGCTTGAAATCTCTACGATGAATTTGGATCACAATGTTTAGTGGTTGGTGATTGTTGTGTTTTTGGTTTCATGAATATGATAAGATGCTTTTCTGGACATTGCGGAGAAATAGGTGGTGAAGGTTCTTGAGCATGCAAGTGCTGATTACAAGATCTCTGTATGGTATTAGGGATGAAATTTGTTAGCACAATAAGCGATCAAGTTCATAGCAGTCTAGATGACTCTATTGGTAAGGACCACAAGAGCATTAACAATGATATCCTGTCAAAACTTGATAGGACTATAGCTACCCTTAATAAGGAAAAAGTGTTGAGGCTAAAGAAGGTAATACATATCTTCGATTCTGTACTTGCCAACCAGCAATTTATTCTCTTCCTACATTATAGTTCCATTTATTTTCAATTTAATTGCAACAAATATGAGAAGGGGTGCAGTTTTGAGTATATATATTGTTGTGTGACTTGTATATCTGTCCATGATATATTGTCATGATCATTGCTAGCCATATTTTGTTAGAATGGACTATTAAAATAATGCATTTCAAAGATTCATCTTTATTCTTCATATGTGATTTTGTATGGTTTTGTAAACTACAAGCTCTATTTCCTAACAATAACTTTGGATATTTCAGGCAACTATTGAGGAAGGTGTTGTAGTTGGTGGTGGATGTAGCCTATTAAGATTATGTAAGAAGATCGCCAGGCTCAAGGAGTCAATGGATAATATAGAGCAAAAGGTACCTCACGCCTTCTTTGTTGTCGATAAAAGGGTAACATGTGGCGGTTTGGATATGTGTAGCTTGCAGCGTTTGATTCCACAAGCGATTATTTAAGTGTTTGGTTTTTGTCCTTCGGCATGTATCATCTTGTGGTTCTTTTGTAATTCTGTGTAATGGTGAAATGGATGAATGAGACGATAGCTATATAGTTCTTTACGTATCTTGTTTGAGGGCATGGCTAGCAATTCTGAGGCTAGCCAAAAATACGTATTTTTATCTTTGGGCCGGGGATTATCGGTGGCGGTTTGATCCACAAACCGCCATCGATAATAATACGATGCCGGTTTTACTTTTAAAACCGCCAGCGATAAGTCAATAACAGTTACGGTTTTAACCACAAACCGCCACTGAAAAGGCAATACAAGTGGCGGTTTTACACACAAACCGCCACTGATAATGGCAATATCAGTGGCGGTTTTGACCTAAACCGCCATCGATAATGGCAATATCGGTGGCGGTTTTGACCTAAACAAATCGCGATAATAATATTTGTGGCGGTTCTAAAACCGCCACTGATAATCGCCGAATATTAGTGGCGCTTAATCTGTGGCGGTTCAAAAACCGCCACTAATGTCAGTTTAGAACCGCCACTAATGTGCTTCTCTATAGCAGTGATTAGCCAGTATCAATTTTAATATGCTGACATATTTACCACTTGTACAACTAGAATAAAAATGTACTGCTTGAATTATGCCGTGGGAAATAGATGTTCAGTAGCTGTGCCAAGTTTTTTGTCACCAGTTTTTGCCTTGTTTAATAATCAAGCCGTGACCATACTGGGCTGAATGGGTTTGTATCAGGGTATGGCCTGACACCAACCTAACCTAACCATGAAAACTCTTATATGTTATCTCACACATGAATAAGTATACTTTATGTGCGTAGTTATGTCAGAATTGTACTGTAGTAAATAATACCGTGCTACGAGCTTAGATGAGATTAATATTAATCAATAGCTATAAAATAATGTTTCTTTACCTCTTCTTTGCTTGCTCCTAATAGTGAAACTTCCAGCCGTGAACAACTTGGAATAATCTCTACTATTCTAAAGCAGCACTTGGTGGCAGTGGTCCGTTCTTCCCACCTCATTAATTGCCGCTTAATTGCCCTACGCAAGAAACGAAGCGTTGCTTTAATTAGCCAGCTTTCGCAAGAAACGAAGCGTTAAAGATAGATGTTTGATCTTGTGAAATAATTTTTTTATTTTTATTTTTCGTTATAAATTTTCGTTATCAATTTTGTTTTTCGTAGCAACGCACGAGCATGTAACTATATAAATTAATGCTGGCTCACCAAGAGAACAGTACGTACTCTGCAATCCTTCAATCCGATTGTTGAGGTATGTATATAAATATATCCCCTATTTAGCAATTCAAATGCTCACACTTCCTTATTATAAGCTCCTGAAAAAATTACAAAGAGAAATCCATTAACCCTTAACATATATATTTCTCAACCTACGCACAAGTGAAATAAGAAATCAGATACTTACCTGAGAATTGAATTTGAATTTGACAATGTAATCTACACGTCAAGAAATGATGTATACACTAACTAGCTAGGCTGGAAAAATCACAAAAGGCTAATAACAAACAATTTTTTTTGGGTTTTTTGGTTGCATGGATCACTAGAAAAGGGCCTTAATAATGAACGTGAAAGAACAACAATGGCTAGTTTTTTTTGTATTCTGTTAGGGGCAGTTTTTTCTTTTTTCTTTTTCTTTTCTTTTGGTAGCGATCACTAGCTAGCTAGAAAAGAAGGGATTAAACGTGGACTCGAAAGAACAATATTGGACAGCTCGCAGGAAATCAATTTATGTCGAAATGATGTATACGACCAACCAGCTAGGCTTGAAAAATCACAAAAGGGTAAAAAAAATATTTTTTATTTTTTGCATCGATCACTAGAGAAAAGGGCTTAATTATGGACGTAAAAGAACAGCAATGGCTAGGGTTTTTTTTTTTGTATTTTCTTGGGAATAGTTTCTCCGTTTTTTTTTTTTAAGGTGAGGTAGGGGAGGATGGGGGATGGGGTTATCGATCACTAGAAAAAGGAGAAGACTCGATGTGGACTTGGAAGAACAATGCACAGCTCGCAGGGTAACCAACCAATATCTAGCCAGGAAGGAAAGGAAAGGGATGTGTCTCCTTGCAGCAGTGTCTTAATTATATAGACAAGGAACATCAAGGGATGATACCTGGGATGCACAAGCAAGCAAGGAATCATATTCTCTTCAGAGCTAAAGGCCACATAGGCCAATGCATGTTTAAAGAACACAGAAGGGATAACTTGCCATGTGAGTCCCAATTAAAGGACATGCAGACCTGGATCCATAATTATGACATGGCATGTCTTTCTGCAACAGAGAACATTACTTGAAGAACACGAGCGCGCGGCAGAAAATGCGTGTAGTGTTGCTTCTCCAACAACTTAATTGCCTCAAGAACTGATCGACCGTGACTGAAACAATACTTACATCTGTTGATCACCGAGGCTGGTAGAAACTAAAACTAAAAGCATTAATTGGTAAAGAAATTCTTGCGCTCCAATAGAAAATACACTCTCACTCGTAATCGGATCCCCAAAAATTGTTATAAGAGGGCAGGAGAAGTAATTAGCACTCGAGTTGACTAATCAATACGTACCTCACCGGCCGGCCGTCGTTCGTCGGCTCGTCGCTGCCTCCCCTTTTGATCGTCATTCGTCGGCTCCTCGCTCCCGTTTGCGATCGAGATGAGGAGCATGCTTTGAAGCCCAAACAAATTTCAGGTTATGGGAGGTTTTGGTTTTGGTTTTTGTCGATAATAACCAGAAATTCTGTGACATGCTTGCAAAGTTGGCATGTTTTGTTCGCCTTCGCAGTGACTCATCTGGCGGGTGAAACATCTTTCACAACTTGGAGATTTTGAGTCAAATTAGCCGGCTGCCAAAGATTATGGTTGTTGTTCGCCAATTATAGGGCTGTCCTATGTGATCGTGGTGCTAATCAGACTAAAAAAGGACGATCAGTCTAGCAACAAAGTGTACGCGTATGAATACAGTAAAATTGGCATGATATCACTCGAATGCTCAAGCGTCTCTTTGAACAAAGAAAGCAAAGTAAATAAGTTTCTTTATAAAAGAAAAAGAAAAAGAAAAAGAAAAGCAAACAAACAAAACAGAGATGCCGGGACCCGAATGTGCAAATCTGGACCCTCGTGTATTCAGCACTAATCCAAGATCACGCTAGTACACACAGTCTCAACATAGATGAAGTATCACAATCATACACAACGAAATAATAAATAAAGACTTCATCTATTAATATAACCTGTTTGGTTAACCTATGGTCTACACTTGTGTGTGATGAGTAATTAATTGTGTTTTGAGCTTTTGGTCCTCAGGTTTGAGTTTACTTTGAGTTAAACAATTTGATTTGCTACGGGTAGCCCTCGACCAGAGGTTGTAGCATTTCGATGTCGGCACCTAATTGCCAGGTCGACTCTTAAGAGGTCGTAACATTTCGAGGTCGGCACCTAATTGCCAGGTCGACTCTTAAGAGGTCGGAGCATTTCAAGGTCGGCACCTTGCCAGGTCGGCTCTTAAGAGGTCGGGGCACCTGTAAGTGTTGTTAAGCTAAGATGGGATCCTTAGTTTTGTGACTGCTCAGTAGATTACTGTTTATCATTTGGAGCAATGCTATGTGATGTGTTTCCCTTGTCTGTGATGATTGCAGGACTTCAGAGCTAGGTCATGGTGAGGCGAAGAAGATCGGAACTAGGCGGGAGAGCTGAGGTCTAGACAGTCAAGGTGTCGCTAGAAAATGATTGAGACTGGACAACAAGTGGATGATTGAGATGCTAACTTGAACTATACTCAAGCGAAGGAGGATTATTGGATCAAGGGTTCGTAGGTTGAGTAGTAGTTAAGTTAGTATGTGGATGTGTAGATAAAACCCATTATGATGTTGGGTTGCGGGTTAGCCCATGTGTGAATTGAGGGAGTAAATCTGAACCCTTTATGAGGCTTGTTGAGGGACAAGAAGGTCATCTAAGGGTGGAGAGTTGGAGTAAATTTAAACCCTTGATGAGGCTTCTTGAGGGGACAAGAAGGTCACAAAGGGTGGATATGCTCCCAGTGTGCTATAAATAGAGGGGGTGGGGGTATGCCCCCATCCTAAGCTTGTAAGAGGGGATTCTTTGGTTGCTTGAAAGAAGCTTTGCATACCAGATTGTGTGGCATTGAAAATCCTCCTTCTCCAAGTGTTGTAAGATCTAGTTTTATGTTTTGAAATTTATTTCAGTTCTTGCATCCTTACTTTTCGTGCTTTGCATTTGTCTCCCCTCCTTCTAAGTGATTTTGGATTTTGTGCCAAGGAAGAAAGACTGCTGGAGGAATCTTCTCTATCCCAATCATATAGGCAATCTACAACCTTTACTTTTCAGTTCTTACAAGAAACCGATCTTTTGTGCTAGGAAGAAGAAAGATCCTAGTAGATCATGTTCTTATCTGTTTAAAGGGTTATTCTCTAGTGTTCATGCTTGCTGTAACTTGTGGGAGGTTATTCAAGTCTATTTTTGGTCAACAGAATCCCATGAGCAAGCTCAGGGTGAAGTTTTTTACGAACCAGTTCTTTTGTGCAACCTTCTCCAAACTAGAAAAAGGTCAGATCCTGATATCAATCCTTGCGATTGAAGGTTATAATAGATTCCTGACATCCATAGGAAGGTGCACACAAAATTTCAAGAATTTTGGATCAGCCGATCAAAAGTTATATCAATTTTTGTTTATGAGATCTTGCTGAATTTTTACTGTTCATTCTTAAACACTGTTCATCTAACTTGGGCTACTGTTCATCCGACCCTGCAGATCAGTCAGACTGTTCACAAAGCACTGTTCATCCGACCTCACTTTGTCGGAGCACTGTTCATCCGACCTCAGCTTGGTCGAAGTATTGTTCATCCGACCTCCTGATCGGCGGTACTGTTCATCCGATCTCAACTGTTCGGATTTTTACAGTATATTCAATTTGTTCTCTTAATGGTTTGAATTTTTAGAGAGGGAATTTTATTTGGCTCCTATTCACCCCCCCTCTATTCGCCTTTTTGGTCCTTCACCGATGCTCATTCCGTGAACATATCTACTGTAAACTAAAAGCCATGTGCAATAGTGCAAACCAGTCTACTTTGAGCATCGATCAAATTAGCGTGAAAAGTTCAAAAAAAAAAATCTGTGAAAATAGATCTCAAATGTGAAAATAGATCTCAAATGGAAACTGGTCTGTGAAAAACCAGTCCTTATCGGTTGTGCAATTTCGCTTGGTTGTTGGTCCATAGGACTTCATCATCTAAAATTGTTCATAGGACTTCCATCATCTAAAATTATAGAAATGCTTAGGATTGAGCTGATCTTTTCCACTACTGGGAGCCCATAGGACTTCATCTATTAAAATTATAGAAATGCTTCTTAGTTGTTGTCACAAGCCGTGATCAGTTATGCATATGTATGTACCTGGAGAAGCAAGTTTTGTGGCTCACGGATGTGATCAGCAGCCTAGCCCTGCTTGTAACCGGTGTGTGTGGCTCATAAACACACCAGAATGTCTTAGGAGTTTTATTCAACATGACAATAACTCCATAAACGCTGATGAATTAATGAAACTAAGGTCCTGCTTGATTCTCACAAAAAAAAGCCATCAATCCCTTTTTTTTTACACTAACACCCTTCCACTTTAACGGTTATAGGCAATATGTCTTGATCTACACGGTTCAAGGCTGATTTAGCGACTGAGATTAGAGCTTTCATCATCTTATCATAATAAGCTTAATCAGTAATGCTGGTACAACAGTTCCAGTCATGCATAATTAACTAATGGCAACTGATGAGCTTATGAAACACAACATGTAATTGTTCAAGCTTTTTAGGACAAAAAACAGATACACATGCCAGTTAACATTACAAGCCACACTTCATAATTAAACAACAGGTTCCTGTATCACACCTCACACGAACATTACATAGTTTACAATTGAATTTTTTTACGGTACATTAAATTTAATGTAGATCATTCATTCTTTCCAGTTGAATGGATCGGATTAGGTAGTATTTATTTATGCTTCCTACAATAGTATATAGAGTAGTAGGAATACACTCAATAAATTAATGACTAGATTTAATTTTCACTACACACCGTATACTACTTAGTATAATGCACGATAATACCAAACGTAGAAAAGCTGAGACTCCAATAGTATTTTCAAACAAGATTAATTTTACACCTGACAAACTGGTTTTTATTTGTCACCGGATGGTTGGCCAAGAGATTGGTCCATAATCAATGAGGGAAACTAACCTTTTATTTTGAAATACTATATGTATAAGCACCTCAACAAATCAATATGCATCATTCGTTCTTTTCGAACCAATAGATCATATTAGCTGGTATTTATTTATACTTTCTTCAGTAATAAAGTAATAGAAATACCTCAATAAATCAATACCTAGATCTAATTTCTACTACGCACTGTATGCTGATAGTATAATGTACTATAAAAATTTCTCTTCGGCTAACATCATGAACGATTGCCGTAGCATTTGACTAGACGTTAACTTGCAACACTAAATTCATGTTGTGCTGCTAAAGAAAACACTAAACACTTAGATGTTATGAAGAAAATATACATGAGATAGGTCTGTTCGTCCACTTGCTCGATCAGCATTATACTTAATTTCCTGGGGTACTACGGAGCACGTAATTGTTCTTTAATTTCTGGAGTACTAAATGTATAATGGTGGTGGGGGCTATCGAAATGACGCTGGAAATCAAGAGTGGTAATTTTCTTTTCTGCTCCTCTTTGTTGTTTTTCTCCCATCCATAAAACTTTTCACTCACCAAATCTCAACGGTGATATTCCCTTCATCTAAGTTTGTAAGATGTATTTTTTAAATAAATTTATCCACAATTATAGAGTGTATTTCATATACTGATACAAAATTAATGCGATGTTCTCTCTATATCCCTAATAAATATCCATCTTTACTTTATATTCTCTTGAATTCAATGCTTAGTGATAATAATTAAGAGTAATTTAGTTATTTTAAATATTTTCTTGATCTATGTGCTAAGAAAAAATAGACTTATAAAACTTAGATGGAGGGAGTAAGACTACTCGTGGATGGCTTCGACAAAACACAATTGAAATGTCAGGTTAATGGCGCATGCATATACTCTTGTTAAAGAAATTTTTTGATAGGGCTCTACCTATAGCGAGACATCCCAAATGACATGCTGCTTCGTCAAGTGGTGCCGGCCGGTGAGAAGAAAAGGTTAAGGCCAGGCCGGGTGTGCCGCGTGCCATTCTCGTCGTAATTATGGTGGCGAAGAGTTGAGCCACCACGGACACCGCTGTAAAAAGAGTCGTAAACTAGAATCCTGTATTAAAACTTACTTTTACCCATCACAAATATATATTATTTCGAACATCAATACAGCTCTTAAAACATTATTATAACCACTAATTTATATTATAATATATTTATAAAACCTAATAAAATGATAATATTTATAAAACCTAATACGTATTCTAGAGCCGATCATGCTCGGCTGCAACATTGCATTCTGTATTGTTCCAGCATTGAACCTGTCTTGTGCCCTGTGAGTGGACGAACAAATGATTGGTGATGCGCTGCATTCCTCAGGGGTTACATCCAAACTGTAAAATACGTATGCTCTGTTAACGTGTTGAGTATGCCCTAGTTTTCCCTTTAAAAAAGTACGCCACAGTTCAAAACAGAACTGAAAGTCGGGCCATTTGACATTAATTTGGCAAACATGGTATTTACGGTATTTACCGAAACGAAATTTTACCAAATTTACCGAGCAAACTCCCTATCCGTCAAGCTGGGATCCAAGCACTCACAGTTTCATGTATTTTCTACAAGTCAATTAAACAAAAGTATTTAACTCACCATGAGAACTTGGCAGGTATATAACCGGAAACAGACTAACACAGAATACGACGACCAAGGCCAGAAGCACGGGACATATTGGTGATAATAGTTCGCTTCCACGGATTTATGTTCAGAGTCGAGTCGACAGGGTGATTTTTGTCCTACGGAAGAAACCAACCGATCCCACAGTTTACGTGGCCAGAACACTGCATGTACAGAAACAAAGATAATACTTTCATCTCTTCATAATGATGGAAGATCAATTCCCTTGCTACAGATGATATATTGTGTTGAATTACTGCAAACATAACTCTGAAGGATATCCATGGGGAAGTCGGTCCTTGACCTGTTTCACACATTACCTGCGTACAGGTCGGCCTGGTTGGATAAGTGGAATACCACTGTTCACCAAATCTAAAACCATTTGTCAATGCAAGAAGCAGAGAAAGGGAATCATTGGGCAGAAAAGCTGAATTTCTGTAAGAACAAGCTTCTATTCTCCCACAGTGATCAGTAGACATGCATCTAACTGAAAAACCAGCATGCTGATGGCAAACAATAAGTAGCAAGATTTAAAGTTGACTCACAGGTTGAAGAGTAGAAATATCCACTGCAACTTCCTTTGGTGATGAGTGAAACCATAAACTCTTCACGGCAAGTAAATAATCTGAAAATAAGTGCACCAAAAAGACGATTCACTCCATCTATCTCAATATGGCATGATAAAGGTCTTGCATCTTATTAATCATCTTACTTGGAACTTTTGGGGCAAGCCTGAAACTAACAAGATATTCCAGACGGATGTGAGTGCTTAGATGAGATGGTGACATCACGTAACACTTTGGGTTTGAGCAATCGTCAACGCCAGAATCATATATCTCACTGCTTGGAAAAGAATCCTGTGATCCAGGATTCACAGCTTCCATGTTGCCCAATATCACTCGGCACAGCAACATAGACTGCACTCTCTCTCTCTCTCTTTTTTTTTTGAAGATTAGGCAGGAGCTCTGCCCATTCTATTATATTAGGCAGGATCTAGAGCTGCTAGCTAGCCTCCATGCATGGGCGCCGTAGCCCTCACCTGAGCCACTATCGTCATTGCCGGAGCTGGAGAGAGCTTGAGGAAGATAAAAGGAAAAGGGATGCCGTTGGTCGCGCTTAGGGATGAAAACGGTACGGAAACGGTCGGTAAATGACTGTTCCGTTTCCGTTTCCACATTTTTTACCAGTAACGGAAACGAAATCGGAAACCCCGGAAACGGATACGGACACAGATAGTGACGGAAACGAAATCGAAACGGAACGGATACGAAAACGAAAGCGAAAAATTCCACAAGAACATAGTAGAGAATTACAATATACATGACCACAAGAACAATATAGCCCATTCCACCTTAGAGAATAGTGTAATTCTCTAGAATTTGTTTCTCAAGTTTGTCGGCTAATGGCACATTATTTGTCTCCTATATCAGATCATCATGTCCTCATCCATATAATTATCATTGATATCCTATTGCTCCACCAACTACAAAGGTTTAGCACCCTAAAATTTGTATATTATTATTCGATGTTCATTTATGATTTTTTGAGATTTTTCTTGGATTTTCTGGAGTTTATAAATATTATTTTGCATTTTTAGATTTATAAAATTAATTTATTTATAAAAAAAATTATGCTGAAAATAATTTTTCTAGGTTCAAAATATTCCAAAGTATTTTTGAGAATTTTTGAACTCTATTTAGTATTTTATATAAAACCATTTGTATTTATGAAATTATTTTAATTCGAAAATAAATATAAACTCTCTTCTCATTTTTGGGTCAAGCCCATTTCCCTTTCCGGCCCGTTTCCGTTTTTAGTTTCCGGTTTCACTTATACGGAATTTTCGTTTCCGTTTTCGTTTCCGTCGGAATTGACTCTCCCGTTTCCGTTTCCGTTTCCGTACCGATATTTTCCGTTTCCGTTTCCGAAAAAGAGCTTCCGTTTCCGTTTTTCTTCGAAACGGTCGGGAACTTTCCGTTCCGTTTTCACCCCTAGTCGCGCTGCCGTAAGACACGATCGACCCTACTGTAAGGGGCATAGGCGAGGCGCGAGTGAGTCCTTTGCCATGTGGCCATGTTCACCGGTGATAACCACACTACCGGCCGTCACCATCGAGATTGAGCAAGGGCGTCAAAGTTCCTATGGTAAGACAATTGGTGCCTCCCCCTTAAGTCTTATCCTCCTTGAGGAATTGTGCTGCATCTGCTGCCCAGCATGAATGATGCCGGTGATGACGACAGCGATATGTCAGGTTTTGTCCATTCTTTACTTTCCTCTTTGTTTATCTTTCTTTTTTCCTTAAATGATTTGCTTGTACAAACTTATTACCATTTCATGCATGCTGACAATGTTCGACAACATGTCCTACATCTTCGACCACAATACATTCACTTGCAAGACAACGTGACCATTCCAGCAGGCAGCTAGGACGATGAGATCGAAGATAGGACTTGTACCGAGCTACTAGTAAGCACATGCAACGCGCAGCCTATGTAAGTCAAAGGAGCCTACTCCATGTGTAACGTACCATTCTGATAAACCGATCGATTTGGTTGAAAGAGAACGCGAGTAGTGATGAAACCAGGATGAAAATGAAAGACAGGCTCAAAGGACTAAGATAAATATTTACAATTATAGTTTTTTACTCTTGTGCAATCCGGATGTGTTGGATTTTACCAGTTTCTTGAAAAGAAAACAATAGAACCACAAAATGGCATCCTTTTCCACACTATATTCCACCAATCAAACTTATTAAACCATGATTTTGGAAAAGATCTCCACACTTTATCATGCAATGTCTTTTGAAAGGTATGCCCAATTGCTCGAGTTGGACCATTCAACAAATATGAGCTCCTCGGTTGAACTCTAATTTTTATTGGCATAATCTTTTATTAGTATGCGATGCGTTGGATCGACAATAGTTTCGCTGGGATCAAATTCTTGTTGAAGCCTCTTTGGTTGAATTATGCTCTCATCAGATAGAGAAGTATTACTTGAATTGCCTGTGAAATAGTTATGCAAAGCCCGTTTCTTCGTTATTACAAATCTACAAACAAGTACAAGTATATTAACTATACATTAAATAGCAATATATGGCTATATGCTAAAGAATAAAAGAAGTAAATAGCAAAGAATGAAAGAAAATATTAATATACTGCCAGCTGTTAGCCGGAACGCTACACCTAGCGCGTCCGGATCCCAGGTCAGGCCCAACCCGAGCAGCGGACCAAGGTCTCTTGGGCCATCTCCCCCCAAAAATCTAGCTCAATGAGGGGGTGCTCCCTCACCCTTATAAACCATGCTCAAACCCTCCCCACAATCAATGTGGAACTATTCCAACAATCTCCCCCTCACACATTGGGCTGAGATTATCTAAGAACCACCTGGGCTACCTGGGCCACACCTGGGCCCCGTGGACTCCCCCTGGGCTCCCCCTAGGCCACACCTGGGCTCCCCCTATGTGGTGTGACGATGACACCTGCCTCTAGCCCTAGCATCCGGCCTCTAGCCCTAGCATTAACCGAGCACACTATGGCTGTGTTTGTTTAAATTTAGTCTTTGGAGGAGAAAATTTCTTTGGAGCTGGAAGAAGCTAGGCCTCTTTGGAGTGGAGGCTTTGGAGTGGAAGAGACTTGATGAAGGGGATGGCAATTTTTTGTAAATAAGATCAAGTTGCAAGGGTACCAGGGAAGTGGGATTTTCAGAAGCTCCAGCCACCCCGAGAAGCATCGTTTTCCTTGTTTCTCTCATGTAGTGCAAATTGGGCTAGAGTTTCTGTGGTGTCATGGAACCACCGGGTCTCTTTCTCTTCTTCTTCGTTGGGCTGTTTTCTTGTTTTTTCGGGGAACCTGCCTCTTCTCTTTCTTCTTCTCCTTTTTTATAGGGCAGGCTTGGGAACATGCACGTATTTGTTGGCCTTCTTTTTTCTTTCCTGTTTCTTGCCAAGGGCTAACTTGACTTTTCCTTGAGTCACGTCCCACAGGTATTGGGTTCTTTGCCCTCTACTCGTATACCTTTTATAGGGGTTCGACGGGAATTTCACTTGTGCAGGGGTCTCAGATTACCGGGACACGTCATTGTGTACTCGGGAGGAGTTGTTGGGGGGTGTCAGACCTTGGAGTTGGGCTCTGGGTTCACATCAGAGAGAGACATTGCTGGGAGTGGTTTCCTCCGGTTTCTTCCCTCGCCTCGGAAGGGGACTTCCCCTCGTTACGGAGGAGGGGAAAAGGGCGATCTTTATCCATCCTCCCTTTTTACCGGGGGACGATCCCCTAAGATATGGACTTATGGCTTTATCGAAGGGAGAGATTGACGTTTAGAAATCCGTTCTCGCGGGCCATTAGATACAGGGGCTTCGTTTAGCTAGCCGAGGGGGGGGGGATGAGACTGGCCGGTCCACCACACTAGCCCCTCATGTCAGCGGGTAGATGTCGTTCTGCCCGCTGGGATGTAACAGTAAACGTTTAAGAGTTTTTTTTTTTTTTTTTTTTAGATAAGGTTTTCCGACGGTGGCGAGGTTCCTTTTCTTTTGCCCCGCACTTCGTCCGTTTTCTTTTCTCGTTCGTGTTCTCCTCTGGTATCTATCTTCCTGATCTACCACCGACCTAGATCTCCATGGGTCCTAAGCGCCCTTCTAAGATAAAGCCGGTTTTGAGCAAGGAGGATGCTGCGGGATTATCCCCCATTTTGGGGCGGTCGGTGTTGAGCTCTGCCGATCTCGACGCGTTAGCGGCTGATTTCGGGGTAATACGCCCTTCCATGCGCCTCCCAGGCGATGAGGAAACCCCTCAGCCTCAGGCGAATGAAGCGGTGGTGTTCGCGGCATTTCTCGAAGCAGGGCTTCGTTTCCCGTCCGCCCCTCTATTGGCGTCAGTACTCCGGGTTTTCCATGCAGAGCTTTCACAGCTTACCCCTAACGCTATCGTGCGATTGGCAGTACTGGAATGGGCGTTCCGTCCGGCCGGAATCCACTTGACCGGGCGCTTGTTTTCTCTCATAGAAGATGCGTTTTGGCAACCGAAGCATCAGAAAACAGGAAACGAAGGCCGCAAATCGTGCTTTGGTTCTCTGAATTTTCAGACGAAAAGGTCCCTTATAAAGGAAATCCCAGTAGCGGCCGCCAAGGGGAAATGGGATTCAGGATGGATGTCACGGTGGTACTATCAAATTCTCGTGGGCACAGACTCTTCCCTTCATACTTCGATGGGTCCAGTCCGCGCGATTCGATCCCCTAATTGGAGCGCGACCGCGGAGGAAATTGGATATCTTGATTATCTGAAGGCTCTTCGTGCCCAGAGTACAATGCGAGATTTGGTGGAGGAATATTGTTTATGTCGTATCGATCCTTTGGCCAGGAGCTCTGCTGTTACTCTGGAGCGGTCGCTAGGAGGCACGGTATCCGTGATTCGACCTGAAGGAGTGCAAGACCTGGGGCGCGGGGCGGCCGAGAGATTGGCTCGCAAGCTTCTGGGCCCTTGCCAAGCAATGGAGTATGAGGCCGCTATGAGCGCTATAGGGGCCACCCGATGCTCTCGTTTTACTGACTGGGGACGCCGTGCACCCCCTCATCCCCGAGGGTCAGCTGGTTCTCCCCGTCCGGCCAAACGAGCAAGGTTATCTCGTGTGGCGCTACCCCAAGCTGCTGCCACTTCAGGTGGGAGCGAGGATTTGGGGGATGATGGTGACGAGGATGTGGATTGGGGTGCGGAGGAATCCAGCGACGAAGGTGATTCCTCCGGCTCTGTGGCGGCTGCGTCTCTCCCGCCTCTGCCCCCTCCGGATTCTGTAGACGCGAGGGGGCCCTCCGAAACGATCCACTTGGCTATTACGGGCGAGTCCCCAAATATGCCATGCGTCCCGGATACGGATTTTCCCGAGACCACATCAAGTCCAGCTACTATGGGGGGGGGGGTTCCCTCGGCCCTCCCTCTTGACCCTTCCGTTGATGTGCATGTTGACGGGGGTCAATCCCCCGGGTATTTATTTCTAGGGATTCCAGGGGTGGAGACTATCGATATATATGACGAGGATGATGGTGATTCTCCGGCTGCGGAGTGCGCACAGGGGCAACTTGAAGGTGTGGCCGCCCCCGCGACAGGGGAGACTCGGGGTTTGCTGTTAAACATTTCCACTTCTGACACCCCCACTGGGGGAGAAGGTCTTACTCCTGATACTTTTCCCGCCAGCTCGTTAGGGTGCGATGTCCTTTCAGGTTTTGATGAAGTTGATGCAGGAGGTAATAATGCGGAGGAGGCGGAGGCTTTAACACCGTTGGAGCAGGTCCAAACTGGGGCGCTCGCCACTCCTTTGCCTGCCGCGGAGGAGGAGGATCCCGAACCTCCGATTCCAAGTACTCAAGGCGTCCTCCCTCCGGATGAAGGGATTTTACCTTCGAGCCAACCAGCCCCTGCGGGAGGGGTGGGCTCCTCTTTTGTCCGCTTTGACTTGTCGGATTTTTCAGCCTCAGATTTTGAAAGGGGGGCGGCTGAATCTCCGTCTTTAAGAAAGATGCGCGCGGCTTTTTCTCCTTACAATAAATCGGTGGCCTTGTTCAAGGAAGTCAATGACCTTTCTCTCTGTGAGATCTCGATGGACCATCACTTAAAGGTACCCTCCCTTTTGAGCTTATTCTACTGACATCTGTGTCTTTCAACGCCCCTCTTCATTCCTTCTCCATTTTTAGGGGGCTGTACTCGCTTCAGAAATATCGCGTCGATTTCGGACGTACTTGGGCCAGTTTAACAAGGGGGTCCAGGATTGCGATGCTGCGAAGGAACGGGTAGTGGAGCTAGAGGCGGAGAAGGCTAATCTTTCAAGGGCACTTCAGGACTCGGAGGACTCGTTGGCCAAGGTGCAGGCTGAAGCATCCCAAAGTCGGGATTTGGCTGCGAAAAACTCAGAGCTCGAGGGGGCAATTTCCCTGATGCGGGACCGTCTCGCCGAAGAGGAGCGAGCCCGCATGGCGGCGGAGCGAAACGAGAAGAAAAAGGATGATCGAATAGAGGAATTGAAAAACCTATTGGTGGTTGCAGAAGAGGGCAAGAACATATTGAAGAAGCAAATGGAGGAATTCCCCTCTTAACTCGCATGCAGCGTGGCGAGGCTCAAGCTCATCTTCGTAACGCACAACGAGCGGAGGAGCGCCACGACACGATTCAGAAGGAACTGGAATCCGTTGTCTCGGGGATCCACGGGGCTACGGAGGCCTTCCTTCAGCAACTCCCTCGGTTCGGTATTGATGCAGCTCCGAGTCGTATCCCCTCCTCCAGCCTGGAAGCTGTCTCCTTCCTTGAGAAATCTACTAAGATTTTTGGGGATTCAGCGCTAACCTTCGGCGATTACTGCGCGAGACTGGGCTCCGTCAAAACTGCTCAGTTATTGGAGGCGAAGGGATGTACTCATATACGTGAGCACTTTGGTTTTTCTTCTGCTGCTCCGTCGTTACCAGGGTTCGGGGATATCCCTTCGTCGGTGAAGCCTTCCTCCGCCGCATCTCGGCTATCGTCAAGCTTCATGTCAGATTTCTGGAAGCAGCACGGGGAGCCCACAGCAAGGGAGTCGGTGCGTCGAGCTCGTGCAGTAATGCGCGACTCAGGGAAAGGCAAAGAGAAGCCGCCTCCTCCTTAGCTTGAGCATCTTTGTGGCAGGGAATTTTTGTAGACATTCGAATTAAATTACTCATTTTATCAAATGACTATTCATGTTCGTTCGCTCCAGGGGTCCCTTCGTCCGAAAAGCGTTTAGTTTCTCCCGACGGAAACCAAGCGTCAGTGGCGAGGGTTAGAGGGACTTAATGATTCGGTGAACTTCTCGGGGGACGTGTGGACGCCTGGGCTTCCCGCGTTTTTATTTAACTCTGGCCTTTTTCGCCTTCCTCGCCCACCTTGTTAGTAGACGATCACTCTCTACCCCTATTCTCCTTTGCTTTTTCAATGGCTGACATCCCCGGGGAAATCGTGGAAGAAGATCTTATTTTTGTCGGCCTGGATGAGGGGCCGCCTGTGGCGGAGATCCCGCCATTGCTGGGGGAGGAAGGAGCCCCTATCATGGTTCTTGATCTCCCGGGTGACGCTCTCGCTCCCGGGGGTCTTCCAGTCGCCGGCGATCTCGAGGCCTTCGTCGGAGAGCTATGGGCGGACTTCGATATGGTCATGGCCACAGAGGAGGCCCTCGCCCAAGACCTCGCCAATCTCGACATATTGATCGGGATGGTACCGCGGCTGTTGGAAGCCAAGGATGCCCTCGTGGAAGCCGTGGCGCGTGCCTATCGCGTCTGAATCCACTTCACTTCGTGTAGAAGCTTTTGTTGGATTACCATTGTGGTGTGATTGGGACGATTTTATGTAACTCCCAGCAGGGGATTTTTACCTATATTTGTTCTTTGTCTTCCTTGTTTGAATTCCTTCTGGTCATGCACTTTTAGCTTCCTATCGTACCTTGATTAGTAATCGTGAAACGGTCTCGATTCTTTGCCCAGTCCAGTTCCGGGTTGGGACGCGAGAATAGGGGTAGTTGCATTATGCGTAAGCCCCCTCTCCTTCCTTGCCGAAGGAAAGACGGGATACCGGCTTGGGCGTATTTTCTCAATGACTTGGCTAGCGTAATACGGTGTATTCTCCGGTCCTTCGGAGCGAAGGGGAGGTTGGCATCTTAACCCGGCCGGTTATTTCGTGAATAGACGAACCGGGGCAACGAACGAATTGTAGTGTCGATGCGACTGAATATCCGCGAAGCAACAGGTTTCTTGATTTGTGTCCTGGAGAATATGAAGATGGCTCGAGCTTGCAATGCCTTTCCATTATTTTATTGATAAGGGTCGGTACATTTCTTTCCTTCGGATTCCATTACCTACGGGTAAATTTTTTTGAGTGCGTCGGTATTCCATGTTCGTGGTATTTCTTCTCCGCCGGGGGTAATGAGCTTGTGCGCACCCTTCGCTGTTGACTCTTGGATGATGTATGGTCCCTCCCACGTGGTTTCCAGCTTCGCGAAGGTCGGAGCGGCCCGCTTGAGCACCATATCCCCAGGGTGTATTTCACGTTTCTTCACCTTCTTGTTGAAGCTTCGAGTGGACGCCTCCGCGTAGGCTTTCATGGTCTTTAAGGCTTGAAGCTTGCGTTCTTCCTCTAGATCACACATGATGTCGATTGCCTCATGGGTCGGAGTTTTGATTACTCGTAAGGATTTTGCACAGATCTCCGCAGGTGAAACGGCTTCCTCTCCGAAAAGGAGGCGGAAGGGGGAGAACCCGGTCGCTCTTGAGGCCGAAGTGCGGGTTGCCCATAAGACGTGATCCAGCTCGTCGGGCCAAAGCCCCTTTTTAGAGCCGTAAAGCCTTTTTTTTATGCCGTCAAGAAGTAACCCGTTCGCCCGTTCCACTGCCCCGTTCGACTGAGGATGACCCACTGAGGCGAAGCAGATCTTTATCCCGAGATTATCACAATAATCGCGGAATTTCCAGGAGTCAAATTGAGTCCCATTGTCGGTCACGATCTGGTAAGGGACCCCGTATCGGCAGATAATTGTTTTCCATAGAAATTTGACGGCGGCCTCTGCGGTTATCTTCGCAACCGGCTCTGCCTCGATCCAGCGGGAGAAGTAATCGATGGCGACGATTACGAACTGAAGGTTTGCTCGAGCTTTAGGAAGCGCCCCCACAATATCTATTCCCCACTTGGCGAAGGGCCAGACCGGGGGTACCGCATGCAGTTCGTTGGGCGGGGCCCTCGTTTGTTTGGTCATCCATTGGCACGCATGATAGTGTCGGACCATGTGCTCCGCATCTTACCTTGGCTGGAGGCGATAAAGCCCCATCCGGAACAACTTTCTCACGAGATTCCTGGGGGCCTGGTGTGCCCCGCAATCTCCCTCGTGTGCTTCAAGTAAAGCTTGAACCCCTTCTTCTTGTGAAATGCAACGTAGCCATGGAGCGCAGAGGCCGCTACGGAATAGGAGGCCGTTGATGATGGCGTACTTCTTTGCTCGCCTTTCGACGCGCCTCGCTTGTGCCTCCTCATCTGGCAAAACTCCCTCCAGGAGGTAGTTGTATATCTCATTCCTCCAGTCTTCACCAACTGCTCGAACGATGAGATTTATCTGGGAAGGAATGGAGGGGGTGCGAAGTATCTCGAAGAAGATTGTCGAAGGTAGACTTCCTCCGGTGGCCGCGATCTTGGCTAGCTCGTCGGCGCGTTCATTTTGGGACCTGGGAATTGCGTTAACGGTGAACCCAGCGAAACCCTTCTCCATGGTTCGGACCATCTCGACATACTTCTGAAGCTGTTCATCCTTCACTTGATATTCTTTGGTGATGTGCCCCTGAATGAGTTTCGAGTCGGTGTATATCATCGCCTTTCTTGCTCCCATGATCTTTGCTTTTCTGATACCCAATAATAGCGCTTCATACTCGGCTATATTGTTGGTTGAAGGAAATTCCAGCCTTGCTGCGAACTCCACTTTTTCTCCGCTGGGTGTGTGTATCACCGCTGCTATTCCCGCTCCACTCGCCCCCCAAGATCCGTCAGAGTTGATGGACCACATTGTTGGAGTTTGGTTGTTCTCCGGGACTGGGGAAGTCCATTCTACCATGAAATCGACGAGAGCTTGGCTTTTGATAGCCGTGCGAGGAATTATGGTTAATTCAAAGGGAGCTAGCTCGACCGCCCACTTGCTGATGCGCCCAGTGCTTTCCCTGTTGAAGAGCATAGACCCTAGAGGATAGGTAGTTGGCACCTTGATGCGGTTGGCCTGAAAATAATGCCGGAGCTTTCGAGATGCCATTAACAGAGCGTATGCCAGTTTTTCCATTTCCGAGTATCGTAGCTTCGCTCCTTGGAGGGCTTCAGAGACGAAGTAGACCGGCTGTTGTTTGGCACCTAGGGGCCGCACTAACACAGCGCTTACGGCCAAGGGGCTAGCTGCTAGATACAACAGAAGCTCCTCACCTTGCTTCGGGCTTTGTAGGACAGGGATCTCCATGAGACTCTGCTTCAAGTCGTCGAAGGCGCGTTGGCATTCCCCTGTCTGCACGAAACTATCGTTTGTGCTTGAGGCTTTAAAGACCGGCAAACTTCGCCCGCCGGATTTTGGCAAGAACCGATCGAAGCGCTGCTATCCGCCCCGCCAACCGTTGTACTTCTTTCAGGTTTCTTGGTGGGGCCATGTCTTGGACAGCTCTTATCTTTTCTGGATTCGCTTCTATGCCCCGTTGGGAGACCAGGAAACCTAGCAATTTTCCTGCGTCCACGCCGAAAACACATTTTGACGGGTTAAGTTTCACCTTTTCTTTTATCAAATTTCTGAAGGTTTCCCGGAGATCCCCGATGTGATCTTCTTTCTTTTCACTTTTGACAATGATATCGTCGACGTAGGCTTCCACATTTCTTCCCAACTGATCGGCGAAGATCTTCGTGATGAGTCGAGCGAAGGTAGCACCTGCGTTTTTGAGCCCGAAGGGCATCCGCACGAAGCAATAGGTACCGAAGGGAGTAACGAATGTTGTCTTGTCTTCGTCTCCTTCTTGCATATAGATTTGGTGATAACCGGAGTACGCGTCAAGGAAGCTCATCCTTTCTGACCCGGAGGTTGAATCAACCAGCTGGTCGATGCGGGGCAGGGGGAAGTCATCTTTTGGACATGCTTTGTTTAAGTCAGTGAAGTCAATGCACATCCTCCATGCCCCGCTAGCCTTCTTGACTAGGACGATGTTGGCCAGCCACTCCGGGTATCGGGTTTCGCGGATGATTCCCGCCTGGAGCAGTTTAGTCACTTCCACCTTCGCGGCTTCTTGTCTTTCTACTGCAAGTTTTCTCAATTTTTGCTTCTTAGGCTTCACGCTTGGATTAATAGCGAGGGCATGTTCGATAGTTTCTCTCGGGACGCCCGGAAGGTCTTCAGGCCCCCATGCGAACACGGTTTCATATTCCTGGAGAAGCAGCATCAAGTGTTTTTCCTCCTCCGGAGACAACATGGTGCCGAGGCTTACTGTCTTGCTGCTTCCTGGCCTGAGCGGTATCCGTTGGGTTTCTCCCTGGGGTTGCGGTTTAGGGAGCCATCGGCTGCGATTTGCAGGCACGACGGGATCTAGCTCAGTGATGCGGACGTGTTTGACTTGAGGTGGGTTCTCCATATCTATCTTCCTTGCCAAGGCTTGGTCTCCTCGCACCGTGATGACACCATCTTCGGAGGGAATTTTCATGCATAGGAAACTGTGATGAATTATGGCCCCCATGGTTGTCAACGACCCCCTGCCTAGGATCGCATTGTATTGGAACGGCATGTCTACCACATCGAATGTGACACGACTCATGACGCTGGCTTGTGGCGTCGCGAATGTGACTTCAAGCTCCAATTGCCCCAGGGTGCTGACCGTGCTTCCTCCAAAACCCATCAGCGGTACTTCCGATTTTTTCAACCGATCTTGTGGAATCATCATTTGTTGGAAAGCCTTCATAGATAGTATGTCCGCAGCGCTCCCTCCATCTACCAATATTCGACGTACTTCGCAGTCGGCGATAATGGCGGTTACTACTAAGGAATCTTGGTGCGGGAAGTGTACCCCCGTGGCGTCCTCCTGTGTGAATGTGATTGGCTCGCATTTTACCGGAGGAAGGGTGGCGGGGGTAACTGCAATGTGGTTAATTTGCCGGGCGTAAGCCTTCCTCTGTCTTTTTGACGAGAGATGTGATGAGGAGCCCCCCGCAATGACGTTGATAATGCGACGGAGGTGATTCATCCCTACTCGAGGAAAGGGGTGTTGTCGTCCAACAGGAGGTGCTTCCGGCGGTGCAGGACGCGTCTTGACTTCTCTCTGTTTCGCCTCGAATCGCCGATATCCATTGATCACTTTGCATTGGATGGTGTCATGAGTGATATTTTCCCCGTGATATTCACAAAAGTATTGCTGGGGCTCTGTCCCTTCCCTCTTGTTAACTCGGCTTCCCTCGTCTTGCTTTCCTCGGCTCGGGGGTGGCCCTCGTCTTTGCTGCTCCGCGGGCCTGTCGCCCGTGGCTTGTCGATTTCTTGGTTTTTCAATGTGGTGGATTCTCCTCCTTTCGTCTCTTCTTCCAGGCTCTGGGTATCGTTCCCTCATTTTGGCGTTGGGAGGGAGGTCCTTTCCTCGCCCTCTCTTGCGCGGGGCGAATTCTTGATTCTCTTGTTGGGGCCCGTCTTCCCTTCGGAAGTTGTCTTCCTCTGCCCGCGCGTATTCCCTCATCTTCGCAAAGAGTTCTTCCACAGTGCGTACCTCTTTACGAGCGAGCCTTTCCGCCAACGGTCCCCTGCGCAGGCCGCAACGTGCCGCATTGATGATAGTGGTGTCGCTTACTCCTCGTACTTGGCACTTAATGCGGGAGAAACGCTGGAAGTAGCTTTTAAGGGTTTCCCCTTCGCGTTGTCTGACCGCAAATAGGTCACTTTCCTCTTTCATTCCGTCGAAGTTACCCTGGAAGTTGCCTTCAAGCTTGCAGCGGAGTTGCGGCCAACAGGTGATTGACCGGGGCTCCAGCGAAGAGTACCAGGACAGGGCTATGCCTTCAAGGGCTAGAAGGAGCCCCTTCGCCTTGATATCATCATCTCCTCCCGCGGCTTCAATCGCCGTATCATAAACGCGGAGGAACTCCCTTGGGTCCGTCCGACCGTCATATGGCTTAACGGTGGGAAATTTGAAGCTCCCCGGGGAGGGCCATTTTTTGGTCCGTAGGCGGGCGCTGAGGGGGTTTGGATCGTGGTCTTCCCTGAGTGCCGTCGCAACCGCTGGAGATAGCACCTCGCGGCTCGGGCTTTCATCTTGTGATTCGTATTGACCCCCGTCAGATCGTCCTTGCAGACGCTTCAATTCCGCCATGAGTTGCTCGTTGGCTTCCATCAAAGCCCGCACGTTAGGGTCAATCTCCTCCTGAACTCCGGTTCCTTCTTCGTGGGTTTCTTCGTTTCCGTGGGTCTTTTGGCGATGAGCTGGATGCGTCGACGCTTCCGCCACATCTCCTCCTGGTGTCGAAACCGCTCGACCTGTCGTCAGAGGCCGTCGTTTGGGGGCTCGCTTGCGCACGGCCGCCGGAGTCTGTGGAGGTAAAGCTCCCGCCAGGTTTCGAGCTCATTGCGGTGGCATCCGTCTCATCATCCAGAAGTCGAGGGGGATCTCCAGATTGGCTTCTCGCACGCCGTCTTGATTCTTCTGCTCCTGCCGTCATTGCCGCCCCCTTGGATATTGCCTCCTTTCCTTTCTTTGGTGGCATGTTTGCAGGAAACTTACCCTTGGGCTTGATCGGCAGGTAGTGGTTTCACCTTGCGGTTGGGTTCCCCACGGACGGCGCCAGTGTGGTGTCGTGGAACCACCGGGTCTCTTTCTCTTCTTCTTCGTTGGGCTGTTTTCTTGTTTTTTCGGGGAACCTGCCTCTTCTCTTTCTTCTTCTCCTTTTTTATAGGGCAGGCTTGGGAACATGCACGTATTTGTTGGCCTTCTTTTTTCTTTCCTGTTTCTTGCCAAGGGCTAACTTGACTTTTCCTTGAGTCACGTCCCACAGGTATTGGGTTCTTTGCCCTCTACTCGTATACCTTTTATAGGGGTTCGACGGGAATTTCACTTGTGCAGGGGTCTCAGATTACCGGGACACGTCATTGTGTACTCGGGAGGAGTTGTTGGGGGGTGTCAGACCTTGGAGTTGGGCTCTGGGTTCACATCAGAGAGAGACATTGCTGGGAGTGGTTTCCTCCGGTTTCTTCCCTCGCCTCGGAAGGGGACTTCCCCTCGTTACGGAGGAGGGGAAAAGGGCGATCTTTATCCATCCTCCCTTTTTACCGGGGGACGATCCTCTAAGATATGGACTTATGGCTTTATCGAAGGGAGAGATTGACGTTTAGAAATCCGTTCTCGCGGGCCATTAGATACAGGGGCTTCGTTTAGCTAGCCGAGGGGGGGGGGATGAGACTGGCCGGTCCACCACAGTTTCTCCTCTCCAGCTAGCTGAAAAATTACTGTTTGTTTTGGCTTGTAACTTATGAAGGCCTAGAAGCCAAATAAGCCTAAGCAGAAACCTAAACAAACACAGCCATATGTGGTGTGACGATGACACCTGCAGCGACGGATTCCACGAACTGTTCGACTTCGTGCACTGCTGCATCTCCTTCCGCTTGGGCACTGCCCTTGATGAGCACGTCTTTTCTGTAACGGCAGCTTCAATTCTCTTTGCAGCATTTTCTTCTCCAAGGCCATAACGCAATAACATCGAAGCACTAAGAATTGTGGCTAACGGGTTTGCCTTGTCCTGCCCATCAATTTCAATAAAAAGTAAGAGGAAGCAGAATTTCAAACAATGTTACATATTAAAAACCAACTAAGCGTCTAAGAGCAAGTACAATAAGGCCACGTCAGCGGGCTCTTAGCTTGTACATGTCAGCATTTGTCTATGTGGAAGAGTGAGAAACGATGAGAGAGAAGATAGATGGCTCTTATTTAGTAGCCAGCTTTGCACGGATGCATAGATAAATCATTTATGTACAAGAGAGAAGAGATAGTTATTGCACAACATTTAGAGACAACTTTTAGAGATAGTTATTGTATAAACTGGTTTTTAGCTTACTATTAGCCTGCAGTGGGTTTTACTATTGTACTTGCTCTAAGTGGATTGTTTTGAAATTAGAAGTCATCTCGACCTGCCCAGATCAGGGGCAGAGCCATGAATAGGTTCAAAAAGACCTGGCCCCTGCACAGAAAAAGAAGATTCTTAAGCGTTTGTTCTTCCATCATTTTCAGCAGAAAATAAGAGCGTCTATAATAACAATTCAAAGAACTTGAGAGAAAATTTAAGGACTTCTATTACCGATTCACCAACACTGGCAGATGGGAGCATTCCAATGCTTCCCGTGAGCATTGATGCTTCATCAGATAATATGTCACCAAAAATGTTGTTTGTGACAATTGTGTCAGACTGCAATGATGCAGGGAATTCGGTAGGTCAACACATTCTCATATTGCTTAGGCCAGGGTGCAATAAACTATATACAAAGAAACAAACCTGCTTAGGATTCCTAATAAGCTGCATTGCAGCATTATCAACATACATGTGTGAGAGCTCAATGTCAGGGAATTCGGAAGTTAGTGCAGATACCCGTTTTCTCCAAAGCATAGATGCCTACAACAATATTACAGACATGCAAAATAAAATATTCAAAACCATATAGGCTTTTATCATTTCAAGAGGTTTTCTAGTGTCAGCAAAATGATAGATCACAATCTCTGTATCCAGATAAATGTCCAAGATATAAACATCAAATATTTGGTAGTTGCAGATATAACTTCATGGCTCATTTTGGGCTTCAATTAAAATAGAAGGGATCAAGTAACGTATCCATACAACATACACTTTAAATCAAGTTTATGTTTTGAAAGACGTTTGGGATTAATATAATAAGGTACCTCCAGCACATTCGCTTTGTCCACCGAGCATAGTTTCCCTCTTCTCTTGTGAGCAACCTCAAATGCAACGCGTGCAATACGATCAATCTGGGTATAAAACACTGAATTCCATTAATACCAAAGATCAAAGTTGTTACAGATGAATGCACTATTCAATAAAAATGGTATCAAACAAATAGTTCTTAATTTGATTACAGATATTCTCCCAGAGAACACATCCTGAAATCTGTGAGCAAGGAAACGGATAAATAAAATTATCAAAGAGATTTAGCCATGCTTACGCCTTTGGGGAGAGAAGGGACCATCACACATTCAAGAAATAATTTTTCAGGGAGAGAGGTCCTATAATGCCTAACGAAGGGTGGAGTCACCTCAGAAGCCGAATATATTTCAGTGTTGAAACCAGTGTCCTCTCCCTTGTCATTAGTTCGAAAACCCCTACGTTTGCCGAAGTAGATTCCTGCCGCATAGAAGTTTCAAGTTTCATCAGAAAAATAAATCACCATCTGTGTTTCATCATAACTTAGTCAACATTACCGCCAGTAAGCTCTCTAACAACCATGATGTCAACCCCTTCAGCTACATCTTTCTTCAAAGTAGATGCATCTACTAACTACAAAAGTGTTAGGTCAAAGATAAAAGTAGCTACAAAAAGAACATTTGAGCAGCATTGGCAATTCTGGACAGAATATATAACCAAAAAAGTAATGCAAAACATGGATATACCTGCGGTAACACTATAGCTGGCCGCAGATTGGCAAACACACCAAGCCCAGCACGAATCTGGAGCAGCCCAGTCTCGGGCTTAAGGTGCTTCTTATTGTCATCCCACTTATACCTACAACCACAGCGTCACATCCAAAATGTGCTTCACAAATTCTGACCCATCTAAATGCGATCGGCACACTGCGTTTGATGCTTGTAAGAAATCGCTCACTCACCCTCCTATAGTGCCGAGGAGGACGGCGTCCGACGCTCACGCGTCCGCAAGCGTCTCGTCAGGGAGCGGCACGCCAACCGCATCCAGCGCCACACCACCCATGAGCATTTCCTGGAAGCGGAGCTCGATGCCTATGGTAGAAGGAAACAAGGATTTTTTTTTAAATAATACTTTTTTTAAACTGAATTGCGTTTTTAATACTCGAAAAATAAAATTTTCAAAAATAATACGTGGTCGCCATACCGTACGGCGAATACCCTATTTTCGCCATATGGTATGGCGAAATACCCTAATTACCCGATTAAAGTCGATTAACCGTCGGTTGTTTGGTTAAGGCTATTTTCGCCAAACCGTATGGCGAAAATAGTATTTTCGCCAAACCGTATGGCGAAAATACCCTATTTTCGCCAAACGGATTCCCTTCACGATTCCCTTCGGACGGGATTCGGAGAGAGAATCTCTCTGTGAAGAGATTCTCTCTGTGAAGAGATTCTCTCTGTGAAGAGATTCTCTCTCCAATCCCTTCACAAAATCCTTTGAAGGGATGCTGTTGGAGATGGTAGAAAATAAAAGGAATGAATATGGGAAAGGGAAGAAGGAAGGAAATAAAATGAAGGAAAATTGCTGGAGATAGTCTTAGGCCTTGTCTTTTGGGGCTCAACTAGATCAGACTGGACGCGCAGAAGTGGGAGTGGGCTCACGTGAACAACATGATAAGCATTAGAACAAAATGTGGGACAGTGATATGTAAGCTCATTCAATGACTAAGATAAGATAGGAAACTCAATTGACCTGTATTTAACTCAGTCACATAGCATACACTTAACACTTATGACTATGATGATAGCAGAGATGTCAACACATAACAAGGTAGAAATATCTTGAATTTAGATGAATTTAGAAATTTGAATGGATCCAATCCGAGTTCGGACGACAATGTTACGGGCGTTTAAATTCTCAAAATCCTAGAAAATGGAAAACGAGGGAATTTTGCAGGGAATTTTCTTTTTTTCTCCATTTTCGTGATTTTGCTTTCTCTATGGCAATTGGGGCCCTCATATCATTGGCTTGAAGGTTCTTCCTCAAGCCATGGAAACAGAGGAGGAGGTGAAGCTCCATGACGCCGGCAAGGGAAGGCCGGAGGTGACCGGTGACGGCGTGGGCGGAGCGGCGCGACCGGCGGAGCGCGCAGTGGCAACAAAAGACGGCGTCTAACAAATAAAAAAAATTCGTAGAACGCGATGAGACGAACCTACGGGTGAGGTCGGATTTTGGAGGAGATCACTGGATTGGGAGTAATCGACGATGAACGGAGCTCCAACCGACAACTTCAATCACGAAATTGGTCGCCGTCCTGCAACGAAACCCAAAATTGATTGAGGTCTTTTGTTCGTGGCGACGAGACGCACACGATGACATGAACGGATTTGCAAATGCCTCACCGGATCCAAAGATGCCGTGGTGATGTCCACGCGAGTTCGAGGAAGATTGGAGTGAGGGGACAATGCAAGGAGGTGAGCACGACGTAGAGGGGATCAAGATGCTTCTATAGGAGGTGGAAGCTCGCGAAGAGGTGAGTAACGGCCGAGTTATTGCGGATCAAAGGTTTTCGGTTTCAACGTGAAATGCAGTGTTTCCAACGGGATTTGAAAAGATTAAAGGCCGGGAATGGAATCTCCTCGTCACTACCTTCACAACGCATCAATCCGTGCGTGATTTGGTGAATTAATGAGTGAGTTTGAAAGTTTGAATCTAATGCGCCATGAATGGATGAACGTGCTCCTCTCTGGTTCATGTCGTGCGGGGAAGATGAATAGTAAGATGACAGGTGGCAACCTGTTGAATAGTAACGAAACTATGGTGCGAGAGTTAAAATAGCAAAGGGGTCCTAAAAATTCTATAAAAATTTCCAAAAATATTAGAGAATATTTGGAACCAAATAAAATTGTTTTTACAATTTTTGGATGAATTTTGGAATTTGGATGACACCGGAACGATTAAGTTGAATTTGAATAGTATTCCGGAAAAGAACGTGAAAGATAAAATAGCAAAGGGATTCTATAAATCTTGGAAAAATTCTCAAAATATTATATATTTGGAACCTAATGCAATGGGTTTCGGGATTTTTGAAGGATTTTGGAACTTGGGTGGAATTTCGAGTAAGGACCGAAATTTAGAATTTTGACTTTGCGAACGGTGAAGAATTGAACTCCAATTTCGGAAGGATAGGGCTGTCAGGTTAATTAGAGCATCGAAGAAAACCCAAGTTTTAAATTTAATTAATTTAAATTAGCCTTTGGTGAAAGACCAAAATTGGGGATGTTACAGTATGCAATGTACTCACCCTTGTTATCGTTGTTGTTTTTAGGCAATGTACTCTGAGAATACGAGTCTTGATGCAGGATACGGGAATTTCATTGATATAACTTTTTAGGGATTATACTTTGTGAGTTGCCTAAGGGTTGGATGAGCATACTACAAGACATCTATTTCTTCCACTCTATATTACTTTGAATTGTAAGATTACCTTGTACGAATAGCTTTCACAGTAATAATAATAATAATATTTTGTATGGTTGTGATCTCAATTTGTGTATGTGCGCGCTAGCTACTGATCCAGGGACTAGCACAGGAAATACATTAAAATCTTTCTTTTATGATACATTATATCATAAAAGTGAGGATCTCCACAAGCAAGCGGCGCCGAGGGAGGAGCCTCAGCCGCTGAGGGAGAAGAGCAGGCGGCACCGAGGGAGGAACCTCAGCCACCGAGGGAGGCGGCGCCAAGGCCTGAGGAAGGAGGCCGAATGGTGGAGGTCTGGAGGATTAGATCTAGTGCTAGGACTGGCGTTCGGGAATTTGTTAGTGACTGGCAGGTGTGGGCTAGGAAGGATTTCAATTTTTCGGTTATTTTGGTTTCCCAACTGGTAAAATCGAATAAAAATCGTTAACCGAATAGTGTCAAAATAAAAACCAAACCAATTCAGTTTTTCGGTTTCGGTGAAAAAAATGCCCACCCCTACACGCCGGCGTTGAGGTCTGGCCGAAGCCCCGCGAACTACCGGCTCTGTGAACTTTGGCTAGCCCATGCGCACCTAAGGGTAGGTTTTATTATTGTTTTTGACAACCGGAGGTGTCCCGTTGAAGGATCGTTGGCGCTAAATACCCCTGAACAAACTAATCGACACTAGACAGCGGAAGAAATAATTGAAACAATACTAAACCAAGCGACTAAACCATGAGAAACAATCACAATAATTAAACTGAAATTCACACTTTTGCATTAAATCAATCAACGTGTCGAAGCATGAATTTCATCACATAAAGTTCAATCTAGAATTTATACCCTCAAACATCTGATCGCTGTTGCTCCCGTGCACTGTCGTGCCGCTCCTGTGCGATGCCGCTCACCCGCTTGCTACCGCATCGGCCTGCTGCCGAGCGATCCTGCCGCCCTGCTTGCACACCATTGCCTGGGAGCAGCCGGCCTCTTGCCGAACTTCACTCGCCGTCGCCTGCGAAGCCCTCACGTGCCTTTCGTTCCTGCGCGTGATCAAGCTGGGCGCATCTCCAGTACGCCGTCGCCAGCCGCACCTTTTTCCTGTCTCTCTATCCTCACGTCGTTTCTGATCATGTGCGCCGCCGCCTCCTAATCAATTCATTGGGAAACCTCTTCCAGCTTCTAGTGGCTCACGTCCAGCCTTTTCTATTGCGCCGTCGCCGGCCAACACTCGATCGGGGGAAACCCTATGTTCCTTTCTCACGTATCCTACAGCTGATTGCAAAGCATATATATACATATATATGAGCCGGCCCACATTGGTTCAAATCCATACACTTGTTGCTAGTTGATTTCCTGCTAAATTACTGCTCCCTCCGGTTTGGTAATATTTCTCGTTTTAGATATAGTGATGATCAAACTTTTGAAACTTTAACTATCGATATATTTTTAAATATTTAAATTGGATACATGAAAATTATATGTGTAGACTTGTCTCGAGAAGTACTTTCATAATATTAAAATTTTATTGGGTTTTATAAATATATTATAATAAAAATTAGCGGTCAAAGTTGTGTTTTGACACTACTACAGATCCGGCCTTCCATACCGGCCCAATAGTACCGGTTATGCATGAACCGGGACTAACATTTACATCAGTCCCGGTTCAACGGTCTGTGTCCGGGGATCATCGATGCACGGTTGTAACTACCAACCGGTGCCGATGCTCTCACATCGATCGGTTGGTTACACCAACCCGTACTAAAAGACAGAGCCGTGGATGGTTCTTAGCACCGGTTGATGTAACCAACCGATCGATGTTCGTGTTATCGATACGGTTGGTTAAACCAACCGATACTAAGCAGCCTCCTCGGCTCTGTCTTTGTTTAGTACGGGTTGGTGTAACCAACCCAGATCGATATGGAGCATCAAAGACCGGTTGTTGTATTTGACCGGTACTAATGCGCTTCGTCTCCCGCGCCGATCAATCCCCCGCGCGCCTTTACGATGAAACTCTTAATTCGTGTTCATCCAGATTCTTGTTTTCCGATCCAGCCTCCTATAAAACCGTCAGATCGACTGTAAAGGGAGACTTACTGATGATCAGTAGTAAGCCCATTTTTTAACTATGGCAGCTTCTCCTTCTTCTCCCTCTGGCGTGCCATCATCACCACCTCGGGAGAAGGACGAGGAGGAGCGGGAGGAGGAGGAGGATGAGGAGGAGGAGGAGGACAATGAGGAGGAGGAGGAGGAGGAGCGGGAGGAGGAGGAGGAGGAGGAGGAGGGTTGGGGTTGGGTCCGCTCGAGGAGCGCGACGTCGTCGGACGAGGATGACGATGATGAAGACGTCATCCACGACGACGACGACGACCGCCCCCCGCCTGACGACGACTCCGGCGACGCAACGGCCCCGGCGGCACGGCGAGTGGTGGTATGGGTGATCGCGCCACCCACCACTTGCGCCGCTATGCATATTATATATATTGTAATTAATTAATATAATATGTAATGTTTTATATTATGAATTATTAATATGATATGTAATGTTTTATGTAATGAATTATTAATATAATATATAATGTTTTACCTCCCCCTTCTTGAAGCTCCGCCGCCTTTACCGTTAAATTGAAATATTAAAAAAAATTATAAAACATAAAAAAACGTTGAAAAAAATTACGGCACAATGCATTGTCGTTCAAAACAATGGCTTAGAAACATTCGATTGGACGAATGAAAATCGAGGAGAAAATCGCAAGAAAAATTATGAAAGTATGATTCGAGATGAATATCTTTATAAATATTTATATTATATGCATGAAAATCATTTGTGTACATTTATCTCGGGGTCGTCAGTACCGGTTAAAGGTACCAACCGGTACTGATAGTCACATCAGTACCGGTTTGTATTCTGAACCGGTACTATCTAGTAGCAACAGCTACGGTTGCAAGTGGATATTAGTACCGGTTTGTGCTTTGAACCGGGACTAGTGTCCGACCAATTTAAACTCTTCGTCCTCCCGCTCTGCTGCATCGAGTCATTTGATCGCGAGAGATGAACAGGAGTTCATCGCCAAGGAGCTCGAAGGAGGAGGTGCTGCCAAAAATTAATTTTTGTCATTTTACTCGCAACCAAGATACCTAAGGTTAGTAATATCATTCCTCACTACACTTGGTGTTAAATGGGGCCTCTTCTTTGCTTAAATTATAAAGAAAATTTGATCTTTTCCATTAATCGTTGAAGGATTATAAATGTATAAATCAAGCTCGATCAATTGAAGTAAGATACAAAAACTTATTGTGTAAGCTTATAATTTGCTTGGATTATAATATAGCTCGCATTTAAGGTTTGGATCTAGCTCAATTTTATGTTTTAGTTCCATCGATCTAGCTCAAATTAGGTTGCACGTAGTTGGGGAAATTAAAAATGGTGCATTTGAGAAAAGTTTTCATAAAATTGGTTGCACGTAGTTGGGAAATTAAGAATAGTGCATTTGACAAAAGTTTTCAAAATTTGAGCAAAGATGTCGTTAAATTTGTTCACAATTTTGAATCTAGACTATGATTGACCAATTTTTTTTGTAGGTTGAAAAAACTTGTGTAAGTTTATATTTTGCTTGCATTATTATTTAGCTCGAATTGTATGTGTGGCGAACAGATTTAATTGTCGGAGTATGAATACCGGAGTAAATAATCATTTTATGGGAAAATATGTAATGAAATATAGTGCCTTTAAAAATATTTAATGAAATAAAGCCATTTTAAAAATATAGTTGTCTTGATTTGGATTTTGGGAAATGTTCAATAATTCATTATCGAAAAATGAGTTAAAAGTTACCTTGATCGAATATAATGTAGATGGACCGGCGATGGATGTACATGGACCGACGCTCCCCGGAGTTCTTGCAGGGTTTGCAAGATTTTCTTCGTGCAGCCGATGAATACACGACGTCAGGCTACATATGTTGTCCATGCATAGACTGCAAGAATGAGAAGGAGTGGTCAAACTCCAGTCACATTCACTTCCATTTGCTCTCAAGAGGTTTCATGTCAAATTATACCTGTTGGACCAAGCACGGTCAAGAGGTTTTGTGTTAATTACATTGATGATCTGAATCCGATCGGCGTTCCTGTATCACGCCATGAGGGGAGGCTCCGGGGAAAAGGGACTTTAGGGAGAAAAGAATCCTATAGCGGCGATCTACTTTCATTTAAACAAGCACATTTCACAGTATTGAAACAAGCAACTGTAGTGGCTCCGTATATGTATGCTCACGAGATGAGTCTACGCGCCCAATACCCAGAGAAGTCAGATAAGTGGATCGCAGTCGAGCAAATGGATCATTTCGGCGGTTGGTTACAAAAGCAATCACGCCAACAGACAGATGATGAGCAGTTGAAACTCTTGGCTCGGGGACCGTCCACGACAATCGTATCATTCCAAGGGTATGAGATAAATGGGTACACATTTTACACGATAGCCCAGGATAGCAAGAGCACCAACCAAAACAGCGGCGTCAGTATAGATGCCTTGGACAAAAATAGAAAATTTGGATACCTACTATGGTTTCATACAAGAGATCTGGGAGCTCGAGCACGGACCTTTAAAGTCCCTCTGTTTCGGTGCCAATGGGTCAAACTAGCGGCCGTGCAGATCGATGAGTACGGTATGACAATTGTGGACCTCAAGCAAGTGGCCTATAGGGACGAACCGTTCGTGCTTGCTAATGATGTGACACAGGTATTCTATGTGATGGACATGGACAAAGAAACCAAAAGCGAAGGACAAGCCTACTAAAAGGAAGAGGCGACATGACAAATCTACGAAAACATAAATCGAGAATGAGAATACTAGCGGTGGCGATCAACCAAGGCGCCACGTGGTTCTTTCGAGTAAAAGAAGGATTGTCGGAGTTGAGGGCGTCACGGACGAAGAAGAGTATAATCAGTTCGACGAGCTGCCTCCTTTCACGATGGGCGTAGACATTAGTGCCTGAATGATACAGAGCAATCTCCTTATGTACGCCGCGATCATAATGAAGGATCGCTTGTAAAAACAAAGTATGTTAGCAAATAAGTCCAACCTTGTTGTATAGTCCGTTGTTACAAGTTATAGTCTATCAGCGATGGATGCTTAGTTTTCTTTTTCATGTTAAATCTAGTCTCTTGTGTTCCCATGCTTTGTGATATGCATGTAACAAGGTGAAAATTTGAATTGGAATTATAAGAGTGAAAAAATTACTTCATTTTATTTTTATATTTTTAATTCATAAACTAATATTCTAAAGAAAATATAGATTTTCAATATTATTGTTGAATTGTAGAAACTATAAAAGGAATTTATAAATGACTAGTAATCTTTTTTAAAAAAAATCATTTTAGTGTGGAATAACCGAATAAGTATAATTTATTACTTTTATTAAGCAAAGAAGCAATAATTGATTTTTCTTTCATTTTATTCTAAAGAGATTTTGAATTTAATTCTAATCGACCGGTTGGTGTATTTAACGATCTTGATGTGATATAATCGAAAGGTTGGATACACCCACCCAGATCGATAGCCAACCTTGGTTTTCCTTCGTGAGTCATATGTGGAACGATCGGTCCGGTTGGTGTATCTAATCAGATCGATATGTATATCAATCGGTTGGTTAAACCAACCGGGTGATGGGGCCCTATAAACCTCCGCCGCCATTTCGTCCCCACCTTGGTGCTCCTCCCCCCCGATTCACGCCCCTTTCCGACCGCGCCCCCCCCCCCTCCGACGACGCCGCCGTCCCGGAGCTCGCCCGACCGCGCCGCCGTCCCGGAGCTCGTGCCCCCCCCTCCGACGACGCTGCCCTCCCGAAGCTTGCCCTACCGCGCCGCCGTCCCGGAGCTCGCCCCCTCCGACGACGCGCGCCCTCCGGAGCTCGCCTGACCGCGCTGCCGTCCGAGCTCGCCCCGACGGCGCCGCCGTCCCGGAGCTCGCCCGACCTGGCCGCCGTCCCGGAGCTCGCCCGACCGCGCCGCCGTCCCGTGGAGGTTGTGATCTTGTTCACGAATATTGAATGAATGCTGTGTCTCTGTGATAGGTTATGTGGAGTCAAAAATAATTCTATGTTGCCAGTATAGTAATCGCATAAACAAATAAGGTAGTTCTTTCATTTCTGCTACTTGATAGTTGTTGAGATAGAGCTTGTTGAGATAGAGCACGGATTGGATGCTATCAATTTTATAAATGAAGCACAAGCTACAATTCCGTTTTCTATTGTACATGATATTGAGTTTATTGAGAGATGCTATCAATTTTGCATGGTGCATCTGTTACGTGTTCTCCTTTATAAATGGAACACAAACTACATAATGTCATGGCTAATCCAAGCAAACTTGTCTTTTATAGTGGGGTATTCATGTTACACATACGCTTGGTTTGATACTACTTAATTGTTCATTTACTGTAATCCCTAACTCATATTTTGTAAAACAAGAGTTAACATAGAGTATTAGTGAGACAAAAATATCTAAAGAGGGAACCACTCAACTCGTGCCACTTGCTCTTATATGGATCACATACTTCATCATACAACTAGCAATACTTACAAAGAAAAACAAGCCCTAGCTAGTTGTCATTTGGAGTACATTGACATATAAGTCAAGGATATATCTACCCTATGCACATGAGTATGGAGTTGGTCTAATCAACATTTGTTCCTCGCCGTCTTCCACGCCGTTACTTTTCAAGACCTTCTTCTAGCCTAAGAAACAACGATGGACGGCGAAGGATTTGATCGAGGAAGAATTTATGACAAATTTGATTGCGGAGATGGTGGTTATGAGGCGCAGAGCACGATGAGGCCGCGGAGGTAACAATCAATCACGTTAATGATTGTCGAGGTCACTATCATGCTAAGCCAACATTTTGACCCGTTCATGATTGTACCATGCTTTAGACCGATCAATCAAGCGCGCAATCACAACGAGGTCCAACCAAGAAGCCGAAGGCAAGATATGTTGTCACCGAAGTCAACGAACGGCCAACCTCGTAAACCCTTGACGGTGATTGGGCCGTTCAATTCGGCATGCGGCGCCACGTTAGGGACCACGTGCCCATTAGCATAGCAAAATGGGATCAGGTTCACGAAGATACGAAAAACATGCTTTGGAACGATGTCGAGAGACATTCACCTTCCCCAAGGGACCGAAGAGAAGGTGAAGAGTTACACTCTCAAGAAGATGGCCATCGCATTCCAAACTTATAAAAAGAAGTTGAACATAGAGTATATCAAGAAGAATCGAACGCCCGAGCTTCAACAAGTTCCCGAAGTTGCAAGATCACCGGAAGCGTTAAGTGAACTACAAGACTTCGGAGGAAGGTCAAAGTTTGAGTGAGAAGAACAAGCTGAATGCACAGAAGAAGAATTACCACCACCGACTCGGCCCTGGTGGTTACCGCCAAGCAATACCCAAATGGGAGAAGAGGGAGCATGACCTGCTAGCACAGGGTGTCACACTCGCAACAATGGAATGGCCTGACAGAGCAAAGCATTGGTTCTATGCTCACAGCGGTGGCCTCGATGATAACGGCAATGCGGTGTTTGGGGAGGTGCTGAGAGATGTGGCCAGAAGGCTTGTGCAGTCCATCGAGGAGACTTCCCAAGGTAGCTTCGTGCCAAACAGGGAGAATGACGAGCTAACAAGGGCTCTACAAAACCCAGAGCACCCTGGACGTACACGAGGCGTTGGCGTCGTCCCTTGGAAGGTTGGTTTCGCTCAGGACGCCGAGACCTATAGGAGTCGAATGAGAAGCAAGGCTCGACATGCACAACAACTTAGTGCGCTTGAAGAACGCATGACTCAAATAGAGGAACAATTAGCACAGAGCCAACAACGGGAGACGTGCCAGGAACCTCCCAAAGAATCCTAACATCATCGGCCCACCGGCGGCGGGCAGTGCGCTTCCGGTGGGCTGCCAAGCGGACTTGGGCAGTACCCGTAGATGACATCAGCAGCCAGACACCTTGTGAGCTGCATGTCGGGGCGCGAAACCTCTCCTTGAAGGCGGCGCATGGCATGGTTCACCCAGTGGAGCCGGGGCAGCTCATCCATGGCCAACAGATACCGTCAAACTACTCCAAGGTCTCGGTGGAGGAGGTTTGCCCAGGGTACGAGGACCTTGAGCTCGAAATTCCCGGAGGTGACGGGAGTACGAAGCTAGGAGAGGCGGTACACACTTTCATCCTATGGCGCAAACGGCACATAATTTTTCGAGATAACATGGATGTGTCCTCTCTGCGAAGAAGCCCGACTCCTACACCACTTCCCGCACACCCAAGCCCAAGAAGAAGCCCGACTCCTACACCACCGCCGCACATAAGCCCTACGAGAAGCCCATCTCCTCCCAAGAAGGCGCCGACTCCTACACCACCTCCCGCGCACATATGCCCTACGAGAAGCCCGTCTCCTCCCAAGAATGCGCCAACTTCTACACCACCTCCCGTGCACTTAAGCCCCACAAGAAGACCGTCTCCTCCCAAGAAGGCGCCGACCAAAGGAAACAAGCCACCACCAAAGAGCCTCCCAAGAAGACGTCCTCCACCCAATCCAAGAAGTTGCGTCCACTTTCGAAGCTGGCGTACGATATGACCGACGAGGAGACCAATAAGATTGTACAAGGTGAGGTAACTGAATTTTTTAGACCCAAGTCACCAAAGAAGAAGGTTCAACCTGGCACGAAAGAATTTCACAAAGGCTTGAGGACTATTACAAATTTGAAGGATAAAAGAAATGCCTCGCCAATCAAACTACGAGCGCACATTGCGAAAGGAATGCCACAAGGAGTGGGCGGTGAGGAGAAGGAGAAGGAGAAGGCTAAGGCGATGCTACAATTCTTTGATGAAACCGGGCTTGACCCAAATCAAATATTAGGCTCAAGAGATTGAGTATGCCCAAGTAAGATGGCCATTTACATTGGGTGGATCATTGGTCAGCGTGAGGAGTCGCTTCCACTAACGACAAAGATGCGGCAATTCCATGAATGGTACTTGGACGCGACCAAGCATGGTCTCTGATTGTTTCTTTGTCAAGTACAAGGATCAAGATTTTTATCACGGTGACGGTGAATTTTTATGGAATGGCACGTCATGTATGATCTATACTGCAGCACGCCCTCGGCGTCCTTGGTGGGGTTCTTTGGACTCTGTAAGTGTCTTATTTACAAAAACCATCGTGCGTGCCCTTGTAGAGTACGGACCTTGCAAGCCTAACTAATTTCTTCTTGTGTAGCATGGAGATACAAAGATGCCGAAGGGATCAAATTTTTGACATAGGATTCATGGACCCATTAGTTATCAACGAGACAACCGTTAGATACAGCCCAAGCGAAACACAGACTAACGTATACAATGCGCTAATGGGACATCAATATAAGTCAAGGATATATCTACCCTACGCACATGAGTATGTGTTTTCGTACCGCCTTGTTCTACTCCTTTTTCATAACACTATGTTAGAACTAATTAGTTATCTATGTTGACATATGTACAGTTTTCACTGGATTCTTATTATGATCGAGCTAGATCATAGTCGGATCACAATTATGGACTCGAGAAGGAAACCAGTTCAAACGTATCAAACCTTCATCGATTTGCTCGACCGGTATTAATTCTTGTTCCTTTCATTATTGTATTACTTCTATTTCCTTCCATTTGAAACAAATTCTAATCATGTACAATTGGTAATCACATGTGTAGTGCATTCGCATAGTTTCGTGCTAAAAATAGGGGCGCATTCAAGGAGAAATTCGAAATTACAACAGCCTCTCAAGTACGTATATCATAAAGCTAGCTTTTGGTTAGTTAAGTTAATTTCCTTGCATTCATTTCACGCTTTCAACTTTTTCAACCGCAGATCTTGAGTCAGTCGGCGGGCAACAATTTATGCGGTTACTACGTATGTGAGTTTTTGCACACCCAAACCGGAGCTGACCGCATGCTAAAAGGCGACAAGGGGTGAGTAAATATAATTACTACCTTTAACGATGTATATTACTCCTTACATCTTGTACAAATTCAAGGATTGATTTGTTAATGACTTAACGGCAGTGCCTCAATATTTGGCGGAACAAGGTTGAACTCGCCGCGCGAGTGAGAGCAATTCAAGAACAACTCGTTGGCTTCATTTACGATGAGGTTGTAAATCCAAAAGGCGAGTTCCACGAACCAAATTTTAATAGGTAGGGCCCTTCAATAAGGACCGTGAACTGTCATTCTCGACATCTACGGCTAGCAAGAGCGATGCACGTAAAAATCCCAATGAGCAGAAGGAAAAGAAATACTGGAGTTGTAATTAAAGTTGTGTGCATATTGTAGTACATTATATGTAATTAAATTTGTTAATGAATGTACAGTGATTTTATTATCGTGCAAATGTGCATGATTGATTATATGTGTTTTAATTCGTTGTGATTTAACACACACATGAAGTCACCGTGATTTGATATAATATATTGTAGTATATTATATATAATAGCTTGATATTGGACACACACATATTTACATATATATTATATACAACCCATCGAGCACGGTTAGATAAAACAACGCAGATCGATGAGGGCTCATCGTAACGGTTGGAGACACCAACCGCATCGATAAGGTCCACTGGGTCTCACGATGCGCTGCCACGTGTGACTACCAACCGCATCGATACTCTATCAAGACCGGGTGAGGGAATCGGATCGATGCTCAAGAGCATCGATCCGGATGGCTATGCACGGTTCAAAACCGGTACTAAAGGCTCTTTTAAACCGGTACTAAAAGCCCTTTCCGTAGTAGTGTGAAGATCATGTCGATGTCTAAAATGACGGATATTACCAAACCGGAGGAGTAGTAGCCTGCACGCAATGCAACAAAGCACAATCGCACGTCCTGCATGCATCAAGGGAGCACTCCTGGCATGCAACACACAAACATCCCACACATCTTTTTCCTTAATACGTATTTATTAATGCATACTAATCATAAATCATTTTTTTTGGCAAATCACTCAACACAAAAATTAAAGATCAACACCCGTCACCATGGCCCGGCGGCGGCGGCGCCATGGCCGGTTGTCCGCGGTGAAGGAAGAAGCCATCCTCGAACAAAATTGAGAATAGATTAAGCATCTACGATGAATCTTAACCATGAATTGAGGTTTCTCCTTGGGAGTTATACCTCGGAGTAGTCTGTCGACAGATGGCTGGAGATGAGGAAGATGAGGGTCGAGGAGGACTGGAGGAGTAGCTTCGACAAACAAGGTTCAAAATTGACTGGAGCATTTGGTTTGTGTGTGTGTCGATGCTTCAGTCACAAGGAATTAGAGTGTAGAGCTATGTGGAGTGATTCGGGTTGAAACTTGGTCACGGCGGTGAGTTGATTGGAGATAAGGAAGAAAGGTAAATTGGGGTTTTGTTTGAGGTTACTAAGGTTTGAAGAGAACGGTATGGTGTAAAGGAACTTCTTTGCCGCACTTCATATAAGCCGACGAGGAGGCGGTGCGGTGTTTGAACGAGGAAAGCAATCAGTGGCCGGTCAGGATCTTCTGGAGCTCTCTCGGCCATAGCATAGCGCACGGCATGGGCGAAGTTTGGTCGGCTGGCAGCGGCTTGATGTGGCCTCGACTTGCGCAGAGTTGCAGCGGGGAAGGCGACAAGGTTTGAGGTGGTGAGATTGGGATTTTTTCGGCTGAGAGTGAGCGAGACAGAGAGGGAGGTGAGTGAGAAGAAGAAGAAGAAGAAGAAGAAGAAGAAGAAGAAGAAGAACGGAGAGGGTAAAGAGATTGACAAGCGGGCCCGGGAAAAGAGAGATTGACAAGCGGGCCCGGGAAAAGGAAAGGACAACCTGGCAGTCGGTATGGGCTAGGCAACAGGCTGGTCAGCCGACATTAAGACTGTCTCCAACGGGTTCCCGTCCACCCCCTCCTTCCCTTCGCGATGGGAAAAGCGCCCGCACGGGAACGAGAGCGTTGCTCCAGCGGATTCCCATCCCGAGTGCGGATCGGAAGAGATAGGAGAGAGAATCCCGATGTGGGGAGAATCTCTCTCCTTTCCCTTCCAGGCGACGGGCGGTTGGGGGACGCTGCGCGCGGTGGGGCGGAAGCGAGGAAGGAGTGCCGCGGAACCCTGGCCGAGCACCAGTTGACGACGGCGAAGGTCGGGGGAAGGCGAAGCAGGCGGCGGCGGTGGTTGCTGAAGAGGGAGGAGGTGGGCCTCTTCACCGGCGTGCACGGAGGAGCCTGCCGCGTCGACGCGAGGTATGTTCCCCTCCAATGTCCCCCAAATTTCGGCCCTACGAGGTTGTAAATGTGTGATGCTGATCGTATTTTGTAGTTATTGCTCGACGGTGGATCCATTTGTGTAGTCGATTTGCTTGTCTAGGGTTTTCGGCAACTTCGATCTGCTTGGATCTGGCTGGGGCTAGCTCAGATGTGCTATGGAATGCTTCCATCTGCTTCGATGAATGTAGTTTTGCTTCGATGTGCTGGTCGTTAGAGTTGCTTACATTTGAGTACATGTCCTCTTGGTTCGATGTGGTTAGATTTGCTTACAACAGCTTCAAATGGCCAAACCGAATTTAGATGTGCCTCGATCTGCTACAATGTGCTCTTGGTTTTGCTTATACTGCTGGTACTGGAATTATTGCTGACACTTGTTTGTGGTATGTCAGTTTGGTTAGAGAAAAGATCTAGAGAAACCTTCTTGATCATGATTCATGACTGACCAATCTTATGTAGCAGTTCAGTTACTTCAGTGCAGAACATGTGGAACATTAGTCATCTATAGCTTCTTTCCTCGAAAAAGTCAATTGTAAAACATTAGTTGATAGAACATTGGCGCATGAATTGTGCTGGGAGATATAAACTGACCTATATGTCCAATTCTTGATGAAATCCAATTATTGCCAGGAAACTAAGTCATGTTTTACATTACATAGTTAATTGCCATTTGGTCTGAAATAAAAGTTATGATGGATGGCTACCGGTTTACTGAGGGGCTTCGTCCACACAAGAGTAAGCAGTTTACTGAGGAATGGCATCATGGCGTCCAAAAAAATCGAGAAATCTAGGAAATATTTAGTTAAACACATCTTCAATAGACAGTCATGTCTATATACACCAAGTAGACACTGACTAAAAACAAAAACTATGAAAATGAAGTTTCTTTGCAGACTGACAGACAGTATTGCCTTTTTTATCTCTACTTGAGGAGGATCCCTCCAGCTACATTATTGTCAGATTGTCGGGGTTAGTTGATGTTAGCAGCTAATCTGTATATGTGCATAACCACTGTTAGTTGATGTTAGCAGATTGTCGGGTTTAGTTCATGTTAGCAGCTACATTAGTGTTAGAGCTACAACATATGCGCATAACTACTTGATGTTAGGACATAATCTTGTCAATCTATTGGTATTAAAAAGATTGTGAAACCAAAAGTTGATGCATATAAGGGTCTTCTTTCTGTAGATGGATGAAGAAAAGCTCGTAGCATATCTGCGAATCATGAAAGAAAATGTTGAGTTGCAGGTCGAAGCTCTTAGGAAGATAGTTAATGACAATTTTAGCCCAGCACATTGTTGCCATTCTATCGACCTGAACCATGCCCTCCTTGCTGTGGATGACATCGCTGCTCGCTTGGACGAACTTAGCTTGAAAGCTGCAGAAGTTGTGGCAGCAGCAGAGAATGTTGGGCATTCTGTCGATGATGATCATTCAAGTAAGGAACCACCGGTGCCTGCACAGACCGGCAGTGGTGGGGCTAGCTCGGATCCATCGGTCTCCGATGGTTGGGAGTCCGACCGCTCCTTCCATCTGAACAACTTATAGTATGGTGGTGTGTATGGTCCCATGTGTTATGTTACATATAGTGCAATGGTATGTACGGAGGTGTTGTATTGTACTGTCCATGTGTCATGTAATGTATGGTGGTGTGTTATCTATGAACAACTACGCTGAACTACTAGGCATGTGTAATGATATCTATGGTTGAATGTTAGCTATGGTGGAATGTTAGCTACTTGCCATGTCTTGTATTCTGTATTGTACTAAATTGTTCTGTCATGGAATTTGAAAACAGGGGTATCATGGATCCATTTCTGCAGAGTATGCTAAATGAGGCTGTCGATAGCATGAATTGCACACAGACAGGCCGTTCATTACCGGAGGTAGCTAACTTCTCCCCCGGTTGGTCTGAATCCAATGGGGCAGATAGTAGTTCAGGAAAGGGTAAGAAGAAAAAGGGTGTGCCGAAGACTTCGAGGAAAACATGGAAGGCAACTGAGGAGGAGGTACTGATGTCTGCATGGTTGAATGTCAGCCAGGACCCTGTCGTTGGCACTGATCAGTCAGCCGAGACCTACTGGGGCAACATTTTGAAGTATTGTGAGGAGCATGGGACTGCGAACTGGACTATAAGATCTGAGAAGGGTTTAATCAATCATTGGTCTACTATCAGTGCAGATTCGAGCAAATTCTCATCTTACATGGGGAAGGTCTATGACATTCACCCTAGCGGCACTACTCTGGAAAATAGGGTAAGGAAGTTAGGTTAATTGCCATTTAAAATGTCTAATTTTGGCCAACATTGTATAGTTAGCACTAATAAAATTGCTTATTTGCCATTTGCAAGATTGCCATGGCGATGAAGATGTTTAAGGAAATCGAGGGGAGGTCATTTGGTTTTCTCCACCTGTGGTCCACTCTTAGTCAGCACCCGAAGTGGTGCGCTCACATAGATGCAAAGCGACAGAAGACCGAGTACGTGTCGTCCGCACGGTCTAGTGCCATTGGGCATGATTCTATGTCTGGTGTGCCTGATGATTTGATGATGTCTGGATCTGGTGAGTTACCTAGGCCAATTGGTCGTGATGGCGCACGGAAGGCTCGGGCACGAGGTGCCAGTGCCAGAACGTCCTCGGTTAGCGGCACCGCGTACAAAGAGGAAATAACAGAACTGAACAAGCACAAGGCTGAACTGGTTGAACTATGGCGTGAGGAGGTGTCCATCATGCGGCGCACCGAGGAGGACAAGATCATGGCAATGGATATGAGTCACATGGATGAGGCTTCTCATGACTACTTCTCGCGTCGCAAGGCGGAGATTATTGCCAGGAGGTTCGGGTAATCGAATGGTACTACTACGTTGTGGTTCGATGTTTAATCGTATCTGCTGGTGTGTTAGCTACTACCATACAATGTTCTGTGTGTGTATTGGTACTGCTAGGGTGTGGTTGCATGTTCAATAATTTCTGTCGTTGAATTTCTGGTACTGTGTATGGTTGCTGGTATGTGGACCATTGCAGCTATTTTGTGCAACATTGCTGTTTGTTGTTCTCGGCAAACCAGGCCCAGTAAACTTGTGTGAATGAAGCCACCTACGGTTGAATCTACGAGGGTACAAAAATGACTTCATTTTTGTACATGACGCAGGTCAATGATCCAGGCCTGAAATGATCCAGGCATTCAGTTTTATGTTTCGTATACTCCACTCGTTCTGCCAAATGGATTTACCAGGTTGTATTATAAGATCATGGCTTGGCTAAATTTTATCAGGTTGTACAAAAATGGATTTACTAGAATGCTGCTGCGTGATTGATTCTCGTGCTTCAGGATCAAAATTTTTTGTTGCTCCTCGGCAATGCACTTGAGACACTGCGAAGTTCTGCATTCCTCTTGCAAAAATCTTGAACCACCCGCAAGGACCAAAGCTACCGAGCGAGGTGCAGCATTCTGGCGAAGGTAACTGACATAACAGCAATCAGAAATGCAATTCCGATTACCAACATAACATGTCTGCAGTCCTAGCTCGATTTGATACAGGTTTGTGCACACAACACACATGACAACTCGGAGGAATATAAAAGATAGATTCTTGAACTACAATATATAAGATGAACTACGAGATCGTCTAATAAGATAGATTCTTGAACTACAATATATAAGATTCTTGAACTAGCCTAACTCTAGCACCCTCCATGAATGGACCAAAGGTGCTCGACAAGGTCGTCCATAAGCATGTGATGTTTGTTCCTATCACGGATCTCTTGTGTCGCCTCGATGAAACGGAGGACCGACCTGCGCGGCGGGCGTGAGATAGGGACGTGATCATCCATAAAGTCATATATGCAATGTTGGGTGGGACCTTCCCTCTCATCCTCAATAATCATGTTATGCATGATGATACATGCAGTCATGATGTCGTGTAAGGTGGATTGGTCCCAACACCTGGCCGGCCCTGCAACAATAGCAAAGCGAGATTGCAGTACACCGAAAGCTCGCTCCACGTCATTGCGCACTGCAGCTTGCACAGAGCCGAAATGGACATGCTTGTTCCCTCGAGCCGCCTGAATTGGTTTCACAAATGTGGCCCACTCGGGGTAAATACCGTCCGCCAAATAATACCCCATTCCGTACGTATTGTTGTTGATGGTGTAGTTAACTGGGGGGCTAGTACCGTCCGTTAACCTGGAAAGAACGTTAGATCTGTGCAGCACATTAATATCGTTCAGGCTACCTAGCATGCCGAAGAAGGCATGCCAAATCCAAAGATCGTACGAGGCCACAACCTCCAAAACTAATGTGGGCTTCCGAGCATGTCCTGTAAATTGACCCTGCCATGCCTTCGGGCAATTCTTCCATTGCCAATGCATGCAGTCAATGCTTCCAAGCATCCCAGGAAATCCTCGCGCCGCCCCAACCGCAAGCAGACGCTCCGTGTCAGCTTGAGTTGGTGCTCGGAGGTACTCATCCTTGAATACCTCCACTACGGCACGAACAAACCTCCTAAGGGCTTCGATGGCAGTGCTAGCGCCAATACGAACATACTCGTCAGTAGCATCGCCTGAGATACCGTATGCAAGTTGCCGCATAGCGACCGTCATCTTCTGAAGAGAAGACAAGCCCATCCTTCCGGCAGCATCTTTTCTCTGAGCGAACCAAGGATTGTGGGCCTCGACAGCACTGGCAATCCTAACAAAGAGGTTCCTGCTCATCCGGAACCTGGACGGGCATAGCACATATCAATGCAATAGCGGGTTTCAAAGTCGAAAATAACCACCTCTCACATACCTACGCCTGAAGAATGCATGGCCATACACGGGCATGCCGGAGAAGTAGTCATTGTATAGCCTAGACGCACCCTCCAGGTGTCCTCGGTGGACCACCACCCGGCCAGGAACTGAGCCCCCCCACCGTGGGACGGTCTCTTGTGCTGCTAGTTCCTCCTCCTCAATGGCAATGCACAGACGCAGATCTTCCTCTTCATTCTCCAGCAAAATAAGTTGATGAGCTCGTCGAGAAAAGCTCGGCCAACCCTCGGACCAACTCATGGTTCTGTCTACGACACAGCTTTGATGATGTTTGCCACAACACCCAACCTTCTATATATAGCACGGGATTTTTACTTTCTTCTCTGGCAAGCTACAAATATATTATTGCTGCTTCCTTCTTCAATAAGCTACACATATACTATTGCTGCTTCCTTCTTCAATAAGCTACACATATACTATTACTGCTTCCTTCTCCAGGAAGCTACACATATAAAACTACTGCTTCCTTCTCGCGTAAGCAACACAAGTAAAATTAATACTACCATCGTACAAAGTACGGGATAAAACAAAAATACATGGAAGACATCTCCAATACAAAATAGGGTAAAATTATTGGCGGTTATAGTATATTCTTATAATATGTATGAAGGGATGGGAAGGGAATAGGGAAGGGATGCTGTTGGAGATGTAGTATGGGAAGGGAATGGAATATGGGAAGGGATTCTCTTCAGGAGATGGGAAGGGATTCTCTTCAGGAGATGGGAAGGGAATGGAGTATTGGGAAACCGCTGGAGATAGTCTAAGTGATGGCCCACTTGAAGTCAAACAGGAAAATCCATCTAAGTTTCTTCCTTCCAGACAGACATTAACCTTCCAGACAGACATTAAGTTTCCTCCTTCCATCTAACTTGAATTATAGGATTTTTGGGAAAAAGATTAACTCCAGCAAAGACCTTAAATTGTTAAAATTTAGCAAATTGTCTTAGGGCCCCTAGGAGAGTAGCTATATTTAGCAACTCTGTGATTGAGCCCTATCTTTGTTGGGTTTTGGGCCTAATTGCTGAAGTGAATATTTCGTTGGAGCCCTAAATCTAGTTAGTTGGGGTCCTAAATTAAAGTTAAAGGCTCATTTTTAGGGCTTTCTCTTGGAAATGCTCTTACTATTTCAATTTTATCTACTTTTCAGTAAAGAAAAACACCAAAAGACAAACAAAATTCAAAAAATTCAAGATAAACCATGAACAAAGCAATCAAATATTTTATAATTGTTTCTTTACTATTTATTAAATTTTAGGATGTTACAGCAACTGAACTAGAAACAAAACAGAGCAGTAGGTTTGTGGCCAAGTATATATAGGATGAATTGGGAAGTGAAGATCTCAGGGAGCATGGAAAAGCTAAGGGGGCAGTGCCCTCAGCTCTATACCTCATCTGCATCTGAATTAATGCCCGATCAAAAATTACTTAGAAGATGTATTTAAACGAGGCACTCGATCCGTCATGCTCTTCCAGTCATGCATATTTAGCTCGGTAGCAGGTGTTGAGCTCATGAAGCAAATAATATAGTGTTTCTGAACTAGCAGCATTACGATGTTCTAAAATAACTCACAATAATAGTTACAAACAGGAGTTTATTCATAATCGAACAACAAGTTCAACATATATCACATTACATAGCTTACAATTAAGCTTTTAGACACACAAATGATCATGCTAATTATGGAAAAAGTTACACTCCAATAATATAGCAACAAGACGAGTTTCACACAAGCCAAGTAGATAGACTTATTGAAGCACAGAAACGCCGCAGTATAAACTTTTTTTAGGGGTTTTTTTTTGAGGGAGACTAAGGAACGGTATACCGTTCCAACGGTATAGCAGTGAAACTTATGAAACTTATCAATTTCAGTGCTGTTTTCATGAGTTTCAGTGTATAGTTTTATCAGTTTCATATTTCATCAGTTTTTAGTGGTAACTTTCATGAGTTTCAGTATAAAAAATCACAAGTTTCATAAGTTTCAGAGGTATACCGTAGGTTAGCCCTTATTTGGAAAATACAACATGTAGCTAGGACAACATCACTGACCAAAGAACTCATAGGTGAAACTAATTGAATTTCCGTAAGATATGCGCATGCAGGCGAGAGGCAGGATTGCTGTATGGATGCATGGGTGGCGGCATGAAGGGTAACATATATGTGAAACTCCATTCTGGAATACGATTAACCAAGCTAGGTATGTCGTGTAGCTAGATGCATATATCGATTGACGTGGATGGATGAATGCTGGCGGGTGGCTGTGGATGGTACCAACTGGAGTGAAATCACGTACCAACTCCAGAGCAGAGAGCTGGAGTCGATTCACCTGAGGTAGCTCGTCACCTTGGCGCGCTCGTCGAAGGAGGCGAACGCCGGAGGAAGCTTGGGCTTGTAGTCATTGGAGTGCTGGGGTGTGTCCCAGCTCAGCTTGGCCCACCAAGCCCTCTCCCCGCTCACCTCCACCTTGCTCGGTTGATCTTGGCGGAGGCGCGGGAGACGGCGGAGGCTCCAGCACCCGCGGACGTGGAGCTCCTTCCACAAGGGTGCGGTTATGACGGCGTTGTCGTGGCGGAGATGCTTCAGCTGTGGCAGCTCCTGGAGCCGTATCCTGTGGAGGCATGGGAGCTTATAGGAATCGCCTCCACGAGGATGGGTGTAGAAAATTGTCTTGAGGTTGTAGCAAAATAGGATGTCAAGTGTTGTGAGACTTGGTAGTCCAGATCCACGTGGCATGACATCCTCCAATCTCGGGCAGTACTCCAAGTGCAGGTGTTGTAGTGTTCTGAAGTCACTACCAGGATCAATCCCACTACTCGGTATGTAGAAATGAATTAAACTTTTGAGACAGGAGGCCCATGCATTTTGTAGTGTGCGGCCCACGTGATACGCCTTGTCAAAAACTTGCTTCATCTGATGGCACTGCCGGAGCTTGCATTCCTCCAGCTCATTCAAGTCACTCAGATCATTAAGGCAGGAGACAAAAGCATCATCTGTCATAGTAATCGATTTGGTGACTTCCAGAAGATACTTTAAACCATGGGGATACCGATTCATTGCTGAGATCTCTACATGACGCTCAGATTGACGGATGAGAGGTGTGACCATTGACACCGTAGTAACTCCCTTTGCCATATAATGACAGTACACATCACCGTAAGGTGACTTATTTTGTACTAAGTCCTGCAGTTTGTTGGCCACCATGTCCACTTCATCCCGCATCTTCCTAATTTTAACCATGCATGGTGCAACCCGAACATAGAAAGATTGGAAGAACCGTCCTTGCCGTACTAAATCTCTAGCCTCCCGACGGAAGCTATGGAATATTCGGGAATCACTTATGCACACATGAGCAACTTGATTAGAAGGATTACCATTTCCATCTGCACAGTGATTCAAGCAAAACACATCAGGGAGTCGCTGCAGCTCATGCCAAGGAAATCTTCTTAGAGAAGGAACACCCACGAGAAATAATTGCCTTAGCTCTGGCAGATTATTAGGGATGTCGGCAGGGAGCTCCTTTATAGCAGTAGCAGACAGGTCCAGGTCCTTGAGAGCACCAAGGTTCCTGAAGTCTACAGACTCAAGCTTTCTACATCCACGCAAGGACAGGCACCTCACGTGAGGTGCATAGATTAGTGAGAAGGATTTAAGGGTAGGATGCCCATCCAATTTAATCTCTTCCTCTATGCTTGATACCCATCCTTCAACATGTAGATTGAGCAAGCCATGGGCTTTAGAGATTGACCCTAGAAGCAACACCAATTCCTTGTTGTTGATAAGCTTGAGAGATTGAAGCTTCTTCATTTCTTCAAATATCTCCTCGGGGAAGGATTTTATTTGAGTTCCTGAGAGCTCAAGTGTTGTCAGACTAGACAATGCAACAATGGAGGGTGGCAACTCCACAAGGTTGGAGCATTTGACAAGCAGGAGCTCTTGAAGATTTGGCATGTTTTGGAAGAAGTCACAATGGAAAGTGTGTATACCTGAACATGAGAGATCAAGGTAAAGCAAGTTGTTTTTCGTATTGCTATTTTTGGGTGTGGGAGTTCTCTCACTAACAGATAAGCTACATATACTTTTGAGGTTATAGCAGCCTCTAAGGGAAATCAACTGGAGGTTTAGGAGACACCAAATTGAAGGGGGGAGTGATTCTATCGGAGTGTAGGAGAGATCAAGAACGCGCAGACAAGGAAGCTTAGGCAAGAAATGATCAAGCCGTGCGAACAAGCTTGATGGCTGTGAGCGGCAATGCCTTACAATAAGTGCGGTTGGGCCACTGGTTTCTTGCAGGCTCAACCATTCCTTGCTTACATGCCATCCTTGGTCATCAACCAATGAGATCCATTTTAGTTGCTCCAAGTACTTCTTGTCATCAAGAAGTTTGTTTACTATGAGGCGCTCTGCAACATGACCATGGTACGTCAAAAAATGTGCGGCAGTCTGGGTAGCCGCATCAGCTTCAGTTGCTGGAGAAAATGGTAGCTTCAGCAAGGAATACTCCCGGAACGTTTGGAGGATGGCATTTCCAACTTGATGTATGTCATCGTACTTGTTGCGGTAGCTGCCGGTCTCCTCCTCCCTGATTCTTTCTGGGACTCTTGGTTTAGTGACAGTAAGAATGCCTTGGGCAGCCCATTGACGGATGAGCTCATCCGAGGTAACAGATGGTGAAGTAGAACTCCGTTGATCTCCGTCTCCACTAACAATATGATCTCCATGAGGTGGTGAACATTGGGGAGAGAGCGCTAGCATGGCGTAGTGAAAACAATGGAGGGCTACACGGTGCCAATACTGCTCGTCTTCCTGGCGGATCTTGTCGAAGATGCACATGGCCGATTGATGCAGCGCGGAGAGGATAATCATCAGGATTTGATCATCGGTGAAGGCCCGGTAGATGTTATCGTCTTCTGACTTGCTCCTGTCGCAGACATCTTGGGAGGGGGTGGATAGCACCCATTCAGAACGTGTCCAGGAGCGAGGAGGAAGCCCCACCCCGTCCGCGAATCTTGTGCGCTTGATGGGCTTGTAGAGGTTGTCAACCACCAGCAGGTACCTCTTGTTGGCTAGCGTGCGGATCAGACCAACGACTGATCGCGACGCAAAATTCCCCAACCACCCTCCGCCCTCCATCCCGTAGGTGTAGTACCGCAGCTCGTCGGCGGCTTCCTTGCGCCTCCTGTATTCTTCTTCGTCGAGCAGCCCAAGCTCCTTTGCCACCGCGACGGAAAGCACCTTCTCCACGTGCAGTCCTCGTCTGCCTGCTTCTTCCTCGTGCAGGTCCACCTTTATCACGTGATGGAAGGGCCCTTCTATATCTCTGATTGGCTCCATAGCGATGGTTGATATGGCCCGTGTAAAGGAAGCCGCCGTGCCCACCCCGACGTTCCAATGCACATAGCTATCTGAGTGCAATTTGACCCTCAGCCCACGATATACGTCCGTGCCACGGTATCCGCCTAGCCTGGCAACAGAAGCAGGTTACATGTTAGTTGATTAATTAATTATTCCCTTAGGCCCGTCGGCTACAATAACTTTTGCGTTACGGGCCGCGTGCCAACGTGCCCACGTGCAGCAGCTATCGACCCCATCCCCCACGTGTCTATTGGCTACAACAAACAAATATATCCAACTTACAAATATCTACGAGACCACATCTTCTATATTTAGAATCAACAACGGAACAAATTTACATAGGTATCGAAAAAGTCCATATACTCCCTCTGGTATCAAAAAAATTATAATATTGTGAAAGAATTTTTCGAGATAGATCTATACATATGATTTTTATGTATCCAATTTAAATATTTAAAAATATACTAACAGCAAAAATTTCAAAAGTTTGACTACACCTATATTCAAAACGATAACTATTTGGTACCTAATGATTTTGGTGTCGAGGGATTACAACTCTGATCTGAACTACAACACGAGCTAGCAAAAATGATTTTGGTGCCTAATGCTACGCAAGCCACCTGGGAGCCAGCAAGAATTAGAGCATCACCTTGCCGAATTATTGATGCAACTAAAGAAGCAACATATAAACTGGATCACCAATACAATATCTCTTGATATGGTTTGACTGCTGTGAGTTTCTCTCAGTAGGCTCCTGAACCTGTCCTCGATGCTCGATTCAACTCCACACTCAACTTAATAGATTGGATAATGGGTCATTTTTAACATAAATAAATTGTATAACCGTTGGTCCAATAGGCAATCATATCGATCCGTGTATGTGCTACCTATTCACTTTATTTGTGCAGCATTTGTCATGTGGGCTAAATGCTCTCAAATCGCTGCGGAGATGACCAAAACATGCATCATATATCTGTGGATTGTAGGATTGCAAAGTGACAAATGGAACTAGGGGGCATTTCGAGTTTACGAACAATTCACGGCCATTTTCTGGTGTTAATTGCTCTTGGTGGTATATTTTAGTTCTTTCATATATGGTATTTTCGAAGTCTTTCGTACAAAGCTTAAAGAATGCATTTGATTTACCTGAAGTGCATTGCAATGTTTACCGCTAGGTAGCCAATTTCTAATGCTCAGAAACAAGAAGCCAAAGCCATACTCTATTGCCATTTCTTTGGTTCCCAAATTGTTCAGGTTTTTAGTCGTTCACGTTTTCATTTTTTTTCTCTCTATTTTGCAGTGGCTGCTCAAATGATATATGCTCTATTGTGGAACTGGAACACACTTTCCAATGATGTCCTACGATTTAAATCTTATTAGTATATATTATTAATATCGTATATAAATAACATTCTACAAACCAGCGATTAGTTTTGAGTACTAATTTGTTAAGAGTACTCAAATTTTCAACCATCCAATACAAATCTGTCTCCGTCCACAACAGAGCACGCAATATTTTATAACTGAACTGTCTCATTAACAGATTGGATTTTGCTAGCTGTTTATTTGTTTTCCTACCCCATTTAATAGGCTTGTTCAGCCCATGTACTTGTTTGCTGTTACTAGTTTGAGAGGTGCTTCTATGCTCTTCTTTTTAAAAGTTACACAACTATTAAAACATGAATGAAAGGTGATGGTGATTACTTACCCTTTCGCTTGCTTCAAAATTTGTGCAACTTGTACTAAAAGAAAAAGCATAGAATCACTTCTCTACTAGTTTTTGTTAGACAACCTCGCTATCGAATAGTCCGGGGTTGCCTAATAGATCTAAACTGGAGAACAGAAAGAGAGGACGAGAGACACAATATGAGGAGGAACGGGTCTGCTTTATTATTCTTTATGCTTGTGTACAATGGGGTGACCCCCTGCCTCCTATATATAGCGGTTCTGCTTAGAGATAAGGAAGAGTCCATATAGGATACGAACCCGGTTTCCTAACACTCCCCCTTGGACTCTTCACTGCGAGATGCATATGCCTCATTAAAACTCCATAAAAACCCAGTGGGAAAAATAATTGGAGAAAGAGTACATAGCACACGCTTGCTGTGTTGCACGGATTGCCTCATCAAAAACCTTATGTAAGAAAACTTCAATGAAAAACTTACTTAAGGAAAAGAGTACAATCCACCCAAACTTCAATGTTAATCTTCAAGATTCACGTTGGGTACTCAAACTTCATGTTTGAGATTTATGTAGGAGTATGTGAAAATTCTCCCCCTGAAATCTGCACTTCTCTAAGCCTCATCATCCCGATTCCTCTAGCACATCTTTCAAAAGAAGATGCCAGGAGTGACTTAGTGAATAAATCTGCGAGATTTTCACACGACTTAGTATGCAGTATCTTTATCTCGTTCATCTTATGCATTTCATGGGCATAAAAGAACTTGGGGTTGATGTGCTTCGTAAGATTACTTTTCACATATCCCATTTGCACTTGAGCAACACAAGCTGCATTATCTTCATAGATAATGGTGGGGTTTTGTTCCATGTTCAAACCACATGACTTCTGAATGTGATGAACCATTCTTCGAAGCCATGCACATTCTCGAGATGCTTCATACAAGGCAATTATTTCTGAGTGGTTTGTCGACGTTGAGACAAGAGTCTGCTTAGATGACTTCCACGAAATTGCTGTTCCCCCGCAAAGGAAAACATACCCAGTTTGTGACTTGCCAAGATGCGGGTCCGATAGGTACCCGACATCGGCATAGCCAACCAAATTCAATTCATTGTTTCTTCTGTAAAACAAGCCAAGGTCTTTGCTTCCTTGAAGGTAACGGAAGATGTCCTTCACCCCTTTCCAATGCCTTTTGGTGGGTTCTGCACTGTACCGTGCTAGCAAATTCACGGCGAACGCAATGTCCGGCCTAGTGCTATTCGCAAGGTACATGAGTGCTCCAATTGCACTCAAGTATGGGAATTCCGCTCCCAGGACTTCCTCCCCCTCTTCTTTAGGCCTGTACGGGTCTAGGTCTGCTTGGAGTGACCTTCCGACCATTGGGGTCTTTGCGGGGTATGCCTTTTCAAAACCAAATTTCTCCAACACTTTCTGTGTGTAGGAAGATTGGTGTACCAAGATTCCGCCTTGGACATGTTCAAGCTGCAAGCCTAAACAAAACTTGGTTTTACCCAAGTCTTTCATTTCAAATTCAGACTTCAAGTATGTGCATGCTTCTTCAATTTCTTCATCCGTCCCAATGATGTTCAAGTCATCTACATAGACGGAGATTATACAAAATCCATTCGGGGATCGTTGTATAAACACACATGGACAATCTTCATTGCTCGTGTAGCCTTTCTTGCAAAGAAAGTCACTTAAGCGATTGTACCACATTCTTCCTCGATCGCTTCAGCCCATACGTTGATTTCTTCAATTTCACATCAGTATAGGTTTCTCGCTTTGCTCTGTCTTGGTTCGGGATAGGGATACCTTAGGTACTTTCATGTATATCTCCGAATCCAAGTTTCCATACAAGTATCTTTGTGACAACATCCATTAGCTTCATTTTCAACTTCAAGTTGATCGCCATTGAGATCAAGTATCTAAAGGTAATTCCACCCATGACCGGAGAATAGGTTTCTTCATAATCAACCCCAGGACGCGTTGAGTGAAACCTTGAGCGACAAGCCTTGCCTTGTACCTTACAACTTCATTGTTTTCATTCCTCTTCCGAACAAAAACCCATTTGTGCCCCACGGGTTTATATGGGGAGGCGTATGACACAAAGCCCAAACACCTCTCTTTTGTTTAGAGATAATAACTCAGCGGTGATTGCCTTCTTCCAATCTTCCCAATCGAGCCTTTTCTTGCACTCTGCGAGAGATGCGGGCTCGGGATCATGATTAATAATCGTGGCAATCTTCTTTGCAAAGTATGCATCGACATTGGCTGTTGTTCTATTCATCGATTCTCCCGTTATTACAAAGTTTATGGCCATTTCATCATGGGGTGCTTCGTGCACTTCTACTTGCTCTTCATTGCTATTTCCCATTCCAGGAGCAAGTTCCTTTAGTTTTTCTCCGCCAATGTGTGCGCACACATTATTTCCGGCGGCTTCTTCCAATGGAAGGTTCAGATCTGGAATTGCCTTTTCCACAGGCTTCTTTCCAAAGGCTGTGGTCTCAACTGGCTCCCCTTCTTGCTTTGGGGCACTTTTGTGATTGGCTGTGGTAAGTCCTCTTGCCCAGTTTTCCCCAGACGTCTCCGGGTACTTTGGGTTTGAGAAGCCAAGTTTCCTGTTCTTTTTCTTTGAGGTCTCTGAACAGGATGAGGGATACCTTCTGCTTTCTTTGGTATTTCCACCCTCTCTGGTGCATTTCTTGCTGGTACATGCGACTTAACCACGCTCTTCAGATCACAAAAATGATCAGGCAGTTCATTTGCTAAATTCTGCAAATCAATTATCTTCTGGACTTCTTGATTTGCTTCATTAGTGCGAGGGTCATGCGCGGGATCGAGTGGAATGCCATATTATTTCCGGCATTTTTCATCCAATGGTTGATTCTCTCCCCCTAATGACGGAAACGGTCCTCGTCAAAGATACGATCGTGAATCGGGTTGTATGCAAGTCTCCAGTCATGGGTTCCAAATACCTGATTATGGATGCACTCTCATAACCAACGTATATCCTAGACTTGCGGAGAGGGCCCATTGCAGTCCGCTGTGGGGGTGGTATAGGTACATATACCATACAACCAAAATTTCTAAGATGGGAAATCTTCGGGATGACCCCTTGCACTAGTTGCATAGGTGAATGGATGTTGTAGGCCGATGGTCTATAATTGATAAGTGCTGCTGTGTGCAGGACTGCGTGTCCCCAACAAGTGTTGGGCAAGTTACAACTCTGCAAGAGCGGTCTGGCAATGAACTTAATCCTCTTTATTAGTGCTTCAGCTAGCCCATTTTGTGTATGGACGTGCGATGCAGTGCTCAAGATTATTCCGTTCTTTGTGCAATAATCATCAAATGCCTTGGAAGTAAATTCGCCGGCATTGTCCATTCGAATGGACTTCACGCGATGATCAGGAAAAGCATTCTTAATTCTGATGATCTGCGAGATCAGTTTTGCGAATGCATGATTCCTTGTTGACAGCAAACATGTATGCGACCATTTCGAGGAAGCATCAATAAGCACCATAAAGTATCGAAACGGCCCCGACAAGGGCTGAATCGGACCGCAAATATCCCCCTGAATGCGTTCCAGGAATGCAGGGATTTCATGTTGCACTTTCATAACAGAGGGTCTAGTTATTAATTTCCCGGTGGCACATGCATGGCACACAAAATCTTCATGATTTGGGAAATTTTTAACATTAATGCCATGACCTTGTGAGTTATTAACTATATTTCTCATCAATCTAAGACCAGGATGACCTAATCTACAATGCCATAAAGCAAATAATTGTAGCTTCTAAAGACAGGTCTTCAGAGAAGTATACCTTTGCGTGTGCATTGATTCTCGTGTAAATCTGACCAGATTCATATGAGGGACATTTTTCTAGTATCATTTTCCCATATTCCGCGTGCTTCACAATGCACAAGTGTTCTTTGCCATTTTCTTCATTGGTTTCTACGTGAAACCCATTGGCGCGGATATCTTTGAAACTTAAGAGAGTGCGAGTTGATTCAGGGTACAAGAGGGCTTCTTCAATTACCAAAGTTGTACCCATTGGCAATATAATTGTGGCTCTTCCTGAGCCTATTATATGCGTATCGCTTCCTGCGATAGTCGTAATCCTTCTAGCGTTCTTCGTGATTGTCTGGAAGTATTTCGACTCTCTTAAGATGGTATTTGTTGTGCCACTATCAACAATGCATATTTCCTCCATTGGGCGCTACACGATTTCTAGATGAAAAGAAAAATAATTCTAATCATACAGTGGCTAAGGAATTCAAAAATTGCTTGTAAATAAAGAATACTGGAATAAAGAATAGATTGCAGTTCTATTCATGAGAAAAGTATGCTCTTCGAGAGCTTACTATTCATTATGCAATCTGATGTCTATGTGAGATAATTCTGATAATTCATGTCAGTTCTTCAAAAACTCACGTTAGATAATGCCACACCTTTGCACATTCATAAGGTTCTTCCATTAGATTACTGCGTGCAATCTAATAGGAAATGGCTGCTAGATTCAATGAAATGCATAATTGAATTCTCATGAGTTTCCAGCAAACTAAAAGAAAATAATAATTGCAAGATTCATAAATACATGATTCATAAATATTCAGAAATACAACTACGTGCATGTAGGTGATCGGCTTCGTGCAAACGATCAGATTCATATGCACGATCGTCTTCGTGCGATCGATTTTAACGCGGCTTCATGCGCGTGGTGCATTCAGTTCCATGCGCGTCGGCCTTCCTGGCGCGACGGTGGCAGCCAGTGCGGCGTGCTTGAATTTCATAATAAATTATATTAAAGCAATAAATACAATGCATGGAACAGAACAATAATTGCACAATTCATAAATTCAGAATAAACAATAATTGCACAATTCATAAATTCATAAATGCGGAAATAAATTCTCGAAATTTCGAATTTTTCTTAGTATTTGGCAATTTTACATTAATTATACAGCAATTTTCCAAAGCATCACTTGATATGAAAATAAATTGCAACATGAATTAAACATGTCATAAGTCTAATTACAACTTATATAATTCTTGTTGGTCGAACGAAAGCAGGTAATGAATATCTTCATCAATTTGACTCTTGGCCAGTCAACTCGCCTAGGGCTCACATGAGGGAGGGAGCACTTCCCGTTTCCGGGTGCCAATTAAAGAACCAAGCCTCATGTGTGTTTTCCTAGACACCAATTGTCTCATATCTGTTTATTCATTACCAAAATCAAATCCCAACCACTCATGTTCTCATAAACTGTTGTATGAGAAATTCTGAAATTTTCCTAACACTTTTCATAATTTCTGCTAATTTCCAAGCAATTTTCAGAATTACTTTACAACAGGAAATTGAATTTCAGCAAATGACATAATTCATAAATTCATAAATTCGGAAAATAAATTCTCAGGAATTTTCGATATTCTAAACGGGGCAATTATTGCAAAAATCATGCAAATATTCACAAATGCAGAAAATAAGGCTAAGTACAAATTAAAACAGAACCATAAAATTTTCTGCAATTTTCCATATTTTTCTGGCAATTTTCAGGGATTTTTAATCGTTTTTCTGAATTACTAATCAATTCGGGGAGAAAAAAAACAGAAAAACAAGAAAAGAAAGGATAAAACCGGGGGGCAAAAGGGTAAAATCCCCTTGCCCCCACCCCGTGTGGCGTGCGCCATTAGCCAAGTTCAATTCTGTTTTCTAAATGGACTTCGTGTCCACCTTGTACTGGACTCCAAGTCCTGAGCTTAGGATGGAATTTTCTAGTGCTTGGACTTCATGTCCGATTAGACTTCGTGCTTATACCGGGGTCTCGACCGAGTCGGTCGGCTACCGGCGAACGCGGCAAAGTGACGCGTCGTCTCCAGACGGCGACGCAGCGGCGTCGAGGAGTCGGACGCGTCGCCGCTGCGCGGACGGCATCAGGCTGATTGGAAACTTCATGTTGCAGCCTCGTGCGCAGTCAGGGGTGGTGTTCGGTGCTTTTTGCGCATCTGTGCGGCAGAGCCTGCCGGTGACTTTGTGGCTTCGAGCCACTTGCCAGATAGGGTGGAGCCGCCGGTTGCTTTTGGCATGGCAGGAGACCAGACAACACTTCGTGCGGCAACGGCGGCCGGCGGCTCCGGCGGCAGAGCGCTCGGCGGCACGTGGCCAGCGGCACCGGTGGCTCTGCGTGGCCAGCCGGAGTACCTGCGACCTCTTCTTTGGGCCCCGATGACACGTCTTCATGCCGTCACGCATCGACCACGGCTTCGTGCCATGTACTGGATTCCGGTCTGCGTGACCGGCGGCTTCGGTTTTACGGCTTCGTGCCGCGGCGATACTTCACGGCCGAGGGTGGCAGCTTCGGACCGATATGTTGTCGAGCCGAGTAGCTTCAAACGCTTCGTGCGCATGTAGACTGCTGATTGGAGCTTCATGACCGGGAGTGATCTGTAGCTTCGTGCTACAATACTTTGGATAATGGTGTCAGATCCGTAGATCAATGGCTTCGTGCCATGAATCTGAGATGTTGTGTACTGTTTTCGTTTACAGTAGCTTCATGCCACCGACGAACACGGTACCTGGATGCATAGATTAGATGCATACGAATATTCATATGAGGAATTAGATTCAATCCCCGAATCTCATCTTTTCTCACCTTCAATCTGTTCACCGGTAGAGCTTCGTGCTGATAACGTGTTAGACAACCTCGCTATCGAATAGTCCGGGGTTGCCTAATAGATCTAAACTGGAGAACAGAAAGAGAGGACGAGAGACACAATATGAGGAGGAACGGGTCTGCTTTATTATTCTTTATGCTTGTGTACAATGGGGTGACCCCCTGCCTCCTATATATAGCGGTTCTGCTTAGAGATAAGGAAGAGTCCATATAGGATACGAACCCGGTTTCCTAATAGTTTTGATATGACGAACCCATAAAAAAACAGAGTGCACGATATTTTATAGCAGAGCTGCCTCGTTAACGGATTGGATTTTGTTAGTTGTTTATTTGTTTTCCTGCCTCATTAATGGCCCACTTTTAATAGTCTTGTTCAGTCCATCTACTTGTTTGCTGTTACTATTTTTGATACGATGAACCCATAAAAAAAACGCAATACCGACCACCTTCCCACGTGCCTATGGGCTGCAGCTTTTCCATTGCACAACACAAGGACAGCAGAAATACCCAAAAATGGAAAAGGAAAAAGGTATTGTATCATACGCTAACAAAAAATAATTAATTAATATAACATAAGAAAAAAAAAACAACAAAAATAAATTTAATAATCTATAATAGACAAAAAATTTTATCATAAGTGATACCCAACAAAATAACGAAATCAAGAACAAAGGACATAGTACGAACATGAGTGAGAAAAACAAAAAGGCACTGTATATCCCTGTTAGGGTCACTTCTCAATACTCATTACTCACTACACTCACCAAAAACGTAAAAAAACAAATCCAAATCCTATACGCTATCCACACCACTCCATTTCCCGTGTAGAAGAAAGAGCCTGTTTGTGCGGGTCTGAATGACAGCTCCTGAGCAAACTCCCTCTCCCGGGTCTCCCCTCGCTACGATTTCTCTCCACCACCACGACCATCGTCACCAAATCATATTTTAAAATCTCAGCGAAGTTCTGATAATCTCGGCCAAAATTTTAGATTTCTGTCAGAGACCAGATTCCAAATCTCGGCCGATAAAAAAATAAAAAATTTCAAATTGATACAGTGATTTCGGAAAATTTCGCCTTTTTGGACCGGTTTGGAATTTTTGGATAGTTTTGGACCGGTTAGGTAACTTGCACTCCAAAAAACATTATTTGTGAAGACTGGGATTCGAACCCGTGCCCCTTCGGCAGGGAGGCTGAACTGGTGCTAAAGACGAACTGGGCAAGCTTCCTATGCTGATCTTTCATTCAAAAAATTCGTCTTTTTAGACCGGTTTGGAATTTTTGGACCGGTTAGGTAACTTGCACTCCAAAAAACATTATTTGTGAAGACTGGGATTCGAACCCATATGCCCTCTCGGCAAGGAGGCTGAACTGGTGCAAAAGACGAGCTGGGCAAGCTTCTTGTGTTGATCTTTCATTCAAATACGTTCTATATATTCATTAGTCACAAATTGAAAAAGGGTCAAACTTTCGGCAAATTTCACCCTTATTTCAAATTTTCTTTTTGAATTTTGGCCAGATTTCGTTTAAAATTCCGAAATCTCGCCGAAATTTCGGATTGTACCCACACCGAGATGGTTCGAAAATGAAATTTGAAACCTTATCACTAACTCGTAGCTCGGTGAGGGAGTAAATAAAGAACAGGGGAAACCACTCATAGCATAAAAAAAAATAGAATCCTGAGCCTACTAGCTCCTTTGAACATTTTCTTTTTATTTTTCGCCTTCGTTTCAACCACAGTTCATTGCCACAGCAGCTCTGTCCACACCGATAGCTCTCTTGGCAAGTACGATAGGTGGCAGGCCTCACCTGCTCGCCACGGTATGGGACCGCAGCCATGATTTAGTTTTGGTAGTATTTTTTTATTTAATTAAACCATATGATTTAAAGAAAATTAGAAGCATCGAAATTAGCTAAGTATTTTATAATATGACTAATTGGACTAATATTTTTTATAGAAATATAGCATAATCATCTTTTTATGTTTTTGTCATAAAACCGAGGACATCATTGACTAGCCACAAATTATGCTGGTGCTTGTGTTTGGACGGTTTCACACAAACGGATTGAGAACCTTTTGCCTGCCTAGTTTGCTTCAAAGCATGTCACGGATCTCGTGCCGCATCGGACCGCTGAAAAATAGAGTGCTACCAAACAAATAAATACTCGAGTATCTATTAGCCGATACTTAATATTAATTACTTCCTCTATTTCACAATATTTGTTGGACGCATATTAAGGAGACATAATATTTAAATAATATTTAATAGAATTAGATCATACTTATCCCTATTAGATTGATTAGTAGTATGTCTATGATCTATCTACCAAGGGAAAGCATCTCAGACTCTATTAAAAGCCTCGTGCGCTCAACAAATATTATGAAAAGTGGTAGAATAATTTTATTAATCTATTATATTATTAAAACAAAAGTAAAAGAAGTCACTATGTTCGTTCGCATGAGCTAGAAATTTCTATATTAATAGAAGGAAAAGAAAAAGAAATGCTGCTAGAAATTTCTATACCGCAGTTGTGATGGGTTTAAATTATAATAGCGTGGATATATATATATATATATATATATATATATATATATATATATATATATATATATATATATGCTCAACCCGTGTTTGGAGTATGAGAATACTAAAATCGATGTTCAGGTGCTCTGTGAGGTTAAAGGGAAGGGGACGTATTATATTTCAGATGCGATCATATTAGCACTATAGTACCATACCATATAAGAACTTCGAAGTTAAGCATGCTTGAGCGAGAGTAGTGCTAGTATGGGTGACCTCTCGGGAATTGCCCGTATTGTGTTAAAATCGGCGATAGAACTCAGAAGTTAAAGCGTGATTGGGCGAGAGTCCTACTAACTAGGATGTGTGACCTCTTGGGAAGTCCTCGTGTTATGTTAAAACCATCGTAATATTAAATTAAATATGACACATCTGTGTCGGTTCTAGTTAGGACTTGACTGTGATAATAGATTATTACTGTCGGGTGAGAACCGATTGTGATAGAGTATGCTTATCACTATCGTTGGACTTTGTGTCGCCATCAAAACCGACAGTGATGATGAAAAAGAACCGATAGTGATATCCTATTCTGTAGTAGTGGATCCAACTTCCAAACAAATTCTAAACATAGTATGTGTTTTTTTCCCTCAAACTCACTAAATGTTATGCATACTATTCAAAAGATGTTTAGATTTTTTATGTTTTAACAAATTGGATTAAATAAAATTAATCCCTAGAATGGTGCAAGAGGAAAAAAAATGGATAACCCATTGGGACTAAAACTATGCCTTTGGCCACACGACATAGGTGCCGCACCAATTAGACTAGCCACTAGTTTACCTGTGATACTACGGGATTGCATAACCTTAGAAAGCATGAAATTTGCAATTAGAACCCTACGGTCTGATGTTTTAACGCGTTTCGGGCTGTTTTCGGGCTTTTTGGGCTGCTCTGGGGATGTGTTGGGCTTGGGGGAACTTTCTTGGGCTGGTTGGTGGGGCTTGTTTGGCCCATGTGGGGGTGAGGAGGGGGATTTTTCCTGCTGCCCTAGCCCCTTCCCCTCCCCATTTGCGCCGCACCCCCTTCCCCCTCCCACCTCCTTGTCTCCTCTCCTCTCTAGCCTTTCCTCTCCCTCACCTCCACCTCTCCCACCCCACCAACCCTTGCTGCGTCGTCTCCACTGCCACGCCGTGCCGTGGTGCTGTCCTCGCTAGTGGGATGATCCGCGACGAGGAGAGCCGGTGGGAGGAGGAGATCGGGTGGAGATCGCGAGGAGAAGCGGTTGTTTTGCGATTCTTCAAGAAGGTAATGGGGGAACCTTGTGGGGTAGATCTTATGCTATTGTAGAGGGGGTTTTCCATGTTTTTGGATCATGGGAGGTGCTGCCATGGGGTAGAATTGATGAAAAACTAGAGTTGTACTCACGTTTTGGTTCGGGCAGATTGGGAACCCGAACTAGGGCAGGCGTTTTCGCCAATTTAGAGTTTGAATCTGACCGTACGGACTTTTAGGAAGTTGTAGATAATTTCATTATCTTTCCGTGCATATAAAGAAAGTTAAAATCCGCCCAGCCGTTTGGGAGATATGGCTGTTTTACCGAGCGCTGTCAAATCTGTGACGAGATTGGGACAGTTCGTGTTCAACGTTAGATTAAACAACATTAGAGTCCGAATTAGTCTTTCTCTATAACTAGAAAAAGTTGGGAATTTTCCTAAGCTATGCGAGGATGTACTCGTTTATTCAATTTGGAGTCCTAGAACAGAAGTTATGCCCGTTGGAAGGCTGCTGTCCCGACGGGACAGATTTGCTGTTTTCTGATTTTAGGAGTTGTGTGAAGTCGGGTAGTGGGTTCTATGTGTGCTGTTTTGTGGACTCGATTTGAGTGTGTGGCACGTGTTTGCAGGTGGTGTGCCTTGAGTGCCCTCAACCTCTCGTCACTCCGTTGCCGCGGTTGAAGGCAAGTGTGTTGTGTGGATTGTATGCTATATGTGTTGCTAGTTGTGCTTCATAGTATTTGGAATAGATAACATGTTGTCTTGCCATGAATTACATGTATTGCTTGATATGAAGCCATTATGCCATGATTTAAATGTACTTATTGTTGATAAGCGGATTACACGCCATGTGATGATATGCAATACTCCTATACATGGGTACGTTGTTGTCCATTTTGCATACATGGCATACTTTCATGGCCGGCCGGTGAGATAAGTCATAACTATTCCGGAGGGTCGGTGAGAACCGTTATGACTAATCCGGGCTATTCTTGAGTAAGACCTACATCGTGATTCCATCCACCGTGGTGAATGGAAGCGAGTGATAGGCACCCTCCATCTTCGGGATGGGAGGAATAGGGTGCATGCCGACGGTGTGCACTCAACCATACCGGTATGAGTTTCCAAGGAGACATGTGCATTGCATTGCATTGCATTAATGAAATATGTATATGATGATGTTTATGAGATGACGATGTGAATACTTATGAGTTGCTCACGAGATGAATACATGGATGCTTAAAAGAGGTTTGGAATGCTAACCATGTTGTGTTATGATGTGCTTACGGAGGTTGGTGATGATGGTTTGTTGACTTGATCTTTGTTTTTCCATTACAATACACTTTCTTTGAGTTTTGAACTCACGCTTGTGTTTTATGTTGTTTTTAGGTACCTTGAGATCGGCATGAGGGAAAAGGGGAATAGTCACACATCTCCACGTAGTTCACGCAATTGATTCCACAATGGAATCATTTGGAGTCATGACAATGAACTTAATGTGATACCATTGATGTTTATGGTTTAGATGTGTGCTAGGATTGCCTTATTCGTTTCATTTGGCTAATGATGACTTTGGGATGCTTAAAGTGGACTTATATTGCTTCCGTGTCGCTTATTATTGCTGTTTTAGATGTTTCATATTATGTCATATTCTGCTATGCTATTATGGTTGCGCAAGATCATGCTAAAACAAAGGAGATCCTGTCGAAATTTCCAATAATTCAAACTGATTACTTGCTGTAATTTACCTTAAATTATGGTATTAATTGCTGTATGGTCTATGTTTGGTGGCATTACGGGCTTACTAGAAGCCTGGTGTTTTGATTGGTATCAGAGCTGTTTGTAGGTCCCTGGAATGTGTATTTAGTGTCATAACTATAGGTTCAACTAAAATATGAAGTGGGATAACCTAAAAACATGGCTTAGGTTTTACTTAAAACTTTGCCATAGGATAGCAACATTAAAACTTGTGTAAGTGGACTAATTAATTTAAAACTTGACACACATTTGCACAAGAGGAATGGGTACGGTATCGTTGCTTTTACGCTAAATGTTGTATTTAAGCTTTGATGTTGAATGTTACATTTGGTAATATATGTTGCTATGTTTATGAAAGAATTGATTGTGTTGATACTTTTGAGATTATGTGGGTTGTGGTGCCGAAAGGGGTTTCGGTCACCTTCATTGTTTGTAGTAATGTTGGGTTTGACGGTGTGGCGGTTAGTGCCATCACCGATGGACTTTAACCTCTGTTGGGAGAGTGCTTATCCTTTCTGTCGTAGATTGGGTAGTTGGTTGGTTTTTGGTTGGTTGAAATAAAAGAAAAAGTATTCGGTTTTGGATGCTCACCGATAGTTCTTTTGGTGGTTTTGGTTTTGTCTTCTTTGGTTGAAGACAAAAGAAGAATTTAGGGTTGCGCCTCTTTTGGTCGCCTTGCCAACTTTGACGCCCGACTTGTTGTTTACCTTATAGAGAAACTTATAGATTGATTCTTAGGTTACCATTCTCAAACTTGAAAAGAAGTTATTGAAGTTCCGATGAAAAATCTAAGTCGCATGGATTTAGGTGTCAAGGTTTTGTCGGAAAGGATATGGTTGATCGGTTGCTTTACGGAGAAAGTTTTCAATTTATTCTTGTGTTTGTCTTTCTCCGAGGTTTAAAAGAGTTATTGTGGTGTTGTGCGGACCTTGTTGTCGGGGCCTAGGTGGTGTTTGATCGCAATGATGACTTGCTTGGGAATTCATCTTTGAAAAAACCGCTTGTTTCGTGAAAGTTTGAAGTTTGGGGTTATGGCCTTATCTGAAAAAAATGGTTAATCGTCGGGTTTTCCCTCTTGCAACCATCTTCCTTCGCGGAAGTTGTTGATCTCGAGAGTTGTGGAGTAGTTGCGTATACGCATTTGGGAATTTAAGAGTTGACTTCTCTTGTGATTTATGGTTGAGCTTTCAGGAAGGAAAGGTGTTTTGAGTGTTGTTTTTACGGAGCAATTATGGTTTCCTTAAGAGTTGGGTGCGTGATTCACGCGGATGTTTAAGAAGTTAAGTGCATGACGAAGTTAGAGTTTTCGGATGATATGAGCTGGTGGTTCGGTTAAAGTGAATTGTTGTTTGTTTAAAGATAAACTAAAATATAGTGTTGATAAGAGATGATTAAACGAGACGTCAGGTGATCCAAGGTGAAAGTTGATTAGTGGTGTGTGCAAAGTGATGCGGGTTATGGAATCTAATGGATGTTTGAGATTAGTTAGCATATAATGTCTCGGTTGATGAACTTGTTATAGCAAGAAGATGGTGTGAAATTCGGCCTATTGTAGCTGGTGGGTCAGTTAATATTGTGGGTCGACAATATGACTTAAAATACGTGTAATCAATTAATGAGGATATATGGAATGATTGTAGGAAAGGTTGAATTATTCTTGACAGATGTCTGTTTGGGATACGTATTTATGAGGGATGTCTAGTGGAGATCGTGTCGCGTGGTTAGTATTAATTGTTGGTGGAATGAACGGGTGATATGGAATATGTGACTTAGGATTATTCCTGGGTAATTGTTGATTACACCGGAATAATTGTAAAGAGATGTGTGCTACGCTTGGGATAATAAGTTGCATGAATAATGGTTCGTCATGGTTAGTAGACCAAAAGAAGTTGTTGATATGCGTATTATGTTGGATTAACTGATAAGTTAATTGTGCTGGAGTTGTGAGAACGTGGTTCTCCCTGTTGGTTGTCATACGGTAGATATGGTCTACGGTTCGTTGGTAATATAATCAATTGTGGTTATATGAACAAAGGAAAAGTGATTTTATCAAGAGCAGATGTTGTAGCTTGTGTGCAATGATGTTGGACTTCTCGGAATTTGGGTGATTATGACATCCGTATTGGCTAAGAGTATTGGAATGCGAGTAATGGTGGGATTTGAGTCGAACTTTCTTTTGAAGGTTTACTGATTCAAATGAATGTATAAATTTTCGGGAGTGCTCGCCTCTTTGTTTAGGCGTCTTGATTAGTGTGCAATAAAATCTTCCCGATTAAGTGGCATTTTGTCAAGTTACAATCTTGACTCGATGATTGGAAATATGGATGAAAGAGTAGTATTTGAAGTAACCGCTTATGGGTTCCAAATGTGGTGTGGTTTTGAACCATGCCAATCTTTGGGTTTGGGCTAATCTGTTTAGTCTATGCTATGAGTTTGGGTTAACACCCAAAGCGTTGGAGTGGGACGCTCTCTTTAGCTGCTCAACCGATTTATCTTTGGTAATCCCGGAGTTAAGCGCTTAAATTGTAATTCTATCGTGACTAGAGTTGGATTGATTTGGGAAACATGTGTGGTTTTGCTGCGTTTCAAAAGGTGAATCTTATGATTGTTTCATAAGTGTTTTTGTTGGTAAAATGTTCCTCGGGAATGTGTTTCCTTTCTCTTTAAGAGAATTGGTAGCGGTTATTAGGCGAGATGTTTGATTGGAGAGTTGATGCTATTTTCTGTTATTGGCCTTGGTTAAAATGCGATGTTTTATGCGCATTGGCGTCAAAGTGGTTGTTGGGTTGTGATGAGATATGGTATTTTTGATTAACGCCATCGTAGTTTATGCGAATTTGAGCAACCATCGATGTTGTTGGTGGTCAATCATGTGACAAAGAGAATGAAGTCTCTTTGTGAATGGTTAATGGGTATCGTGGTTACATGACGAATAAATAGTGAAAAAGATTCATGACATCGCTTTTAAGCATAAAAGAGTTGTTGAGCCAGACGGTGAGAAAGTCATATAGAGACATATGACTAATCCGAGTGCTCTTGAAGAATTCGCATTCGTGTTATGAATCGAGATTTCCATTGCTCTCTAGCATGAAAAGGAATGAATGTATAAATGCTGGTATTTTGGTTATGTTATGCAAGGGATTTGAGTTTCCTTTCTCTTGAGAGTTTTTGTGGCAGTTCTCTTCCAAGATGTTGATTTTGGTTAAAATGAAAAGTTTGGCTGTGGTGAAAGCGAGTCGAGTTGTCTTTAGTTGTTGAGAACTTCCGTCAAGAGAATTGTGTGGAGTCTTTATTTGTTTGAGTGCTCCCGATGCGAATTGTATCGCGTTGATTGAGATTTGAGTTTTCCTTTGCGGCTTGACTTAGGAAAAGCAAAAGGGTGGTCTTTCAATGTTATCGTGGATTCTTTCCAAAGTGATTTGTGGCGCTTTGAGGTTCGAGTTGTTGTATGTGGTCTACTTGGATTCAAAAGAATCGTACTTCTTTTGCACTATTGATAGGAGCGAGAATAAGAAGGGCCTCGGGTTATTGTTGAGTATAATCTAAGAGCTATACTCGTGGGCTTCGTTGTTTGTGTGAATGGTTTGTGAGGGCGACATCCTCTTGGGAAAAGTGCCAATTGAGATTTGGTAGTGAGTTACGGTCCTAACTTGGGCTAGGTCTTTGGACATTAGTGAGGTGGATGATGATGGAGATTGTTGATGTCGTGATTTGAATTTGGTTGAAAGTATCGTTGGGTGGAAGCAAATGTTATAGAAATTGTGATGTAAAATGCTTTGTCGTGGACATTGTCTTAGCTAGACGCCCTGGGTGTGCGTTATGCAGGAGAGGATAGAATGAAAAGTGTAATGTGGTTGGCAATGAAAGGAAAGTATGGTTGATGTAGGCTATGAGCGAAGATGACATTAGTAAATTTTGATTCCTTGCGAAAAGGGGTCAAATAATTGGAAGAGATGGGGTTTTGCGTAAATGGTCTTTTAGGGGTTCAAGTTTGGAACCTCGGTTGACCGCTTTAATACTAATGATGAAAAAGGGATGTGTTTCAAGATGATTGTATCATTCGGAGTTTGTGAATCATGATAGAGATTGAAGTAAATGAGGAATCATGTCAAGTTGTGCTTAGCTAAGCTAAGTCAAGTCACTCTTGTCAATAGATGGATTTGGAGAATTGAGTTGTCGTTGCTACTGTTTGAGTCTTTGCATGGGTGTGTTGAGTTCGCAAAGAAGATGAGTCCCTAGTGGGCATGGTTTTAGAGTTGACGTGTAAGATTCGAGGTCGAATCCAGTTAAGGGGAAGAATGTGATACTACGGGATTGCATAACCTTAGAAAGCATGAAATTTGCAATTAGAACCCTACGGTCTGATGTTTTAACGCTGTTTCGGGCTGTTTCGGGCTTTTGGGCTGCTCTGGGGATGTGTTGGGCTTGGGGAACTTTCTTGGGCTGGTTGGTGGGGCTTGTTTGGCCCATGTGGGGTGAGGAGGGGATTTTCCTGCTGCCCTAGCCCCTTCCTCCCCATTTGCGCGCACCCCTTCCCCTCCCACCTCCTTGTCTCCTCTCCTCTCTAGCCTTTCCTCTCCCTCACCTCCACCTCTCCCACCCCACCAACCCTTGCTGCGTCGTCTCCACTGCCACGCCGTGCCGTGGTGCTGTCCTCGCTAGTGGGATGATCCGCGACGAGGAGAGCCGGTGGGAGGAGATCGGGTGGAGATCGCGCGAGGAGAAGCGGTTGTTTTGCGATTCTTCAAGAAGGTAATGGGGAACCTTGTGGGGTAGATCTTATGCTATTGTAGAGGGGTTTTCCATGTTTTTGGATCATGGGAGGTGCTGCCATGGGGTAGAATTGATGAAAAACTAGAGTTGTACTCACGTTTTGGTTCGGGCAGATTGGGAACCCGAACTAGGGCAGGCGTTTTCGCCAATTTAGAGTTTGAATCTGACCGTACGGACTTTTAGGAAGTTGTAGATAATTTCATTATCTTTCCGTGCATATAAAGAAAGTTAAAATCCGCCCAGCCGTTTGGGAGATATGGCTGTTTTACCGAGCGCTGTCAAATCTGTGACGAGATTGGGACAGTTCGTGTTCAACGTTAGATTAAACAACATTAGAGTCCGAATTAGTCTTTCTCTATAACTAGAAAAAGTTGGGAATTTTCCTAAGCTATGCGAGGATGTACTCGTTTATTCAATTTGGAGTCCTAGAACAGAAGTTATGCCCGTTGGAAGGCTGCTGTCCCGACGGGACAGATTTGCTGTTTTCTGATTTTAGGAGTTATGGCGAAGTCGGGGTAGTGGGTTCTATGTGTGCTGTTTTGTGGACTCGATTTGAGTGTGTGGCACGTGTTTGCAGGTGGTGTGCCTTCGGAGTGCCCTCAACCTCTCGTCACTCCGTTGCCCGGTTGAAGGCAAGTGTGTTGTGTGGATTGTATGCTATATGTGTTGCTAGTTGTGCTTCATAGTATTTGGAATAGATAACATGTTGTCTTGCCATGAATTACATGTATTGCTTGATATGAAGCCATTATGCCATGATTTAAATGTACTTATTGTTGATAAGCGGATTACACGCCATGTGATGATATGCAATACTCCTATACATGGATGCGTTGTTGTCCATTTTGCATACATGGCATACTTTCATGGTCGGCCGGTGAGATAAGTCATAACTATTCCGGGAGGGTCGGTGAGAACCGTTATGACTAATCCGGGGCTATTCTTGAGTAAGACCTACATCGTGATTCCATCCACCGTGGTGAATGGAAGCGAGTGATAGGCACCCTCCATCTTCGGGAGGGGAGGAATAGGGTGCATGCCGACGGGTGTGCACTCAACCATACCGTATGAGTTTCCAAGGAGACATGTGCATTGCATTGCATTGCATTAATGAAATATGTATATGATGATGTTTATGAGATGACGATGTGAATACTTATGAGTTGCTCACGAGATGAATACATGGATGCTTAAAAGAGGTTTGGAATGCTAACCATGTTGTGTTATGATGTGCTTCTGGAGGTTGGTGATGATGGTTTGTTGACTTGATCTTTGTTTTTCCATTACAATACACTTTGCTTGAGTTTTGAACTCACGCTTGTGTTTTATGTTGTTTTTAGGTACCTTGAGATCGGCATGAGGGAAAAGGGAATAGTCACACATCTCCACGTAGTTCACGCAATTGATTCCACAATGGAATCATTTGGAGTCATGACAATGAACTTAATGTGATACCATTGATGTTTATGGTTTAGATGTGTGCTAGGATTGCCTTATTCGTTTCATTTGGCTAATGATGACTTTGGGATGCTTAAAGTGGACTTATATTGCTTCCGTGTCGCTTATTATTGCTGTTTTAGATGTTTCATATTATGTCATATTCTGCTATGCTATTATGGTTGCGCAAGATCATGCTAAAACAAAGGAGATCTTTAAATTTCCAATAATTCAAACTGATTACTTGCTGTAATTTACCTTAAATTATGGTATTAATTGCTGTATGGTCTATGTTTGGTGGCATTCTGGGCTTACTAGAAGCCGGGGTGTTACATTACCACTCTTATATTATCAAAGTAAGGACCTATTTGTAAAGTAGGAATTTTGAGGGAGGGGGAACCATTACAATGATCTACTATATTCCTACTTCCAAATAAGCTGTAAATGTAATACGTGTCGCCTATTTAGATTTACGCTTTAACAATATGAATGAATTACACTAATAATAAATATTTAGATTTACACTTTAACAATATAAATTAATTAAAATTAATCTCTATTATGCCATGGGACAGAAAATATCATGGATAACCAATAAACTTCTTTCCTTCGGGATTTTTAGGATTGTAAATAAGGGAGCTTTGAATCATACCAGAAGTTAGAATATCGCAAAGCATCACGCAATTTGTCCCAGTCCCTGGGAGAGATTTCTTCAAGATCAGAATCTGAGGAAGATGTTGACATTTCTTTTGTTTTAAGTACGTTGTGGATCAAACTTCTCAATGCATGTACACATAACCTGTATGCACTTCAAGTGAAATAGTCATGAACAAACAATTACAATACCATTTTCCCTAAGAGAAAAATGAAAAAGAACTATGTAGAGTATATACCCTTTTTTTAATTTAGATAAGCATTTGGACTAGATAAAAAATTATTGGAAATATGCGACTATATATTAACTCGTAGGACAATGCTAAAATGATGGTTGTCTGAAATTTATCTAAGCATGAGTTGATTGCTGCAACAATTAAAAATTAAACATTAAAATAGTTCAATCCAAATGTTGCCATATCGTTATATTTTTATAGTTTTCACTAACAAATAAGACCCGATATGTTTCACAATATAAGTCCGTTTTTATGGGATTGGTCGTGTGTATCACATTATATCATTTCTAGAATCTACGTATATTTATTATATTTTTTTAGAGTAAATACATGAACCTACCAATTTTTTTCCTAATATTCAAGTAACTACCACTTCTATGAACAATTTCTCAAAACGACCACTACTTTGGGCTTACTTCTCACATAACTACAGTACCCTTGCTCGGGACAGCTCTGGCCACTTGGGTGCACCTAGCAATGAGACAAACCGAATTGCAATGCCACGTAATCCCGTCAGGTACAGTGATGACATGAACTAGGCGGATTGGACTAGTAGGATATGGCAGCACGGGTGGGAGTTGGTGCAATCAAACAACCTGGGTTGCATCAGGGTTGGGCTTGTGGGAGGTATTCTATGCGACCAGTGTCGAGTGTGCGCATAAAAATTGTGGGAGGTGAGAAAATGGCACTCAAAACCCACACTTTGAGACCTTTATGCATGAGCATGGCGCTGGTCATGCGCACCACATCCCATAGCCCAATTCTAATGTGGCTTAGGAAGTTTGATCACACCAGCTCCCACCCACTTTGCCACGTCAGTTCGACCAGCCCAATCCGTGTGGTACCTGTCATCACTACACGTGATGGGATGATGTTGCACTGTGATTCAGTTCATCTTACTGCCAGGTGGGCACAAGTGACTGAACCCATCCCTAGCAGTAGTTCTGTGACAAGTAGGCCTAAAGTAATGATGGCTTTGTGAAATTGATCATAGAAATAGTAGTTACATGACTAGTAGGACTAAATGTTTGTAGGTTTGTGAAATTTACTCATTATTTCTATCCATTATTTTAATTCTAAGAATGTTGAGTGGTAGAGCATTTCATCTAGAGAATTAGATACATGTATTTTCGTTAAAAAAAAGATAGATAAATGTATGACACTCATAGTGATGTAAATTTGGCGGTTTATGCGTGAGAGACTTGGTGGCATGTCATTGGGACCACAAGCTATGTGTCAAGGCATGGGAGATTCTTCAAGGTGAACAAATGGCTAAAGGTTGGTAGAGGGGCATTTTGGTAGAATGTCCAATATAAAAAAATGATGAAATAAAAAACTACAAAGTGGCCTAAGTGGTTTAGTTTAAGCCATGGGGAAAGAGTCAACTGAATTCAGGCTATGGAGCTTTTATGGTGAAAGAACATTTTGGCAAACATGCATGCGTTACATGTGAGTGGATGGATAGTATCATTTAAGATCTAGAGCCAGGGTTAAGATAAATAGAAAGAGGTATGCCTCCTCTATATAAAGAGATGAGAGGGAGAGTTATCTCTTGAGTCTTTTTCGCTTATGAATAGAAAGAGCGGGTGAGCTTAGAATACTTAGAAAATTCATGAGACTTGTGTATTCCATTTGGAGCTCTTGTTCTCCTTTGTGGAGTTGCTATAAATATTCTCATGAAGTAGCAATACAGATCCAAAATTCATCAAAGTATTTTTCATGCCCTTTGTTTTCGATGTGGCTTTCTTGATTTAGTTATGTTTTGCCTCTTATTTCCCTCTTCTTGATCTTGTTTTTGTGTCAAGGATGTGTAAGAGATACTCTAGGAGTCCTGATATTGATGAACATGAATCATATCCTAATCATTTAGGACTTAGAGAGGTGTGCTATATGAAGTCCTAGGAGAATCCTAATAGGATTAGAATTTTTTTACTTCACTTTAGGGATTCCTACTTCGTTTTAGAGTACTAGGGGGACTATATAAACACATGAGGAGTGGCCATAGAGAACTCACTAAGAAGAAGCAACTCATCCAAAGTAGAGGGCCCACGAGATGATTAGAGTCTAGGTTTTTAGCACTAGATTCTTTTAGCACTAGATTCTTGGATAGGGCAAGAAGCCGAGGATCCTAAAAGGTTCAAGAGTGGTGTGAGAGTCACAATTTCTTTACTTTTTTGAGGTTGTGCTTAACGAATTTATGGTCAGCTTCGCCAAATATTTCTCTCTCGTCACTATTATTTTTGTTCTCTACGAGATTCACTAAACTTATTCTTGGTACTGTGCACGCTCATGTCGTATCGCATAAACTCTATTCAGATCCGAGGATTGTTGCGCATAAGAAGGCTATCATAGTGTAATAAGTGGTATCAGAGCCAAGGCTGGATTAATCTGATTCGTGAGAAGGTCGGTAAAGCGTCGGGTATAAAAAAAAATCAAGATCAATATCAACGATGTGGAGTAGAAAAATTTGACGGTAGAGAAAATTTCAACACGTGACATTGTGTGGTGAAGGATATTCTTGTACAGAAGGGACTAATTAATGCTCTTGAAGGAGACAAACTAGAAAAGACATTCGCTAAAGACTGAAAGGTGATGGAGCGGAAAGCGGTCAGTACAATTCGTCTCTCTCTGTCTCTGATGAGATAAAGTACTCGATGATTAAGAAAAATTCACCAAAGAAATTATGGAAAGAAAAGTGACAACTCTAAAGTTTGCACTTGGAAGAAAACATACGGTTCGTTAACCATCCCAATGTCTTCAACAAACTTATCACGTAGTTAACTTGTTTGGATGAGAAAATTGAGGAGAATGACAACCTCATCATACTAACACTATCTTTACCACTATCATGGGAGAAATTGGTGATCAATATTCTCATTGGGAAAAATACTCTCAAATTCAATAAGGCAATTGTATATCTATTGAAAGCGGAGTCCTTGAAGAAGCCATTGGAATCTTCATCCTCAGGTGATCAAGCATTGACTATCATAAGTGTTGCAGGCAAAAGCAGTATTCAAATGAAGAAAGATGGTAAGAGCAAGGGTACATGTATATGCTATCTATGTGACTAGGGAAGTCACATGATAAAAGACTACCTGAGTTAAAGAAAATGAAGGGTGCATGCTTAGTGGCAGTAGATGATTCAAATGTATTTGTCATTAATCAATCAGGTACTTCTCATAGATAGATATTGTATTCAAGTTGTTGATTCCACATATGTTCGGTGAGGGAAATATTTGATGAATGGCCTCTATACCTAGTGCATAAATTGTTCACTTAGTGTATTGCAAGGAGTATGCAATTACCTAAGTGGAAGCAATTACATTGAAGATGTATGATGAGCACATCGCACACTGATAAGAGTTCGGTATGTTCTTCGCTTAAAAAAGAATTTAAATTTAATATTTGTGAGGTTGCTTGAGCTCGAAGGTTGTGAGGTTCACATGGTTTTAGAGTCATGCTAGTTACTTGCAAAGGGTAGGTGATCATGAAAAGTATCTGGAGCAATGGAGAATATCGACTGATGGGTAAACCTAAATGAGATGCAACCAATAGGATGTCTTTTTAAATTCTGATGAAAAGAAGGAAGCTGTTTTGTCAGTAATAGGTACTCAAATCTCAACTACAATTTTGTGGAAAACTACAAAGACGATTGTGAAATCTAACCGGCACATAAGCGAAGGTGTAAGCTATTGGAGGAATGAAAATGTGGTAGGACCAACCACACAATACTAGCGAGTAGGTGAAATTTTGAGGCGGTACAAACCTATAGCACAGAGGATTGTGATTGTAAGAATAGGAGGTGTTGTTAAGCAAACTATAAAAGAAAAGAGCTCTCAGGTGGAAGTACCGGATGGTGAGGCACCAATTTTGACATGCACATTACAATCATGTTTACGAGCCTATGTGGTGGGGGCACTTTCAAAAGTGGGAGGTGAAACGAAAAAAAAAGAATAAAAAAAATGGAGTCAACTTGGAGCGAGTACTTAGATAAGCATTATGTCTTCAACGGATAAGTGTCAAGTTAGAGATTGTTGAGGAAAGTTACTCATATCCTAATTATTTAGGATTTGAAGAGGTTTGCTACATAAATTCCTAGAAGAATCTTAATACTATTAGGATTCCTACTTCACTTTGGAGTATGATTTCTACTTCTCTTTGGAAGAGAACTAGAGGACCTATATAAACTTATGAGGGTTGGCAGTAGAAAACCAAAACTAAACCGAAGCACTCATCCAAAGTAGAGGACATATGTGATGATTAGAGGCTAGGTTATCCTTTTAACACTAAATTTTTGCATATGACAAGGATTCGAGAGAAGGGTTGCGAGAGAGCGACAATTTACTGTACTCTTTTGAGATTACATTAAAGAACTGTCGTGTGAATGTCGTAACTTACGCAGTAAATGGTCTCGGCATTCGTCCCGACAACGATGGCGCAGTCGCAAAGGGACTGCCGAACGCTGCCTCCAAATACTACTTCTAGATTCGCTTGTCCAAATTTTTTTTGTTTGTTTTTGACATATTACGCCGGCTAGCAGCCTCGAACAGATTCTGATGAGCGGCCGATGTCGCCCCAGTCACCGCGGTATTGTTGGAGATACTAATGGACTTGCTTTTTCTATAAATGATTGAATTCATGGTTAAATTGTCCAGTTATACCAACAGCATAACGAAGCTATGCGGGAGCAGGTATGCTTCACATTAACCGCTCGATCGTGGCACATGGACTGCTCTAGTTATGCGAATCACTGTAGAATTCGTGTTGAATTAAAGAACTAATATTTATAGTATCAAATTTGATATGCTGACATATTTACCACTTGTAAAACTAGAATAAAATGTACTGTTTGAATTGTGTCCTCGGAAATATATAGCTGTTCAATGGCTGTTCCAAGTTTTGTGTCACCAGTTTTTGCCTTGTTTAATAATCAAGCCGTGACCATACTGAGCTAAATGGGTTTGTATCAGGGAATGGCCTGACACCAACCTAATCAAAGCATGAAAACTCTTGTATGTTATCTCACACATGAATAAGCCTACTTTATGTGCATAATTATGTCAGAATTGTACTGCAGTAAACTATACCGTAGTACGAGCTTGGATGATATTAATATTAATCAACAGTTATAAAATAATGCTTCTTTACCTCTGCGTTGATTGCTCTTAATAGTGAAACATCCAGCCGTGAACAACCTGGAATAATATAATTTGATGCTGGTTCACCATGAGAACAGTAATCTGCAATCCCTCAATCCGATTGTTGCAGTTTGTGCGTATATATATCTCCTATTTAGCAAGTACACACACTACCTTGTTATATGCTCCTGAAAAAAATTACAAAAGAACGCAATTAACCCTTAATATACATATTTCTCCACCTACACACAAGTGAAATAAGAAGTCGGATACTTACCTGAGAATTGAATTTGACAATGTAATGTCCACGTCAAGAAATGATGTATACACCAACTAGCTAGGCTTGAAAAATCACAAAAGGCTAATAACAAACATTTTTTTTGGTTTTTTTTTTGGGGGGGTTGCATCGATCACTAGAAAAGGGCCTCAATAATGAACGTGAAAGAACAACAACGGCTAGTTTTTTTTTTATTCTATTACGGGCAGTTTTTTTTTTCTTTTCTTTTGGTATGGATCACTAGCTAGAAAAGAAGGGATTAATAAATGTGGACTTGAGAACAACGGACAGCTCGCAGGAAATCAATATATATCGAAATGATGTATACACCAACGAGCTAGGCTTGAAAAATCAGAAAAGGGTAAAAAAACAAACAATTTTTTTAAAAAAAATCTTGTAGCGATCAGGAAAGGGCTTAATTATGGATGTAAAAGAACAATGGCTAGGTTTTTTTTTGTATTTTCTTGGGAATAGTTTCTCTTTTTTTAAAGGTGGGGTAGGGGAGGGTGAGGGATGTGGGGTTATCGATCACTAGAAAAAAGAGACTAGATGTGGACTTGAAAGAACAATGCACAGCTCGTGATCATCAACAATATACCTGGGTTGTGTCTCCTTGCATCAGTGTCTTATATAGACAAGGAACATCAACAATATACCTGGGCTGCACAAGCAAGCAAGGAATGAAATTTTCTTCAGGGCTAAAGGCAACATAGGTCGAAAGAACCTCAATTGCATCATGCATGTTTAAAGAACACAAAGGGGATAACATGCCATGTGCGTCCCAATATCTAGCTAGGATGGAAAGGAAGGGCATGTGTCTCCTTGCAGTAGTGTCGTCTGTAGACATGGAACAAGGAGAAGATACCTGGGTTGCACAAGCAAGCAAGGAATGATATTCTCTTCAGAGCTAAAGGCCACATATAGATCGAAAGAACCTGAAGCGCTATCATGCATGTTTACAGAACACAAAAGAGATAACTTGCCATGTGCGTCCCAATTAAAGGACATGGATGATAATTATGCCATACTAGGGTGAGAACGGGTCGGATATTTTCTATTTTATTCGCTGTTGGATTCAAAAAGGCACATGGATATCTATCATGTCGGATCTGGGATGGGATCGGATACTTGAATCCGGATTCCATATTTGGATTATGCAGTATCCGGATAATCTAGGACGGGATTCGATTATTGGATAATTATTCCATCCCAGGGGCGGAGCTGGGCCTCGGGCCCCCTCGGGCCATTGGGGCCTGGGCCCGAGGCCTAGTCTAAATAGTAATGCACAAAATTAGATTTTTTTTTAATTGAGCCCAAGGCCTTAGGCCCATTAGTTTCCAACCAAACCAGCAGCAGAGGCAAGGGGCAACCCTAAAGAGCTCCCGCATTCAACATAGCCGCCGCCCCCATCATCCGTCGGCGCCGCGCCACCGCCCCCGTCGCCCGTCGGCGCAGCGCCGCTGCCCCGCCAGGCGCTTCGTCTCCGTCGCCCTGCCCCGTCGCCCACTCGTCGCCTGCCCCGTCGCCCGCTCGTCGCCGCTTCACGCGGCCCGCCCGTAGCGCTCGTTGCCTGCACGGCGCTCGGCGCCACCCCGGCGCGCCTGGCGGCGCTCGTCGCCAGCCCCGTCGCCCTCGCGCTCGTCGCCTGCCCCGTCGCTGTCGCTCGTCAACGCCGCCTAACGCCTCGCCGGACGCCGCGCCCGCCCGGCGCCGCCCTTCGGCCTCGCCCCGCCGGCCGTCGCCCCTGCTTGCTCTGATCTGAGGAACAAGGAAGTGACAAGGTAGCTTCTTCAATAGTTTGATATTTTAATTAATGCACTAACAACTCTATTGAGGTTTGAGCACTTTTACTAATGTTTTGTCCAGGTATACTGCGTTGCTTCTTTCTACATTGAGCTATGTTTTCACAGGTGAGGTTACTCTTCTTTGGAATTAGTCAATTGTATAGCATAACAGAAAATTGTCACTCTTGCAAACTACTTCCAACTTATCCAATTACTTAGTGTTATTGAACTAGCACATCAAATATTTGGTAAGCCATCCTAGAGCAGAAAAATGATTTGGCTAGGTTAGCTTTTTGGTTACTACAAGCAAATTTAAACGATGAATGTTGTCAATTAGTGTTAATAATTGGTCATGGTTTGGCAAATGCATTAGATATTATCTGATCATGATAAGAACAATAATTGCTTATGGTTTTTGACAAGTTTTATCTATTTTATTGTATCGTTAAGAATAAAGTTCAAATTTATTTTTAATTGTGCATTTGTATAGTATTTTTGTTGCACCTCGGTGTAGATAGTATTTAGCGTTAGTTATTGCCGCTTAGTTTTCGGCCCGAGGCTTAATAAAATCCTGGCTCCGCTACTGTTCCATCCGGATTTCCAGATGATACCTGGCTGCTGCTGGCTTGGCTACAAGCTCTCGTCACACGGTTCGCACCCCAGATCAGATCTCATCTCCCCTCCCATCTCGCCAGATCTCCCCCACTCTCGGCCGCGGTCGCTGGTGTTGCCGGTGCGCTACGCCCCCACCTCCTCTCCCGCGCTCATCTCGTCCGTCCAGGACGTGTACGATTTCATTTGCAGTGGCCCGTTGGTGGACAGGATCGGCTACACCAAGGAGAAGATCGCTGAGTCCATCAACCGGTAGCTGCGGTGCGGGGTGCAGGGGTCCCGACTGTTCCGCCTCAACGAGCTCCGGTTGTCCAAGGCCAAGAAGGCCAGGACATACCACGTTTAGGTTGTCATAATTGATTATTTACCATAAAGTTGATGGTAATTGATGATTTTATTATATCATTGTCTTACTGATATTTGGATTCTAAGACCATATATCAGTGAGACAGACGTGGTTAATTATCAATTACACCAATTTAGGTATGGTAAAGAAGAGAGGTGTTTTTATGCTTTTATTTTTTAAAGTTGCATAAATATTAAAACATTAATAAAAGATAAATGATGATTAATTATCTTTTCACTTGTTTTAAGATTTATACAACTTGTATTAAAATGAAAAGTATAGAAGCACTACTCGGCAAATAATCAAATCTCTACATACCCGTATTCCTCTGTTGCGAGGACTAGGCCAATGAACACATGTCCAAGTACAACGAGGGCGACGAGATACGCACACGAGCATTTGCTTCAACATATGCATGCTAGTTCTTTCCATGTGCAATTACCGAATTAGGCAATGGACTACATCACTACATCACCTAGCATTGATGGAAGCTAATGGATGAATCAGCCATATAATTAAGGGTGCGTTTGGTTCCCTATACCAGGGTGAACTGAACCGTTCCGTATGGGATATGACCTTATCGCTGCGTTTGGTTGACTGAACGGAACCATTTGATACGGAATGAGGTGGTACAGATTTTTGAATGTTCCCAAAAGATGTTGTACGAACTGATTCAACCAAATCGGCCGAACTGATCGGTACAACCTCATCCCACTCGCGCGACGTCCTCCTCCCTCTCGTCTTCTCCTGGCAGACGCGATCTCCTCCTCCCACCTCGGCCGCGTGCTGGCCCTGCACGCCCTGCTCTGCTCCGTCGCTCCACGCCGTCGCCATTCCAACTGCCTTGGCCTATGGCCGCCGCTCCTCCGCCTGATGCCACCTTCCACTACAAGAAACAGGAAAAAATTCGTGGGTTTTTTTAAATTCGTGGGCCAAAAAAAAAACCCACGAATTTATATATTTAAATTCGTCGGTTTATAAAAAACCCACGTATTTAATTAAATTAAATGGGCCCAAAAGAACCCACGAATTTATATTTTAAATTCGTCGGTTTTTAAACTAGCGCACGAATTTAATTAAATTCGTCGGCTGTCTGGCCCACGAATTTAACGGTGTGTTTTAACCTAGCGCGTCTCCTTCTCTCTCTCTCTTCGCTGGCTTCTCACCCACGCGTCTCCTCTCTCTCTTCGCTCGCCTCTCACCCACCAAGACGTTCCCACACCGCCGCCGCCCGCCTGCGTGCCCCGCCCGCCGCCCTCGCCCGCGCAGACGCCGCCCCGCGCGCCCGCTTCGCCGCCGCCGCCGCCCGCCAAGACGCACCGCCTCGTCGTCCCGCCGCGCCGGCGCCATGCGGCTATCGCCGACCACCCGGCGCGCGCCCAGCCGCCGCCCCTATCGCTGACCACCACCGGCGCCCCAGGCCGCCGCCCCATCGCCGACACCCAGTGCTGCCCCTAGGCTTGAAGAGCAGCGATCTTTGGGGCACCAGACAAAACAACAAGCCTCGAATTCCATATCTCCAATGTCCACAGCTTTGGAAGATCAACTAGCTCAGGTGAAATCAGCTATTGATGAAGCTTTAAAGTTTGTACCAGAGCAAGTTCCAATTGTCCTTGCAAAACTATCTCATGACTTGTGTTCTAAGGCTGCATCATCGGCACCATCAAACAAGAAGTTCACGTTAGCTATATATCTCTTCATCTACTTGTTTGTGTATTTCTTGTCACTTGCTGCTAACCAATTTCTTATCATATCATGTTTTAGGTTCACAGTGGATTCTTAAGTGCATATGACTCTACTAGGAATAGGATCATGGTTCTCATCAAATATGCCATAGGATTTATGCAAGTATTTTGTAACGAAATAGCTGACTTTTCTACTGCAAACTAAACTGGCAATTCGTCCAATGTGAAGCAGGAACAATTCAAGCTCTGCCTTTTGTAGCATATTATTGTTGTTCTCCATATAGAATTGTTGGCTGCTATCACATAGATAACTATTGTCGAAAAAACAACCATTTGCACTGAAAACTTGAATCTTGTGCTTTTCTCAAGCTCTATTCACAAAGCATACCATTTATCCACTGCAGGGATGAAGAAGATGCAGAAACCATATCTAAGTGGCATATCTATATTACTGGACATAGTTTAGGTGGAGCACTAGCAACCCTTCTCGCTCTTGAACTTTCATCAAGTCAAATAGCTAAGTAAATCAAAGTTCTGGACTTGGCTTCCTCATTGCATGACCTGCTGTGGTGCATGACCACCAGGGTTCAACTTATTTCAACGATAATCGCTTGATTATCACAATAATTGACCTTAGTGAATCGGTTTGATATCTAAAACTGTTTTGTAAACTAGTGGAATGCAAATGCTAATTCGATGGTTGTGTTCAATGAGATGCATATCGATATATATATGCGTGATCGATATGGTTATATGTATTGAGTGTGATATATATACACAAATTGAGTTTATTTACTAGGTACATGCATCTGAGACTTAAGCATGGGTGTCAACATTGTCAAGCATCTAATATTTTCTCCTATAAAGTATTAACAACTGTCTCAAACTGACATGACTAACAATCGATCATCCAGTTGCTGACAATGACATGGTGGATCATTGCGATCTCAAATCGACATGACTAACAATCGATCATCGATTCGCGACAACGAGACCAAATAAATTGATTCATGATCTGTAGGTGACTAAGAAAGACCTGCATGGTTTACTTACTAAGTGTCTTTTTGAATAAGTATTTTGGTAAGGATCCAGTTCAAACGAAATAAAACTAGTTCCTATGTGTTTATTTTGATGAATAGAACGTGATTGTACAAAAATACTTAAGATGTATTATTGAACTGTTGCCGTTCCTCCATATGTGCTAGATGTGCTTTAGATGTTAAACCCTAGTTTAATCCTTATATAAAAGTTATCATTGTGAAATCAGTTCTAAAACAATTATATGGTTATTCCCTAGTAATAATTGAAAGATGGATAAATAATCTTGTAAGTTGAAACCGTTATCTTAAAGTAAAAACAAAACTGATAACTTATAGATCTCATGACCATTAAGCCTTTTAGGCAAGCTATAAAATAACTTCGTCTAAACACTAAAATTGAAACCAGTTTAGAAACACTCTACAAAGTTTGTACTACGATATTCTAAAGAAATAATTAACCTCACTTCATTATGTTCTACATATAAAACATGTTAGCTCAAATACCTTAAGTGTTAACATTTCTACTCATGCATAAACAAATTGTGATAACTTAGTTTTTTTAACAATCTATGAAATACCTTGTCTAAATACGAATTATAGAAAGAATCGTGATCCTTTTAACTTTGGTTGCATGATAATTTTTTATGAGCTCGATGTTTCAAGACTTGGCCAGCTATGTTTGCCAACTTACCATCATGGAATCCTCTGGATTGCTCCATACCTTTTACTTGAAATATTGAGCAAAGAACAAGAGCGAATGATGATTCTCCATGCATTTTCACTAATCCTTGATTTAACTGGTCTCCCTGTAAGTTGACTTCCCACCTAATTCTAGAATGGACCGAATGGTTGACTACCCATGCGTCATGATGACAACTCTGTTTTCAGTCATTTGTAATTTTGAGCATCTGTAATCTCGTGAAGCTTTGTTTTTTGTGATCATATTCTAGGCCGGTATCCGTTTCTTGCCCAAGATTGCTCGGTGTCTTTACTTCTATAACAGTTTGTTATTATGTATGCACAACCATCATTGTGTAGTTTACAAATTGACTTCCCACCTAATTCTGGAATGGACCGAATGGTTGACTACCCATGCGTCATGATGACCACTCTGTTTTCAGTCATGAGTGTAATTTTGAGCATCTGTAATCTCGTGGCTGAAGCTTTGTTTTTTGTGATCATATTCTATAACAGTTTGTTATTATGTATGCACAACCATCATTGTGTAGTTTACAAATTGCCGTTGGATGTGTGATTGATTATTTAAGGATCTGCTAGAATGTCTTCTTTTGGTTTGAGAGATTGATATATATATTATAACTGCAAATGTTTTTTTGTCTGCTGAGTGGATGTCCTATTTACTAGAGAGGTCATGCCAAAATTTTGTATATTTCGGTGACTTAATTTTTGTTGAATTTCGGTTACTTGGTTTGATCTACTTCGTTCTTGAGTTCATGTCGATTTGCTAACAGTTTTAAGCCGGTTTTAAAGAGTTAAAAGGTTGGTTTCAATCTTTTAGTAGAGGTAATATTGCGATGTGTTGAATAAGATTGAATGTGAAGATTGTTGTGTTGAATGAGATGCATATCGATATATATATGTGTGATCGATATGGTATATGTATTGAGTGTGATATCGATATGTATATTTTTTTTTGTATAAATGTCTCATAAATTCGTGAGCCATTTTAAAACCCACGAATTTAATAGTTAAATTCGTGGTACCCACGAATTTAAGTTAAATTCGTGGGTTTTTTCATTTACAATTTAGCGATTAAATTCGTGGGTTTCTTCAAATTACGAATTTAGCAGATTAAATTCGTGGGTTTCTTCAAATTTCACGAATTTATAGCTAAATTCGTGGGTTTCTTCAAATTCACCTAATTTAGCAGCTTAAATTCGTGGGTTTTTAAGTAACCCACGAATTTAATTTAAATTTAAATGGGTACCCACGAATTTAATTGATTAATTTCGTCGAGTTAAATTCGTGAAATAAATTCGACGGTTTGCCCACGAATTTAACCTAAATTCGTGGGTTTTGGCTTAAATTCGTGGGTTTTTGGCCCACGAATTTTTCCTTGTTTCTTGTAGTGTTCTTCGGCCCCCGTTGCGGCCTGCCTCCGCTCCAGTCAAATCTGCTTTTCCAGCCGATGCTGCCGCCGAGCACGGGTGCCTCAGAGAAGGTGGGATGACTGGCCGCACGGTGTGATGCAGGACCGCTTGCTACGAGCCTTGCCGGGCATGGGTAGCACGCCCTCGCCGGGCTGCGCGGTGGAAGCGGGCGGCACAGGACCAACGGCCGATGCGGCTGGGATGTCGGTGGCCAAGGTCGGCAAAGACGAAGGGCCCAGGGCCAAGAAGCTGGCAACACCGACGAAGGAGGCGGCCTAGGTGGGAGCAGGTCAGCGTGCGCCTGCACGCGAGGGTGCAACGGGGCCTTGAGGCAACTGGGCAGTGAGGCGACTCAGATGGTTGGAACTCTTGGGTTACTGGTTGGCGTTGGAGCCAGTCAGATGATTGGAATCTTTATTGGCCGTGTCATTAATTTCAATTATTGCAACTATATTTGGTCAAATGACACTTGTGAAATTACTAGTTGTATTTGTTAGAAAAACCGTGAGAGCGGAAGCGATAATAGATCTAACCGAGATAAAGAACGCAATCACAGACGACACCGGAGGCACGATATTTGTTAACGAGGTTCGGCCGAAGCCTACATCCCCGGGGCATGACTACGGGCGCTCCTCCCCAATAATGGTGGCTATGCTGGTACTCGGGCGCTACCGCGGCCAAGCCGCCGCCCGAACCGAGCTACCTAGTCGCCTTTTTTGTTACAACAGGGGTTGGCCTCATATTTAAAGCCCCCTAGGTACAGAGTTGGACTATGACTCCACCCTAGCCCCCTAATACAACTCAAGTCTAGTTGTAACTTAACCGTACACATATTCGACACATATTCAACAAACTCCACCTTGGCGAATATGCCTGCCACCTTGAAGCCTGTCCATGCGCGAACCTCCGTGTACCGACTTGAGTTGTCTTCTTTCACCGTTCACTTTGAACGGCCTGGTGAGGCTGATCCCACAGCCGCACCAACCTCAGGACAGAACATCGCCACCGTTGCATTGCCATCCATGACTCCACCTTCAACAACGTTCCCTTTCAGCTTGTATTAGTGTGCTCTGGAATTCTCACCAATCATGACCGTCTTGCCTCCATGCATGACTCTCATGGTCTTATCAGGCGCAGTCTGATATAACCAACCTTCTTCATGCAATAGCCCAAGTGAAATTAGATTCCTTGTTAGCCCCGGCACATGCCTCACACCTTTGAGTATCACCTCTTGTCCATCACATATCTTGAACTTGATGTTGCCTACTCCAATGACTTGATAACACGAGCCATCGCCCAAGTAAGCAAAACCACCGTTGTCCTTTTCAGTGTATGACAAGAACCACTCTTTATTTGGTGTTACATGGTACGAGTTAGCTAAATTCAACAACCAAGCTTCACAAGACTTTTGCAGTTGAAACTGTGAGAAGATCTCCGTCGCTATCCGAGTCATCTTTCTTATTGGCAATCATAGCACTTGCACTTGCGGTTCCTCCACCCTTCTTCAGTAATGGACAGTCTCTCTTTATATGTCCATGATTAGAGCACTTGTAGCAAACCGGCCCCTTCTTCTTTTTCTTGCTCTTCTTCTCATCCGAGCCATGATCACTCCTGATATGCAAAGCATCACCTGAAAGCTCCCCAGTTGCATTGTTCTTCCTCCTTTGATCATGAGCAAGCAACGCCGCAACAATGTCTTCCACCTTGATGTCTTCCTTGTCATATGTCAGTGTAGTAACCAAATGCTCATAAGAACTTGGCAAAGAACACAGAAGAATAATTGCCTGGTCTTCATTCTCAATTGTCACCTCCACCTTCACGAGATCAGCGATCAATTGCTTGAAAACATTGATGTGCTCAGCAAGATCTGACCCCTCCTGCATCTTCAAGCCGAAAAGCTTCTGCTTCAAGTACAATTTCTGGGTCAACGTCTTGGACATAAACTGACTGGCCAAGTTATCCCAAATTTTCTTTGGCGAAGTTTCTTCCATGACGTGGTACATGATCTGATTAGAGACGCAAAACCTGATAATAGCACATGCCTGTGCCTTCATCTCCTCCCACTTATCATCATCCACCTTTGCCGGCTTCTGGTTGCTGAGAGTCTTGAAGATCCCCTGTTGCGCCAACAGATCCTTCACTCTCGTCTGCCACAACCCAAAATTCCCGGTCCCGTCAAACTTCGTCACCTCAAATTTGGATGCCATTGACTTCCACTTGAACGCCTTCCTTCAGAACCCGCACAACCGCCTTGTCCTGAACACCGCACTCAAATCTTTCACCAAGTCGCAGATCTGAGCTACCTTTAGGCACCTGGATCTCTCTTCTGCTTGCTTGAATTGATCTTCCTTTGGCTTCATTGGCTTTAATTAAATAGTGCTGCTCACGCCCTCCTAAAACCCTGTCCGGATCAGAGTTCGAAATCGAACTCCCAGCAGTTCTCCGATTCCCAGCCGAGTCCGAGCGCATGCATGTCCAAAACCCAATCGAGTACGAGTGCATGCATGCATCACGTATTCACGTGTGTCTCTCCGAGTTCAAATGACTCTTTCCTTGCATGCAAGCATCACGTTTGCCTTCTTCCTTTTGGATAGATATTTGCATGCAACATGCAGAACTTTGACTGCCCCTTGCGCCGACGCCCGTGCATGGCGCCCTGCGGCCAAACGTCCACGCGATACTGCGTGCTCCCCGGCCGTCGCACGTTGCTTCCTGCAGCCGAGCGCCACGCCCAGAGCCGCTGGTGGCCCGCCGCGCTCCTCCGACCTCATCCGGTCCGCCGCACGCCGCCCGGCCTCTGCCGCCCGCGCGCACAAAGCGTGTCTGGCCGCCCCGGCCGACTGGAGTCAAGCCGTGCGCCCCTGTTTTCTCCGTCTGCACCGCCAGTCGGCCCGTAGCCACACCGGCCCGAGCCCCGACCCGCTGCGTGAAGCCTGCCGTGGCTACGCGTCGCCGGCGCTGTCGCCTTGCACCACCGGCCGGTTGCCGAGGCCACTGCCACACCTGGCGCCGGTCCTGCCGCGTCGACCGCCCGCCGGCTGCCACGCGCCTGCCGCTTGCTCGGCTCCTCTCTGGTTTTCCCAATCGGCAAGGAGACTCAGAGAGCACCCATGAAGCTAGTCCGCCTGTTCCCTGCCAATCCTCCGCCAAAACTTCATGTCACACCTACGCAACATCCATGGCACAAAAAATTACTCTCCGTGTCACGATGTTCACCCCGTGTAACATCCGGGCGCATCACTGCTCCCGCCTGCTCCGATATCACAACTGATCGCGAGCGCCGAAGTCGCTGCCTATAACGACCTCGCCGGCCACGTGTTGGCTTGATTATCTCTCCTGATCAATCTTTCACCAACGGTAGCCCATCGAACGGTTCAGACCTCCCGCCTGAAGTGTTCGACTCCACCGATCGAAATGTCGATCGCCGCCATGCTCCACCTCGCACCAAAACGAGTAATTTTCCTGGTGCCCGTCGAGCATGATCCTTGTGTCTCCACGTGATTCTCCGCACATATCTCGAGATCCAACCTAACCACGGCTCTGATACCACTTGTTAGAAAAACCGTGAGAGCGGAAGCGATAATAGATCTAACCGAGATAAAGAACGCAATCACAGACGACACCGGAGGCACGATATTTGTTAACGAGGTTCGGCCGAAGCCTACATCCCCGGGGCATGACTACGGGCGCTCCTCCCCAATAATGGTGGCTATGCTGGTACTCGGGCGCTACCGCGGCCAAGCCGCCGCCCGAACCGAGCTACCTAGTCGCCTTTTTTGTTACAACAGGGGTTGGCCTCATATTTAAATCCCCCTAGGTACAGAGTTGGACTACGACTCCACCCTAGCCCCCTAATACAACTCAAGTCTAGTTGTAACTTAACCGTACACATATTCGACACATATTCAACAGTATTTCTTTGGAAAATACTGCTTTATGCAAAATAGCCATATCAGCCATTCCTTTGGAATAAAGCTTGCATATAGTTATAATAGACTTTGCATTATGTGCACAACTTGTTGAGTGTTTTATATACTCATCCTTCCCACAACAAATCCATCAGTTGAAGAGGAGTCTCCACCAGCTTTGGAGGAGGAGCTATACGAGGAGGCGAGTATCTAGGAGTCGAACCTTGTCAGATGCTTGTGGCATATTAATGGATTCACCGACGTTCTTTGTTCCGTTCCTATTTATTTACTTTGATTTGAAGCTATTGCAACTATATTAGGGTTAACCCTAAGGTCTTTCAACATTCGTTTATTCAATATATCAGTCTTTTATTATGTTTTCGCTGCGTATAATAGTAATATTTTACCTATATTACACATGTGTGCACTAGCGTAATACTAAGCTAGTGCAGAATACACAAATGGTCTAGATTTGCATATTCAGTTTCCGACACTAAGTCTGACTATGAGCTGCAGATGCCACCTGCATAGCTGGTTTACATATTATGTGCTTATGCTATTCCTAAGCACAGCAGGATTTTGAGTAATGAACTAATGGCAGGCATACCTAATCCAATTTTCTGAGTCCACCCTATGTCCTAAAGCACAGTCCTGTTTGATTAAACATCATTCTGTCTCAAATGGCAAGGTTGAATGAATGGCTCTCTCTATTCGATGCACTATTGATTATTCCAATGTTCCAAATAGCATGGACTTTCTTCTCAGCGTGTACAGGGTTTGTGTATTTTCAAGAATATCAAATGAGTTTCAATTTGTTACTTTTTTTCGAAACGGAAGTTTCAATCTGTTACTGTTTGCAGTAGCATATGAATTATGTGTTCTTATTGAAACTAAGGGCTTTATTTCTCCTTGCTAGGTGTTCAATACACTTAGGACAACTATGTTCCTCTTGAGGATAACATTTGTCTTCATTGGCATCTCCTTGCTAGCACCTGATGACAATAAAGGTTGGGGAAAAAATTCCCTTTTAGTGTGCTTTTATATTATCAAAATGAGATCTAACTTCATGAGATATTTTTATCAGCAACTGATACCAAGGATTCTTCTACCACTAGTCAAGGCCTTCCAACTGATATGAACCAGTGCTGTTCCAAATTCTTACGTGAATTTATTTTCTTTCTACACATACATATCGCTCATTGCCTCCTTTCTAAATGATTATTGCCTTTCACTTTTAAGAAAACGGGTTTAAATGTGTGGCGTAAAAATTGCAGGCTTGGAATGATGAAGGCAGAGGAGGCTGAAATGCATGACATGAAATCCTTCGTTACTTCAGTAAAAGCAAAAGCAAAATATATATTTGTGAAGACAAAGGTGATGTTTTTTTCTCCTATGCCATATGGTTATCACTGCTTTTTTTTATTTGTTTTGTGTATGCTTTTCTCAATAAGGTACTCTTTACATGCTGCATCCTCTCTGTTGATTGGCCTGGCAGATTCTTGAATCCGATTCTTCAGTGCTTGCAATGCCTATGGTTTCTTCAAGGACAACCGGCTTTAGAGGGACCATAATTGACAGTTCAAAGTTCATCGCTTTGAGAACCACCGATTGGGACGACGATGATGATTTGTAGACACGCCTTCCTAGTCTCTGGCTTTTAACACTGCTTATCAAATGCCTGTAATTTTTTCTTTTTTCGTCAGCAATGCTAGTTCAACTGTAACCATTCACAAAGAAGTTTCTTCAAATCTCTTTTTATCAAGCTATGTGGAACAAAATTGTATCAAATGTTTAATACTTGCTATAAAAAGAAGTATCTTTAAATATGTCTTTACCAAGCTATGTGCAACAAAATTGTGTTAAATATTTAATACTAGCTATAAAAATATGTATCTTCAAATCTCTCTTTACCAACCTAGCAATATCTTGAATATAATACAATTAGAACTAATTACTCCATTAGATCACAAAGAACAAACAGATCTACATCAAGCTAGATTTAAATTATTTATAATTATCTCTTTACCAAGTTAGATCTTGAATATAATACAATTAGAATCAATTACTAACTTTAGATCACCAAGAACAAATAGATCTACAATCATTATTCGAAATCAATGGTCTCCTTTCATCAGATTGCCCCACAACCGCAGCAACCTCAAAGATAGATCTGGAAACCTTAAAAACACTACGTGGGTCAGGGCTATTTTATATGTGGCAAACATAAAACGTCTGTAATATGCATTTACATTACAAACGAGTTTAGCTATGCACATCACATATGGTTTTTAGCTAAAATTATTTGTAATGTACTGTTTTCGAAAACCATCTGTGATGAGCAATCTAATATATATAGTCCTTTCTATAATAGTGCATTGATATCATCAATATAAATAATCATATATCTTGCAACTCCTTATGGTTGTATATAAACGACGAGGTGTCAGCCTGTGATGGTTTCAACCCCACCAGTTCTTGCAATCTAGTACTCAATCTTGAGTACCAAGCTGGTGATACTTGTTTAAGCCCATAGAGTGTTTTGTCCAGCTTACGGACAAAATCTGGTCGCCTCTTCTCCTCATAACCTGGTGGTTGCTTCATAAAAACTTTCTCTTCTAGAATGCTACGAAGAAACGCATTCTATATAGGGGTGGGCATTTTTAGACCGAAACCGAATTACCGAACCGAATTAACCGATTATTTCGGTTTTTTTGGTTTACGGTTTTCGGTTCGGTTTTTATTTTGGTATAATTCAGTTTTCGGTGTTCGGTTCGGTTTTTGGTTTTCAAAAACCGAAATAACCGAATAACCGAATAGCCTACGTACAATTCCACTTTTATAATGTTCTTCCTAAATCTACCAAACAATTATTATGTTCTAACATCTTTATGTATACATGTGGTATGTTCATATGTATTACTATACTTATACTATAGTGACCTATGATATTATGTGGGTTTATGTCTACTTTATGTTGTGATATGAGAAGGATAAAATCTAATCTACCTAGTATTTAGTCATATTTCGGTTAACCGAAAAACCGAATTAACCGAACCGAAATATTTCGGTTAATTCGGTTCGGTTTTTCATTTTAGTCTGAGAAATTCGGTTCTCACTTTTCAAAAACCGAATTATTTAAAACCAAAAAAACCGAACCGGTTAGACCGAAAAAACCGAATGCCCACCCCTAATTCTATACGTCAAGCTGTCAAAGTCGCCATCCTCTTAAAATGGCGATGGACAAACAAGACGATCCTCATAATAGCTCCATACATTTGTTTAAATCGTTTTGCAACTAACCGGGCTTTGCATCATCTGTCTATATACCATGGTTATCACGGCGCCCCGGCGCCCCGGCGAGGTGAGTCGCCTCCGGGGCGCCTGGACGCCTAGGCGCCTAGGCGGGCGTCTAGGCGAAGATTAGGCGACCAAAAAAACTAGTGTATATTCCTCTTTTCTATCTCCTGAGATCCTTTTTGGCCCAAGTTTTGGCCCACTTGGCCAGCCCAGCCCAGTCCGGTTGCCTCTCCTCCCAACCCCTAACCCTACCCCTGCTGGCCGACTCCCCCATGTCCCCAACTCCCCATGCAGCCGCCGCCCCTCCCCGATTCCCCATCTCCCCCGCGCCGCCTGCGCGTCTCCTGCCGCTTCCCCCGCCGTGCCTCCGCTGGCGTCTCCCAGCGCCGCCTTCCCCCGCCGTCTCCTCGCCAAGCGCCTCTGCGCGTCTCCCCAGCCGTCTCCCCGCCGCGCCTCGCGTTGCCGTCTCCGCCGCCCCTCCTCGACTCCCATCGCCCCTGCGCGACCAGCGACGACAGCGAGGCGCAACCCGAGGCGACCAAAAGCGAGAGGAAGATGGCGGCGGGGGAGCTGGGGAAGCCGGCGGCGGGGCATCTCCGGTTCAGGTGAGGCGAGCCGACGCGGCGAGCTCCAGCGGCCGACTGGACGCCTAGGCGGCGCCTAGGCGGCGCCTAGGCGACGCCGTAATAACCATGCTATATACTGTCGTCTGCTTCCTTCTTCACCTTGTACACCCATTTGCAATCAATCAGATTCTGACTACGGGGTGGAAGAACTAGATGCCGCCTGTGATTCTTGATCAAGGCATCATACTATCATAGTACTCCTCATCCATAGCCTTTTTCCAGTGCAGATCTTTTAGAGCCTCAACATGAGAAGTAGGCTCTCGCACCACATTGTTCATGCACCGCACAGTGCTATCAGTGAAGGTTTTCGGCTGAAAAATTATTGTTTTGCGCCCGAATGCAACCTGAAAGAATTGTGGCAGCAGTGCTACTGTGCTAGTCGGCGGCAATGGTGGCGTGGAACAAGATTCCGAGGCCGAAACAGGAGAGGCCGACCCAGCTGTTCACGCCGTCGGCCCCAGCTACGCCATCAGCACCATGCATGCACATGGTGGCTACAAAACATCATCACCAACAGTAGAAACAAAAGCAGTAGCAGTAGTAGTATCGTTTTAATATGCTCATTAGGTACATGATCACCCGCATCATCCAAATTGCCGAAAGGAGAGCCTAATACAGAAGGCAATGAAGGAAGAAGTGTTTCAGTGAGAACACGAGGAACAGGCTAGGAGCAGGCTACTGAGATGCAAAAGGGAAGATTCCTTCATCAAAAACGACATCACGGGAGATGTAGACACGGCCAGTTCTAGGGTTGAGACACTTTATGAAGAGGACCGTAGCCAAAAACTCACATTGCGTGGAACGAAACTGAAGTTTTCTGGAATTTTAAGGTCTAAGATTGGGCCAGCAGGTACACGTACACCCAAAAATTCTAAGGTATAGTTTGGTTTCTTCCGAAACAATCGTTCGATAGGCGTACGTAGACCCTCCTATGACCTTAATTACTAGGAAGATGATTAATAAAAAAACTAGCCGTTTGAAATGCTTCATCCTAAAATTCAATTGGCAGATGAATGCGCTAGATCGAAGAGGTAGCCCAGCTTCAACGTGACGGTGCTTTCTTTCAGTAGCACCGCTTTGTTGGTGAGCACACAAGGACAAGAAACGTGACGTGTTATCCCGACTTGTTGAGAAAAGGAATTGAGTTTTTTGTTATTCATCACCCCAATCTGTTTGCATACAGATGATTTGTTCAGAGTTCTACCAACATGAGCTTAGAATTGAAGAAAAAATTTCTTAGAATTGAGGAAAAATTTTCAGGACATCAGATTTGTTTTTTTATAAGGTATATCCAGGTATACTTGCAAAGGTCGTCAACAAAACTCACATAGTACTTATAACCACCAACAGGAGGAATAGCAGGACACCATACATCAGAGAGGACACGTCCAAGAGGAACTAAAGAAACTGTAATAGAAATAGTATATGGTAATTGGTGGCCCTTAGCCTGTGGACAAGCATCACAGACCGATACATTGTTGGTAGTGCTGAAGACATGGAAGTATATTCCACTTAAGAACTTGTTGAACAACTAAAACAGATGGATGCCCTAAGCGATTGTGCCATTGCTCTTGAGAGATTCGAGTGGTAGACAGAGTCTACTTGGCGGCAACACTCGACTTCGAATCTAAGGGATAAGGCTCAAAGTTTTTCGAACATGAAGGATGTTTTTGAGATGTAAATTGTGACTGGAAGTTTAATCTGGGAGTGACCAATATGACTAATGGACATACCTGAACCACTCTGTCTGAATCTCATCACGCCCGTTGTACTTCTCCTCCATGGTGATGTGATCGGTAGCACCTGAATCGGTGCGCCAGTACGTGTCGATCCCATATCTGTGCGAGGAAGATGCTGCAACTCGGTTGTTGGTGCCGCCAGCTTGACAGGAGTTCTTGGAGAGGATGCCCTGCAGAGGCCATGGAGTCGGCAAGGGTCTTCATATTGCTGAAGTACTAGGCCGCGGTGAGGTCCTTCTTTCGGGTGTTCGCAAATTGCATGCGCATCTGGATGATCTTAGCCCGAGACTGAGGCGCAGACATGCGCTCTAGCCTCTAGGGCAGACCGAATACACGAGGCATCGATCGTATTACTGTATGTTGAATTATTGAAAACAGTATGTTGAATTATTGAAAACAGTATTTTAGAATGACATGATACCTAGATAATGCCCAATTGCTCATGGAACTTCCTTGAAAATATTGAACCCTAGAATATCCTTTGTAACCCTAGATAAATTGCTTATGCCATGATTAAGTTAAGATATTATGATAGTTTAGTAAAATTCAAAATCTTGGAAAATTGAAAGAAATGGTGTCGAACTGCTGGTTCGATTGGTTTCAGAAAAGTGCTACAGTTTGGGGGACAGAATCGGATAAATTCCGGAGTGGACATAATTTCGATCCCCGGCTGATGATTAATGCCTTGGTTTGTCTGGTGGCCGGTACTTTGAGTACTGGAATGGGTTTGTGGATGGAGGCTTGATCATTGGCACAGTAAGGTAATAACCCCCTTGAGCAAAGTAAAGAACTTAGTTTCCGTTCAAACCACAGGTCGGACTGGTCGGTGGACCCGTATCCGACATAGCTCAGTAAGTTAGTCATTCTTGAGATAATAATTAGATAAATTTTGGTGGTACTATTCTCTGGAGAGAATAGGGACCGGCCTTCCCAGCAGGGAAGTATACCAGAGGGGTGGAACAAGTATGGTCCTTTGCGTCATACTCTGGTTCTCACAACGGTAGGTGCTAATGGGGACTGTAAAGTCCAAGGTAGCGGTATACCTATCGGTTAACAACTAAAGGACATGAATGATTAAACGAAATGCTATGATAATCTCAACCCGGCCGCATGCATTTAGGTTGCATGTTTTTTAGCGCTTGGCATTAAAGGTTGTAGATATCTTGTGGGTAAAGCTGAGCACCTCTGCAGAGTTAATCTTGATGGTAATTGATTACGCCGTACTTCCGGTTAATGAAGTTAAGTTTGAACTGGGGTGATACCCGTAACCAAGCTCAAGTTATGTTTTTTGGAATTTGGAAAAAGGTGGTTAAATGTGTTGAATCTTGAAAACCCCCTGTTACTACTTATTTATGGTTTGTGCTTCAAATGTAAAATGAATTGGAAAATAAAACTGCATCCAGATAATTAAACCCTATTGCCCTCCTTTGTTATCCCCTACATATAGTATTCAGTACTTCCCGTACGACTTGTTGAGTACTTTATACTCACCCTTGCAACCCCAAACCCTTTCAGAATTTGAAGATGCTGGAGCCTACCAGGAAGTCGTAGATAGCGATTTAGTTTGGTTTTAGGTCTTGTCTTCGCTCAGGCCCTGCCTGTGATTTTCTCTTTTGGTAATGTATTCTAGAAGCTTGGAAGCTTCCCTTTGTAAAAACTTGGCCGTTAGGCCATATATTTGAATAAAAGTATTTGAAGTTGCTTTTATCAGGCAAAAGTACTCTTGATTTCCAACAGTTAGTCTTCTTGGGTAACTGTTGTGAGTTTTTCGCACTGCCCTTAAAAAGGCGGTCCGTCACATATTTCCCGCCACCGAAATCGGCGTCGCTCGTGTGTGTACCCGATGGTGCCGGACTGGGTCGACCGGCACTGAAGCCGTCTCATTGACATGAAGTTGGCGTGCCGTTGATGATTTGCTACATGAGATCTTATTGACATGTGACCCCTAGATCCAATGTCAGTGAGACATGGTATGATAAATCATAGTGCACATCAACTTTATAGCAAATAATCAATTATTCTTTTGTATATTTGTGTACAATGTACTTGTTATGGAGTTACTTAGAGCATCTCCAGCAGAGCCCCTAAACCAGCCCCTAAAACTTAAAATAGGGAGTGTAGTAAAAAAACAGATCCAGCAGGGCCCTAACTCAAGCCCCTAAAATTAGGAGGCCCCTAAATTTGCCTCCATAGAGCATCTCCAACAGTTCCCAAAACTTATTCTCAAAATCATTTTTTAGGAACAAATGAAAAAATTATCGCTCCAACAGTTACCCTATCGGAATCCCAATATTTCTGCACGCCCAAAAACTCCTGTCGAAGTGGCCAGATATTGGACGCTCGTGTGCTTTCCCAATAACTATTTTTAGGGGAAAAAATGATAACTGTTGGAGAATATCCTCTTTTTTAAGGCCTAAAAATTTTAGGAAGCTTCCAATCCAGAGTTATTTGGGAGTCAAATTATAGGGAACTGTTGGAGATGCTCTTAGCCCCAATTCCCAGGGAGCCCTAACTCAAGCCCCTAAAATTAGGAGGCCCCTAAATTTGCTTCCCCAGCCCCAATTCCCAGGGACACGAGTACATCCCCTATTATTGAAAACAGAGAAATACATGAGAGATTTCGAGATGATCTTATTGAGCATTTGTGGGCAATTCACAACGATTCGTAGTTTGATTCATTGTTCGGAGTTTCTATTTATCTATTTATCATGTTTTGAAAATTTTAAATTTAAATTTGAAATATCATGTTTTTAAATTGTAAATATTAATATGCTTATGTTTTATGTATTACAAATATTTTTGATTGAATTTTAGTGGTGTCAAATGAAGCTTATACATAGCTGATATGTCAAAATAGGAGAAAAAGTACAATAGGGCTGAGATTTAGAAGCTGTTGCTGAACTTGTGCTCTGAAAACAGGGCCCCAAAAAATAGAAGTCCCTAAATGCAAAATAGGAACCCTGTTTTAGGAGCTAGATGCTCAAGGTATAACACTGCTATATGTTTTACGGGTTTATCATTTTTGGGACGTCGCCATTGCAGTCTCTGTACTCGGAAGTAAATTTGTTCAGTTCAATTGGGTTTCACTTTACGGCAGCGGATGCATCGGTGCATTACTGTGATGATCATTGCAAATGGTTTGGTGACACTTTTACTCAACTACAGTCTACAGGTACTCACCATTGCAATAAAACAGAAGTCTACCGATAGAACATTCAGCAGCCAGCACGCTGCGGCAGGATAAGCCGTAAGAACATCCAGCAAACTAGGCTTACATTCAACCAGACATACGGCTAACAAATATGAAGGATTCTTTCACGTTTCACCTGATCTACCAGGAAAAATCTCTTATCTGATACAGAAAGCAATCATATTTCGGGCGGAGCACACAAACAACCCAAGACTAACATCTACTGCTCGTTAAGTTCTAACCATTTAAATAAGGGGTGTAGCAAACTATCAGCAGGGAAGCAGCAGAGATGGCATGAATATCCTATTATACACTCAACAAGTTCTCAAAAAAGCAGGCGCCAAGATGGCCAAGGTAATAGGACGTCCAAAACAAGAGTGAGATCTAGGTCTCCCTGCGGGATCTCCGGCGTGGGGCTGCAGTTTCCTCCTTTTCGTCCTCTTCCTCCTTTTCGTCCTCTTTCTCCTCCTTGTCGCCGCTGTTCCCAGCTACGTCGGTCTTTGTGGCCTCAGCTACAGGTTTCGTGGCAGCCTGCTACAAACAAAGCTTACAGTTGGTCATTCGGTTCCGAGGCTTCGAGCGAGGAGGGCAGTAGAATATGTTGAAAGAACTAACCGCCTGCTTCTTGCCACCGAACAGGATCCTGAAGAGCACAGTCACAACCACAACTACAATCGAGACCAAAATTCCAATTGTGAGGTTGGGTTGCTTCTCTCCCTTCTCAATTACATCCTGTAAAATAAGTAGAGGTAAGATGTCACTGTCCAGATAAAACACTCAAATAGCCAGATGTTTGAACATAAGAGGCCAGCAAGGATCATGAATCTTACAATGATCTTGGTTTTGTAGGGTTCCAAGAATGGAACGTCAGCAATTTTGTATAGAATGTCAAAGATCTTTTTCTGCAATATGCATCGCAGATCAGTTAGTGATAACATCCAAGCATTCGTCCACTAAACAATTTAGAAAACACAGTACCAGGAAAAGACAGGAAAATGTTTCACCTGGAACTCAGAAAGACCACCAGCACCTGCAGCAGCCTCCTCAGCCTTCTCCTTTTCCTTCTCAACTTCATACTTGAGCTTCCAGGTCTTCTCTAGGATAGAGGTGGAAACCTTCTCATCATCAGCAATCAAAATGTTGTCGAACAGGACACCATCCTGCATTGTCCAGATCTCAATTCCAATAGCACCAATTGGATCGAAGTCAGGCTTGTCAAGCTCAAAGTACTCAGGGTTGGGGATTTCTTGGGGCTTCCAGATTCCCTTGTAGTTGGGGTTGTCGATCAAGGGTGCATGCCACTTGCCCTTGTAAGCAGGGTTCTGCTTCATCGGCCTCTTCCATTCACCGCATCCAGGTGCCTCTTCACACTTGGGGTTGTCGATCTTTGGTGCCTCCCATTCACCATCCTCCTCATCATCCCAGTCTTCAGGTTTGGTAGCCTCTGGATCATCAATCTCCTCAGGCTCGTCATCCAGCCATCCTTCCGGCTTGGTAGCCTCCTCATCCTCAATTTCTATTGGGGCATCCTCATCCCAGTCATCGGGTTTCACAGCATCTGGATCAGGGATTTTAGCTCTCTCATCCCAGTCCTCTGGCTTCTTGTCATCAGGGTCAGGAATGGTCTTGGGTGGGATAAGGGCTGGCTCAAAATCATCAGCAGACAGGAAGTTTGCCTTCTTCTTTTCCTCACCATCAATCAAAATTCTCACCTCATTATCCGGCTTCAAGATAGCCGTGTAGACATGAGAGAGCTTGTCATATGGGACAGATGGTGGGAACTTAAGGTGATGCTCAACATAATTGCCAGTTTTGGGGTTCTTGTGCTTAAGGATAAAATGCACCTTGTTGGTTGACCCACATTTGTCAGGGCCAAACATAATAGTGTAAGGAGTCTCATTGTCAAACTCCTTGGCATCCCATGCGGCATCCTGGGGACGGATGTATTTAAGATAGGCGCCACCACACTCAAGACCATTCTGAAGCCTCACTTCAAACTGCAGGACCACTGTCCCATCCTTCAAAGTAACAGACTGATCAAGCTCCTTGATTATGGCATATTTCTTGGCCTGCTCGCTAACAAGGAGGCCATAGTCCTCATGGCCATCACTCTTGGCGTGCTTCCATACACCTGCAAACCAGAATATGTCAACATTTCAACTATGACAGAATAGGAGCAATTGAAAGAATCAAAAACAGCAAATTTTCACAGAGAACAGAGTGTAGAAGAAAAAAAACTGACTTCCATAATCTAACCAGTAGCAATGTTACTGCAAAATTGATAGCTAGGCTTGCATTGTGCTTCTATCATATAAAGAATATTTCAAGTGATGATGGCAGGACGAAGGCTAATATTTAGCGCTAACAGAATATATGGAAACACTTTCACTATGATTAATGCTATGCACAATCACAGGCACAAACAATGAATTTTGCAAATTGTTACTCAATGAAGCACGTCACAGGTTTACAAGCTAGTATTCTACTCAGAAAGTTCTATATTTGTAATAATCACAGCATCAACATATGCTAACAACTTCAAATGCAGTTCAGCTAAGCGTATCTCATATCGACATACATTAGCCAGGGCCAGGCACAACGATCCCAAACACCAAAACGCAGTGTCTTTCTGCAATTATATGTATCAAACCGGAAGACAGAACTATCGATTTAAAACTGTTCAGTGCCTATCAGCAACAAGCCCACGAATGGCAGAGCAGATCCGCATCGTATGTCAAAGTATCATAACAACAGAAGCCGCATCACGTCTGCCTAAAAAAGCAGGAGCAGCTAGCGAGGCACATCTTGCTAAAGCACGTATGACATGCAAACCAAACCAGCATGTACGCATTTGTGGAGCTCATCGGAAATTAAGCAATTGAAGCTCCCGCTGTTAATCCAGGACACTCCAAAACACACCATGAATTATACGAAGGTGCACGAACATCTCAGACCAGACGCTCACAACTCACAAGCAAGCACATGGATTAATGTGAACAGATCAGCAACCCAAAGCACCCACTAACCACGGATCTCGCACAGATCGAACCAGACAAACTCGCGGATATAGATATACCTTTGTAGTCGTCCTTGCCGGAGACGACCCATCTCCCCTCGAAGCTCTCGTCGAACGGCTCGTAGAACAGCTGCACCACCAAAACATCACAAATCTCACTCAAAAAATCCGAAAACCCCACCCAAAACTCGCCAAGGTTCGCTGAGATTACCGGATCGGAGGCGCGGATCTGGACGAGCAGCGCCGAGACCAGGAGCAGCAGGAGCGCGCGCCCTCCCATCTTTCCCTCTCGATCTCTCGCTCGATCCAGAAATTTCCAGAGAGAAAGTCGAAAGCTTCCTGGACGAATCGTCCGCGACTGGGGAGACTGGAGACTGGAGACTGGAGAGGGGTGTGGTTGTATAAGAAGTGGGAGAAGCGGAATGGGTGGACGGCTGTGATGAGCGACTGGGCAGAGGGGACGGTAGAGATTGGTTGATCGGGGCAGCGGGGGCAGGAGGTGCGAAGAAAAGGGGGCGTGGTGTGACTTGTTCCGGCCAATGAGAGGGCGCGGGACGTGGTGACAGCCAATGGGCGGCCGCCACGTATTCCCCATGGCTCCTGGGCCCACGGGAACGCCACGTCGGATGCGTTGGGTAAACATGCGCTTGCCCACACAAGACGGTAGGAATAGGATCCGATAGACGTGGGTGGGGTATTTGTGTCAGTGAGACTTCAGCACTAGCCTCATCTCTTAGCCATTGCTTAACTCGACTGAATGTACTGCTGCTAGGGATCTTAGGATTCTTTACTACTCTCCGGTCAAAAAACAGAAGTCTAACAGAATGTACTGCTGCTAGGAATAGATACAGGGGCCAACAACAATCAGAGAAAAGTAATGTCAGGATTTGGATATAGAGGGGGTCAATATCAACAACAATAAGAGAAAATTATATACCTCTATTAACTTTAAATTAGATTTACAACTATCGGCTAAACCAAATGATTTAATTAGGGAGTATCTTGAAATTACAACAACATTAGAGGCGTCGGGCCCCCCTTTGCCCTCACCTGGCTTCGCCCCTGATCTTATGGTTCTTTACTATACTTCCTCCGGTCAAAAACAAAGGTTTGTTTTGAATATGAACTTTGATCACTAATATCTATTGTAATGGATTTATAAAACATAATAAAATTGTGTTGTATAAAAGTTCTTATGTTCAACATAAATATTGAAGAGATATAGACAACCAAAGTTTAGAAAATTTAACTATACTGACCCAAAATGATATTATTTTGTGAATGAATGGAGTACATCGTTAACCTGTGTGTTGAGTTAACCACTAACCTATTTGATCAAACACATAAAATTGGCATAGTAATACAAACTACTTTTATTTAGCAGATTTTTGTAACAAAAAAACCATTTGCAAGTGTTAGGAGAGATTGTTAAAAACACATCCGTATCTCAAAGTTCGTAAAAAATCCACCCATAAGTACTATGTGATTGTAGATCTCACATGTAAGACCTTATTTATTCACTAAAGCTCCTACATAACGCTTGCATGGCGATCCAGTAGATCGTTCTTGTGAACTATGAACATAGAAGACGTGCCAAGATAGAATAGGGATGTTGTCGCCGTGCCGAAGGTCTGACTTTATTTAGGATCCAATTAACATGAAAAAATCTTAGCAATTCTGATTTACTTCTCAATTCAATACACCAATATATTAGTTCAAAATTCAATCTAGGCTGCGTTCTTGAGGGGGGGAAATCAATCTATGTTCACAATAATGAAAATGAGAAAATTCTGGGGAAATCCAAACAAAAGGGGATGGAAAGGGGCCAGAGATACTTACCACAACAAATTTTTCATATGGATTTGGTGCTTAAATCGAAATGATTTTTTCCATAATTGCACCAAATTGCTGGTTTGCGTTAGATGTGCCGTACATGACCTTTGTTCTTTAAATTGTGAATGAAGCCATACTTTAATGGCATTAGCAAGATGTAGCATAAGTAGAATCGATTTCATGTCGTATCCTATCAATATTGCATTTGCATATTTTGTGTTGAACAATGTCCCCGTGTAAATATTTTTGACACTGAATCATATATTCATTGGGAAGGGATACCTAGAACCCAGACTACAGCGGATGATATCCTACAGTGTTGCAAGTCTGCAAATGCCCATATTCTTGCCTTACTAAGCACATGACACATATATTTGTCCAGTTCAATTGGCTTCCAGAAGTTGGTACACCGTTGCATTACAATTTACAAATGACAATAATTGCAAATGCTTCGATGATAAGATCACTCAACTATAGTTATTTACCACTGCAATGTAACAGACATGCACCATCTGTATTGGGTAAAATGAACACTCCCTAAATATCAAAAGATCCTTTCATGCTTCATCTGATACGGAAGGGGGGGAAAACTCGTCTACCTGATTTAGGACAGCACACAAACAACCGAACCACACAACCTTCGTCGGTTCGTGAATTTCTAAGCACCTAAAGTGGAGTATCATATGAGCATGGGCATAGGAAAAGCAGAACATTAAGAGCTAGGTTCTCAAAAAAACGAGTCGAAACTGCCAAAATGAGACGTCCAAAGAGTGAAGCCTAGGCTAAGTTTATGTCTCCCTTCTGGACCTCCGACGTGGGGCCGATGTATCCTCCTTTTCATCCTCTTTCTCCTCCTTGTCATCGCTACTTCTAGCTACGTCAGTCTCCGCCAAACTGGGCTTCGTGGGCTCAGCTGAGGGTTTCGTGGGAGACTGCTACAAGGAAACAATACAATTGATCACTTGGTTCAGGTTTTGGGGAACAGAGCAGTGGCATGTGTTGAGAAAATACTTACCGCTGGCTTCTTGCCACCAAACAAGATTCTAAAGAGCACAGTCACAAGGACGACAACGATCGAGACCAAAGTTCCTATTGTGATGTTGGGCTGCTTCTCTGCCTTCTCAATTACATCCTGTGAAACAAACAGAAGGATAAGATGTCACTTTCCAGAGAGAGCACCCAACAGTTTGAGAACAAGAGATGAGCAAGAATATTAAATCTTACAATAATCTTTGTCTTGTACGGTTCCAAGAACGGAATATCAGCAATTTTGTACAAAATGTCAAAGATCTTCTTCTGCAATATGCATAAAGAAATAGTTAGTGCTCACAAGCAAACAATGCTCTGCTGAAGAAATCAACACACACTGATGACGTTAACACACACCGTTGATCCACTGATACTGAGAAAATTAGCAAACATCATAACTGGAAAAGATCAGAAGAATGAATCACCTGGAATTCAGAAAGGCCATCTGAAAGACCTGCAGCAGCCTCCTCAGCCTTCTGCTTTTCCTTCTCAACTTCATACTTAGGTTTCCACGTCTTCTCTAGGATAGAGGTGGCAACCTTTTCATCATCAGCAATCAAAATGTTGTCAAACAGGATACCATCCTGCATCGTCCATATCTCAATTCCAATAGCAGCAATTGGATCAAATTCAGGCCTGCCAAGCTCAAAGTACTCAGGGTTGGGGATTTCTTGGGGCTTCCAGATTCCTTGGTAGTTGGGGTTGTCGATCAGGGGTGCATGCCACTTGCCCTTATAAGCAGGGTTCTGCTTCATCGGACTCTTCCATTCACCGCATCCAGGTGCTTCTTCACACTTGGGGTTGTCAACCTTTGGTGCTTCCCATTCACCATCCTCCTCATCATCCCAGTCTTCAGGCTTGGTAGCATCTGGGTCATCAATTTCCTCAGGCTCGTCATCCAACCATCCTCCCGGCTTGGTAGCCTCCGCATCCTCAATTTCCATTGGGGCATCCTCATCCCAGTCATCAGGCTTCACAGCATCTGGATCAGGGATTTTAGCTCTCTCATCCCATCCTTCTGGCTTCTTGTCGTCGGGGTCAGGAATGGTCTTGGGTGGGATAAGTGCTGGCTCAAAATCATCTGCGGAAAGGAAGTTTGCCTTCGCCTTTTCCTCGCCATCAATCAAAATTCTCACCTCATTATCCGGCTGCAAGACAGCCGTATAGACATGAGAGAGCTTGTCATACGGGACAGAAGGTGAGGACTTGAGGTGATGTTCAACATACTTGCCAGTCTTGGGGTTCTTGTGCTTAAGGATGAAATGCACCTTGTTTGTTGAACCGCACTTGTCAGGACCAAACATAATAGTGTACGGACTCTCGTTATCAAACTCTTTGGAATCCCATCCGGCAGCCTGAGGGCGGATGTACTTAAGATAAGCACCTCCACACTCGAGGCCATTCTGAAGCCTCACTTCAAACTGCAGGACCACTGTCCCATCCTTCAAAGTAACTGGCTGATCAAGCTCCTTGATTATGGCATATTTCTTGGCCTTCTCACTAACAAGGAGACCATAGTCCTCATGGCCATCACTCTTGGCATGCTTCCATACACCTGCATGCCAGAATCCATATTATGTCGTTCGTGTCACATGTTCTATAAAGAGCGATGGAAAGAACAATTTTATACTGAGAACAGAGTATAAAGACAACTAGCATATTGGCAAAGCCTAATCGGTGCCAAGTCATGAGGTAGAATAGATAGCTTTGTTTCTCCAAACGAGGCTAGTCATCAACTATATTGCTTTGACCTTATGAAACATATTTCAAATGATGATGGCAGGATGAAATTACAATTAGCGCCAGTCAGCCCAAGAACATTCTACATCAGTACTAACTCAATGCACCATCACAGGGATATCGATACAACAATGGAAAGAGCTACTCTATGCCAGACAGTTCAATTGCAGTTCAGCTAAGCATATCACATATCATCACACAACAGCCAAGCACAATATCACACATTATCACCAAAGCACAGACTCCAACTTCAGCAGTTAGCCGCATGATCTATCAAACTGAAACGAAACTGACGAAGGACAAGATTTCCACTGCGTCACCGTAGAAAGTTAAGCACCTATCAACAGGCCCATGGATGGCACAGCAGATCCGCCTAATAGATCTTACACAACAGAGGTCACACCACTTGACCCAACGCCAGCTCGATGCATGAGAGCCATCATATAAGCATTTGTGGATCTCAAGACGAATTACGCGGCTAAACTACTTCTCGCTCCTAGTGCAGCACACCAACAAAATTAAACGCACTACGAGTCGCACCGAGGCACATCACTTTTATCAGATCGGAAGCTCAGAAGGATCGACCATCAGATCAGCAACTGAAACACACACTGAAGTACTGAACCAACAGCTGTCACGAAGAGATGTGGCGCATTTACCTTTGTACTCGTCCTTGCCGGAGACGATCCATCTCCCCTCGAAGCTCTCGTCGAACGACTCGTAGAACAGCTGCACCAACCAAAACCCACACAAACCATCACAAATCTCACCCCCAAAAAGACCGGAAAACACACTACAAAAGGCGAAAAAACGCTGGAATTACCGGATCAGAGGCGCGGATCTGGACGAGTAGCGCCGATACCAGCAGCGGGAGGAGCACGCGCCCTCCCATCCTTCCCTCCCGATCTCTCACTCGATCCAGAAATTTTCAGAGAGAAACTATAAAACTTCCAGGGCGAAGCGTCCGCGACTGGGGTGAGGGGCGTGGCTGTATAATAAGTGGGAGAAGCGGAATGGATGGACGGCTGATATGAGCGGCCAGGGAGGGGGGACGCTGTGGATCGTGCTTTGTGCGAGACGTGAGGGGCGGGCGAACGGGCGTGGGCTGCGTGACTCGTTTCGTCCTATCAGAGGATGCCGGGACGTGCGGTAGGCCAATCGGAGGGCGCCACGTATGCGTGATGACGCTGGGCCCACAGGACGCCACGTAGGATACACAAGGCAGGACTTTCTGCGCGTGAGGTCATAGCAACGGATCGTTGTGAAATAACGACACCGCTGTAGAGCGACCACAGTGCACTGTAGCATGAACAATAAAAAATAATACATATAATATATAGGCAGGGCTATCTCCAGAAATTTAGGGTCCCGGAGCGAAATGCAAATTGAGGCTCTAAAATTTGAAAAATTCATATGTACTATAAATAAGGTATACTTTCAGATAATTATATAACTTTAATATGTGCTTTTTCTTACAAAATTTAGGGACATATCAAATATCAATGCTAAAAGAGTCAAGATAGTACTGACCTCATGTTCTACTAAAAAACATCATCCGCTTAGTATTTCTTGAAATAAAATTTTTAATTATATCTTCATAATTAATCTCCTCGAAAACATCATTTTCAAGTGCTATCATTGACAACACACTGAGTCTTTCTTGTGTCATAGTAGAACGCAAATAGGACTTCAACAACTTGAGTTTAGAAAAACTCCTTTCCGCAGATGCAACAGTAACCGGAATGGTTAACAAAATTCTATATGTAATAATAACATTAGGATAAAAGGGATGCTTTTTCAAAAACTTCAGAATATCAAGAGAACCCATAGATCCCTTGAGTAAATCTTGGAAGAAAATTAACTCCCAAACAATTCCTGCCCATCAATATCTTTGCGTGCTATGCGAGCAAACAAACTAATCAAGGTGGACCAGGCTGCGGGCTTTGCTAATGGCCTTGAACTCTGATTTGGGGGCCTGTGCGGGTGCCTAGATGACCCTTGGCCATCGACGGCCCTGTATATAGGTGTGAAACTGTTTTGTATTTATTAGATTGATTCTCTTGTACATAGAAGCATATGCGGAGCTCCCGTCGGGGCCTAGGTGGGCCTGGGCCCCGGTCGGCGCGATTAGCGATCAGGAGGCCTAGGCGCTTTAGCAATAGCCAGCCCAGAGAACGAATCAACGGGTCCAACTATCAGGAGCCAGATGGGAGGGAGACCAAACGTCGCTCGAATTGAACTGCGGAGGCGTAGGGTGATCGTGTGCAGGCGGCGCCGGCTGTGTCATTCTTCTGTGTTCCTGCGTCCGATCGCTAGCGTCATCGGCGCCTGGTGTCACGCCGTTACCAACTATTGCCTATCAGAACATGAGGACTCGCAAATATCAACTATCGCCTCATGCGAAATAATTAGTGGTATATTTTCATTCATAAATTCTTGCAAATTACAAGTGTTACATATTGTACTTATTATATACTGAACTTTGAATATCAATCATCAGTAGAGGTTCACTTCATTCTTGGCCCCCTCCTTTAGAATTTTCTGGCTCCGCCACTGCATAGGAGTGACAAATCATAGCGAGAGCCAATAAGAGATAGATCTAGATTTGTCCACAACGAGATAGAGTTCAATCATGTATGGACCACAAGGACCGAGAGTTATATTATATATCAATAATTTCATTTGGACGAATACCGCATAATGCGCATGTCTCATCAAAAACTCCTCCCAAAAATGTAATGAAAAAAAGATGGATAAAAAATACATTGCACTCGTGCATTGTATTACATTAGCTGCCTCGTTAAAAATGTTCATGTGAGAAAACTTTAGAAAAACTCACTAAGAGAAAAAAGAGTGCAACTTATAATCTTCTGGATTTAAAATAGGATCATGCTAAGGGTCATAGTTCGAGGATTCACTCCCCTAAACTCTACACATCTCATTTTAATCGGTGAAGTCTGCATATATCTAGCCCGTTAAACTTAGTCATGCGTAGGTAGTCATGTGTAGGTATTCTGCATCATTCTCATTTTGTCTTCATATAGAAACCATTCAAACATATGTCCTTAAAACTTAATAGAGTATGACTAGACTCAGGGAATAATATAGCATTTCCTATTATTATACTATTAACTATAGGGGGAACTATGATGGCTCTTCTAGTGCCAATAATGAGGGCATCGCTTTCACGATGGTCATAATATTTAATCTCTCTAAGAATTATATTTGTGGTGCAACTGTCTACTAGACAGATTTTCTTCTCTGCCATTAGATTATACAATATTCTATATTAAAGGAAAGAATTCGATCAAATAATTGTTACATTAGGAACATATTATAAATTATAAAAGAAGCATAATACAATTAAACAAATATATTGTAAAATAATACTTTATTTAACTTTAACTAATAATAGCTCGATAGGAGCATAGACCAACGTTAATTAAGGAACTTAAATACTACACTAATAAAGAAGGCTCTTAAGCAGACTCAAAATAAAAATGTGACATCGACTACCAAAAGAAAGAGTAACTAGGAGACGACTACATATCTCTATATAAATCATTTATGTCCACTTGGGAACCATAGGACTTATTCTGAAAATCATTAAGATTAATCCCAAGAAGATGTAGCACCTTAAATTTTTGAATTTTGGTTTTATTATTTATTTAGAATTTTTTTTTATTTTTTTTGGAATTTATTTGGATTTTAAATACTGTTTATGAATTAAACATTTTGAGAATGTTATTTAAATTTTTTAAATTTTTAAATGAACTTTTATTGAAAATATTTTATTTGAGTTCCAAATGTCTTAAAGTATTTTTGGAAATTTTTCTGGAATTTTAATGATGTTTTTCTATTTTATTCGACTTATTCTAATTTATGTAATTGTTTTTAAATGGAAAAGTCTGAAAATGTTTTAATTAGAAATTGGGACAAAACCCGCTAGCCTTAGCTCGGCCCGTAGCCTGATTTCACCCGCAGCCCAGTTCTATGGGAAAACCCTAGCCCCATCAATCTCCAGCCATTGGATGTTGATCCGACGCGCGAGGCTGCACCGCGTTGCATTTTTGCACCTCTATCAAGCCGTCTCCGTCGTCGCTAAAGGTATCTGCAAGTAACCTGCGTCCAGTTCTTCTAGATCCACCCTTTAACGAGCCAAATCGTCGAGTTTTTGTCGTGTTCCCTGTCATTATCTCTGCCTCTAGCGTGGTGCCGCCGCATAGCTCACTAGCGTCCCTCGCCGTGACCCATAAACCGTTCGGGCTGTCGTGGACCGATGGATGCTCGCTACGTGGCTAAGCACATGTATCACCACGCGTCACACCCACGTCTTGTTGCGTGTTCGCCATACGTCAACCTTGCGTTAGCCGCCGGTCAACCTTCTGGTGGACCGTGTCCACCATGAACCGGCTAGGTCCGTGGACCAGATCCATATACATGTGGTCCCACTTTTCAGTCTATAGGATTTTTTAGATTTATTTTATTCTCGATAAATTAGGATTATGATGTCAGTATGAAATCATAAATCGAATTTCCTTTAGAAATTTAATTTGGTCAAAAACCAATAGTACTTGTGAAGTCAACAGTACGCAATAATTAGAATTTTTCGTAGAGAAATAATTTAGTAAATTAAGATTTATTCTTTTTCTTTTATTTTAAATTTTTTAGAGCCCGTTCTCACTCATACGAGCTCCGATTGAAGCGATTCTAATTTCTAAAAAATTTTAAAATTGTGATCTATATAATGATGAAATTTATTTGATTTTTAGAGTTTATTTTGTCTCCATTATTTATATTTATTTACTATTCTCTCGATTCACGTAGGCGTTGAAGTACCGGGAGTGTATGAGAGTGGAGTGTGGGCTCAAGACCAAGGTCTAAAACCAAAGTAAGGACTTTTCCAAGGCATGTTAAACTTCTTTAATCATGTTGAACCCAATTTTTGAAATGCTATGTTGAATTTAAATTATTGCATGCATAATTTCTACAATTATGTTACAATCTCAATTTTAAATTAAATAGTTATGCCCTAAACTGTTAAGCCACATTTGATGATTGAATCCTTGTGCCATTATCATCCAGGAATATATTTATAATGTATGATGAATATCAAAACATTTAGGAATGTCCTTAGACATGATTAGACCTGGATTTTGGTTATTTTGGGAATTTGTGCCAAATGATGATTTTATCGAAATTGAAAACTATGTTTTGAAGTTTTATGTCATATCATGATAAAGTTGAAAATGTGGTTTAGATTGGGCGAAACAAGTTAGTTTGGTGGTTTGTTGGGTTGATGAAAGCTCGCTTAGTCAATTAAGGACCGGTCTGTAAGCTGCTGAATATAAAAGCGTTACCGTACTTCCACATGTATGATATGGGACAGACCTGGCTATCCATTTTGAAACATACCATAGACAGTCGTGTCATTAGGTGAAAAGTGGAGTGGGTGAAACCTTAGTGAGCATGACTATATGGATGGGGTTTTATAGGGGTTTTGTCATGATTTTCTCTGCCACACACCAAAGAAAGTGTATCTTGGAAAAAAGGGAAATCATGTCTTGTGAATAAAGTTGTACAACCTCTATAGAGTGTAAAACTAATCGATTAGCCGCGCCCGCGGTCATGGGCATGCCGAGCTAGCATTTCGTAGATTAAATTTAGATGTTCCAAAAATGGTTTCAAGAAAAGTGTTCTTGGGGATGAAGTGTTCCATCATGGGGATATTGGTTAGCTACAGGTTTTATCCCATGCTGAGAATTGGTTTAAAAATTTTAGTTTTTATTATAGCATCTATGCCTTCAAAATTACTTATTTGTATTTGAAAATTGCTTCATACCAAAAATAACCATACAACCTTTCTTTGTTATCCTTTACATTAATACTGCATTTCCCGTGTAGCTTGCTAAGTACTTCTAGTACTCATTCTTATTTTATTGTTGTTTTTAGAGGAGGAGTGTTTATGATGGTGAAGACCAGGATAACTAGGATCGCTACCCTAGTCAATTGCTAGTGACAAATCTATTGGATTTTATTTCAGTTTATTTTATTTCTGATGCTAAACTTTTATTTAACATGTGACTTATTGTAATAGATTATACCAGTTAATGAATAAATGTATGTTTCATATGTTGTGTTATCGAATTTGTTTATTGTATACACTAGTTCAATCTTGAATTAGTGTGTTTTAGACAAGGGGTTCGAATGTGTTACTTTCGGGTCCAACAGAAGGTCATTTTCATCCATGTGATAGTTTCTATAACTGCAAAGGCCCTATATGAACTCCGCTGTAGGATGAGGGACTTTGTCATTATCCTTCTCGATTTCCTTCTCAATAAGAGGATGAATGATGAAGTGTGTCTCAACCTTATTTTTATGGTTTTTATGGAATTTTCTAGTAGATTGCATGTAAAGATCCACCAAATGCTTCTATGTGTGGCAGTTGCGCAACTAATGGCTAGTGCATCTGCACCTAAAGTAGGACTGTGCAGGCTTTACAGCCTTGATGGATGATTCTTACTTCTAGAAGCTCCCTAGTCCCTTATCATCACCTTTCCACTAGGACTTTCCTCTTCCCTTCTGTATTCTATCATTCTTCCATTTCCCCCCTTTATACCTTTGACTTTTTCCGCGACTATAGATATTGCTATTCTGCTGAGCATTTGCATATGCTTTGGGCATTGCATTTGTCCCATTAGGAAGGATGTGGTGATTTCAGGTGTTCATCATGCTTTTCTGCTTCTAGCAAAATGCACATAAGCTCATAGTACTTCTCGTACTTGGCATGACGGTGTTATTGCTTAGTATCCTTATATTTGGGTGGAAGGTGCACAATGTCTTGTCTACCATTTCAACATCAATAACTTTATGGTTACAGAATCTCAGTTTAGCAAAAAGCTTGTGCATGACGAAGTCATATACTGCCACGATTTAAAAACCCTGAAAGCGTAGAAGGGTCTATTCGCGTTGTGCTTCTGGTAGTAGGGCGGATCTTTCTTATTATATTATTCCTTCAGAGAATTCCATAGTGCCAACTGTCCTCCTCCATCAAATATTCGGCTTTTAAGTCTGTATAAAGGATGATGACTCAGGAAGTGCATGGTTGCACGCTTGGTGGGCTGAGTGAAGGCAGCCCCAAGAGATCAAGCTGTCAAGGTGGTCTTGTCATTTATTGTCCATGTGGGGTAATTGCTCCCATTTAGGATGAGCTAGGTAAATTCCCTTTTTGCAATATTCAACATATCCTCCATCAAATATTCGGCTTTTAAGTCTGTATGAAGGATGATGACTCAGGAAGTGCATGGTTGCACGCTTGGTGGGCTGAGTGAAGGCAACCCCAAGAGATCAAGCTGTCAAGGTGGTCTTGTCATCTATTGTCCATGTGAGGTAATTGCTCCCATTTAGGATGAGCTAGGTAAATTCCCATTTTGCAATATTCAACATATCCTATATGCAAGCAAGATTGAAATTTACTGCTAGTAAGATATTATATTGCATGCATATAATTTATTAGTAATTTCATGTCTATATCTTATTCAATTGATAACTATCTAAAATTTTTCAAAAGTTTTCATAATTTTCTGCTAATTATCAAGAAATTTTCATAATTACGAAAAATAATATAAAATAAAAATTACATATATAATCATGGAATTATGCTAGAAAAAATAAACCCAACGATATGAAACTTCCAAAGTGTTCTAAGTCTAAGGTTCAACAAATTTATGAAAGCCATATGCCCAAAAAATTAATTTCTACTATTTAATATAATTTTTTAGAATTTATTAACTATTTTTTAGAATTACAGGAAATTCTAGGTCCTTAAAACAAACTTTCCACGGTGGGTCATAAATAACCAGAACTTTAGGGGTTAAAACAAAATTTTATTGTTTTTATTTTCTTTTTCTTTTTGCCTGAAAGTCAATCGGGTCGTACGGCATGTGGACCGTGCGGTGGATTGGCCGCGGCCCTTGGCGGCCCAAGACAGCAGGGTAGCTAGGGTTAAGACCCTATCTTCCACAGTCGCTGGCCTTGTTTCGGTAGCACAGCACGGCGCGAAGCGGCGGTAGGCCTATGGGTGCGAGTCACGGTGTGGAAGGCAACAGATGCAGCAAGCGCGCGACTGGCGTGCAGGCGCGGGCAACGGTGGGGCACTCAAAACTGTGCTTCGAACTTAAGTACGGCTTGCAGTAAGTTTAATCGTTGATGCCAGTCAAAATTCGATGCAATGTCGATTGATGCAGGCATACAATCTTGATCGGTCTCGAGGGAGTTTTGTGCTGATAACGTGTTGTAAAACGATGATGACCACTATAGATCAAACTCAATGCACCTATCGAATAGTAAGAACAATCATAGAGAGCAAATACGATATATGGAGAAAAACTCTCTTTATTAGATTGATTTTTATAGTAAAAGCCTATAAGAGATAGATTCGGATTCACCTACAACGAGATAGACTCCAAACATATTTGAACAACCACGATGAAGAGCCATGCAATATCTCAACAAAACAATAATACTCCATCCAATCACAAATAATTTTCGTTTTGGATCTAGATGCGGTCAAAATTTTGAAAATCTTGATAGGTCTCGAGGGAGTTTTGTGCTGATAACGTATTGTAAAACGATGATGACCACCGTAGATCAAACTCAATGCACCTATCGAATAGTAAGAATAATCATAGATAGCAAATACGATATATGGAGAGAAAAACTCTCTCTTTATTAGATTGATTTTTATAGTAAAAGCCTATAAGAGATAGATTCGGATTCACATACAATGAGATAGAGTCCAAACATATTTGAACAACCACGATGAAGAACCATGCTATATCTCAACAAAACAATAATACTCCATCCAATCACAAATAATTTTCGTTTTGGATCTAGATGCGGTCAAAATTTTGAAACTTTATCAGTCAATATGTTTTAAAATATTTAAATTGGATATATGAAAATTTTATGTACGTGTAGATTTGTCTTTTAGAGTTACTATGTGATACATTATGGTGGTAAGTGCAACAAATTTCATATATATATATATTAACTCCCTTATAAGGGAAGAAAATGGAGGCCAACCGGCTAGGCCACGTCACCCCCTTGGCAATTTGCAAAAAACCCTCCCTTTTTATTAAATTACAGATAGGTCCTTACAAATTACAGATAGGTCTTCATGATTTTTTGTCAGAGCAAGAAAATCATTTCTAAATTGCATTCAGGTCCCTGGTTTTGTTACTTTACGGAAAAGCCCCCGCTAAATACAAATCTCGAACGAGCCCTATTCTAATTTTTCGGGATAGCGAACAGGTCCAAAACAAACAAACAAGTCCTCGTTTCTTACATCGAAGTCCTTTCTCCGTTTTTTCCGAAAAAAATGTTTTCGTCAACAAAAATTTGTGTACAACTCTATCTCTACACTTTTTTCCCCAACTCGATCACTGATCTCTAGATTTCTTTCCCTAACTCGATCTCTAATATTTTTCGAAACATGTATTATTACTCAGTGAACGCGTAGAGTGTTAAACTCGACAAACGAAGGTTAACATCTAGAATATTTTTCGAAACATGTATTACCCGGTTAACGTAAGGGTGTTAAACTCGACATCTGTAGTTTTTTTTGCAACTCGATCTCTATCATTTTTCAAAACATGTATTATTACCCGGTGAACGCATAGGGTGTTAAACTCGGCATCTATAATTTTTTTGGCAACTCGAAATCTAATTTTGTCCAGAACGTTCTTTAATATTTTCCAAAACGTGTATTATCACTCGGTGAACGCATAGGGCGTTAAACTCGGCATCTAAATTTTTTTGGCAACTCGAAATCTAATATTGTCCAGAACGATCTCTAATATTTTTCAAAACGTGTATTATTATCCAGTGAACGCATAGGGTGTTAAACTCGGCATCTAAATTTTTTTTTCAGCTCGATCTCTAATATTTCCCAAAGCATGTGTCATTACCCGGTGAACGCATAGGGTGTTAAACTCGGCGTCTAATCTTTAGACTTTTTCCCCCAACTCGATCTCTAATGTTTTTCGGAACATGTATTATTACTCGGTGAACGCATAGAGTGTTAAACTCGATAAAAGAAGATTGTCATCTCTAATATTTTTCGGAACATGTATTACCCGGTTAACACAGGGGGTGTTAAACTCGGTATCCATATTTTTTTGTAACTCGATCTCTTATATTTATAAAACATTTATTATTACCCGGTGAACGCATAGGGTGTTAAACTCAGCATCTATAAATTTTTTGGAAACTCGAAATCAAATATTGTCCAGAACAATCTCTAATATTTTCCAAAACGTGTATTATTACCTGGTGAACGCATAGGGTGTTAAGCTCAGCATCTAAATTTTTTTTTGGGCTCGATCTCTAATATTTTCTTAAACATGTATTATTACCCATTGAAGGCATAAGGTGTTAAACTCAGCGTCTATAGTTTTTTTTGCAACTCGGAATCTATTATTTTTTGGAACATGTATTATTCTCTCTTTTTTTTCCCTAAAAGGCCCGTTGTTTCGCAGATTCGTCGACGGTTCTTACCTAGTATATTTTTCCTAAAAAAACCCAAGCGAACAAAAAAAATGCTTGGATATTTCTATCTTTTTTCAGAAATAAAAACTTTGATCAAATTTCGCACGACGCGGTGGAGCACGCAAATCTTACTAGTATATATATATATATGATGAATACTTATACCATGGGTATTCCCAGCGGCCCGGAACCTCGAGCGGGCTGCCTTCAAGGCCCAGCTCCAGCCGGAGACCTGTGGGTCGCAGACAAGCTCGGTCCCCGACCAGGCTCCAGCTCGAACACCCCGTCCAACCTTCTCCAACCGCCCGGGTCGGAGAGCCCCCCCCGGTTGGGCGTTCCAGCACTCGAGTACCTGCCCTGCCAAACGCGACGTCCCGGGACGTCGGTGTCAGGGTAGGTGTCTCCTTCCCAAGGTGTCAGGGGAGCCACCTACGAAATCAGGCTCCGGTCCCATCGCTCTGACATGCAACAGGAGGGAATGTTCCCTCCCAAGGCCTCAAGGGTCATTCGCCATTAAAACTAGCCGCCTGACAAGCATACGGGACGGTGCGTCATGTCCCCCCAACAGGACGAAACCTTCCTTCCACCGCAAGCCTACCGACCAAGCACGCGGGGAGGTGGAAGCCGGTCGGACGCCAAGGCCGAAGATCAAACCCCGAGACAAGACACCCCTTCTCCTTCTTTTTTCCTTTCTTTAGAGGAGCTCCTGTCTAACCCGCCGCTCCCGTCTATATAAGGGAGAACAAGGGGAGAACATTGTGTGAGAAAATTGTGAGTGGACGTTGTGTGAGAACATTGTGTGAGAACACTTGGACAACAAACAAACCCTAACTTCCTCCTGGAAGTAGCGATTGTAATACCTTGGAAAGGCATATACACAACGAACAAACTGGATTAGGGATATTCAGCCCAAACCAGTATACACTTTGGGCTCCCTTGAGTCAGGCCATTCAAGGAGAGGGAACACGCGACCCCCCTAGACCAAAAAATCGTATTGCCGGTGCTCGAAACACCGACAGTTGGCACGCCAGGTAGGGGGCCTTCGCGTGTCATCCACGCCATCGTCTTCGGATTCCCATCTGCATCCCCGATGACTTCTTTCTTGCGCGACGGCGCACCAGCGTCGAGGGGTTGTATCCGTTTCGGCGCCCTCGACTTCGTCGTCACCACCACGGGAGAGCTCGTGCTCATCCTCGTCGCCGTCCGGGACCGGGCTCCCTCCGCGAGCCTGGACGCGGTCGTTGACATTCTCGGCAACCTCCGCCTCGAGACTTCCGCACAAGCCTTGACGACGGAGCCACACCACGATGGCATCGCCCTTGGCGGTGCCGCATGTGCGCCGCACCGGGCGGCGGCCCCGCCATCCACGGTTTCCCGACTCGTGGCAATGACCGGCTACGTGCCGTCCACCATCCATGACCTGCTGGAGGACTCCTCCAGCCACGGCTCCAGCTCCGACAAGGAGCACGCCCCCCGCAAGTTGCACTCTCGAGAGTGCAACATGGCGGGCGTGACAGACACTGCCGCCACTCCCCCAACTCCCGGCGCTCTCCTCCCGCGCACCGAAGCGCAGGAGGATGAGCACCGACGCGAGAGCTTCACGCGCCTCCAAGCTCGCCGTGATGAGCTCCAGCAACAGCACGAGGAGCTTGAGGCCCGCAGGGCCGAGCTCAACAAGCTCCAGGCCAACCTGGAGCAACGTCATCTCGAGCCCCCACTTCTGTCCGGCGCGCGCGTGCATGCGCGCCAAGTACACCACCAGCTCGCCGAGGGATCGAACAGCCTCCCGTTCTTCCCCCATGCGAGCCAAAACGTCGCCGCAGCTGCAATGCTGCTCCGTGGGCTCCCTGAGTCCACGGACCCGGAGGCTAAGGTCACGTACTAGAACCTCCGGGGGCTGATGGAGCGTGCTGCCGTCCAGCACGCACAGGGCTCCGGCTCTCACCACTCGGGTGCAACCTCGAGCCACCCGGGTCGCCCGTCCTCGCGGGACCAACGAGACCCGGCGAAGACAGCGTCGCAGTCAAGGATTCAAATTTCGTTTTCGGACTCTATCTCGGACCTGGCCGAAATCCGAAATTTCGCCGAGATTCGGAAATTTCGGACAAAATCCGGACGAAATTCAAAAACCAAAATTCAAATCCGGTTTTTTTTTAACCGAGAAATCCGAGATTTCGTCCAAAAAACCGAAATTTCGGCCCAAAAATCCGAAATCTCGGTAAAATTCAACAGAACGGAAAATGTTTCAAACGATGTCAAAATTTTTTGAAATTTTGGTCAGACATGGGAAATGACTTGAGGAATCCAATCCGGTCAAACTCCGGTCCAATCCGGTCAAATTTTGGACAAATTTCGGTCAAAAAACCGAGATTTCTGTCCATTTTACCAAATTTCATTAAAATTATAAGTCTTGTAGCACTTTTAAAATTTTTTAGGGTTTTTAATTTCACCGGATTATGGAACTCTGGGTCCGAATCAAATTTCGAAATTTCGCGAAAATTCGTAAAATTTGAACCCTGGTCGCGATCTGGCGATCGAGGCATCACGCACCGGTGCGCCGCCGCTGAGGACAACCGTGATGTCCGTGCCACCCTCGAAGCAAGGAGGAGGGCCGCCGACACGGCGGCCCATTCGCAAGTCGCGGACAGCGGAAGACGTGACCGCCGTGGTCCGGGCCCCGATGGCCTAGGACCGCGGGCGTTCGCTCGCGCCATCCGCAACGCGGACTTCCCGGCCAGGTTCCGAGCCCTGGTCAATATAGCCAAGTACACAGGGGCGACAAATCCTAGTGTCTGGCTGAAAGACTACCGGCTCGCCTGCCGGGCGGGAGGAGCGGTTGATGATCTCTTCATCATCCAGTACGTCCCCATCTACCTTGCGAAATCCGCTCGAGCCTGGCTAGAGTATCTACTCGCTGACACCATCAGGAGTTGGGCGGACCTGACAGATCTTTTCGTCAGGAATTTCCAGGGCACTTACAAATGCCCTAGCAACTCTTGGGACCTGAAGAGCTGCAAACAGCAGCCAGGGGAGACTCTCCGGGACTACATTCGACGCTTCTCCCAGCAGTGCAATGAACTCCCCGATATTCACGACGCCGACGTCGTCGGGGCGTTCATGTACGGCACCACCTGCGAGACCTTGGTGCACAAGTTGGGCTGCGCTAAGCCCAGAACCACCAAGGAGCTCCTCGACATCGCCACCAACCACGCCTCCGGCGAGGAGGCTGTGGGGGCCATCTTCGACAAGAAGAAGGCCAACCGAGCACCCAGTTTCGAAGCCGGGGCCGCCTCCGACCGCTCCGACAAACGGAAGTGAAAGGGGAAGCAAGGCCGCGAGGGCCGCATGGTCGTCGCCGCCGACCGACCTGCCAAGCAGCAGGCACGGCAGGCACCTGACCATTTCGAAAAGATGATGGATGGTCCGTGCCCGAACCACGCCTATCATGTAAAGCACAAATACCGGGACTGCGAGGTCCTGAAGCACTTCCTTTTTGGAAATCCCACAACGTCGCGAGGCAAGGGGAAGAAGCGGGACCCGGCGCCAGATGCCGGGGCCAAGGAGGAGGAGGCGAACGATGAGTTCCCACAGCTCGACGGCTGCCTCATGATCTTCGGCGGAGCAGCGTGCTATGCCGACAAGTGTCAACTGAAGCTCGCCTACCGCGAGGTCCACACGGTGACCCCCGCCGTGCCCACTTACCTGCGGTGGTCGGAATCCCCGATCACATTCGATCGGACCGACCACCCCGACCGCGTCCCGCATCCGGGACGCTACCCACTCGTCGTAGACCCCGTCGTGGGGACGAAGCGCCTAACCAAGGTGCTGATGGATGGCGGAAGTGGCCTCAACATCCTGTATGTCGAGACCCTCGATGCCCTGGGCGTCCCTCGCTCGAGTCTTCGATCGAACAAGGCGCCTTTCCATGGCGTCATCCCTGGCCAACAGGCCTATCCGCTCGGATAGGTCGACCTGCCCGTTACGTTCGGGAACCCGGGAAATTTCTGCACCGAAAACCTCACCTTTGAGGTTGTGGAATTTCCTGGCTCCTACCACGCCATCCTGGGGAGGTCGTGCTACGCCAAGTTCATGGCGGTCCCCAACAATACTTACCTCAAGATGAAGATGCCGGGGCCAAAAGGAGTCATCACCGTGGCCTCGTCTTTTCAGCTCACCTACAACTGCGAGCAAAGCAGTTGCGAGCTGGCGTCGACGGTCCTCGCGTCCGCCGAGCTCGCCGACATCCAGGGAAAGGTCCCCGGATCCTCCCCCGATTCCGGCAAGTCGGGGCCAAGCTCCTTCAAGTCTGCGGAGGACACAAAGGAGGTCACGGTTGATCCCCAGGATCCCGCCAAGACGGTGCGGGTCGGAGCCACGCTCCCCGCCAAATAGGAAAGCGCGCTCGTCGACTTCCTCCGAGCAAACCGGGACGTCTTCGTGTGGAGGCCCTCGGACATGCCCAGAATCCCGAGAGAAGTCACCGAGCATTCCTTGAACATCCGGCCGGGCTCCAGGCCGATCGCTCAGCGCCTGCGCCGTTTCGACGAAGAAAAGCGCAAGGCCATCGGGGAACAAATCGCCAAGCTCTTAGCTGCCGGATTTGTAAGGGAGGTGCGCCACCCCGAGTGGCTCGCCAACCCCATCCTTGTAAAAAAGAAATCTGGGCAATGGAGAATGTGCGTTGATTACATAAGCCTGAACAAGACGTGTACTAAAGACCCGTTCCCATTGCCCCGCATCGACCAAGTAGTGGATTCCACCGCCGGGTGTGAGTCCCTCTCCTTTCTGGATGCTTACTCGGGATATCACCAGATCGCGATGAAGGAGTCCGACCTGCTCGCAACCTCCTTCATCACCCCGTAAGGCTCATTTTGTTACGTAACGATGCCATTTGGTCTGAAAAATGCGGGTGCTACATACCAGCGATGTATGCAGACGTGTTTTTTCGACCAAATAGGCCGTAACATCGAGGCATACGTTGATGACATCGTTGTCAAGACCAGGAAGGCCGACGACCTCGTCACCGACCTGGAGGAGACTTTTGCGAACCTTCGGCGGTTCCGCATAAAGCCGGGCGCACTAAGCATCTTCTTCCTGACGAAGCGCCAGGAGCTGGGCTCCAAAGCAGGAGCGCCCTGCGCCATCTCCGACCAAAAACCAACCACACAAAAGATAAGTCAACCTTGTCCCTCGAATTTTTCTATCGCAATTCCTTCTCGCCTCCCGAGTTTTCAGCGGCACGTGACGACTGCGAACCAGTCCTCACGCCCCACTCGGGGGGCTGCTCATACCCACTTGGGTTGGTTTCCCGGCCGGCAATATTGGCCCTACCTTCTGGTAACCCTTTTGACCCGAGTGCTACAGCTTATGCCCTTGTGGCTACAGTCGCAAAGCAAACTCTGCGGCAAAAGGTGCCACCCGGTAGAACCACTCATTGTCAGTCGGCAACGCAAGTCGGCACTTTGCTCACACTTTCGCTCTGATCGGTGACCCGACCGACCACCTGGCTCCCCCTCGCGGTAACGCTCTCGACCCAAGCGCTACGGCCTCGCCCGGTGACTCTGGTTCGCAGTAGCGCTTCGTGGAAGAAGCAGACGCTCGAGGGGGGCGACCTCCAAGCCGGTCGGGAATACTCCGTTTCCGCAAAGTGAGTAGTCTAAGTCTAAGATCTATTTTCATTTCTTTTAAGCACGATAAACCTGGCAACCTACACCCGAGCAACCCCGTGGTTCTTACAGCTATGGTCGCCAGGTGCCTATCGCAACGAGAAATGCAAAGGCAGACAAAAGGCAACACTTAGACTGGTCTAGTCGGCCAAAGTCACTTGCGCAACCCGCAGAAAGTTTTTTACATAAAATTCGTCACAAAAAGGAATCAAGAGACTAATCCTCCTCCGACCCCCCGTGAAGGATGCTGCGCGACGAAATTCTCCCGGCGATCACCGGGCGTACGGGTCGATCTGGGACTCGAATTCATCGACCTCTTTGTCGGACCAGTTCCCGGCGATCCCGCCGCTGACTCTCCCAAGATCGAGGCCATCATAGTGTGAGACGACGTTCACCAGCGCCGAAGAAGCACCAAGCATCACCGCCTCACTCATCGCAGCCTCAACGTGCTCCGGCACACCAGCTAGTTTGGCAATCAGGGAGCTCAGACCCGCCCTAAGCCCGCGTACTTGGTCACAAATGGCCTGGCTAACCTCCCGAAGGGTCGCGGCTCGGCGGCGGTCATGCGGACCGCTCTCCCTCGCCATTTCTTTGGGCCGCTAGAGCCGCATCTCGTGCCGCGGCCATTTCAGCGCGTCCCTTCTCCGCCAACTTCCACGCCTCCACGGCGTCGCAGAGGTTCTTCTTCAATTCTGCAAAGCTAAGGCTATATCAGAACCCTGCCAACTCTCGGCCACATTCATAGGACCAAGCAAAGATCTGGGCAACTCACCGCCTACAGAAGCCTCCGCCATGCGAAGATCCTCCGTGGCCTTGACGAGCTCCCCTCGAGCAGCATCCCGTTCGGCCCGGAGCTGGTCGACCTCCCCTTGGGCTGAGTCGCGCTCGTCCCGAAGGCGGGTTGACTCCAATCGGGCTAGTTCTTTCGCGCTGATGGCAGAAGCCCTCGCACGGTTGGCTCCCTCTAGGGAGGACCTGGCCTCGGACGCCTCCTTCTCCAGGGCCCGGTTTGCCAGCCGGCAGCCGCGATTCCTGCAGAAGCCCTGTAACCCGATCCAGTTCCTGATGGGCTTGAACCGCTTTCCCCTGCTCGGCCTCCAAGGCCGCCCGGGCTTTGCGCAGCAGCAGTCCAAGGTGACCGTAATTTTCTTCCTCGACCCTCCGCCGGCCATGCAAATGCCGAAGGAGCACAGACTTATCCATCGACCGGGCCTACAAACTCTGGGAAGATACAACTCGGTCAGCCGACCACAAGCTTGCTCGAAAATCACGAAGACAAGGTCGACAACCTTACCGTCCCGGCAGTAAGAAGCCCCCCAGCGACAAACTCCAGCACCTTGTTGGAAGACTTGAGCGCAAGAGTTAGATCTTGGCGGATCTCATTGATCTCGGCCTTGACTCGCTGCTCGCCCTCTCTAAGGGCCCCCCACTCCCCATGCTCCGCTCCGTCGTCCAGGACGAGCAATGGCGCCCCAAGCGGATTGCTGTTTGCCCAGGTGAACACGGGTGGCAGAGCTGGGGCAGGATTCGACTGCGTCACCTTGGCAGTCTGCGCTCCTGGGGATTTGTCCTCAGAGTCCGGAACGATCACGGTCGGCTCCTGAGTCACCTCCGGAGAAGCGGACTCATGTGGCGGCCCACTGGTGGCCCGAAGGAGCAGCGCTCCGTCGTCCACAGCCCCGGGTGAGCCCGGCTCGTGGCGGGCCCTCCAGTGGTGGCGGCGGCGACGCCTCCACGCCTCCCCCGACCTCTGGGCAAGCCGTTGGCCCGACGGAAGATACCGAAGGGTTCGCCTCTACTGAGCCACTCCGCATCTCCGCCTCCCCTGCCGCCTTGGACGCTGGCCCGGGGAGCACGAGCAACTCTCCAACTTCCACCAACTTCCCGGTCGGCACCAACTCCCTGGGTCCTTCGCCCACGGCCGCGGTTATTGCGGCCCCCGGTGGCAGCAACAGCCCCGGGCCCCCGGAGGCCGCTGTTAGGCTCGTCAGCACCGCCAGGGACGCCCCTGCGTAGCCCCTGCACGTGACAATCGCTTAGGGGCTACACGGGCCAGCCTATATGAAGAACAAACCGGAGGCGAAGGAGACACCTACTCTGTCGTACGGACACGCGGGCGTCGCACCCTCTTCAACCGTTCCCTAGCGAAGCGTCGCCAGCTTCCCCGCTTCCTCGGGGCCACCCCTGGCAGCGGCACTTACGCCAGAGGTACGGCGGCGGCAGCATTCCCGCTCGCTCCCTCGTCCGGACCGCCGCCGGACGGCTGCGCGATCATAAGCGGGAAACCCAGACCGCCCCCGCCGTCCTAGCCGTCCTTGCTCGAGGTCGACTCCAGATTGCTCCATTCGATGGAGGTCATGTCGGAAACCTCCTCGCCGCGCGCAGATCTGGCCACACGCTCCCGCCTCTTCTCCGCCACTTTCTTTTTCCTCTTCGCCCCTTTTCGCTCCTCGCGAGCGAAACCCAACTGTTCGGAGATGACGCAAGCTGCTGCTCTCAGCTCCTTTTCTCCTGGAAGCAAAGCCCGAAAGGTCAGTCCGCCGAGCCCCTGCGAAAGCACACTCAGACAATGGCCAAGGAGACGAGGAAGGCAAGAGGAGGGGGAGAGGTTTCCCGACTCACTAGATTGGGCGGGTTGTTCACCGAAAATGGGGCAGGGACCTCGCCCGCCGCCTTGGTGGCACCCACGCCGATCACAGCAGAGACCCGAGCCGTAAGCTCCGACGCCGGAAGCCCCGCCACGGATACTCTTATCGGATCGGACGCCCCGCTATACTGGAACATGGGATGAACCCGGTCCATAAGAGGCTGAACGCGCGCCCCCATGAATGCGCGCACAATGACGTCGCCGGTCAGACCTCGCGTCTTCAAAGTCTTGATTCGCTCGACGAACATCGCCACCTTTTTCTTGTCCTTCCCGTCGGGCCCCCAGCTCCATTTGGGGTCCGCCTTGGGGAGCTTGCCGGAAAAAATCAGGGCGCTCCCACCTGGGTTCTGGATGTAGAACCACTCGGGATGCTACCCCCGGTTCGATGACGGTAGCTTCACTTCGATATAGTCTGCCTTGCGACCGCCGCACAGTTGAATGCCGACACCCCCAATAGGTGCAGTGCCGTCCAACGGTTTGTCCTTCTGTAGCCGCACCTGGAAGAAGTACCTCCACAGCCCCCAGTGGGGTTCGATCCCAAGGAATGCCTCACATAGCGTCATGAAGACCGCGATGTGAAGCACACTGTTGGGATTGAGGTGGTGCACCTTCGCCCCGTAAAAGTGCAGCAATCCACGGACGAATGGATGAAGGGGGAGCCCGAAGCCACGCTCAAAGAATGAGGCATGAGATACGATCTCGTCATCACCCAGCGAAGGGACGGAGGCCCCTGCTGGAACCCTCCACCGCAAATCGCCGCGCGCGGGGAGGAAGCCCTTCTTCTCCTAGCCAAGCACGCGACTGGGCTGGATCGAGCACGTAGGCTACGACATCGCTGGGAAAGCTAAGTGACGGGAAGGCGAAAGCTTGCTTGCTCTTTTCTCTTTTATCTCCTTCTCCCCCTCTCTCATGGCAGGAACGCTCAGGAGGACGAAAAAGTCGAAGGAAAACATCTATCCAGAACGCCCGCCCCCTCAAATTTATAGGCGCCAACAAGTGAAAACCAAATGGTGATGGGAGATCCTTGGGGTGGATTAGGTGTTGTGCTAGAGGTGTTTTTTATGCTTTAGATCCATGTTTAGGTGCTGTTCCTAGAGGAAATTAGAGAGTTTGCATTGTTGTCTCACGTTCTGTTTCGGGCAGATTGGACGTCCGACCTAGGGTTTGAGTTTTCGCAATTTTAGAGTCGGAATCTGGTCGTCCGCCTGTTGAAGAAGTTGTAAGTAATTGAAATACCTTTAATTGGACATAAAGAATGCTTAATTTCGTTCAGCCGTTTGAAAGTTATGGTTGTTTTACCGAACGTATTCAAAACTATGACGTGATTGGGACAGATTACGTTGTTTTGTAGATTAAACAATTTTAGAGGCCGAATAATCTTTTCCCAATACTTAGAAAAAGCTAGAAAATTTCTTAAGCTTCGCGATGATGTACTCGTTTACTTTATTTGGAGTTGTTAAGCTCGAGATATGGCCTTCCGAAGGCTGCTGTCCCGTTGGGACAGTCTCTGTTTTTCGGTTTTGGGAGTAGGTTGCAAAGTCGGGGTAGATGGGCGATTGCGTACTGTTTTGTGGGCACATTGTGAGTGTGTGGTATCTATGTGCAGGTGGTGTGACCCCGGGAGTGCCCTCTTCATCTCGCCAATCCGTCGTCCGCGGTTAAGGCAAGTGTATTGGAATGAGTATCGGGTTGTATGATGCTAATCTTGACTAGATGCAAATGAATTACATGTTATGATATCTTGCCATGTTTATTGATTGCCCATGGTATGATGAAATTGGGTATTATGATGACATGTTATGCTTAATTCAATTATGCGCAAGTTGTTTATGTTTATGGCATGATTGCATACATGGCATGAGATCTGGCCCGGTCGGTGAGAAAGTCATAACTAGTCCGGAAGGGTCGGTGAGAACGTTATGACTAATCCGGAGCGCCATTGAGTAAGATCTACCTCGTGATTCCATCCACCGCGGTGAATGGAAGCGAGTAGGCACCCTCCATCTACGGGATGGAAGGGGGAAGAGGGTGCACGCCGACGGGTGTGCACTCAGCAATACCGGTATATGCTTCCAGGAGACATGTGCATTGCATTGCATTGCATACATGATGATGATATTGAGTTGTGTACAATGTGCTTTGTCATGGCTATGATGTCGTAGATGAGATTATGATTTGATCATGATGTTAAAGGATGGTATGTTTTGTTGTTGGTATTGATTTATTCTTTTTGAGCCATTTCAATATGCTTGCTGAGTGATGAACTCACGCTTGTGTTTTATGTTATTTTTAGGTACCATGAAATCGGCATGTGGAAAGGGGCATTAGCTACACATCTTCACGTAGCTCCACACCTATAGGCACATTTATCAATTTGAGTCATGATCATAATAATATTGCCATGAAACTTGGTGTATGGATTAAATTGTGCGCATGCGTTCATTATTTGCTTCGTTATAGTTTATGGAGTGGTTGGACTTGATATTATTGTCTCATGTTGTTGCTATATTCATATATATTACTGCTTTAGATGCCTTATGTTATGATATTACTTGCCATGTTATTGCTATTGCTTCAATTCATTGAAAAACAAAGGAGATGCTGCCGAAATTTTTGGTTCTAGCATTTGCTCATTTGCTGTAATTTATCTTTATTTATGGCAATTAGATGTTGCTTGTATCATGTTTGGTAGCATTCGGGCATACTAGATGCCGGGGTGTTACACCCGTGGAACCCATTGATGGGTGGCAGCCGACTGCGCTCCGGGTTGGCGGACGGCCCAGGGTCCGAAACGGGATAGAGTAAAGAAAGGTTCTTTGGGACGCCCTCAGTAGGGCCAGACGCCCACGCTAGGAAAACGTATGCTAGCAAAACTCCCTCGGGAGGAAAAGCCAGGTCTCACTTGGATTACCCGTTATTAGCTCCACGAGCACGGTGTTCAAGCCAACTTGGTAAAACACGCGTTCGCTCACCCCCTCCAGGTCCCACACCCGCGGACGGGGCGTATCTGTGGGAACACGTCTAGCTACGACGTAAAACGAGCATTCGGACACCAGGATCTTGCGAAAAAGACCTGGACATCCGCGCCGACTAAGGCTACGTCTAGCTACGACGTAAAACGAGCACTCGGACACCAGGATCTTGCGAAAAAGACCTGGACGTCCGCACCGGCTAAGGCTACGTCTAGCTACGACGGAAAACGAGCGCTCGGACACCAGGATCTTGCGAAAAAGACCTGGACATCCACGCCGGCTAAGGCTACGTCTAGCTACGATGTAAAACGAGCGCGCGGACACCAGGATCTTGCGAGAAGGACCTGGACGTCCGCTAAGGCTACGTCTAGCTACGACGAACACTCGAACCAGAACCCTGCAAACGGCGCGAAATAACCGTGCCGACCAAGAGAAAGAACGCAGGACACGAAGCCTGGAAGGGGTGACTGGCCCACCCCCCAGAATATTACAAAAATAAAAGTTCATCACCGACCGTCGAAGGGAAAGCAGAGAGATTATAAAAAGAGAAAAAGAACGGCCGCCCTGGAGCACCTTACGGCGCGGCGCCCCCCTCGGAGCTGGAGGAGCCACCCGCCACTGGATCCTCCAACCACAGCCGCCCGGCCAGGCCTTCCAGCGCCTCCGCCACTCGCGTAAGGTGGTAGGCGTACTGGGCGACCATGGTCTCCAGGGGGTCGCCCAACCTCACGCCCAGTGACTCCAGGCTCCTCGCGATGCGCTCATACACCAGCCGGAGCATAGCGAGGAGGCCGGCGCTGGCCATAACGACTTCTTCCTGAATGCCCTGGGCCCGCGCCTGCAAAGACGCCACTACCGCCTCCTGAGCGGAGGTCGCCATGGCCTGCGCGCGTAACAAGAACTTCAGCCTGGCCAGCGCCGCCTACAGCCCGGCCGCCTGGGCCCTTGCCTCCGGGAGGGTGCCGTAAGCGGGCGGCCGACTGCCCTCGGGACGACAGGCGTCGGCACCGCAGGCTGCAGACCCCAACCCAAACCGGGGACGCTAGAAGAAAAAAAGAAGAAACCTCCGTCAGAGGGAATAAGAGCCTGATCCACCCCGAAAATAAACGAAGCAAGAACTCACTCGGCGGCGGCTGAAGAGGAGGACCCATCGCCGGCGTGAGGCCTTTTTGGCGCCAGGTACCGGAAATTGCCAGGCGCCGAACGTTTCCTGCCCCCGCGGCCGCCCACAACATCATCACCTCCGCTCGCCATCAACGCTCGAGAGGAGAAGGATGCTGAAGCGAGAAGGAAACAAAAGCAAAGGAAGCAGCGCGTGGGAAGCAATGGTGGAAACCGATCACGCCCCCCCCCCCCGTTTTATAGGCGGGCGCGGGAAACGGAACGGCGGAATCCGAACGGCCACTTCATCGATCTAGGAGGCGCTTCACTCTGCACCCGCGGCTTTGCACTTAATTCGAAATACGGCGGCAGAAGCCGAGGCGACGTCGCCTCGGAGCAACCGCCATAACTAATCCGCTCCGACTCCCGGGCCACTGCACCGCAGTTACCTAGAGGGAGAAGGCGGGAGCCCACTGGGCCGTCTAGGCTCCTGGACAGCGAAAGGCCCAAGCGGTTGGCCCCCTACGAAGCGGCCGACTTCAACTTCCAACAAAGGCGACCCAATGACGGAAGCCCGAAGCTACTGGTTAAGTGTGCCTCACACACACTTAACTGGTTCAACTCCGACCGGGTAACCCCTCGACCGGCTCTCCGACCCGCTTGGGGGCTACACCTTACGGGTGCGCTCGCGCGCACCTCAGCAAGGGACGACTGGTCGAGCATGCGTCACACGAGCTCGGCCAAGTCAGCTTTGACCGGGTAACCCCAGGCCCGGCTCTCAGGGCCAGCTGAGAGCTACACCTACCAGGTCTTTCGCGCACCCAATGAAGAAGCAATTAGTCGAGTGCGCGTCGCACGCGTTTGGCTGAGATAGCTCCGACTGGGTAACCCTCAGGCCGGCTCTCAGGCCGCTCGGAGGCTCGGGGGCTACAACCACCGGGTGCGCAATTGGCAGAACGAGTCTGCCAAGGTGAAGCTAAACCCCCGATCGCTTCTGACGAGAGCGCGGTCGGGGGCTACTGACGAATACTTATACCATGGGTATTCCCAGCAGCCCGGAACCTCGAGCGGGTTGCCTTCAAGGCCCAGCTCCAACCGGAGACCTGTGGGTCGCAGACAAGCTCGATCCCCGACCAGGCTCCAGCTCGAACACCCCGTCCAACCTTCTCCGACCGCCCGGGTCGGAGAGCCCCCCGGTTGGGCGTTCCGGCACTCGAGTACCTGCCCTGCCAAATGCAATGTTTCGGGACGTCGGTGTCAGGGTAGGTGGCTCCTTCCCAAGGTGTCAGGGGAGCTGTCTGCGAAATCAGGCTCCGGTCCCATCGCTTTGACACGCAACAGGAGGGAACGTTCCCTCCCAAGGCCTCAAGGGTCATTCGCCATTAAAACCAGCCGCCTGACAAGCGTACGGGACGGCGCGTCACGTCCCCCCAACAGGACGAAACCTTCCTTCCACCGCAAGCCTACCGACCAAGCACGCGGGGAGGTGGAAGCCGGTCGGACGCCAAGGCCGAAGATCAAACCCCGAGACAAGATACTCTTTCTCCTTTTTTCCTTTCTTTAGAGGAGCTCATGTGTAACCCGCCGCTCCCGTTTATATAAGGGAGAACAAGGGGAGAACATTGTGTGAGAACATTGTGTGAGAACACTTGGACAACAAACAAACCCTAACTTCCTCCTGGAAGTAGCGATTGTAATACCTCGGAAAAGCACAGCGAACAAACTGGAGTAGGGATATTCAGCCCGAATCAGTATACACTTTGGGCTCCCTTGAGTCAGGACATTCGAAGAGAGGGAACGCGCGACCCCCCTAGACCAAAAAATCGTATTGCCGGTGTTCGAAACACCGACAATATATATATATAGACACGCGTGCGCTAAGTTTCTGTTACATTTATGACAGGTGGTGTATGATTTAGCTTGTTATGAATTTACACATGGGCCATGAACGTCTCAGAAAGAAAAAATTCCTGCACGTGAGTAGGATCACATTGATGCATGCAGCACGGTGCACGTTGGCGGAGATCGATCGTAGATGGCGACGAGGTGAAAGATCCCATCAGAGATGTCGCGGTCACAACATTCTCAACTCTATGACCGGTACTCCATTGTCCATACCAAAAGCATCTCGGAAAGAAAAAGGCTCCCGACCGACGGTGGCTTTGCCACTTGTACGTAAGGTTCAAATTTCATTTTTGTATATATTTTTGGTGGTAATCAAAACTTAAAATTTCAATGAAATTTTCGATTTATAAATAAAATTTGGATGACATTCAAAAATAAAATTTCAATTTCGGTCATTTTTCAACTAGGAAATCCAAAATTTTCCGCCAAAATTTCTGAGATTTCATTCAAACTGAAATAACAAAAAAATAGTCAAAAACATGTCAAAATTTTTTGAAACTTTTTGTGGATGGTCTTGACCCCAATTCCAATCAAATCCAGTCCACAAAAATTGAAATCTGATCAAAATATCCGTGATTTCGGCCGAAATAACGGAGATCTCGACCGAAATAACTGAGATCTCACGCGAGATTTTGAAAGTTATTGTAGCATTTCGATTTTTTTTAAAAAAGTTTATTCGACCGAGAGTTAGGATATCGATCCTGATCGAAGAACGAAACTTCGACCGATATGATCGAAATCTCAGAGATTTTGAACCACGCTTGTACGTGGCACTTCACGTACGTTTTGTGCTATTGGATTACTTCAAGATCCGTGCTTCTCTCTCCCTATCTCCCTTTCATTTTACAAGAAGAAATCTGCCTTTCTCTTACTACCCCTCTCCTCCCCCTCATGCTTCCTACCCATCTATTTCCTCTCGGCTCCGACGAACGGAGGCGGCGTGGCGCACCGTACAGTGCAAGCAGAGGCGGTGTGGCTCCGGACATATGAATCGCAGTGCGAACGAATGTGGCATAGCTTGGCGCGATGGGTGGCGCGGCTCAAGCAACGGAGGATGCCGGAGCCGGGAGGGAAAATAGGGGAAGGGAGAGGGAGAGAGAGAGAGAGAGGGGTGACGATTTGTTAGTGATACACACTTGAGACAATCAAGGAGATGGTTGTATCATGCCTATGTTTATCGAATAATATAATTATTTTGTCCATTGAATAAATATCATTAGTATCCATCAACAAGTATGTGACATGCTTGTGTAACTCCTTATTCATATTTTGATATTGTTTTGAATTATCTTTGACATTATATCATTATGTTGAACAATTGTAATTTATAGGTCAACATATGCATTGATTGATGATCATATTTCATGGATCATGATATAGGGATGCCACATCAATAATATGGATACATGTTGAAGAACATGGTGTTGGAGTGACCCACCACAAGACACTACATGAATTATTATATTTTTAAATGTTATTAGTTGGTCTCATACACAGTATATGTAAGATCTTTAGATTTGAGATCGTCATGGTTTCCTACATGTGCAATAGTATAATTAGGTGTTGCCAAATGCTATTTTAAAACTGGGTAGTCGTAAAGGTAGCTTTCGAGTTTACTATGAAACATGCGGATGAATATGAGCGATCAAGATAAAATCTGCTCCTCCTATATAACGAGAGAGGTATCTCTGGGCCCCTCGATGTGGTAGGATTAAGGAAGCGTATTGCCATACACTACTATAGAGAACCTCATCTGTGTCGGTTCGGAAAAAACATTAGTGGCGGTTTTCGAACCGACACAGATGTACCGACAGTAATAATCGAAAATTACACTAATAAAACTATTTGTGTCGATTTTTGGCTGGAACCGACACAGATAGTATTATTTGTGTCGGTTTTTAGTTAGAACCAAAACAAATAATATGATTGCACACTTAATTTCAAAGTTCTAACAGAATCGAGCGGATCTAACTTCCTCGAGAGGTCACCCATCCTAGAACTACTCTCACCCAAGCACGCTTAACTTTGTCCTTACAGGATCCAATGCTTTAGTGCTGGTGTGATCGCATGTGACATATAACACGTTCTTCTCCTCTTAACCCTGCAGTGTACCCGAAAACCAATTTTAATGTTCTCATATTCCAAATACGGTTTGAGGTATATTTTAGTGTTATCGTACTCCAAAATGGGTACAAAACTTCAGAGGTCGTTTTGAGGTCTTAAACGAAGTTTTTTTTAATTATTTCGCCAAGCTCGCACTCACACAAATAAATAATTGAAAGACCTACTGATTTTCGGATAGTGCTTCTCGTTATCTTTCCAACAAGCCAAAGAACGTCTCAATCGAAGTTATGAGTCAAAAGTTATGGCCGTTTTACTATCACACAGAGACGCGGACTATTTGTGTCGGTTTTTGGTTAGAACCGACACAAATAATATTATTTGTGTCGGTTTTTGGCTAGAACCGACACAAATAATAAGAAAACTATTTGTGTCGGTTTTTAGCTAGAACCGACATATAAAATTGGACTATTTGTGTCGGTTTTTGGCTAGAACCGACACAAATAATAGGACTACTATTAGTGTCAGTTTTTGGCTAGAACCGACACAAATAGTCTTCACGCTATTTTAAGTTTTAGAACCGACATAAAAACTTTAGTTTTATCGGTTCCAAAAAAACCGACACTAATAGACCGACACCTATTAGGTGTTTTGTAGTAGTGATACCGAATGTGATTGAGTCAATTGCAACTGAGTAATCTACTACGGAATGAGTGAAAGATCAAGCTCTCATAGGATGTCACTACATAGGTTCGTTTGATATAATCTTTGTGTATATTTGGAAGTCACTATGTCCTACTAGGTGCTGCTGCCGACTTGTGGGCCAAAAGTACTTTTTGGGTCATGGTCAAATATGCATGAACCTACGGGATCACACATTTAACGGGTTGAAATACATTGGTTTGGATTGGATCTGGCACTAAGGGGTTAAGTGAGCTTTGCTCCTTGATTAGGCCTTGAACGCAGGGTTCCACTGAAGGGCTATATAAAGGGGGTATGCGAAGGCTAGAGGGATGCAACTGTTGTATCACCGCACCCATTGAAAACCCTAGCCGTCACCATGCAGGCCTTGACGTGTGCGCTGGTGCTAGGATACCAATGTACGGTGTTCCTTACTCGAACGTGTGGACATCAATAGAGGTATTGCTGCTACTGTGACACTAACAGGATGATCGTTCGTGCTATTCGTCCACTGCTCGAGGACGCGTGCTATGTTGAATCGAGCTACTTCAACTATCCTTCCGTTGCACTGTACGTCTAGTGGTAATAATTCATGATCTCTTACTTACTTAGCATCCTGATTTATGCGGTATAACTTTTTAATTTGAGCTGCTATAACCTATCCGTATTTCTTTAAGGAGAGGATTAGCAAGAGAAAGGAGGTTTTTTTTTTTCAAAACGAGGAGCACGAATCTCAGAACTAACCAAGAGCACCGTGTGTAGGTGGAACTCCACGTACGTGTGGCTTGTTATTTTCGCAACCGATCTGTCCAACCGCCTTATCTCTCAACTTCGCGCGCTCATCATCGCGATGCAGTGACGCCTGCTGTGTGTTAGACAACCTCGCTATCGAATAGTCCGGGGTTGCCTAATAGATCTAAAGTGGAGAACAGAAAGAAAGGGCGAGAGACACAATATGAGGAGGAACGGGTCTGCTTTATTATTCTGTATGCTTGTGTACAATAGGGTGACCCCCTGCCTCCTATATATAGCGGTTCAAGGGCGGATCTACAGTACATACACCGGTGTCAGATAACACCGATGGATTTTGACTCAGCCCTTAGAACTCCCTAGTATACAGCTCATGTGACACCGATGGATATTTTCTAACGACCCCAGTCAACCGGTCCACAGGCCACAGCCCATGTGCCATGTGGGGAACAAGGCTGAGCTGGCCTGCTGCCAGGCCCGTCTAAGGCCCCCAGCATATGGCGCTTCGTTTCCTTAGGCACGCGAATACGTGATCGGCGATCGTTAGCTGGTAGTGCCGGCCGTTCATCTCCTCAGCAAACTGCACACGCCTGGTGACTCCACGCCATACGATCATCGTCGCCCAGACGCCCAGCGGCAGCGCCTCGGCTCCCTGGAGACTCCACGCCGGCCGGCTCCCTGGTAATACAGGCTGCTTGCCTTTTCAGATCGTTACGGATGCACTTGTTTCCTACCTTCCCATTTGGTGCTATGAGAGTATGAGACTCTTCAGACGCTTGTGTGAAGTATGATCATTAATAAAGAGGGAACTTCCATATGTTGTTGTGCACTTATCATCATATATTTTTATTGCAAGGTAGTTTCCTGAAACAGCCGTTTCTACTTTATGTTCTTAATTTTTTCGCTTTCAAACTTTAGATTTTTCTATGCTGATCTGTATACGCGAAGCCTAGGTCCCTCTCTATTTTTTTACTGATACTCTGGGATACCAACTCTCCAATCTATTTTCACTGAAAACATTATGAGGGCTTACAACTTGTCTACAATGCAATCTGAATTGCTCACTACAGGGTTACCGGTTACATATTTTCTATTAGAAAATTCCTATCAATTGGAATCCTTGCTCTGCAGGTACTTTGTGGCTAGGCCAGCTTAAGAAGCGTAATCTAAACTTTTAGTTGGTTATTCAAACCGGAGAAAATAGAAGTATGGATAAGATAATAACTTCTTATATGAAAGTGGAATGCAAGAGCTATCAGTTCTTATGGAGGAAGTAGTCGATGCGGCCTGAATTTTTATACTCTGTTTTCATGGGTGTCATTTACCGATCATGCATATAATGTGGAGGGTGTAGTTTATTTCAGTTTCATTTCTGGCATAGAACCAAAGGGTTCTTCTCAAGGAAACAGTCTAAGCTTTCGACTATAATTAATTCCTTTAGACTGTTTCGGTTGCCTAGCTAAAGCACATATAAGGTTATCGATGCCTTTTTGTTGGGTGGGTATTGAAAATATACAGAATGGCCAAGTGCTTGCCTGCGGTATTTATTATTGAGTCTCTAATTGTTGGGTGTGTATTGTGAAGACGGTGCTACGCAATCATATGGGTGATCAATTTATGAATGATGCTGTGATTTGCTTCGTGGAGCAAAGATTTCTAGCAAAAAATCCAAATGATGACGTAATAGATCGTTTTCAGAAGATGAAACCACGTAAAGAACAACTATGAAGCAATGAGGTAACGATTGTAATAATGAGAATTTATTTATTTTGTATTTACATATACTTGTCGATGATTTATGGTGTGTTTTATGCATATTGTTTGTTTCTTATATGCTATAAGAAGTATTACGAGTTAGCGATGGCCCTGACGACCTATTTTCCTGGATCCGCCCCTGTAGCGGTTTTGCTTAGAGATAAAGAAGAGTCCATATAGGATACGACAACCGGTTTCCTAAACACTGTGCAGTTGCATTGCTTGTTGCTCGAGTAGTTGAGCGAGCGCTGAGCAGCACGGTTGTAGAAAGTTTGTGAACTGATCGATCTCTCTCGAAATTAACTCCAGAATGCCAGTGCCTGCTTCTCACTAACGTCCAGAGAGCAAAGATGTTTTTAATTGGTTCTTGATTCCAGGGGCGGAGCCAGCCTAGGTCCAGGCTTCGGGCCGGCCTAATGATTATTGGGCTAAATTGTAAATTTATAAAAAATTTGAAAAATTTACATGGATTTTTTGAGTCAGACCACAGGCCTAGGCCTAGGTGGCCCGAGGCCTGGCTCCGCCGCTGCTTGATTCCACTGGTTGGTTTCTAATCCAGTACTAGACATGACACATGTATGCTGGTGTACAATTTTTCTTTTAGAAACAGTGCTAGCTACTCTGAGTCTGAGCTGAACAGGCTACCGCGCGTGAGGGGAACACTCAGACGCGCTGTGAATGCGATGTCTGAAGCTGGTTGCTGTTTCCTGCGAGCACCCTCTACTTGATATACAAATATCGATTTAGATCCACTCCTGTCCATTGTTTTGTTGTTTCTTCTCTGGACTTGATCGAGTACGATGTATCTGTGTTTTGTGATGTGCTTCAATTCATGTGCCTGACTCCGTGGATGGATTGGTATGCTGCAGGTTGGTGGTGAGGCATTGCTCAGTTTTATCGTTGCACTTTGTCTTGTCTACCTACTACATGAATAGCAGCAGAGCATGTCTGCAGTAAGCAGCGGCAGAGACAGGCCATAGGCTGGATCATCCAGGCCATGACCCGAGGTCTAGCATAGAAAATCCGGCTCGACTACTATAAAATCTCTTAAAAATTTCTTAAAAAAAATCATAAATTAGCTCAGCCTGGGACTTTGGGTTGGACCGGCTCCACCCCTGACAGTAAGCAGACAAAAGAATACGCCCAAAAGAAAAAGAAAAAAAAGATAAAAGATGGACCCTGCAGGTATTATATCATTGAGATATGAACCAAAAAAATATGATCTGTAATGTATATGTACATTCTTCTTTCTATGGCCTTGTTTGGCAGAGCTTTAGATCTCAGCTCCACTTCAGAGCTGAAACTTGTAGACTGAAATAAAGTGACTTAAGTTTATAATTTTATTCTAAAATGTAAACAAAAAGACATATCTAAACACTCTTAATATACCCACAGCTTCAGCTTCATAAATTTGATGAAGCTAGGAATATTCAGCTTCACCAACTTCAAAATTTTGATGGAACTGAAGTTCTGCCGAACACCTCCTATATTGCGAACGAAAAGGAGGTTGAGTCGTTGAGATTTCACTCTCCTGTTTATGTCGATGTTGCTTCAGGGGGGTTGAGAAGAAAAAGGGGAGCTTCTTTGTACCTGAAAACTGTAGATGCTTTCTGCGCATCTATGTTCACTTAACAGACGTTAGTGGTACCTAGCACTGCTATCTGCTGGTTTTTGTTTTAATAATAGAAAAAACAGCAGCCATGACTGAATTACTGGGTCCAACCAGGTGTGCCTGTTCTAACTACGAACTTTAAGAGTACTGGATGGACAAGTTTGACTGTGTTGAGTGTCAAATAACATACGCTGATCTATCTAGATCTCTGACTGGTTAAATCCGCGTCGCAAAGAACATATCAACTGGAAGTGTCGTGTAGTTTATTCGCAGAGTTGACAGCAGAAAGCAGGAATTTTTTTTATAAATAATCATTTTTTATTCGGCTATTACAAAAATATACCTACACATTTTTTTACAAAAATGATCTATTTTCGCGCCATGTCATCGCGAAATAGGGTTTTTCGTGCCACGTCATCGCGAAATGGGGGGCTTCGCGCCACGCTGGCGCGAAATGGGCTGGGGGCCGACGTGGCGTGGCCGGGTTGCGGGGCGTGGTGACGTGGTGTGGGGTCGCTGGCTTCGCGCCACGCTGGCGCGAGAGGAGCAGAGCGGGCAGGGGCGGCGGCAATAATTGGCGTCGCCCATTCGGTATTTTTTTTATAAATAAATATTTTTTATTCGTGTATTACAATTATATACGCAACTTTATTTTTTATGCAAAAATGGACTTATCGCGACATGTTCCAAATCCAATCGCTACACCATGCAACGACTACTGTCCCATCCTCCAATTCTTTATTCATCCCATGCTCAAATCGCTACATGGTGTAGCGACCATGCAACATTTTTTTTCCATTTTTTTTCATTCTATTTGATTTTTTATTCAATAATTTATATCTTTTGCTAGGTAGCTCCAAATCCAACGAAATAAATTTCTAAATTTATATTAAACTATAAGGATTCAGATTATACAATAAAAATTAATATGTTCTATGTAGATTTAAATTGTTTAAATCAAGTTACTAAAAGAGCCTTTTATGTATTATGAAAACTTGAATTAAACAATTTAGATATATATGGAACATAGTAGTTTTTATCATATAATCTTAATTCTTGCATCTTAATACAAAATTATAAATTTATTTCATTATTTATGTGATTAATATATTTATTTCCGCAAATTTTGAGGAAAAAAACTCCTAACAAAAAATTTTTAAAATAAATTTTAAAATATTTTTTCCTTTTTTTTTCATTTTTTCCTCTTCTTTCCTTCTTTCCTTTTTTTTTCTTTTTCTTCTTCTTTCTTACTTTTTTCCATGCCTTGGACAGTCGGCCGCCTGCCCTCCTGCCCGTCGCGCCAGGGTGGCGCGACAGCTCCCTGCGCCTGCCCGTCGCGCCAGCGTGGCGCGAAGCCAGCCCGCGCATGCCACGTGGCGCCGCCCGGCCCATTTCGCGCCAGCGTGGCGCGAAGCTCCCCGTTTCGCGATGACGTGGAGCGAAGTCCCCCATTTCGCGATGACGTGGCGCGAAAATAGGTCATTTTTGTAAAAAAAAATATGTAGATATATTTTTGTAATATCCGAATAAAAAATGATTATTTATAAAAAAAATTCAGAAAGCAGTGGTTCTATTTGGTGAGATTTGGGATCCGTGCTGCATGGTAGGAGAGAAATCAATCTGCCACGATCACCATCACTTTCTGGCTTTCTGCCCATCACTACGGCGATGACGTCGCGATGTCTTGAGATCTGATCGAACATGTTAGCATTTGTGCTACTCTTCCAGCCTACTCGGCATGGGGCATCGCACTCAATAAACATATTGTATGGGTCGATCTCTTCTATTGTTTTTACAAATACAAACACATGTCGTGGAAGGACACACGGATTGTTCGACGTCAAATTATCGCGTTTGCGGCATCGGCCGGCGCCTTGTGTACACGTCTTTAGGCCTGCTATAGTGCTATGAGATCGAAAAGTACTATAACTTTTTTGTCGGTAGATTGGGCAATGGCGATGTACGTAGGCATGTAGCTGCTCGATTAGGGCATGTACATTGGTATAGATGACAGTTGTTTATAATGTTGGAAACATGCGCAATATTTTAATTCCAGATTTTATATTGAGGCAAATACTACAGATAAATAGTGATGCACACAGAAAATCTAATAGCAGGCTACACATTGTACTTCCAAACATGTATGATTCAAGAATACGATCAAGTTGAACGATCGCTAATGACTTACAGTTGGGCTTGATGAAGACTAGGGACGATGCGCAGAAAAGGTCGTGGAAGAAGTCGACGTCGAGGAAGCAGCGCAGGAGCGGTCGCGCAGTTGCGCTGCCCAGAAACCTTATTGCTGCCCCCGTGCACGTGATCTCTGCGGCAATGGCTCGGAGATACCGCTCACCCTCCTTCACGGTGCACGCCGAGGAGGAAGGCCGGCGAGGTTCAACAGCTCAACACAGCGATCTGATTCTCACAGGAGGAAGGAAAGAATGGAATTGGAAAATTCGGTTGCCTTAGCCTGGGCGTCTCGGGTCTTATATAGCCTTTCACCAGTAACTGTCTCCATTACTCACTGGTAACTGACAGCGTTAAGCATTGGTAACTGACTGAATTAAACAGACTTAATGCACTGGTAACTGCCAATTCAAACACAAATAATGGTCATTATGCAGTCTCCTGACTAGTACAGAAAGTTAAGCAATTACATGATTAAGCAAAATAAAAGGTGAATTCGTAGTGCCGGGAGACACACTGCAAGTCACAAGTCACGCGGATTTTCACGCGAAAATACGCGAATACGCGCGCGTGCGTGCGTACGTGCGCGCGTGTGTGTTTCTCCAAAGTCCTTCTCATACCATCCCTATGTCATGCTCCTCATAACTCAAGGAGTGGCAAGGACTCCACCTTATAAATTGCCTTCCTTCCACTTGCCTAAGCAATATGGTATTAACCATGCAATCTTTGGAATTAAAGGAAGTGGGCCATACTCATGGGCCAATTCCAACAATCCCCCACCAATTCCAAAGCAAACACTAAAACAACATCAAACATCGTTGTACTGAAGTGTTGTTAATATACCAGTCTTTTGGTGTAAGTCCCATACGGGTTGAACTTGCACCTAGATTAACAAGATTTATCCTCTCACTGCTGTTGAATGGACTATGCCTTGAATTCATAGCTTTTTGTAATCAGATTTCACTTGAAAACCACCACTGATACTAGGCTGCTAATAAACCACGCCTAAACGGAGCGTTATATGGTCATGCTCCCGTATCTACTCATGAGCTTTCTAGAGAATGCCCCATTCTCGTGAACTGCGACCACACAGTTATGCTCAAGTAGGTGTATTCATTATAGGTATCCTGTAGGCCAATACATTTTTCTCTCATTTTTGACACTAGAATACATTAAGGCTTTAAGCCAATCTTCCATACAGTCGAGAGTACTTTGTCTATTAGGACACAGATACAATTTAATAATATGTACTCTCTTGTTACAACATCAACTTGTTTTTCCCATTACCTAATTCACGGGATCTCCGATCAGGAAGGAATGGGTTACCATTGTGTTGTAACTCAAATGGGCCTCATACCCATGTCCATAGACGCAACGGAAATCGTTTTCCTTGCAAGTCCTTTTGTAAAAGGATCTGCCAGATTTTTCTCAGTGCGAATATAATTCACAGCAATTACTCCGGAGTTTCTCAATTTTCTGACAGATTTAAGCCTGCGTTTCACATGTCTGGAGGACTTCATGTTATCCTTAGTACTCATAACCTTAATCAACACTGTTTGGTTATCGCGGTACATTAGGATCGTGATCTTGGTTTCTCAACCAATGGCAAGTCCAACAAAAGCTCTCTAAGCCATTCGGCCTCAACGGGCATTTGTATCAAGTGCTACAAGTTTAGCTTCCATGGTTGACCTCGTTAATATGGTCTGCTTTGCAAGACCTCCATGAAGCTATGACACCGGCTAAGGTAAAAACATAACCACTTGTTGCTTTGATCTCATCCGCATCGAGAGATCCAATTGGAATCACTATATCCTTCTAATACAGATGGATATCCAAAGTATAGTGAATTCCGTAAGATGTTGTGCCTCTCAAGTAGAGCAACACTCTTTCAAGTGCCTTCCAATGATCATCTCGGGGTTAGATGTAAACCGGCTTAATTTGCTCACAAAGAAATGAGATATCAGTCTTGTGGCACCACTAGATACATAAGAGACCCAATAATTTGTGAATATCTCAATTGATCTTTCCCTAACCCTTGATTTTTTCAAGTTTAACACTCGGATCATATGGTGTTGGGGAAATTTTGCAATTCTCAAAGCCGCATGCAGGCTCAAAATTTTTTCAAGATAATGGGATTGATGCAAAATGATTCCATCCTCATTCTTGATCAATTTAATATTCAGAATAACATCTGCCTCTCCCAAATCTTTCATATCAAAGCATCGAGATAAGAAAGTTTTGACCTCGTCAATTACAATGAGTTGTTAGTCCCAAATATAAGTGTGTCATCAACATACAAACACAAAATCACACCTTGACCCCCACCATAACGATAATACACACACTTATACGCCTCATTAACAAAGAAACCAGCAGATGTCAAAGTTTTATCAAACTTTTCGTGCCATTGCTTAGGTGCTTGCTTTAGTCCATATAAGGATTTTAATAATTTGCACACTTTATTTTCTGTCGGTAATCACATAACCATCTGGTTGCTCCATATAGATTTCTTCCTCCAACTCTCCATTAAGGAAAGCTGTCTTTACATCCATTTGATGGACGTGTAGACCATGGGAAGCAGCTAAAGCAATAAGCACTCTAATGGTGGTTAACCTGGCAACAGGAGAATAAGTATCAAAATAATCCTCTCCTTCTTTCTGGGTATAACCCTTGGCTACAAGTCTTGCCTTGTACTTATCAACGATACCATCAGGCCTCATTTTCTTTTGAAAACCCACTTGCATCCAACGAGTTTGCACCAGTGGGGACGATCAGTGATCTCCCAAGTCCCATTAGCCATGATGGAATCCATCTCGCTCTGATTGCCTCTTTCCAATACTCAAGATCGGGTAATGCATAAGCCTCTGAAAGAGTTTTTGGCACATCATCTACGAGGTATACAATGAAGTCATCGCCAAAGGTTTTCTCAACCCTTTGTCTCTTGCTCCTACGAGGAGCTTCTGCGACTAAATTGTTATCCTCCTCAGTAATATCTTCTACTGGTAGTGTATCACTCATTGGTTCAAAAATAGTGGTAGGTTCAACATTAATATTTTCAGTTTGTGAAGTACTACATGCTGGTCTCATAGGATAAACATCCTCAAAGAATGAAGCATCTCTGGACTCCATTATTGTGTTAGCAACAATCTCAGGGAGTTTCGATTTTACTACTAAAATCTATAGGTCATCTTGTTATGTGCATATCCCAGAAAAATGCAATCGACTGTTTTAGGTCCAAGCTTTCTCTTTTTCTGCAATGGTATATTGACTTTTGCCAAACACCCCCATGTTCGCAGAAAATTAACATTGGGTTTTCTCCCCTTCCATCCCTCATATGGAGTAATCTCATGCTTTTAGTGATTACTCTATTTAAGACAAAAGTTGCTGTCAATATAGCTTCCCCCCACCACATCTTAGGCATACCGGCACTCTCTAACATGGCATTCACCAAGTCTGTTAGTGTTCGGTTTTTCCTCTCAGCTACCCCATTTGATTGGGGAGAATATGGTGGTGTAACTTCATGGATAATACCATGCTCGTAATGTAACAGGAGAATTCATGAGAGATATACTCTCCTCCACGATCAGACCTTAGTTTTTTAATTTTCTTTTCTAGTTGGTTCTCAACCTCGGCCTTATAGATTTTGAAGTAGTTTAAAACTTCATCTTTTGTTTTCAGCAAATACACATAACAATAACGTGTTGCATCATCTATAAGAGTTAGAAAGTATCTTTTGCCTCCTTTTGTCAACAATCCATTCATTTCACATAGGTCAGAATGGACAAGATCTAATGGTGCCAAGTTCTTTTCTTCCTCTAATCCTTTAAAGGGTTTTCTAGGTTGTTTTGCTTGCACACAAGATTGACACTTTGATCCTTTGACAATATCACATTTTGGAATTAACTCTAATCTGGACATTCGAGCAATGCTATCAAAACCAATATGACAGAATCGAGAATGCCAAATATCGGCATCACATTTATTCAAACCGATTGCAATATTCATATTATAGCAAGATTCTAGAGTATTTAAAGCGGAACAAGCCTCCGCTCTCATAGCCTTTACCAACAAAGTTCCCAAACTTAGATAATACAACTTTATTTGACTCAAATACTAGCTTATAACCATCCTGCATAAAAGAGAACCACTAACAAGGTTCTTTTTATTGTTAGCGCATCTTTGACGTTCTTCAAGTGGACAATCTTCCCTGAAGTAAGCTTTAGATCTACCGTGCCAACACCAAGAACGAAGCATGCGACCCGTTCCCCATTAGGACGGAGGAAGCCCATTGCCTGGTAAGAAGAAAACAAGGTAACATCGTAACACACATGAATATTAGCCCCAGTATCAACCCACCAATCGGTGGTTTGACATGCTGAAAAAACAACGAGGAGAATTACCATACCCTCCGAAGTCGAGGCCTCGCCTATGGTCACGTTGGCATTTTTCTTGCCTTGTTCATTTGTCCTGTTTTTGCGATAGCGGCAGTCTTTTGCCATATGACCGTCCTTTCCGCACACAAAGCAGTGATGTTCTTCATGTCCTTTTTCTCAATTTTCTTCTTTTTAAAGCTAGTTGTCTTGTTTGGTTTAGGAACTTTGAAGTTCTTGCCATATGATTTATTCTCGATGACATTGGCATCATTCTGATTAGTTCTGCTTGGTGCATCTTTTGCTCTTGCCTTTTCTTCCACATCGAGGGCTGCAATGAGATCCTCAACGTAAATCTCTTCCCTCTTGTGCTTTAAGCTAGTGGCAAAATCCCGTCAAGATGAGGGGAGTTTGGTAACAATGCCCACTGCCACAAACTTAGGAGGTAATGCACAACCCAAGTGCACAATCTCACCAACCAGTAGCTAGAGGTCGTGTGCTTGTGCAATAATCGACTTAGCGTCATCCATGCTAAAATCGAAGAATTGTTCGCGACATCGCATACCAGCCGACCGGCCTCGACCTCTGCATACTCGGTCAAGTGCATCCCACAACTCGATGGCGGATGTGTAGTTCATATACACATCGTAGAGCCGATCTGCCAAAATGGTCGAGGAAAGCGGCCCTAGCCCAAAGGTTGTTTGCACTATCAAAGCGCATGTCTTGCTCAGCAGTAAATGGATCTGCGGGTGGATTACCCACCACAGCCCCAATGACATGAGCCAAAACTTGGCCCTTGTCCGCCATCTACGAAATTTGCACGAGAAAACCTCTCGGGTTTCATAGCATCCGATGGATTAGCCATTCTTTGAATCACAAAAATATCGCCAATAAGGTTTACGGATTGTTGGAAACATGCGCAATATTTTAATTCCAGATTTTATATTGAGGCAAATACTCTGAGATAAATAGTGATGCACACTGAGAAAATCTAATAGCAGGCTACACATTGTACTTCCAAACATGTATGATTCAAGAATACGATCAAGTTGAGCGATCGCTAATGACTTATGATTGGGCTTGATGAAGACTAGGGCGATGCGCGAGAAGAGGTCGTGGAAGAAGTCGACGTCGAGGAAGCACAGAGCGGTCGCGCCAGCTTGCGCGCTTGCCGAAACCTTATTGCCGCCCCCGTGCACGTGATCTCTGCGGCAATGGCTCGGAGATACCGCTCACCCTCCTTCACGGTGCACGCCGAGGAGGAAGGCGGCGAGGTTCAACGACTCAACACAGCGATCTGATTCTCACGGAGGAAGGAAAGAATGGAATTGGAAAATTCAGTGCCTTAGCCTGGACGTCTCCAGGTCTTATATAGCCTTTCACCAGTAACTGTCTCCATTACTCACTGGTAACTGACAGCGTTAAGCACTGGTAACTGACTGAATTAAACAGACTTAATGCACTGGTAACTGCCAATTCAAACACAAATAATGGTCATTATGCAGTCTCCTGACTAGTACAGAAAGTTAAGCAATTACATGATTAAGCAAAATAAAAGGTGAATTCGTAGTGCCAGGAGACACACTTCGACGCGGCGCGGTCGCTCGTCGCAAGTCACAAGTCACGCGGATTTTCACGCGAAAATACGCGAATACGCGCGCGTGCGTGTGTACGTGCGCGCGTGTGTGTTTCTCCAAAGTCCTTCTCAAACCATCCCTATGTCATGCTCCTCATAACTCAAGGAGTGGCAAGGACTCCACCTTATAAATTGCCTTCCTTCCACTTGCCTAAGCAATATGGTATTAACCATGCAATCTTTGGAATTAAAGGAAGTCTACAGACAACACTAGAAATAACTCATACAATGGATCGTCTATACAGCTGTCTGTAATGATCTCTCATTCAATTAACACGTTGTCTATACAATGGTACACAACATGTGAAACTGTCTATAAGACTGTCTATTAAATAGTAGACAGTAGCTTTCTCTCTCTTTCTTCTCTCTCCTCCATGTCACTTAAAATCCTACATGGCATCTCTTATAGACAGCTGATTGTGACTGGCCAATTAGCCTCTGGCGCACCGGTTGATCGATAGGGCACTGGAGCTAGCTATTGCTGGCTTTTGTAGTTTTGTATTCATCACGATTAATGTAGTATCCTGATGTATAAAATTTAAGCTTGTGAGTAAGTCCGAGAAATAAAAAAAATGAAGTTATATGTTCAACTTATATGTAACCACTCTGCATGTTGTTAACTATTGGACAATGCACGCGTGGTGAAGGCAAGAGAAGTCACCTCGAATGCATGGGCCTAGATATAGTTGGCCAAATGGGCCGTGTTAAACGGGCCGGCCCTAGGCACGGAAGATGGGCCCGGCACTAGGCACGGCACGGCACGACATTTATAGTGCCCGGGTCGACGCAAGACTACCACCCGCGTGCGTGCTTGGGCGGACCCTTGGCGCGTGGGCGACGCGACAGACGGGAAAAGGGGCACGCGACGGCACGTAAAATGGGCGCGACGGCACGGGCATGGAAACGACACAATTGTTATGAATCCCGGTGGCCCACCCACCGCCAGCCCATGCGGAGGCGATCAAAGCGAACGGCGAAAACCATATAAGGCCATGAACCCTAGCCGCTCCGTCCCATTCGCCCCTTCCCATTCCCGACTCCTGTCCTGTGTCCCCGGCCGCTCGCCCCATTCCCCAATCCTCGTGAACCCTAGCCGCTCCCAGCGCCGCTCCATCGCGGCGCTGCAGCGCCTCCACCGCTCGCTCTCCGGTGTCCCAGTCCCTCCTCGCTCTCTCTCGACTCTCTCGGTGTCCTCTGTCCTCTCCGGTCTCTAGTCTTACCACGCGTGAGGCCAACGATGGCGGAGGAGCTCGATCCTACCTCCATCGACCACGATCTCCTACTGCAAGGGGACACCGGAGAAGACTTGGGCCAAGATGACTTGTTCGGTAGCAGCTTGGCGGAAGGCTGGCGGCGGCGACGCCGATGTTGATCCCTCTACCGCCGCAAGTCCGTCGCAGGTGACGGTGCAGCACCGGAGCCACGTGTCGTGGCCGTGGTAAGAATAAGAGGCCCGCAGCCTCCACCTCGATGTGTGGAGCGACTTTGAAAAGTTGTTTAGAAGCGATAATGGCAAGAAGGTGAGGTATCTTTGCTAAGTGCCTCATCTGCAAATCTACGTTGTCCGCTCTTTCTACCGGTGGTATCGGACATTTGTCACGACACCGTGATAGATGCAAGCGAAAGCGGTCATTCGACCAGGATTGATCCTTGATTGATTCAATCTTGTGGCCTTTGTTCGTCAATGGGATTACAGTCCTGAGGTAGCTCGTACTGAACTTTGTCGTTTGATTGCTAGAGAAGATTTGCCGCTTTCCTTTGGTGAGTCTACTGCTTTTGAGGAATACATTAGGCGTGCCCATAATCCTAGGTTTTCGGTGTCTCCAGGCAAACCACTACTAGAGATATGGAGAAATATTTCAATGAACGTCGTAGTAAGCTTATGGAAACTTTGCAAAATTCTGTTTCATCTGTTGCACTTACTTCTGATATTTGGTCTGGTAATGCTAAGGAGGATTACCTTAGTGTGGTTGCTCATTATGTTATCTTGATTGGGAGCTAGAAAAAAGGGTTATAGGGCTTCGGTTGATTGATGTGTCACATTCGGTGACAATATAGCTGATCGTGTTTCCTTTGTGATCGGTGAGTTTGGCTTGTCTCGATAAGGTATTTTCTGTTACATTGGACAATGCTTCGCAAACACTAGTGCTATGGATAAGCTCAAGCCTTTGTTTAGTGGTTATGTTGGATCTGTCTTCTTGCATCAACGTTGTGCATGCCATATAATCAATCTAATTGTTAAGTCTGGTTTGAAGCGGTTTGAAGCCTTATGTTGAGGCTTTCGGAAGCGACAATTTCTTTTGAATTCTTCAAACCAACGTATTGCTGCATACAAAAGCTATTGTGTTGCTATGGGGTGCGACCTCGTAAGTTTGGTTTGGACATGGATGTGAGATGGAACTCCACTTATCTCATGCTCAAGCACCTCATGCCATACAAAAGCACTTTTCGGTCTTCATACATACTCACTATCCCCAACAGAGGGGCACACCCTACTTCTTGATGCACACTGGTATGTTGGTGAACAAGTTCTACAATTCCTAGAGATGTTCTATGATTCAACTGTTGCTCTGTCTGGTATTTATTATCCCACATCTCCATTGATCTTTGCATCACATTCTTGACATTCTTTGGACACCTTAACTCATATGAGAATGATCCTCTGCTAAGAGATGTAGTTGTTCCTATGAAAACAAAATTTCTGAAATACTGGAGGACTATCCCAATGCTATATGCTTTTGCATTTATTTTGGATCCTAGAGCTAAGATGAGAGGTTTCAACAATGTTCTTATGTTGTTATCTAATCTCACTAGTGCAGATTACTCTAGTTATTTAATTGAGGTAAGGGCTGAATTAAATAGAACCTTTTCCAAATATGAAACCAAGTTTGGTGCAGTGAGATTGCAGAGACCTTCACAACCAACCACTGGTATTGGTAAGAAGAAAGCGATTGGGGCAAAATCTTTGGGGCGGTGATTCGCATCTTACGGCTCTGTTGCAAATTTAGGTGATTCTGCACCTTACGCTTCTCGTGTTCGTGTACCTTACGGTGGTGGTGGGAGATCATCATCTGTTTCAACTTACGCCTTTGCTGTTCCAAAGCATCTATTTACGAGTTGTCAACTTACGGGACGGTGACAACGTTGCCCTCTACGACGATGACCGACATTACGAATTGGTGGCATGAGCACAAACTTACTTATCCCATTTTGTCTATATTAGCTAAAGATGTGATAGCGATTGCTGTGTCCACTATATCTTGAGAATCTACTTTTAGTCTAACCGGCAGGGTGATCGAGGAGCGGCGCGCGTTGAACCACGAAATGGTGGAGATCTTTGTCTGCATCAAGGATTGGGAGCTAGTGAAGCTAGAGCTCAACACAATGTGGAGGACAAAGATCTTCAAGATTCATACACAAACTTGTTTCTTGATGAAGTTTCTGCTTTGGCGGTCTTTGGACCAACACCAACCGATGATACTATTTCTATTTCTGTTTCTTGATGAAGTTTACATTTACATTATGTAATGGACTATATGGATTGTAGTATTGTACTCTCTTAAACTTCAAACTGAAATTTGCTGTACTCTTTTTTTCCTTTCTAGGGTTTTCTCATGAGGTATGAGTTTTTACCTAGAAAGGTTTTTAATGAGGCGACCAAATATTGTATAAACGACTCAAGTTTTCAAAATCTGAATCTGGTGATTGTTGATATGCTCATATTGCTACTTCTTGGTGCGAATCTGGTCTAAAGAGGGGTTTTATTGTATAGTCTGATGGGCGGCCACGTACGTAAAGCACGACGGGCTATTCGTGCCGGCACGGCACTATTTTCCCCTCTTCGTGCCGTGCCTGGGCCTGATCTTAGGCCCGTGGGCCAGCACGGCACGGCACGATTAACTGTTCGTGCTGTATCGTGCCGTGCCTAAACGGGCCGTGCCTAGTCGTGCTCGTGCCGTGCCGTGCCGGGCCGCCCATTTGGCTACCTATAGGCCTAGACTCCCCAGTAATGGAAACTGCTCCATGCACGCAATTGCACAAAGTTGTATGGGCATGGCGTCCATCGTTGTTTAAGTTTAACAATTGTTTGCAGAATGCTCGTCAATGATAGGATCCAGCTTTCCTATCATGTGTGTCAGTGTGTGGTGTGGTGTGCCTTCTTCGTATACTTTGTAAAAAAATGATCTTTCATTCGCTAGGTTACATGCGAATGGAATTCCAAAATACATCTAACTCAACATCGAAAACCAGTAACCTGTCAATAAGAAAAGCATTAAAACACCTCTCATAAGGTAATTATAGCTTGAGGCGCACAATCCAGAAAAGTCTCATTGCAAGGATCAATCGATTTAGAAAACCAAATCAACAAAAGTGGCAGTTAAACTCTTTGTTTTTTTAGATGGAACACTGAGGTTCCATTAGGGCATGTACAGTGGTATAGACAACAGCTGTCTATAATGCATCTTCACGTCATCTACAGACAGCACCAAAAACAACTCATACAATGGATCGTCTATATAGCTGTCTGTAATGATCTCTCATTCAATTAACAGGTTGTCTATACAATGGTACACAACATGTGAAGCTGTCTATAAGGTCGTCTGTTAAATAGTAGACATCATGTTTCTCTCTCTTCCCTCTCTCTCCTCCACATCATCCAAAATCTGATGTGGCATACCCTTATATACAGCTGACATGTACTATTATACATGCCCTTAAACCGAGGGCGCAACAGGGTGTCCGTTATAGTAAATCGGAACCTCGAGACAACGGCCGTGCGCTGCAATTAATTTAATTACACTGACGAGAGAGCAATACACCACACAACAGGGTTTCAAATATGGTTTTCAGTTCACATCTTATCACCCTTTGAAATCCAAAATTTTAGTAAAATATCATTATTTCATACAAAATTCAAATCTGAAAATTTTTCAACTGAAATCTCACCGAGATTTACTGAGATTTCAACGAAATTAACCAAAAGTTTGGGTCTTTTCAAACCCTATCAAATGTTCCATCAAGGCTATAAAACTAAGTGTACGTCTTATAGAAAAAGATTGTGTGTTGTTTGGGTGGTCTACGGCGGGAGCTCACATACAGGAGGAATATTGGGGTTCAATTCCTAGTCTCAACACTATTTTTTAAAATTTTGGAAGCCATTCAAAGTGTTGTAGCTCTTGTAGAACAAGAAGTGTAGGTTGGCGGTGCCAGTTTACATACGGGAGGTCTGGGGTTCGAAAAAAATGCATCAAACGATGGAATTGAACTCAACACCTCCTACCTTGTAACTAAGTGGTTTACCATCTAACTAAGTGGTTTACCATCTCAACTACAGCTACTTGTTTGGCTTATTAGCATATCGCTTCTATATAAGGTGTGGATGATTAATGGTCCAAAAAATATTGCGTGCGGTAGGAACCGAACCATGGATCTTTCGCAAGCTAAGGTGGCTCTTTACCATCCTAGCTATGCCCCGACGTTGTTCCGATTCAAATATGGCCCTAGAACTATCAAATCTGATTGATTTTGTAGCTATTTCGCTCCAAAAGCCCGAAATCTCGGTGAATTTTACTGAAATTTGAAATTCATAAGTTAGTGTAGTAATTTGATTTTTTTTTTAATTTTTTTTATTCTATCATGATTATAAATCTCAGAGGTAGCCGGAATCTAAGATTTTGCTGGAATTTTAAACCTTGCCACACAATGACACAATAGCTAATGAAGTTTAGGTGCAACAAGCTTTTAAGTTCACAGAACAGGGCGCCATCGCTAGAGAGGTCGAAAGCAATTGAAAAAATCTGGCTAACAACCGATCTTAAACCGTAGGAGAGTCATAGGTTGAGACGGAACTCCCAGTCGCCTACGGAACCACGCCCAAAAGGTCAAAGCTTAACAATCGTGATAGCATTGGCTAAACAGGAACGCCCAAATAACTGGAGCAAGAGATACCGACTCTTCTTCCTTGGTAGTACAACTAGAAATTTTTTATCAGTTATCTGTAAGTCTGCGTGTAACACCTTAGACTATCTCCAGCAATTTCCCTTCATTCCATTCCCTTCCCTATTTCTTTCCCCATATTCATTCCCTTTATTTCCTACTATCTCCAGCAGCATCCCCTCAAGGGATTTGTGAAGGGATTGGAGAGAGAATTCCTTTCTAAAGGGATTCACTGTTTGAATCCCTTCCGAAGGGAATCGTGAAGGGAATCCGCTGGAACACTTGGGATCTATTCGCGAAGGGATTTGGAGGGGAAGGGAAGCTGCTGGAGATAGTCTTAGTCCGTTAGTGAAAAAGCATATATAGTCCATGATTCAAGCAGAGATTTGACATTAATTATGATAAAATTTACTCTCCTTTAATAAGTAAAATAATATTATGATATTTGATATCAATGAATACTAGCTTAAAATTATCAATGCAGTCGATAGATATAGTGACTACATATTTATATAGGTTACTATATACAGATATTTATATAAGAGTCCCTGAAGGAGTCAAAATTCTAGATCCTGATAAAATTAATCACAACATGTATGGTGTCAAACTGCAGAAGTCGTTATACGGAAGCAACTGACTTAGTGAGTTTCTCTGAAGAAGGGATACTCTAATAATAATTTTTGTACACTAGTCTACCTATACTAAGTAGGTATTGAAAAATTCAGTATGAATAAATCTCATCATTTGAAGGGCCCCATGGTAATAGGATCCCCTTGAAGTGGATGAAGATCTATTCAAACCGATGATGAAGAATGGGGAAGTCTTAGGATTTGAAATTCCACACTTAAGCATCATTAGAGAGCACTTATGTATCTTGTGAATTGCACAAGGCTTGATATTACATTCACAATAAATTTGCTAGCTAGACACAATGCAGCTCCAACCAGAAGATATCGGATTGGTGTCAAGACTTCACTTAGATGCCTCCAATGTACTCAAGATATTGGCTTATTTTACTGGAATGATCAAGAGTAGGATATACGGATGATGTCTATCTATCTGATCTCCATAGTGCTAAATCTTAGACTGGGTTTGTGTTTCTCTATGGTGGTACAACCATTTCTTGATGATCTTCTAAGCAGACCTTGGTAGCTACATATATCAATCACTAAGAGATTATAGCATTATATGAAGCCTAACGTGAATGTGTTTGGCTGAGATTTGTGATTAACCATATCCAGAAGTCATGCGGCATTAACACCTTTGACACCCCCACAATTATCTATGAAGGTAATGCTTTTTGTGTTGCAAAAATGCATTAAGTTATGTAAATAGTGTCGGTGTTTCGAGCACCGGCAATACGATTTTTTGGTCTAGGGGGGCGCGCGTTCCCTCTCCTCGAATGGCCTGACTCAAGGGAGCCCAAAGTGTAATCTGGTTCGGGCTGAATATCCCTACTCCAGTTTGTTCGCTGTGTATATGCCTTTCCGAGGTATTACAATAGCCACTTCCAGGAGGAAGTTAGGGTTTGTTTGTTGTCCAAGTGTTCTCTCAAAATGTTCACACTCTCCCTTCTCACACCCCCTGTTCTCCCTTATATAGACGGGAGCGGCGGGTTACACGGGAGCTCCTCTAAAGAAAGGAAAAAAGAAGGAGAATGGGTGTCTTGTCTCGGGGTTTGATCTTCGGCCTTGGCGTCCGACCGGCCTCCACCTCTCCGCGTGCTTGGTCGGTAGGCTTGCGGTGGAAGGTTTCGTCCTGTCGGAGGGACGTGACGCGCCGTCCCATACGCTTGTCAGGCGGCTGGTATTAATGGCGAATGCCCCTTGAGGCTTTGGGAGGGAACGTTCCCTCCTGTTGCGTGTCAAAGCGATGGGACCGGAGCCTGATTTCGCAGGCGACTCCCCTGACACCTTGGGAAGGAGCCACCTACCCTGACACGGACGTCCCGGGACGTCGCGTTTAGCGAGCGGTACTCGAGTCTTTGGAGCGCCCAAGCGGGGGCTCTCAGGCCGGGCGGTCGGAGAAGGTTGGATGGGGTCTTCGAGCTGGAGCTTGGTCAGGGACCGAGCTTGTCTGCGGCCCACAGGTCTCCGCCTGGAGCTGGGCCTTGAAGGCAGCCCGCTCGAGGTTCCGGGCTGCTGGGAATACCCATGGTATAAGTATTCATCAAATAGCAATACCACGAAACCTATTGCCCCTAAACTTTTATATCCTTATGAACTCTAGAAGAGTGTTGAGATAAATATCCTACAAACTAAGTCATGCGAAAATATAGGTGATCTATTCACGAAGTTTTTGCCAACATCCAGTTTTCAAAGATATGTTCATGGTATTTGGACAAGACGGCTTAGAGATATGCAAAGTTCAGACGGGGTAAGTCGCTGCATTATAACCCTTAGTATAATCCTGAAGATGCTACTATAATTCAAAAGATTATAAGTTGCACTCATTTTCCCTTAGAGAGTTTTCCTAAAATTTTCTCATACGAAGATTTTTAATGAGGCAACTAGTGTAACACAATATGCGAGTGAAATGTACTATTTTCTCTGTCTTTGTTTTCACTCAGCTTTTGGGATGAGTTTTTGACGAGGCACATGCATTATGCGGTATTTGCCCTAAAGGGACTGTTGAGATATAACCGGAGTCTTAGTCCTAGTTTTTGAGATATGATTGGTCTTAATCTTTTTGTGGTCCAATCCGGATATATCTCTAATATATTTTTCATTGGAAACATGACACTAATGTACAAAAGAATCAATCTACTAAAGAAAAGTGAGTTTTGCTTTTCCATACCTTATATGTTCTTTATAATTATTTTAGTTATTCATTAGTGTATTAGGACTGACCTATGATCATCATCATTGTTTTTAACATACTCCAGTCTATATCTCCCACCCATGGCCCACCTGCCAACAGATCAAAAACAGGTGGGCCCGGAAAAAAGGCAGGGGAGGCCGAACGGCGCTCACTCCGCTAGCTGCCAGGTTGGTGGTGGGTAGGCAGGCAGTACGCGGAAGAAACCCCCGGACGCGCAGGGGGAAAAAGGGCACCAGCACAGCGGAAGCAATCAAAACCGCGGAACCGCACCAAAGCGGAAAAGAAAGCGTCGCCCGCTTCTCCTTCCATTCTTCTCTTTCCACATCCCCTCTCCTCCCTCATCTCCTCTCCCGAGATAAAAGCGCGCCCCCGAAAAACGGAGCCTTGGCCCTCTCGCGCCTTGCTTGCCCCCCACATTCCCCTTCTTCTTCTTCCGCTGGTGCTGGTGGTATGAATTTCTCTGTTCCATGGTTGCTTCTTGATTTGGAGATCTTTTATTCTTTCTTTCTTTGCTTTGCGTTTTAATTGGGTGTTTCTTTGTGCGGTAGCAAGAAAAAGGAATGGTCGCTTCGGTTTCTGGTCTATGAATACGGGATCGATTGGCGCGGGGGCCGAGGAATTTCTAGGGGATCTTTCTAATCCGTCTAATAGAATGGCTTGATATGGTCTCTCTTTTTTTCCCTTCTTGTTCTAGCTTCTTAGCGCTCGATTTAGAAATGTCGGCCGAACAAAGGTAGCTTGTTATGTCGCATCAGGAGCAAAAATATGATTCCCGGTGCTTGAAGTCGATGGAATTTCGTTCTCAGAGTTCATTTCGTGGGAATCGATGGAGCGAATGAATTCTTTACTTTGGATACGATTGAACGGCAAAATTTGTTTGTCAAAACTGAAAACCCTTGGGATTCATCGTCAGAGCACAGGTAGGCAGGATCTATGGTACAAGTGGTTAGCATTGAGGCATTGACTAGGCTGTAGCTCCTGTCCTGGTGCCTAAGAGTATCTCCAGCAGAGCCTCTAAATCAGCCTTTAAATCCTAAAATAGGGAGTGTAGTAAAAAAAACAGATCCAGTAGAGCCCCAACTCAAGCCCCTAAATAGGCCCCTAAATTTGTCTTCTCAGCCCCAATTCCCAGGGGTTCCCAACTCAAGTCCTTAAAATTAGGAGGCCCCTAAATTTGCCTCCTCAGTCTCAATTCCCAGGAACACAAGTACATCCCCTATTATTGAAGACAGAGAAATACATAAGAGGCTTCGAGGTGATCTTATTGAGCATTTGTGGGCAATTCACATTGCTTCGTACTTTGATTCATTGTTCGGAGTTTCTATTTATCTAATTATCATGTTTTGAAAATTTTAAATTTAAATTTGAAATATCATGTTTTTAAATTGTAAATGTTAATATCCTATGCAATCAAAAGTTTGGTGTAATCACCGTGCAATCAAACTAAAAAAAGTTTCACAAAATTATGAAAAAAATCATGGATGTACATTTCAACTTACCCCATCTACATATAAAATTTCATGATCAAATTCGTTTTATGCTAGAAGTTACAAAAAAGACAAATTTGCGGTGCATTTGAACTATAAAAGTTTGTTAGAAATTTGTCTTTTTTGTAACGTTTAGCATAGGACGAATTTGATCATGAAATTTTATACGTAGATGGGGTAAGTTGAGATGTACATCCATAATTTTTTTTCAGAATTTATTGAAACTTTTTTTAGTTTGATTGCACCAAACTGTTGATTGCACAGGATATGCCCCCTTTATGTATTACAAATATTTTTGATTGAATTTTAGTGGTGTCAAATGAAGATTATACATAGCGGATATGTCAAAATAGGAGAAAAAGTAAAATAGGGGCTGAGATTTAGGGGCTGTTGCTGGACTTATATTCTGAAAACAGGACCCCAAAAAATAAGGGGAGTCCCTAAATCCAAAATAGGGACCTTGTTTTAGGGGTCCTTGCTGGAGATGCTCTAACAGCGGTGTAGTGTACAGGGAAAAACGCTTGTCGTTCAATATGTAGCCACCAAATGAATCTTAGATTCAAAGAACATGCTAATGCCCTTCAAGCTCTTACAAAGAGAATTAGCTTTGTTTCAACCAGAGTGATCCTCCCCCAATTTAGAGATTGCAGCATCCATTAGGGTTAGCATCGAATTCTCTATGGTATAATCATGACGATCCATGTGCTTCAAGCGCAACATCGATGCCCCTATTGTGCATACTGAATTACAGATCAATTAGATGTCATCGTTAGTTCGTACATACAGAACTTCAGAGGAGGTAGATAATTCTATGGAAGTCTGGATAAGTATTTATACCATATAGTGTTAGTAAATGGATCTATAGCCTAGTGATATGTGGCTAGAGTATTCTTTAAAAAAAAATGTAGCAATAGTTTTTATCCGTACTGTGGAGAATGTGAGAAAATATGTCATTTCAGCATGTTAGAAATAAAGCAAATTATGCAATAAACATGCATTTGAAGAAGAAGAAACGGTGATGCATCAAATGCATTTCTAATAGGCAGTTACTATATGTAAACCTATATACATTAAAGAAAACGATCATGCAAATTATTATTCTTCATTTCCGAACAAACAAGAGAATTTCAGCATGTATACATTCTTTTCATGTCTGTTAAATATATAGTGAATAAAAAATAAAATGGAGTTTGGATATATAATCTTATATTATTATAGATTGTATTTCCTTCATTTCCTTCTATATTTTCTATTGTATACATAAATTGGATTTCCTATTTGTGCGCTTTGCTTAGATATTTGTTTTTCTAGACGTTCTGGATTTCTCTGCCAACGCATTTAGTTGAACATCATTGTAAAATATAAGTTATCTTTTTTTTCTACCTCTAGGTTGGAAATGACACATATGTTTCCAAATGAAGGTGCTTCATCCAGCTCAACCTCTATGAGCAGCCAAAGGAGCGAAACCGATGATGACAGGATGATTGCAGTGGTTCTTGCAGAAGAATATGCCAAGTTTGATGGTGCTATGGCCAAGCGTCTTTCAAATTTAACATCTATCCCTGTAAGATGGTGGACGCCTGTTCTATTCTATGTATTTCATTTTTCCTTTACTGCCCTGCTCGGAACTGTTGATTATTATCTTTTGGGTAGGCACTCTTTTGTTTCTCTCTATGATATAGTTCATGTATTAAATAAAGTTTACCGGGTGTGCTTCTTACCTGATGCTTCTTTCCTTTCTGCACCTTTATAGCATGTTCCCCGGATTAATACGTACTTTCCGACATATAGTGATGCCACTCTAGATCATCATCGCCTTCTCGACAGGTAACAACAATGATTTTTACTTGCTTCAATTTGCTACAGTATTCACATTTATTTCTTAGGAACCCAGACCTTCATTTTTTTAGCAGAGAAAATATTTCAAAATATTGCTTTCATTTGCAAGGGCATTAATGTTTGATGCATATTAGGTGACGCCATCCTGTCATTGGTCTTTTGGCAATCATTTGGATTTTGGAGATATATTGAGAGTCAAGTGTTGGTCTTACTCATACAATCCCACCGTCCTTGAGTCAAAGGCTCAAAGGTAGCATGGGTTTTTGTTTTGAAATTGGGGATTTTACGTAAGATATTACAAACACGTTAGAGAAAACTGTAGAGCCGCATCCAAATTGCATATCTAAAACATATCGTGGGACCTTTTCTTTCCGAGATTTCAAATACATACCTGCTTACAGCTTACCCAAACAATCTTTAGCCTGTGTTTACTCTATGCACACTAAGGAGATAGAAACTCATTCCCTTGCATGCTTATAAAGCTAACCTGGAACTACCTTCTGTCTGTTTCACTAAATACTATCATCTTTAAGAAAGTTTAAGAAAGTTTTTTTGTAGGCTTAATGCCTATGGCTTGTATGAAGTGAGGGTATCCGGCGATGGCAATTGTCAGGTTCATAATTTTCTAAATCTTAATTTTATTCACTTGCTGAAATTGTATGAACTTTTGAATCTCTTACTCATGTGTTCATGTAAGGATACAGTTGTTTATTGTATTGTAGTTTCGTGCACTCTCGGACCAGCTATATCGATCACCTGAGTATCACAAGCATGTTCGGAAGGAGGTAGTAAAGCAGGTATATCGATCTTCTGACCATATCGGTAGTACCACTCTTTAGTTTAAGACTTTTTGTTACTATGCTCATATGGCTAGACTGCAATTTTCCTTGGATGCCACAACATATGCATTTTGCCCTTATGGTGAACTGTGCCCATTTGTTTTACTATATTAGCTTTTCTTCTTCTGATGTATAAAGAAACAGATTTTCATCATTATTCTGTAGTTATTCTGATAATTCTCTTGTCAGCGAGACCTGCATGCTTATGTGCTGTTTATCTTCTTGTGCAGCTCAAGGTGTGTAACTCCTTGTATGAAGGTCATGTTCCAATGAAATATAAACATTATTGCAAGAAGATGAAAAAGTATGTACCTTCCTGGGCTTGACTTTGCTATGGAATACTTCAATGAAAACAGTTCATGAACTAATGCTTTTGCATTTATGGCTCTGAAATATCATCTTTTTCAGATCTGGTGAATGGGGAGACCATGTCACATTGCAAGCAGCTGCTGATAAGGTTAATTCTCCTTTACACTACAACGTTTCCATCATTTATTTGGTCAACTGAACTTTTACTTAACTTCTGCAGTCGTGCAAGATGTCCTAACTTTTATGAAGTAAAGCACTGAAGATAACCTGTTCTATTGATGAAAGGACTTTATAATAGAATATTAATGATGTCTTAATCCATCTTCCTGTGATTAATATTTTCTTTGTACTTAAATTTTTCACACTAAAAGTTCAATAAATCTTTGGCAAACTTGTACTATCAACGTAGTTTTATACCCTAAAAGGGCATTGTCTTTATGCATCTGTACAAGGTGAGTCTCCTGGAGAAAGATGCTTAATGTTTTTCTTTGCTTTTGGCAGTTTGCTGCGAAAATATGCCTTCTAACATCATTCAGAGATACCTGTTTTGTTGAAATTGTTCCACAATATCAGGCTCCACAGAGAGGTAAGGTTTTGGCCTTTGTCTAGTAACAACAAACTTTCTGCATACTGACATAAAAAACACCAGTCGACCAGCACTGTTTTGCATCATGTCACTTGCATTATGTGCTCAGCATACTATTGCCTTTTATTTGGAACTGTTACACGCACGCTTATATATACTTTTCTTTTATTACTGCAGACTTATGGAACAAATAAGTAGAGATAAAAACAATTAAAGAAAACCTAGCAATTGCTAACCCGGATGTTGTGTGTTTTTCAGAGATTTGGCTAAGTTTCTGGTCTGAAGTTCACTATAACTCATTGTATGATGCTCGAGGTCAGAAACACAGTATCCTCCCTTACCTTAATTATAATGAATCTGAAATGCATCAATGTGATGGTCTCGTTCTATTGTATATCCCTTTTTTTAAGTAAAGGAAGATACTTGTTGCCTTGCAGATCTCCCTACCAAGTACAAGCCTAGAAAGAAGCACTGGTTGTTTTAGATTCACGCGAGAGTTTTGCTTCAGACCTCGATTTTCGCCACTGATGATGGCTGATGGCATCCTGGACAGTGGAGATTACCTCTGTGGTTTTCTCCCCTATAGCTTTGAATGATTGGTCTGTTGAATGCACTCCTTGGTACATTGTTATACAGCATTGGAAATAGTTCAATACTGAATTTGAGGTTGCTTCCTTGTGAATAGAAATCTGTACTGACATACATGTTTATTCATTGTTTTACTCTGTATACATGCTATATATTTCTGCTCTATTATTTCATTCACTTTATTTTTTTACTCTGTATACATACTATATATTGCTGCTCTCTATTATTTCATTCATTTCATTTTACCGCAACAATTCATTAGGTTTCCATTCTCATACTGAATATCTAGTACCCTATAATTCACATTACTTGCACGCTTGAGCATGTTTGCCAGTTCTTATGACCGGATGTACCATCAGTTGTTAAGTGAACTACCAAGGAGCAAGATTCCAAATTTCGTTTTCGGTTCACAACTCGTCACCCTCCAAAATCCAAAATTTTGTCGAGATCTTGTTATTTTGTACAAAATCCAAAAAGCAAAATTCAGATTCGGTTTTTTTACCTAGATTTTTTATTTTTAATCGAACGAAAATTGGTCCAAGAATTATCAAAAAAATTTAAATTTTTTTTGTGGATGGTCCTAACATATCACTATTATTTCCTTAAAAATTTCTAATGATAATCAAGCTTAAGGAATTTTTAAAAATTCAAACTGTGCTACTGTCTTGATAAAAGGGCTAACCGGTATATTTTAACCTAATGAAAAATGGTACAAATCGCGTTAGAAACTTCTGAAAATTTTTGTGGATGTTCCTTACACATCCATAGTAGTCCCATAAAAATTTTAGATGATCAAGATGAGAAATTTTCAAAAATTCGAACAGTGCTATTGAAGGTTGATCAGCAAATTTCAATCAAATGAAAAATGGCTCAAACCATGTCAGAAAATTCTGAAAATTTTATGGATGGTCATGATGCATCACTCACTCATGCTCCCATAAAATTTTCAAATAATGATTAGACTTGAGAAATTTTTAAAAATTCTGACAACCAAGGTACTTAATTTATGACCGCGAGAATTAATGTGCATTGGTGAACTGGTTGATCTACTGACTGTTCCACATGAAAAACGATGTCAAATTTTGGTTAAATTTACCGAGATATCACCGAAGTTTTAGGTAATGTAGCACTATGAATTTTTTTTTTCAAATTTTTAAAAAATTTATTGGGATTATAATAAACTTAGGGTTCGGACTCCGAGATTTTACTAAGATCTTGTGAAATTTTGCTAATAATTTATGAAATTTCGTCGAAATTTTGATCCTTGCCAAGGAGTGACCAGAGGCCCGAGATTGGAGTAAGTAGGTTCTTTTTTCCTCTAGGTGTCTGTCGTATTGGTGACACGCCGTGTTTGCTTTAGGAGCTTCGGCCCTGTATTTAGGGTTGTGTCAGCCCTTAGCGATGCTGGGTGGTGTGGCATGAACGATGCTGACCACGCTACAAAGCTGAACTGAAACTGAGATTGCTAAGTAGCTCGTACTTCGTAGCATATCTAAACTTGTAGGTTGTTCAGACTAGACTTGCAAGTGTTTCGTTGTCGCCTTGTTTGTTTTCGACTGTGAGTTTCTTGTTGGTGTATGAGTATGAACTTGTCCAGCGTTTCCGTGCAAGAAATTCTCGCTGGTTTTGTGCATCAATACGCCACGAACCTTGTGATCTCACGACTCCCTGCCTTTTTTTTTTGACTGACGGAGTAGTGCTCTAGCATTACTCTAAGGATCAGTTTCTTTTTTTATACAAAAAATGGCCAAAAAGATATGCAATTTGGGTGGAATGTTTTTCGACAACCTTCTTGATTATTACCTGACAGAAATTACATAGTATCATTACTAATATATAAATACAAGTTAATAGCGGTGATCTGTGCTCTTTCTTCTCTTTAATAAAAGCAGTGCATATATGGGCTATAGATTGTGATACATTTCCCCTATCTCTCATGAATTAAAAAAAGAAATCAACCGTATCTCTCATGATTTGATTATTTAATTCAAAAATATATTTATATTTCCACCGCAACCAGGAGCAATTGAGTAGTCAACTATAGAGTTGATTGAGACCTGGGAGGCCTTCAATTCCCTCCTTTCTTTTCGAGAAGATTAGAATCGCCTTGACATGCAGACTCCTCCGAGGTCCCCTACTTTCAATGTTTTTGTGAGCAGCAGCTATACGAACACCTTCAAACGGAGCCTGAAATTGAATACAACAATCCTGGTGCGAAAGCTAAGCGAGCCCGTCCGTACTCGCCTAAAACGAGCCCATCACGGCTGACGCACGCGGTCAGAAACTCCGGCGAACGGCAGCAAACAAGTCCCAGCTCCAACCTCACGCATACTTCGCCAGCGTCGCGCCACTTCACCTCTCTGTCTCTATTAGACTCACTTTGGCAATCCGGTTCCTGTGCCAGCCGTTCCGAAAGCAACCGAGGCACCCACATCTTCTTCTCGGTCAAAACGGCGTTCCTTGTGGCGTACGTGCGGCGGAGCTGCGTCCCCGGCGTACGTGCGTCCACTACCGTCGTGCAACGCGACAACTGGATAGAGCGGCTTTTCCACAAGGTTTCTCGGTCAAAACACACGGTTTTCGTGCGGACCCAAGGCCCGCGCGCGGTGCCCCGCAAAGTCTTTGGCGACTCGACTAAGGGTATATTTGTTTTTGTTTTTAATTCTAAATTCTGACCCTAAAAGCTGAATAGAATCTGATTCTCACAATCTAGTCCATCTAAATACACTAGAATTCACAATCCACTTCATATATACTTTTAGGCCCCGTTTGGTACGGTTTCAGATTCTAGTAGAAACAGAAACTGTTCTAGATTCTTGTAGAAACGTTTCAGTTAGAATCAGAACCACTTTCTGCGAACCGTTTGGTACGGTTCCAGATTCTAGTAGAAACTAGTAGAAACGGGGTTAAGGGTGATTCAGCCACGGTGTGAAAAAAGAAGAAACGTTCTAAGGAGAATCGTTTCAAGTTTTAGCCCGTTTGGCTGAGTTTCTCCCAGATTCTAATAGAAACAGCTCGGTTCCAAGTTGCCAAACGGGGCCTTAGATTCCAGTTTTTAGAGAATCAGTTTCTCAATAACCACAATTCAGAATCAGTTTTTAAAGAATCCAAAGCAAAAACAAACGGGCCCTAAAAACGCCACACCAAATCGGCCCCTTTCCAATTTTCTTTTTCATATTTAATCTCTATACAAAAAAAATTACAAATACAACTTCTTTCTCAATCATAGGAGAATAATGCGATATGTGTCAGTTGATGCAAAATGAGAGCGCGGTAAATCTACCTACTACGGTAAAGATATATAATAGATATTAAGGGTGGGTATTTGGTTTTTTCGATATAATCGGTTCGGTTTTTTTGATTTTAAATTTTTTTGGTTTTTAGAACCTAAAAACCAAATTTGTCACTTTAAAGTCTAAAACCGAACCGAATTAACCGAAATAAATTCGGTTCGGTTTTTTGCTTTTTCAGTGAATCAACAAAGTACCAGCACGTTGCCGGTCCTTTTTTCGTTTAACTGAAAAACCGAATTAATTTTCGGCACAAACTGAATTGAATCAGCAACTAGTCAGTGACAATTTCGGTTTTGGCACAAACAGCAACCAATATACTATCAATAAATTTCTGGCAGCAACCATCATTCAGAACCCAGATCAGTAACCATAAGTGATTCTGGAACAAACAAATACTTTCAATGGTTTAGACGAATAAATAGTATACAAAAAAAGCACGAAGCTCATTCAGATCACAAACAAACAGTTGCGATATTTTAGGCACTACTACAGACTTACTGAGTCCAAATTTAAACAACATCAAACATTCTACAAGCTTTGTTCCAAACAAACTTAACTTCATTGATTTTAGAATCTCAGACATCTAGGTCCAACTGATACAAAACATTAAAATAGGTTGCATGACTAAACAAAATTAAAGTTTGTGTAGCTTCCTCGGCATCTTGCTCCTCGTCTCCTCGACATGAACTGAAACACAAATACAAACAAAGAACTTGTGTGACAACTGAAGGACATTAAGAGGATAAGAAACATGTTTTAGTATACCTGTGAAACTTTGAAGAGATGACTCAAACCATTAAGGTTGAGATGTGAGTTATGCAAAAGGTCATACCTGTGATATACCATGTTGTTAGACATGATGGCAGTTGGCAGATCAGCACAAATATGACCTTTTTGGCAGATAGCACAAAGATGAGGCTCCACAATGCATTTAAAAGTATATTAACAATCAATATTTTAAAAGTTTGAATGTGCATATGTTCAATCATGGCACCCTGGACCCATAAACTAGCACTAGTCTAGCTATAGTTGTAGGAATGGTAGAGGACTGTATCAAAATGTTACTATGTTTGAGAGTTACTAAAATATAAATTGAGCTGTACCAAAATTAGTCAACAATGAAGGGGGAGATAATGATGGTTTTATGGAGTATACATTATCTCGAATCTCACCTCGATTTAGAAAGTAGTCTCACTCGGTTTGGTGATGGACTCGGAATTGGAATTTGCCTTGGACGAATCAACATCTTCTATAATTATGAAATAAAATCAATCAACAATGAAATTTTCATGATGAACAAGAAAGATATAATTAAAGGGGTCAATTAGTAAAGTAATTTGTCTATTTACCTTTCTCAATTTTGGCCAAATCTATATGATCTTCTTCAATATTGACAGGAAGGGATTGTTTAACCAATCCTATGTGCAAACTAGGGATTAGACCATAAAAGGCATGAGTGAGCTCCTGAAGTCATCAAGGACATGTCCCCTAGTGCTGAAAACCGACTCAGATGCAATTGTTGACATAGGAACTGCTAACACATCACGAGCGAAGCGAGACAATACTGGAAATCTAGGAGAATTGCACTTTCACCACTCAAGATTATCAAAATCATCATTATCTTCTTCATTCTCTTCACCAAGGTATTTCTCAAGTTCAGACTTGCTGGTGCCAATTACACTATTGGTCATCCTCATCTTTTCAAGAATTAAGGACTTCATCTGCCTAGTGCTTCTTTCTGGAGGTTCTTGCGAATCATTAGATTGTGGTGCCTTATCACTTGGAGAATATAGTTTTCTATACTCATGAACAAAGAACGAAAAGAATCATTCACATTATTCCGAACCTCCTTTCCTTCTTGCTCATCAAACATCTCCAAAGTAGCTATATTTGTGTAATTAGATAGCTTGTATCATGGATCAAGTGCTACAGCAAAAAAAAAATGACCATGTTCAACCTCTCTTTATCTCCCCAATATTTGTAGTACTTTTCTAGCATTCTTTGGCCCATTTATTTGCGCATATCATCGTAACTATGACACCATTGTCGCTGTCGGCGTACGAGCCAACAGACCCCTTCCGAGATGGGGTATAAGAAGTCCGAACAGGGGGCTTTCGTGGAGATCGCTCGGAACCCGGTGGAAAGAAAACGGGTGAAGCTCACAAGAGGGGGAAGACACGAGGGTTTACCCAGGTTCAGGCCCTCCGGAGGAGTAACAGCCCTAGTCCTGCTTGCTTGTATTTTTGGTGGAGAGCTGGAAGATGAACAACAGATCAATGGAGAATGGACCAACACACTCCGAACCCCCAGTCCGACCTCCCAGATCCAGCCTAAAAAAGCTAACCTCAAAGGGCCAACCCCCTCTCCCATGCACCCCAGCTCCCTTTTATACTCGGGCTGGCTGGGGCGCATGGGGGCCTACACAGTATAGCATACTCATTACACTGCCATGTCACATTAAATGCACCTGTCACTGTTCTTGCAGCACATTTAATGCCCTGGCGCAGCCGTCCTCTCCCCCGCCTTGGGCCCCGCGCCTGCCGGCTCCGCCCGCTCTGCCGGGGTGGGAAATTGCGTCATGACGTCATTTACCATTATGGCGCGCGTTGGGAACATACGCCGCCACATTGTGACCTTTATTACGTCCATTTAATGCGCACGATACGCATTAAATGTCTTTGACCCTCTGTGCGACTGCACAGGTTACTAGGTGGCCTCGAGGCGGCGCGATGGTGTGGATAGCGCCAGGCGTCCGCCAGCGACCACCTTGCTAACCGACAGCGCATGGCTCGATCGCCACTGCCCATTGGCGATCACTCTTGACCGCCAGCGTGGCCTGGTCGCCACTGTCATTGGCGATCCTGCGCTCACCGCCAGCGGCGTGGCCTGGTCACCACCTGTCCGCTGGCGGCTCTTACAAAAGTGTAGTGGGCACCCTGGTGTAGAATACACCGACAGTCGCAATAAAAGCAAAATATCAGCAATCTCATGGAACAAAATGTTACATGTTACATGTTGTGTGGCGGAAACACAGAGAGTGAGATTATTGAAGTGGCCAAGAAACTCAATCATCTACCTTGCACTCTCCCAATCTCCACTTTCGGTAACTCCAAGACCTTTCTCACCACATAACTCTATTACATAGTACGGGTCTTCCTCGCTATACCTCTCAAATGCATCCTCATAAATTACTGCAACACTCAGCGTAAGGTATATCGAGTTCCATCTAGTACAAACATTTAGTGACAAGAATGCTTTACTATCCACCTTTGCAATTCAATACATCTCTTAAATTTTGCTAATCTAGATGGTGAATTCTTAATGAATTTAGCTGTAGCACGAACACACTGAACTGAAACTGCTACTTCTTTTAGGCCATCAAAAACTATCAAGTTAATAATATATGCAGCACATCTCATCTGAAGATACTTTCCTTTGGCAATGCTACTGTTAGAATTATTCAGTACCTTTCTCATATAATTTAAAGCATTATCATTAGAGTTGGCATTGTCAATAGTTATTGTAAAAACCTTTTCTATACCCCATTCCATCAAATATTTCTCTAAGAATTTTCCAGTATCCTCCCCCTTATGGTCGTTAACTAAGAAAAAACCAATGATCTTCTTATGTAGCTTCCAATCGCTATTAATGAAATGTGTTGTCACACATGTAGTTTTGTTGGGTGTTCGAAGTCCATGTGTCAGTTGTGAGGAAAACACTTTCACAAGAATCCTTTAAAAAATTATTTCATCTTTGCTTTCTCATTATTATAAGTGCGAACACAATCCCTAGTACTTGTTCTTCTAGAAGTCACAGAGAAATGTGGACAAACTTTAGACATGATCTTTGCAAAGCCTTCACGTTCAGAGAATGCAAAAAGAAGCTCATCTGTAATGATCATTTCAGCAAAAGACTCCCTAAGTGCTTCGGGATTAAACTTCGATTTGCTTCTACTTGCAAAGTACCTTGCTTAGCATCTATGTTCTTATTAGGATTATACTTGTAGATTCTCACAGTTTAAGGAGGATGTACCATTAGTCTTTGGATCACAGCAAAGCTCACGCCGCAATGTTTGCACTTGGCCTCAAGGACATCTTCAACTTTGATTTTGCTAAATCTTTCTCACACATCTGATCTTGGAGTCATTGTTTTTCTTTTCTTAACCTCCTACTGTTGCGTCTGCTGGTCATTCTCTGTCTGTGCAGTCTCTATCGCGCTTGATTGCCTATCATGATTTCCAGAGCTTCCATCGAGCTCTAACATCTACAAATCGAACAATAGTGCAACACAATGGTTAGTGATTGAAAATAAAAAAGTAATTGACCAAGCAAATAAGCAATTAATTGAACAATACATTGCAGGATAGTTTGATTATAGCGGCTGTTATTCCTATTCCAAACCAGAAGTTCAGTGATTACCTGAAGGCATTAGTACAAAATAGATCCAACCCATTACATGTACATCGTAGAATGAGAAAATTCATTGGTAAAGTCTAATCTCAATATGCGCACTAGTCAACTATTTTTATAAATGAGCACAATTACACAAATCCTTGCATAGTTGCATATCATGGTGGAGTCAATCTACATGATTCTAGAATTAGCTAGCATCAAGAATCTGATTTGTTGGCCACAAATTAGCTAGCAGCCCAAATCCTTCCTGTAATATTTTGTTGGCCTTAACCAACAAATTGTGCAGTTCAAAGAGCATGCACATTCGATCCTAAATTGATGTTTGACAATCAGAACAAGAAATTTTATTCTACACAACGCCCTAACAAGAAATTTTATTCTACACAACGCCCTAACATTAGGAACAAGTGAATTGATAATCAAGAACATGAGGATGCCCTAATATCCGATGGACATGATTACAGATGATTACAGATGAACAAGAAATTTTATTCTACACAATACATTGTTCGGTTGAAAAGAATAGATGGATGGAGGTTGGAGAGACGTCATTTACTCAGGTGGAGTACCTCGCCAAATCACAGTCACCAGTCGGAGGAGGCATCGCCGTGCGGGGGAGGAGGCACCGAAGGATAGTCGTTGCCGCGTCGGGGGAGGATGCACACGTCGAGTGAGGAGGTCGGGGGAGGAGGCGCCGAGGGAGCTGGGAGGAGGCGTCGCCGTCGGAGGAGCTCGAGGGAGGAGGGGCTGGAGGGCAGGCGGCACCGACAGGCGATGGAGGAGCCTCAGTCGTAGGAGCCGGGAGGGTGTTGTGAAGGGAGGAGGTCGCTGGAGCTGGGATGCTCCATCTAGGGTAGTAGTGTTGCGGCGCCGAATGGATCGATGCTTGATCTAAGGTTACTGCTAAGGCGCCGAATGGAATGGGTTTGGGGAATTTGGGCGCAAGTGGTGTCGGGAGTGCCACCGTCCACTTGCCTAATGGCCCACTTGCCTAATGGCTAATGCGTGAGCCCTCATGCCTTGGTGGATCGGTGTTCGGCTTATTCGGCTTTCCATCGCAACAAACCAAACCGAGAACCGTTAACAGAATAGTGATTGAATAAAAACCGAACTGAAAACCAAAAAACCCGATTTTTCAGTTAATTCGGTTTGGTTTTTCGGTTTCGATTGATGCTTGATCTAGGGTTATCGTCGAGGCGCCGAATGGAATGGGTTTGGGGAATTTGTGCGCAAGTGGAGTCTAGAGTGTCACTGCCCATTTGCATAATGGCTAATGCCTGAGCCCCCATGCCTTGGTGGATCGATGTTCGGCCTATTCGGTTTTCCATCGCAACAAACCAAATTGAGAACCTTAACTTAATAGTGATAGAATAACAACCGAACCAAAAATCGAAAAAAAAAACCATTTTTTTATTAATTTAGTTCGATTCGGTTCGATTTTTCGGTTTCAATAAAATTATACCCACCCTTAATAATAAAATTATATCCATTTCGATGGGACCAAAACTCGAGTCAAAAATACACCGACGGGAGAGAATTGACCAAAGCTTCCGTGCGGTCGTGCGCTGCCGTGCGCGTGGATCGTATGGAACCGCGGCGCCCATGCCCATGAATGAGACGTACGTCACGTACGCACGCCGGCCCGTGCTGCACATGATGCTACCGCAGGGCGAGCGTGGAAAAGGAAGCGAGACCTGGCGATGGTCAAGTCCAAGGGGCACCGGTCATCACTCATCGCTGCGCCATCAAGGACTGTGGGGTTGGTGCTACCGTGGTACTGGTTGCTCCGGGGCCGTCCTCCCGCCGTGCTGCCGCCGTATTTCAGGAACCGAGAAATTAAAAGGAGCATGTCCGGCACGGTCTGGTTGACGCCCCGGCCTCCTCCTTCCCCAACCCTAAAATTCATGGGAGCCAGTGTCATCTTGGAACGCCATTACCGTGAGCAGAAGCGCTTGTGTGATTCTTAAAACGCCGAAAGAATGACCCAATCTGTGTCCTTTTCCTAGATTGGAATTACAAACCGACGGTGCGTTTGGTTGTCTGGATGAGGTTGGATGGGATATGACCATTCAACTTGGATGGGATAGAGCCATCCAGGTAGTTGTTTGGTTTGGTGGATAAGGATGAGCCAATTTTTTGTTTGGTTGGATGGATGAGGATGGATGGGATGAGCTAATTTTTTGTTTGGTTAGATGGATGAGCTAGTTGTAATCAAGGTTTTGAATTTTTTGGACAAAATTTAATTAAAAATTGAATTTTGAACAAAATTTGATCACAATTAAAAAAATTTGACAAGATTTGAAGTTTTGGATAAAATTTGACCAAAATTTGATTTTTTTTAACACATTTTGAATTTTTGAATAAAATTTGCATTTTCAAACAAATTTTTATTTTTGGACAATTTTTTACTAAAATTTGACCATATTTTGAGCGAAGTTTAATTTTGACCAAAAAAACTTTGCCGAAATTAGAATTTGACCGTATACACCTCTTCATGCAGCAAACTGGATGAGCACATCCGACTTTTTTATTTGGATGGCTTTATCCAAAATCTTGAGAGAATATTCTCAAAAACTGGATGATCATATCATATCCATCCACACATCCAAACAATTAGATAACTATAGCCATATCCCGTCCACCCACCCAAACCCACCCCGAGTTTGTTCGCAGGAATAGCTTAGCTCACATATAAAGCATGTAGTTGGGCGGAATCAAACCTAGCCTTCAGTCCAAAACCGATGCGCCACGTGGGTTGGACTAGCGGATCTTACGTACAGATAATAAAACAAGAAAACCGGGTGAGTAACCAGTTGAGTTTTCTCACGGTTGGCATCAGACATAGATTCTGAACTGAATATTAAATCCGATCCAAATCCGTATTGTAAACATGAACACGGAATTGATCTACATCCCATCCACATCTGATCCTTTCCATCAGTAGTTAACAACACCTCATAAGTCAAGAGCATACGGAATGCAACATATTGTTAGGAAACGGATTCGTATCCTGTTAGGAAAGCAGTTAAGTATCCGATATAATTTCTCCTTCCTCTACAAGCGAACCGCTTATAAATAGGAAGCGAAGTCACCCATTGTACACAAGCAATGAGAATAAAGCTGAGCGATTCCTCCTCATATATGTGTCTCTCTCCTCTCTCTCTATTCTCAGTTTAGATCATTAGGCAGGACTATTCGATAAGCGAGGGATTGTCTAACACGTTATCAGCAGCTCTCTGAGAAAGATTGAAAGGTGAGAAAAAAGACAAAAGTGAAGGATCGTCGACAGCGACGACGACTACTCTGGCGATTGATCGCCCGATCCGATCGCAATCAACTTCGCCATCAAGCGGCATCCACTTTCGGATTGCGAAAGAAAAAAGTCTGGCGACTCTATCTGCTGCGATAGCCTACCGAAGAATAGATTGGAAAGGTGAGAAGCGAAAGATTGAATCTAATAGTCGTTCAATTCTTTACGGCGCATCTATGTGGCGAAGCTCACGAGTTCGCGATGTTTCTCTAGTACATAGTATGAATGCATCTAATCGTGGCACGAAGCTCTGAGTTCGCATGTTTCTTTAGTACATAGTATGAATGTATCTAATCGTGGCATGAAGCTACAGTATGCATCTAATCTCGCATCTAAGTACGTGTTCTTCAACGTGTACGAAGCTACAAGTTCACAACAACTTTCTTCGCAGATCGTAGCATGAAGCTACAGATCGCTATAGTACGCCGACGCAAGCCCTATCCTGAAACAACGATGCGTGGGCACGAAGCCATCACTACATGCACGCGTTAATTGTAGCAGAACGAGTGGTTGGGATTTGATTTTGGTAATGAATAAACAGACATGAGACAATTGGTGTCTAGGAAAACACACATGAGGCTTGGTTCTTTAATTGGCACGGAAGCGGGAAGTGCTCCTCCCCTCATGTGAGCCCTAGAAAGAGTTGACTGGCCAAGAGTCGAATTGACGGAGATATTAGATTACTGTTTTATCCCAACCAACGAGTTACATAAGTTGTAATTAGCATTACAATCGCATTTAATTTATGTTGGAATTTATTTTGTATCAAGTAATGATGAAAAATCACCTTAATATAATTCATTGGAAATTCAAGCATGCCTGACGGCGTCGCAGCATAAGAAGGCCGGACGTGCAATCGAGCACGGACGCGACGCTCTTGAAGCAGCGCTATGCCGATCGCCTGACGGCCGCTATGCCGATCGCACGGCCGATCGTGCACACAGCCGATCGCCGACGTATGAATCCGATCGCTTTGCACGGTCGATCACGCGCATGAACCGGATCGCGCATGAAGTCGATCATGCATATGAATCCGATCGCATGCACGAAGTCGATCATGCACATGAATCAGATGGCATACATGAAGTCGATCGTAGCGATAAATCTGATCGCATGCCTGATAGATCCACATACATGCCGCAGGGTTGTATTTATGAATTTTTATGAATATTTATGAATGCGTGTATATATGAATCTTGCATTTATGAATCAGTAATTATGAATCTTGTATTTATGAATCTTGAAATTATTACTTTCTTTTAGTTCTTTGGAAATTCATGAGAATTTAATTATGCAATTATAGAATCTTGCAACCACTCTTTATTAGATTACGAAGTAATCTAATAAAAGAATCTTTGAATATGCAAATACACTGGCATTATTAAATGTGAGTTTGAAGCCCGACTTCAAAGGTCGAACTATCTCACATGGGCATCGGGTTTGAAGATCATACTTGCGAGCAAGAAGCTCCAAGCGCCACCCGGCTTAGGGTCCTCGAGGACAACGCGAACTATTGCCGAGCAAAAGGATCAAACTTTGCCCTTTTTCTCAAGCATCACCTTTCCGACCACTCGGAAAAATGAATACATGGTGAGGTGAGTGCACTTGAATTATGGTTGCACCCAGGAAGCGATTCGAGAAACTCAAATCCACCATCTTGCTCCAAGCACGACAAGATTGGGTTCGCTTTGAAGTTTGCGAGGCTCTGAAGCGATGGTTGTTAATGAATTTTGAATAAAGAATTGTAAGCTCTCGAAGAGCATACATTTTCTTTTCTCATGAATAAATTTCAATTTATTCTTTATTCGATATTCTATATTTTCAAGCAATATTTGAATTACTTTGCCCTTTGTATGAATAGAATTATATTTCTTGTCATTTAGAAATTGTGTGGCGCCCAATGGAGGTGATATGTATTGTTGATAGTGGCACAACAAATACCATCTTAAGAGTGTCGAAATACTTCCAGACGATCAAGAACAGCCGCAAGGATTATGAAAATCGCAGAAGCGTCGCATATAATAGGCTCGGGAAGAGCCACAATTATATTGCCAATGGGTACAACTTTGGTAATTGATGAAGCCTCCTTGGCCTGAATCAGCTTCGCACTCTCTTCAGATTCAAAGAAATCAGCGACAAGGGGTTTTCACTTAGAAACCAATGAAGACAATGGCAAAGAGCATTTGTGCATTATGAAGCACTTGAGTATGAAAAATGGTATTAGAAAAATATCCTCGTATGAATAAATTTGTACTACACGAATCAATGCACACTTGAAGGTATACTTCTTTAAGAAGCTCTGTATTACTGTCTTTACGGCATTGTATATTGAGGTCATCTTGGTCTTAGAAGTATGAGAACTATCGTTAACAACTCACAAGGTCATGGCATTAATGTTAAAAAATTTCCCAAATCACGAAGATTTTGTGTGCCATGCATGTGCCACCGGGAAATTAATAACTAAGCCCTCTATTATGAAAGTGCAACATGAAATCCCTGCATTCTGGAGCATTGAGATATTTGCGCCCGATTCAGACCATTATCGTGGCCGTTTGATTTGCTATGGTGCTCATTGATGCTTCCTCGAAATGGTCGCATACATGTTTCTTTGTCAACAAGGAATCATACATTCACAAAGTTGATCTCGCAGATCATCGAGAATTAAGAATGCTTTCACGATCATCGCGTGAAGTCCATTCAAATGGACAATGCCGGTAATTTACTTCCAAGGCATTTGATGATTATTGCACAAAGCTGGAATAAGCTGTTGAGCACTCTGTCACATGCGTCCATCAATGCAAAATGGACTACCAAGCACTAACAAAGAGGATTAAGCTCATAGCCCGACCACTCTTACTTGAGTTGTAACTTGCCCAACACTTGGGGGACCATGATCATGCCTTGTGACACTCATCAATTATAGACCGTGCGCCTACAACATCCATTCAACTATGCAACTAGTGTAATGGGTCATCTGAAGATTTGAATGAATGGTATATGTACCTATACCACCCCAATGACTGCAATGGAGCCCTCTCATGAAGTGCAGGATATCGTTGGTTATGAGAATGCATCCATAATCAATTATTTGGAACCCACGATCGGAGATTTATCTGACCCAAATTCGATTGCATTTTTTTGACAAGGATCGCTTTCCCGTCATTAGGGGGAGGAAATGAACCATTGGATGAAAATGCCGGGAAATCATATGGCATTCCATTGGGATCCCCGTGCATGACCTCGCACTAATGAAGCAAATCATGAAGTCAAGAAGACAATCGATTCGAGAATTTAGCAAATAAGCTTGCTGATCATTTTTGTGATACGAAGAGCATGGCTAAGTCGCATATACCAGCAAAGAAATGCACCGAGAGGGTGGAAATACCAAAGAAAGCAGAAGGTATCCCTCATCACATTCGGAGGCCTCAAAGAAAGAACAGGAAATCGGCTTCTCAAACCCAAAGTACGGAGGCGTCTGAGGAAAAATGGGCAAGAGGACTTACCATAGCCAATCACAAAAATGCCCCAAAGCAAGAAGGAGCCAGTTGAGACACGGCCCGGAAAGAAGCACATGGAAAAGGCAAATCAGTTTGAATCTTCAATTGGAAGAAACACTTGAAATAATGTGTGCGCACACATTGGCGGAGAAAAAAACTAAAGGAACTTGCTCTGGAATGGGAAATAGCAATGAAGAGCAAGTAGAAGTGCATAAAGCACACCATGACGAAATGGCCATAAATTTTTGTAATAATAGGAGAATCTATGAAAAGAGCAACAACCATTGCAAGGCTTGTTGTTCAATGTTTCACTCAACGTCCTAGGGTTGATTATGAAGAAACCTATTCCCCGGTCATGGGTGGAATTACCTTTAGATACTTGATCTCAATGGTAGTCAACTTGAAGTTGAGAATGAAGCTAATGGATGTTGTCACAGCATATTTGTATGAAACTTGGATTAGGAGATATACATGAAAGTGGGAAGGTATCCTATCCCGAACCAAAAGGCAGAGCAGTAAAACCTACTCTGATGTGAAATTGGAGAAATCATTTATGGGAAATTTGAAGCGATCGGGAAGAATGTGGTACAATCGCTTGAGTGACTTTCTTTGCAAGAAAGGCTACACGACAGAAGATTGTCCATGTGTGTTTATACAACGATCCTCGAATGGATTTTGTATAATCTCCGTCATGTAGATGACTTGAACATCATTGGGACGGATGAGGAAATTGAAGAAGCATGCACATACTTGAAGAAATCTGAGTTTGAAATGAAAGACTTGGGTAAAACCAAGTTCTGTTTAGGCTTGCACTTGAACATGTCCAAGGCGGAATCTTGGTACACCAAGCATCCTACGAGAAAGTGTTGGAGAGATTTGGCTTTGAAAAGGCATACCCGCAAAGACCCCAATGGTCGGGGAAGGTCACTCCAAGCGGACCTAGACCGTGCAGGCCTAAAGAAGAGGGGGAGGAAGTCTGGAGGCGGAATTCCCATACTTGGAGTGCAATTGGAGCGCTCATGTACCTTCTTGAGAATAGCACTAGGCCGGGACATTCGTTAGTGGAATGCTAAGCGCTGATGATGCAGAACCCACCAAAAGGCATTGGAAAGGGGTGAAGGACATCTTAGTTACCTTCAAGGAAGCAAAGACCTCGGCTTGTTTTACTGAAGAAACAATGAATTGAATTTAGTTGGCTACGCCGATCTCGGTACCTATCGGACCATATCCGGCAAGTCACAAGCTGGGTATGTTTTCCTTTGCGGTGGAAGCGGCAATTTCTTGAAGTCGTCTAAGCGGACTCTTGTCTCGTCGACTAACCACTCAAAATCATTGCATTGTATGAAGCCTCTCGGGAATGTGCATGGCTTGAAGAATGGTTCACCACATCCGAGAAGTCATGTGGTGCAACATGGAGACAAACCCCGCTATTATCTATGAAGATAATCACGTGTTGCACAAGTACAAATGGGATATGAAGAGTAACCTTGACAAAGCATATCAACCCCAAGTTCTTTTATGCTCATGAAATGCATAAGATGAGCGAGATAAAGATATCGCATACTAAGTCGTGTGAAAATCTCGCAGATTTATTCACTAAGTCACTCTAGGCATCTTCCTTTGAAAGATGTATTAGAGGAATCGGGATGATGAGGCTTAGAGAAGTGCATATTTAGGGAGATTTTCACATACTCCTACATAAATCTCAAACATGAAGTTTGAGTACCCAACGTAAATCTTGAAGATTAACATTGAAGTTTGGGTGGATTGTACTCTTTCCTTAAGTAAGTTTTTCATTGAAGTTTCTTACATAAGGTTTTGATGAGGCAATCCGTGCAACAACAAGCGTGTGCTATGTACTCTTTCTCAATTATTTTTCCCAGCTGGTTTTATGGAGTTTTAATGAGGCATATGCATCTCATGATGAAGAAGGTCCAAGTGTTAGGAAGCGGATTAGTATCCGTTAGGAAAGCAGTTCAGTATCCGATATGGACTCTTCCTTATCTCTGCCAGAACCGCTATAAATAGGAGGCAGGGGTCACCCCATTGTACACAAGCAATGAGAATAATAAAGCGAGCTGATTCCTCACTCATGTGTGTCTCTCTCCCTCTCTCTCTATTCTCCAGTTTAGATCTATTAGGCAACCCCGGACTATTCGATAGCGAGGTTGTCTAACACATATCACTGCACAAGTGTGAACAATACTAGTTAAATGATCAGGAAGTTCCATGAGAAACAACCTAGAAAATCCTAAAACAATCCTACACGTAAGACAAGTCAAGATTACACCTGTTGATATATGATCCGAATTCTGAATTAGGAAGCCGTGTCTGGCGGAGTGTTGCGAAGGCCTGTTGCCGGGAGGCTTAGGCCGGAGCGGATATATGTATTGTGCATGGGATCGTTATGGATTTGTTTCCGAGTAATACTCTATGTCACCACTATATATACTCTCTTGTAAGCCGCGTAAAAGACGATGAGAGATTATAATCTCTTGCGTTTTGTAACACTCAAGAAAATAGTCATATTTTGTCGGCCGGCGCCCGTGGTTTTTTCTCATAAGAGTTTTTCACGTTAAATCTATGTCTCTTGTTCTTCTTTTCGTTTTGATCTACTTCTTGGTTTGGTGCCTGTCGGTTCTAACAACATCTACAGGGAAGAGGGAACATGGAACACAAATGTCCAACGCTATCGGTCTACAATGTACATTTGGTGAGGTAATAAAGGCCAGATGGTCACAGAACAAATTTGTGATCTGTCTAAAAGAGAACTTCAATTATTGTATGAAGTATATCACACTTCCTAGCTACGGAAACTGGAACAAACATTGCTGTCTCATTGGCATAAATCGGAAAACTTGCGACGACACTCGAACCTTGAAAGACTTTTTGAGCTCGTATAGCTTCTGTTACTTCGAACAATTAACTCATTCGGATCCCTATTTCAGCAGCAGAATCGGGAATTTGAACATCTCGTGTGCAGAATCATCTGTTCCACAAGATCCCACAATGAACCATTCCTTAGAGCACCTCTTCGTCCTTTGGCAGCTTAAAGCAAAGAAGAGTTTGGAGTTTGGACCAGCCCATTTATGCTTGAAAGCCAGATGACGCCCGATAGGATGATTCATGCGGATCAAGCAAAGTTCTAATAAGATGCATTTCGATCATACCATGGAGCTTTGGATTGCAATAGTCACCACTTGCTGTCATTCTTCTCGAGAATAAATCTCCACAAAATCACTTCCCTGAATGATTGAGTTTCTGACGGACTGCTCAAAGTTCAAGTACGCCAAATTCAGATCACACTAGTGCCGCAGTTGATACTGCAATGTCATTCTTCTCTGAAACCTGGATAGACATACTGGGTTCTGCGTACTTCATCCACAAGCCAACTGCTCGTTTTGGAAGCTGTTGACATTCTTCAGCGCCATCTAGGAAGAACTTGTTTCACTGGGTACCCTGAAACTCCAAACCTGCTGCCAAATTCTTGAAGCAATGGTATGTACGGTAGCTTGACACTGTTGTTCCTCTGACAAAACCCGTCAAACTGAACTAACCGTGTTTTCCATGGCGTCAAACTCCATGTTCCTTGCGCCGGATGAACGGTGTTTGGCACGATGGCGTTACAAGAACAAGCAGGCTGACTTCAGCTGATTTTGCCATCGCCCGTGCACAAAGGAAATCTCTTTTCCAGAATGCAGTTTTGGCGTGTCTGCGCGGCTCGGGTGACTCATCCACCGTAGTCTGGTAGGAATGGAGTAGCCATGGCTTCCACGCGTGCAGCCTTCAAGAGAGAAGGACATGGAGCGAGGCGTTCTTGGTGGCCGCACACACGGGGCACGCGTCCACGGCGGCCTCGCACGCGCGGCACAGGCACAGGTGCCGGCACGGGAGCACCAGGACGCACGCCTCGCCCTCGCAGCACGCCTTACACGACGGCGCCGATGCCTTGGATGCCGCGTCGTCGGCGCCGGCGTTGTCGCCCCCGGGTGTCTCGAAGCAGCAGGACTGCGCGTCCTCGGCGTCGTCTTCCCCGGCCACGCCAACTGAGGCGGCGCAGGGGGATTGAAGGAGCTGGTCGAGGGTGGCGCGGAGGTCGGCGGCGACGGCATCGTGGCTCTTGGCGACGCCCATCCACTCCTGCACCTCCGCGCTCATCTGCCGGAGTCTCTCCTCGAGCTCCGCGTTGCGGCAGCGCGCGTGATACAGCTCAGCCTCCGCAGCCCGCAACCGGCCCGCGGCAGCGCGCTCCACGACAGCCACAAGCGCCCGGACGTGCCGCCGCCGCGCCTCCTCCAGCCCAGCGCGCATCCGCTGGGCCTGCACAACATCCAACAAAACCACCGGGAATCAAACACCACTCAACCAAGTCAAGAACTCGATTCCAATCACCAGACAGGGTGTCCAAGAATAAGCCCGTACATACCTCGAGCCGTACGAGCGCATCGATCTCCACGCCCTGGGGGTACAGCTGCGATAGGAGGCCCTGCGAGAGGCCCGTAGCATTGGCCATCCTCCCGCTGGTGGACGCCATGCCGGAGCCCAGCGCCCTGCTCAGCACATCGCCGACGGGAACAAGCCCCTGGGTCACCGCTGGCGTTAGAACCACCCGCTGTTGGCCCTCCACAAAACCCGCGGCCTCATACGCCGCCAGGCGCGCCCGCTTCCTCGGCACAGAACCGTAGTTGTAGTTGCTGTTGTCGTTGCAGGTGACGTCGCTGCGCGGGACGTCGCTGAACACCGTGTTCCCGATCCCCGCCACCGCCGGCGCGCACCCGCCTTGCTCGCCCAGGAACATAGGGCCCCCCACCGTCGCGCTCTCCAGAGCCCTGGAAGCCAAAATAAAGGTTGCGCACACAGGGTGAGACAGCCGTTTCTTGTACCAAACAACAAAGAAACCCACAAGCTCGCAGAACAGGAAAAGCGTACAGACCTAAAGGCGTGGAGGTCGTGGGGCTTCGCAAGGGAGAGGTGCTGCGCCTGCACGGCCATGGCCGATGAACAAGAAGGGGCAAGTGAGAAACAATAGTAGTAGCTATTCTTGGCGAGAAGAGGGGGAGGACGGGAAGGCCAGGAATGGGCGGGCAGTGGAAACGGATGGGTGAGTTTGGAGTGGAGACGGGTGCGGATGGAGGTTTTATAGGTGCCCGCTCCTGCGCTTGGGGAGCCATGGCTTTCGAGTGGCGGCGTGGGATATTATCTACTAGTGGTATTTTGATGCGATAAAAAATTGTTTTTTTTTCCGATATAGGTAAGACGCAGATGTGCAAACACGACTACGCCCCCTTTTAACACAACCTTATAAAAATTCATATAGGTCCGGTCGAAAAGGCTTCAGCATCTGCTCCTTCTAGATTCTGTTCTGATTCTTTATTCTAATTTTTTTTTAGAAATGACAGTAGTTTAACAGAAGTATTTGGCTAGAGTTGGCTTCAGATTCTTGAGGAAAGAGGATTTCGGAGAGTGAAGAGAGGGGATTCGGGAAAGACAGGAGAGAGAGAGGAGCCATACCTTAAAGGCGGCGCGACTAGGTCGGGGCGACCGGCGAACGAGCAACGGCGGCGCGGGGTCGAAGCTGCAGGGATGGGGAGCAGGGTCGAGGCAGTAGGGGACGGGGAGCAGGGTCGACATGTCCAGAGATGGGGAACTGAGCGATGGATTCTTGAGGGAGAGAGGTTGAGACGGCTTCTTGTGTCTAATGTAAATCTAAGAATCAATTTGGCCTAATTTTGATTTTAGCTAGTGGGAGCGGAGGCCGTTCAGTAGAGCTTCAGCTCCTCCGGACGAGAATCCGGGAGCCGGAGCTCTACCGAAGGAGGCCATGTGTAGGGTTAACAACATGATTTAAATCCTGATGAGTAGAATAGTACATCCACAACTATGACATCTCATCAAATAAGTATAAAACTGATTGACGGTTGAAAATAATTGCAACCTAGACGGCTCTATACATTATACTCCATTCATTCTTTTTTACTTACCATTTTAGAATACGTACAATTGATCTTTTAAAACTAACACAAATATTCATTGTTACATGAAAATTGTAGTGGTGTATTTGTCATAAATATTATATCTATGTCGTGATTGTTCTAATAATAGTCAAATAGTATACTATAAACTACGTCAATGTCCAAAATAACGGGTAGAAAAGAACTTCTTCATTCCATTTTCTATTATAGAACTTCAAGTTTCACGTGCTTTTCTTAGAGAGGTCATGATGACAATTAATATATCCTATTCTACTTTTGCGCCCACGTGTCCATAAATGAAAAGAATCCCATAAGAAAAAATAAGGCTCAAAGCCCATTACTTGATTACAACTTTAACCAGAGTCAAAGTTAGCTACGTGAAAAAATAACCGACCAGTTTGTACTAACTGGTCGGAGATAAGGTGTGTCTTATCTCTCTGACCAGTTAGTATATACCAGTCGGGGATAGCTTATTCGCTTACCCCGACCAGCTACTATATTAAGGTCAGGGAGAATGTATTTAGTTGCTCTGACCAGCAAACTGTTTGGGCATTGAATAGCATGAAGAAACAAGTATTAGATCATTTGAGAACACACTCAGGGGCTTGGGTCGACGACATCTACTCAGTGCTTTGGGCAATACGCATAATGACCAGTCGAGCTATAGGAGAGACACCTTTCTTACTGGTCTATGGAGCAGAAGCTGTGTTGCCTAGTGAAGTTGATACAAGTTCCACACGTACAACTTTTTATGAACAGGTCGATCAAGGCAGTCAGCGTGAAGATGACATTAATCTCCTCGAAGAAAAGCGAGACCGAGCACTTATTAGGTTGGTAACCTACCTACAAGGCTTAAGAAGATACTACAACAAAAGAGTTCAGCCATAAACACTTAATGTGAGAGACTTGGTTTTAAGGCGTATCCCAAAGAAGTTTAACTTAAATAAGTTATCTTCCAAGTGGGAATGTCCCTTTACTATAGTATCAATTACACGACTAGGTTCTGTTTGGCTTGCTATGGAAGAAAGCCGAATACTTTCGAATGTATGGAACATCCAACATCTTCGCAAGTTTTATCTGTAAATTTTTACATTAATGTATTAAGTTCACATTCTATATATTGCATCTCTACTGTATTACATTTAAATTATTTCTTATCGCGCTTTCATTACAAGGAATCATGAAAAAATTTATCTGACGAAAACTCCCTATCTAAAATATAAGGTTGCTGGCTGGGTTGTGAGATGACTTCTAATAGAGCCTTTTTCATATAAGCCTGCTCTCTCATGGTGCAATCCTCGTCCTGCTGAACCCCCTTTCTCCTCAGTCCACAGAGAAAAAATGTAGGACTGGTGCCGACAGTTCATCACGGAAGAAAGAATTCACAGAGCCATGATCGCTAACTAATAGAATAGTACTACTAACTAATACTAATATATAGAAATCGATATCTAGAAATAGAAACGAACTAATATATAAATAATCCTTTTCATATAAGCCTGCACTTACTACATTAAAACTCATTAGATTGAGTTCATCTACGACGTGTTGCTAGTTAATACTATGTATAAAGCAAAGAGCGAATTGGTTGGTACTCCATAAAGAATTGGTTTTCTTCCAATCATGATGCTGATCAGTACACAAACAGTTGGGGACTAATAATGATACACTTAAGAAAATTTAATTCACAAGCAGACAGTAATATAAGAACTTCAACACAAAAGAGATTGACACATAAAAGATTTTTATTCATTTATAAGCAATCTTTACATTACCCATATACATATCCACAGCCGATTTTACTTCTGCATATGTCCTATTCATCTCTTCTTTAGTTGAGAATTATAGGTTTGGTGCTAACTTCTTCGGATCAATTACATCCTTGTAAAAATACCTCAGCTTAATGAAAAGGGCATTGATTTGGAAGGTAATTGATGCTCAGAGTGCTGACTTGATAGTTTGCATTACAATAGGGATATGATCATTGATAATCTTTAGTTCATCTCTTATCTCCACAACCAACTCATCAACCGACAGATTTGAAGTTGTAAGTTTAACTTGTTTTTCTTTCAAATTCGTCGATATCTTCTTCAACTGAACTCAGGGCAGATTTACTTACTCCCTGAATCATTTTTGTTTCTTCATTACATATCTTCATTTGCTCTTTCATTTTGTTTGTTTCTTCTTGTGCCTTGGAACTCAGCTCTGTCAACTTCTTTTTCTCTATTTCTTTATCGGGGAGTTAAAGTTCCTTGGTCTTTATTATATTTATTAATTCTGACAAAGTTCAAAACCAAATTGTTGTTTATTTCTTCTATAAAAACAACAAACAAACAGCAAAAAATTACCATATTGGGAAAAGTTCCATACTTTCTATTTCAGCCTCTTTCTCAAGGATGACGACTTGGAGCTCCTAGCCAAGCTTCTTTACTTGTTCGTCATTTTTCTTGAAAGATTGGTGAAGTCTTCAGTTCTTGTCTTAGCTATCTTGATATTTATCGTTGAGCTCAATGAGGTTAAATTGATAGCCCTTAGCGGTGTTATGAGCCACCAAGCGGTATGTCTCCAACACCCTTAATCTTTCTTTTGATCTGTTTCTAAACAAATAGGTTAGAATAAAATAAAATAAAAATATAAGAAAGGAATTACAATCAATGTACTTTTTTTGTTATTTTTTCTACTTCAGTTCTACTGAAGTCTAAACTTGCCAACCTAGCAGGTCAAATGCTTCTAGTGAATACTACAAAGCAAGAAAAGAAAGCGAAATAAATTAAATATATTCTTTCTTTTTCTTAAGATTTACTAAAAAGAAGATAAGAAGAATAACTTACATAACAAGTTATTAAAAACTTGTTCGTGTGTCCTCTCCTGGTCAGTGAAACCAGAAGTGGACAGTACTTGAGTGGTCGTGATCGTCGTCATGACCACGCCAAGCACTTCTTCATTGGTAGGAGCATCTAGTGTTATCTTGGCTACCCCGACCTCTTCCTCTTTCGCCCTTGTAGATGTATGAGTCTCCTCAGCAGCAACAGACGCCTCATCGATCAGAGGCTCATTTCCAATGATCGGAGGATCTGCGCCTTCGACATTGGTCGGATCTACCCCCGTGCCATGTGCACTTGTTGGGATATCCTTGGTAACCACATTTGAGGGTGCCAAAGGTGGCTCCACACTGATTGGCACAACACCGACCAGGGGATACACCTCAGATTCTACTTGAGTTGTAACCTGGGGTGTAGCTGGGGGACTAAAAAGAGAAAAACCAATATTTAAAAAAAGAGACAAAAAGAAATTACATTAGTTCTAAAAACTAAAAATACTTTGAACTGAGAAATAAAAAAACTTACTTGAAGGACATCCCCAAGTCCATACTCTAGGACAACAAAGGGGTTTTGGATGCCCCTACATCTGAAGTAGGAGATTTCCTCCTCATTGTGATAAGAGGAACATTATCCTCCTCACTCTCATCCTTCTCACGCTGAATATATAGAAACATGGAATAATTCTTATATGGAATATCCCATGCATCATACCTTCTTCTATTACATACTTGTAAAGAGGTCCTTCTTTGCGTTCACACATAAATTCTAGCCCTCATCTCTTGGGCTTGAGGTTGGTCTTGTGTACACTTAGAGCGTGTACCTTGGACCGGACCAATGCAGAACGACTCAGCAGTAGTCACTGCGGTGGAAGTCGAAGCCACCACCTTTGAGGCACCTCTGCCGATGATCATCATCTTCTTCATTGGAGGAACTAGGACCGATACCTTCGACTGGTCGACATCACGCTTCCAACTAGGCACCTAAAAAACAAAGTAAGTTATTATAACAAATCATAGTTTGATTCTGCAACCAAATGAGTTACTTGGTACTTACCTCGAGGCATTCATTGATGAACTCATCACTCTGTTCAGTCATACTAGCTAGCTGCTTGTCCAAAGCAGCCTGATCGGATCCATCCGAAGGAATGTACAAAATAGCCACAACTTTCTAACGAGCTCCCCTGACAGCCAGAACTAAATGCAGAAACATTTTCATGTTAGCAAGTTTTAAAAAATTAATTAAGAAAGGGAGGACGGAGATTCAGAATCTCCAACCTCCATGTTCATCTTTAGTAGGATCTTGATCGCCCTCGATCCTCTAGGTGTATATGAACCGCCTTTTCAGGGGACTTAGCTTGTGGTACAGAAAATCATAGAAGATCTTTTTTCGCGATAAGCCCCCCATACAAACTTGGAGATAACCTTTACGATCTTCTCCTCCTTGTTGGTCAACTCTAAAGAGTCTTTCATTTTTTTGACTCCGACCTCGTCTAGGCCAGTGTGACCTTTCTGGTAAACTGGAGGTGACTGCCCCAATAATCTTCTAGTAGAACCACTCCCGCCGATAATCTTTCCAGATATCTTTGGTCGGGAGGGAAGGATATTGAACTCCAACCTAAAGTTTAAAATAAACACTACCAAAAACATGTTTGACTTTATTGTTCCTAGTGTATTGAAAGAAATAGCGAAAAAGACAAGCAGAATGAGGAAAACCAAGAAAAGCCTCATAAAGATGTGAGAAAAACACTCAAAATCAAAATAGAATTTAGGGGAAGATGATGAAGCTCAATCTCATAATGATCGAGCACATTGGCTAGGAATTTGCTCTCAGGGAGACGAAAACCTAACCTAGGAAAAGTGAAGAAAAGCATGATGTGCCCCTCTTGGGGGACATGCTTTACATCTTCTCCTATAGGATCCTAGCGCACCATCTTGCATGATGAGATCAAGTCTTGATCCTCAAGTTCTTGGATATTGTTTGCAGTGAAAAACATATTTCTCCATTGAGATTGGAAAAAGAACCCGAAAGGTGAAAAGTTTTGAACTTTCTTCTAGTTTTTCAGACTTTTCACCTCTATTTCTTGACCAAATTTATAAATGCGAGAAGAAAAAAAGAACAGAAGACGAAAAGCCAGAAGAACCAAGAAGAAAGAAAGGAGAAGAGCTCAAATAGTCTTTTTGCGCTCAAGAGTCTGAAAGCGTGAAGCGTTCGAGGGAAGCCTTAACCCCAGTATTTATACTGTTCACTAGGATAGTTATATCGTCGGTTCAGTTACCAAGAAAATCGCAAAAGATTTTTTCCATCCGGAACCAAAACGATGATACGATTAGCATGAGACTCCATAATGTCTTGAGATGTGAAAAATCTCAAATAAATACACAAATGTATTCAAGCCTTGGGGGCTAGCTGACGATGATTAATATGTCCTATCCTACTTTTGGGCCCACACGTCCATAAATAAAAAGAAGCACATAAGAAAAAATAAGGCTCAAAGCCCATTTCTTAGTTACAACTTTGACCAGAGTCAAAGTTAGCTGCTTAGAAAAATATCCGACCAGTTTGTACTAAATGGTCAGAGATAAGGTGTGTCTTGTCTCCCTGACCAATTAGGGGATAGCTTATTCGCTTACCCCGACAAGCTAATATTGAGATTGGTACTAAATGGTCGGAGATAAGGTGTGTCTTAATAAAATTTTTAAATTTTTAGGGTTAAAATTGAGATTTCAAAACTTAAATCTTTTTAATTTTCTCTCTCTCTTTTTTCCTCTTTCTTTTTTCCTTGGACTCCCTCTCCCCCCCCCTCCCCTTCTTCTTCTTCTTCTTCTTCTTCTTCTTCTTCCTTAAAAAAAAGAATATTTTTTCTTTTGGCCTCAACGCGAGAACATGACGGAGAGCGTCTGTCGGTATACAATGGGGGTGGGGCTCGTCGAGTGGCCGACCGGCCAACGGCTGGTCGACGCCAGCGCAACGAGCTCACCGGCGCTGGCGGCAGTCTGAAAAAAAGGAAAAAGGTGCTAAAAAACAAGAATTCGCACCTTGCACAGAATATAGGATTGTAAGTGTGGGGTTGATTTGTGGAGGTGAGCACCGAGTTGTGGAGGTACGGGGTCCTCGGGGAGGGATTTATAGTCATGAGGAGCTCGCAATAGATGGAAACTGACGAGCTTTTTGTGATTTGATTGGGGAGCAAAATCCGGCAATTAAGAGCAGTATTTTTTGGAAAATTTGGGTATGAATGGATAGAGTGGATCGCGAGAAATCTGAATATGATTTTCCCAGAATATTTGGCGCTTAAACGGAGGAGATTTTGAAGCTTCTTTGGTCTCCCATAGAGGAGAGAGAGACTTGCTCTCTGGACGGTTGGAGGTTGAAGATGAAGATGATGTGCTGACAGGTGGGGTTTGGTATCAACTATCACCTTTTTTCGGATTTATTTTATGCTGAGAAGAAAAGTGCTTGGGGTAAAATAGTAAAAATATTCTAAAATTTTTGAAAAAATTCTCAAAAGTACTAGGGAATATTTGGAATCTAATAAAATTAGTTTTAAAATTTTTCAAGTTTTAAATTTTTTGCAGAAATTATTTTAATAATTTGAGAAAATGTAAAAGACTTTATAAAATCCCAAAAAATCAAGAAAAAAATAAGAAAAAGAAAATAAAAAGAAAAGTAAAGTAAATTTTAGGATGTTAACCAATAAATGATCTAAAAGACATGATTCAAGTCGTACCACATCCTCTAAGAGCATCTCCAAGAGGGGCCCTAAATATGATCCTAACTTGAATTATAGGGCTTTCAGAGGAAAAGATCAACTCCAATAAGGACCCCAAATTGTTAAAATTTATCAAATTGTTTTAGGGCCCATGAGAGATTAGTTATATTTAGCAACTCTGTGATTGAGGAATCTTCATTGAGTTTTAGGGCCTAATTGCTGGAGTGAATATTTCATTGAAGCCCTAAATCCAATTAGTTAGGATCCTAAATTAAAATTTAAGGCTCATTTTTAGGACCCTCTCATGAATATGCTAATATTCAAGTCGTACCACTTCCTATGGTAATCAGCGTCTGCTCTGCATAAAAACACTGTAAATGCGGCTGGCCGGTCAAAGTTCGCACGGTAAGGTACAGATCGCAAGCGCACGCGAGATCCGAGCGGTGAAAATAGTGCCGCCTTTACGATGGAAACCGTTCAGATACAGTGGGATACTTTAGCCGAATATGAATATATCTCTAATATACTTTTACTATAAATATATTATTTTATTGTATAAAATAATTAATTTAATAAAAAATAGTTTTGGCCTTATATGCTTTCCGTAATTATTGTTGCTCTCTCGAAAGAACGGCGACCAAACAGTTTCTATATGCTATAGATGCAACTGGCCTAACGGCGCACTATACGGTGGAGATGGGCAAATTAGTCTATAACTAGTTACATGCCCGTGCATTGCTACGAAAAATAAAATTGATAACGAAAAATAAAGATTAAAAAATAAAAAAAAATTATTTCACAAGATCAAGCATATATTTTTAACGCTTCGTTTATTGCAAAAGCTGGCTAATTAAAGCAACGCTTCGTTTTTTGCGTAGAGCAATTAAACAGGGCAATTAAGTAGGGCAATTAAACAGGGCAATTAATGATGTGGGTAGAACTCACTACTGCCACCAACTGTTGCTTTATAATAGTAGAGATAAGATCATCTCAGTTGACTTTTGGTTTATATACATTAGCTTTTATCTATATGAAAGAGTGGAAAAAGAGGAGAGAGAAGATAATTGGTTTTTAAATAAGAGCCAGTTTTGTACAGGAGCATAGGTAGTTTATCTATGTATAAAAAAGAAGAGACAGTTATTGCATAACATTTAGAGATAATTTTTAAAGTCAGTTATTGTACAAAGTGGTTTTTAGGTTACTTTAGATGATATAAATAAGAGATAGAGTAAATGATAGATTTTATCACTGTACTTGCGCTCAAGTGCCGCACACCATAAACCTACTCCCTCCGTTCATTAATATAGGGTGAGTAAGTCATAAATCAAGTGCAGGTATAACATCACTAATACTCTCTCCATCTCACAAAGAGTGCATTTTTAGTTTTTTTAGATAGATTAGTGTGCAAGGTAATGACTAATGTGACCCTCATTACTCCATGCACAGACGTGCTGGTGTTTTGGTTTCCACCAACACTTAAATGAGCATGCATATGGATCCTACGTACTAAAGATACACTCTTTGTAGGACAAAATTTGAACACTAGAAATGTACTATTTGTGGGACGGAGAGTGTAACCATTACTGTATACAAGATGTTAACGGTAGGCAATGAGTGGGCTTACGTGTGGAATACGAGGTGAAATTGCATGCATACATGCTTTGAGACTTCAACTGACATGTTGGCTTACCAAGAGACTAAGGCTAAACCCAAAGATGACCTGTAAAACTAGGCCTCTATGAGCCTTGAATAGTACGACCTGTATTTAATTTAGGTCTTTATATTGGGTCGATTTTCAACCATGGCCTGAATTCCTTGCCTGTATATCAAGCATCACACAAGTCTCTCCTTTGCACATAGCACACATGAGGACGATCTCTCTATATAGAGATGAACCCCTTCGGCCTCTTGGATAGAGGCGCACATAGCACGCCCCTTTGGGATGGTTACAGGCCTGAATAGGCCTCCAAATATCCAAACAGGCCGTTTTAGAGGCCGTCATTGGAGAGAGTCTAAATAAGGGTATTAGAGGAAACAAACCACCAAATTTGCTTTGAAAACCATGTACGCCCTATATTAATCAACAAGTCCAAAACCAAAGCAAGCCCTATATTAATCAACGGAGGTAGTACCATACTCGCCGGAGAACTATGAACCGGCACGTTGCATTTGCATTATTCAGGATCTGTTGGTTTTTAATACCGCTAGTACGTCTTTGAAAACGCCAACAAGCGAGTGTTCTGGCCTGTTTTGATGCTGCGCAGCGCGGAGCCTGGTCCGCGGGAAACGGTCGCGTGTGCAGGCACGAGCGCACAAATTTATCTTGGTTGCATCGGTGGGGCAGGCCAACGCGTCCCATGCAACAAACCAAACACTCGCGCGGAGCACAATCAACGCACGGCTCCGCGCGGTGCAGCATCCAAACAGCCTATTCATGAATTCGAAGATGCCCAGCGAAACCGGATCTAGCTGGTGTGGTGACCTCTCAAGTCTCAACTCATCGTAAGACTATCTCCAGCAATTTCCCTTCATTCCATTCCCTTCCCTATTCCCTTCCCCCACATTCATTCCTTTTATTTCCTATAATCTCCAACAGCATCCCCTCGAAGGAATTTCTCTCTGGGATTGGAGAGAGAATCCCTTTCTATAGGGATTCACTGTACAAATCCCTTCTGAAGGGAATCGTGAAGGGAATCCGCTGGAGCACTTGGGATCTGTTCGCGAAGAGATTTGGAGGGAACGGGAAGCCACTGGAGATAGTCAACTCTAGAAAAAATCACTCCTTCCGTTCTGAGTACTTTACCGTTCGGAGTATATATCATCCCAGAATATTACATTTTCATCAAAACATATGTATAAAAGAATGTATCAGTATTAACCTATTTTATTAGATCACTTATTATTCTTAGATAGTACTGTATATTAACGTTCATGATAGTGAATAGTATTGTAAATAGCTAAAAGGGTGAGATATACAAGAAAAAGTAAAACATATGTTCTAATAAAATAATAGAATGATATGTATTTAAAAATAAAATTTAAAAGGTAGAATGTCGCGTACTGGGAGTATTTAACAACGGAACAAGTATAATTAACCGGTTGTGGACTGGGCCGTAGCCTGTATCTATGGCACGGATTAATGTAGGCGTAGTACAGCAGCCTCCGGTCTCCCACTGTTCCACTTCCACATGTAGCTCTGACGGATCGATCGATAAGTTAGCCACTCTGGATCGGAAGGATGGCGATTAATTTAATTTTAGCAACATAGTACTATATACTTTCCGCACCGATCACGATCAGGCCATCAATTAACACAGGCCGTCATGTTCACCAATATGGCCCTGCAACTTGTTTTTTCTGGATTCCTTCCGAATACTTTTTTTTCAAAAATATTTCATTTTCTCGCTGCAAATGGCGTGACAGAAGATATGTGTCTACAACCATACCCAAAGATGGCAGCCCATGCGAATGTGACAATGCGTGCGGACGGCGACGACACAGGCAAGCAGGCAGGGGCGGAGCCAGGGGCCCCCTGGCTAGGCCTCGGGCTAGCGCAGCTCTCCAAACTGTAAAGGCATACTATGTAGTTGCACTGCTTCATAGTGGGCCACAGCTCCCATGCCTCGGGCCCAGGCCCGGGTGCCCCGAGGCCTGGATCCGCCTTGCGGGCAAGCGCAAGCGGGCAGTGGGTGTGGCAAGAACATGCACGCAGGGGCAAGTGCTGGTGTGTGGAGCCACGGGCGCACGATCAGAGGTAGGCACAGGCACGTAGGGCCATTTGCGCGTAGGCGTGGGGACTCATGCGCCGAGCATGGGGGCGTGTGCGTGAGCGGGAGGTCTACCTCCACACCCGTGTAGCACAGGAAATCTCATTCCGTACCCATGTAGCGCGGGAGGAAATCTGCTTCAGCGGTCGTCTATGCTTCCACCGTGGGCTTCCGCGCTTCACGGGCGTAGTAGGGGACTCGTGTCTCCGTTGTGTCTTTTGCTGTAATGGAGAGGACCATTTTTTTTTAAAAAAAATAGGTGTATAAAGCTTAGATTTGGAAAAGAAAAAACATAGAAAAGCTACAACAGTAAATTCCCACAGGCCGTCCAAACCATTGAACTACACACGCATGTACACAGTGACACAGGCGACGCACCAACCGGCAGACACGGCAGGCAGCGACGTAGTAGTATAGTACTACATTCAGATCTCAACAGCGCCGGACTACCGCACTGTGTTTGTCCCGGCGCCCATGAAGCCAGTCTACACACTACAGGCACTGCACGCAGCTTGTCCTCGCCCCCTTCAAGGCGCGCGCATCTGGCAACCGCGAACGCGAACGGCGCGGCCAGCCTGCTGTCTCTGCCTGCCGCCACCGCAACCACGATAGCTGGGGCATGGGAGTACGTGCGTGCCGTGCTTAGTAGCAGTAGTACCAGCACTTAGCGCAGACGCACTGCTCCCACAGGTACTACGTAGTTGCGGATCAATGATCCATGGAGCCCACAGGCCACAGCCCATCGATCGATCGGTATTCGGTGCTGCTCGACTCAATCACTGCTGCGATCAGAGATGGCAATAGTGTTTGATTACCCCGTCTCCGCTGGCAAATAAACTAATGGATATGGGTATGGAACTTTTTTTTTTCACTACAGTTATAAAAATAGAAGCAATTTCTTGCCTATTAGGTAAATGAACATAGGCGCAGGTGAGCTTTATCTGTACATGTACCACCCTTTTAACCATCTACAGAATCTGATTGTCTTTTTTTGTCACCGACGATGAGATACATCAAATTCGAGGACCTGGGTCACAGAGTGATTGTCTGTCAGAGGCTGGCGAGTGACGACCGTCAATATGGAGGTGGCGTGGCATGTAAAGGAGGACGGCTACCGACATGTCAGAGGTAGCATGACGAGAAGAGGACGCTGGCGACGGGATCCACAAGATCTGATGACCCTCACCTACCTCTTCATTTGAGTCGCATAGCGGTACAACACTGATTCTGACCACATCGCCTCGTGGCTCAACTTCGTCACTATGCACATCACAGGCATTTTTGAGCTCTAGTTTCATCCCTTCAGCTAGCAGGGTGAGGAGGCAATAGTGCTAGCGAGTGTCAAGGGCAGGATGGCGGCTCTAGGTGAGCATGCTAGGACTTTTTGCTCTTTTTGTGTTGTTTTTCTGATGAAACTGGTTGAAATCTATTGAAACTTGCTAAAACTTCGGGAGACTTTTGGTTTGAAAATTGCTGCAAACTCATCAGTTGAAACTTGGTGAAACATGAGTTCCAAAACTTGAAACTTGTTCAAACTTTTGCTTGAAATCTTCTAAAAATGCACAGAACTTGCTAAATGTGGAACTTTTATGTTCGCTTGAAACGTACTGAAACTGTATGAAATTTAATGCTATACTATTGTAACGGTATATCGTTCTCTAATCGCTCCAATAAAATAAAATAAAGGGTGCACGTACAATAGACATATGGATTCACGTTGTGCACACGTTAATATAACATGTGTATATGCCGTATATCCCACCACTACTTCATATGGACCACATGGGCTTCTACATTAACAGGCTGAGATATTACATTTACCCTCGTTAAGAGTTGATGCACTCGACAGCATACCGTATACACATCAAATGCTCAGAAGAACTCTTGGTACACGTCCGTGCGTCTAGTACTGGCGCACATACCATGTCATGTGTCTACACCGAACCCACACTCGCCATGCACATAGCACGCACCTATGTCTCACATGTGCTCATGCAGCGAAGTTTGATGCTCTGATATCATCTATAACACTTTGGCCTAAAATCCGCTCAAAGCCCAATTCGCTATGTGGCGAACCCACGTATGCATAGCACTTTGCTTACATTTTTGTCCCTGCTTCATGTATAAGGGTTAACTCAAAAGTGTTGTAATTAAACCTAATAGATATTACATACTATTATAACTCACTTTAGACCAGCGAGATATAAATAACCTATCGTCGCTCCGTATAGACCACTAGATTTCGGAAATCTCGTCTGAGATTTTGGATTTCAGCCGGGGACCAAATTAGAAATCCTGGATGAATAAAACAATCTTTTTTTAATTTCTACAGTGCTCTCCGAAATTTCGATGAGATTTCGCCCAAAATCGCCAAAATATTGGTTATTTGGCCGAAATTTTTACACTTTTGACCGGATGGCATTGAATTTATACTGGATTTCAAATAAGTTTTTTTTCTGGAGCACTGTAATGACTAATATGAACACATCTAGGAAAAAGTGAAAAAATATGTGGGGCATGTGATTTAAACCCATACCCTACTGCTGCCACCAAAGCCTTATCTGCACGGCAATGACCAAATCAACCGACTTTTTTCCCTATAATGTGGTAGAGACACTGAACATTTGTATCTTGGGCCTAATGTCTTGACCAAGAGAAAAAGCAAGGTTCCCTGATTTCTCACAGGCACAGACAGCACTCAACCATTTTCTTCTCATTCAGCACAGGGAGCTACCTCGGTGACGGGCAAACTTTGGCCAGATCCAACCCTGTCCAGTGATTCTAGCGGCTCATCTCGCTGTGAAGTAGCCAGATTTTGACCCCAATAGCCGAGATTTCAGGTGAGTTTGCCGAGATCTCATCCTCAATATTTCTTTTGTCAGCTTAAAATTTCTTCAAATAGCAATCAAATTTAGGTGATTTGCTTGGAATGAACATGTGCTTCTACTATTGCTTTTGCAGCAAGGGTGAAACTTTTGGTGTATTAAGTTTGTATCATCGATACTTCATTGGCATTGCTATCTGTATGTAGTGTGACCGTTAGGTTGCTCGTCCTGGTTATGGATGTCCGTATCTTTCATTTCGAATATACACTATACATATGGGAAGCTACTACCTTTTTATACTTGCTTAAAAATTGGCTATATGGATTTCTAATGATCTAATTATTGGTACTAATTGTACGGTAGAATCTTGTAGTTGTGCATAGTATGGTGAGTGTGCTTTAACGTTGGTGGTCTAAGTGTAGCAATTGTAGTGTGTTAAATAACCCATATGATTATTCATGAAACTTTTAGTCGCAATATGTATTGCCAGTGCACACATTTAGCATTAGTTTTTTCATGAATAGTGATGACCATGGATACCTTCTATGGTTTAGGATAGCTCTTAGCTCTTTTATATTGAAGTGCAATATTTATTGCTAGATGTGGTGAGTGGTGACCGATGGTATGTTTGTTCTGATTTCAGGTTGGCATGTTTGATATTGTTAATTCAATGGTTGTGATATTTGCACATTAAGAACATTTGATCTCCAGGGTAAATAAAACCAAGTGGATTCAAGCTAGTAGGTATTTTCATATGGCTTGCATGCATGATTCAAGTAATTGTATGTTCTGCCATGGGTTATTAATACTTGTATGTATGTGTCATGATTTAAGTATTTGTATGTATGCTGCATGTGATATTAATTCTTGTACGTATGCAGCATGGGTTATTAATTCTTGTACGTATGCAGCATGGGTTATTAATTATTGTCTTCAATTGCATATTCTCGTGATGGATACCGTCTCAGAGCATGGGGAGCGTGTCGGGCAAGGGTCAAAGTGTAACTATTGTCCCCATGTAATGAACGGGGGAGACGCAACCCATTTGTAGGAACATCTTGCCTGCCGCTCCGATGATGTGAAGGGCTGCCCTAGCGTGCCTACGTAGAAGCTCACAGAGGGGGAAGTGCCCCGAGGAAGGGCTCACAGAGGTAGACCTGTAGCACGATGAGTGGTGGGGGTGGGCGGCAGGCAGGACAGCCCAGGATGACATTGGCTCGTGGTCTAGCAGCCAATATTCGAATCATTGGGACTTCCTCAGTGAGCACCCTGCATACCCCATGTTAGGGTATGGCTTGATGCCCTACAGAGGGGATCTGGGTGGGTACAGTCACAGGCAGAGTAACGACGTATTGAGCATGTCATCATAGTTCGACTACACTGATCCCTATGCCAATTCGTGCACACAAGACACGCTGTTGGGACCCGAATTTGCAAATCCGGGCCCTCTGTGTATTCAACACTAGTCCAGGATCACGCTAGTGCACACAGTCACAACATCGGTTCATATCACAATCATACTCAGCGAATTAATAAAGTACTTTAATTAATTAACCAAACTGGTTGCTCGCCCTTATGGATGAGTTACAAAAGTACACCTCACAGGGCGAAGACTTATTAAAAGAATTAAATTGCAGCGAAATCAAATAAACTTCGTGGCGCCATTCAGTATACCACAGGCAACTGACTGGGATCGCTCTCCTAGTTCGCTGGCTCCTCCTCCAGAGCAGGCGTTGCTTCTTCTTCAACTGATGTTGTGTTATTGCAAGAGGTGAGTGCTTTGGTACTCAACAAGTCATGCGCAGAATGCAGTTCTAATATTCTACATGCATGGCTTATCACAAGGGATAGGCTAACAGGTTCATTTGCGGTAAAGCAGCATTCATAAATACAGTAATAGATTGAAAGCAGTAAAACAGTAATAGCAATAATAACTTCATAAATAATTTCCCAAGTAAAGCATTTATCATCCTAAAGCAAGTTCATCATTTCTAACCCAAGTATTCATAAACCAAGTTCATTTTCATAAAGTCTAACGCTTGGTTGTAATTCCCGAGCAATGTCCAATGCCGCGGACACGGCTATTCGAATAGATTTTACACTCTGCAGAGGTTATACACTTTACCCACAAGATACAGTCAAACACCACAAAGGCGAGTGTCTGTAACAAAGCCATTCCAATGCCTATCTAAACCCAGAACTACTCGCTAAGGTTTCAACACTGGTGGGACTGGTTACCACATCCAGGGCCCCGCTCTTGCGCCATGTGAGCCACCCGTGCGAGGACTGGTTATCACTACCTGGGCCTCACACCACCACAATAGTACTAAAGTTTAGAATCAACAAATTAATCAGCTAGGTCTGCCCCATTCCAGACTTGTGTTTGTATGAATGACTCAGTTCAAAGGCTCGCAAGGTTAAGTCCTTAATTGACTAGGGCAAGACTACCCAAAGAACCTAAACGACTTTCCCGATACCAACCCTGGCCCACCTGATCAAACTTACCACTTGCCCCAGCCTAAAGCATTTTATCAAACCCCAGTTGATTACCATGCACCACGAGCGATCAACATCATCGTCAACAACACATGACATTTCATCAAAGCACGTTCCATATCTCATTAAGTTATCATTAATATTTGATTATCCAAAATCATGTCACGATTTCGTGGCAGGGCTAAGCATTATACTGCAGCGGTCTAATTACCCATGTTGGCAATTCAATAATGTCCAACTAAATAATCCACCACTAGGGTAACAAGGGTTCATGGCATACAATTATTTATGTCAAGGCGGCATACATGAAAATTGACATTTAACTAATTTCCAGAATTAGTAAAAGCATTTTTTAATGAAATTAGCATGCAACAATTTGAATCAAAATAATTTTCAAAAGTGGGAACAATATGATCAAAGCATAACTTGCCTTCAAAAAGTATCTGTCCCTGGTCTTGAGCTGGCTCATGGGTCAAAATTTCACCTTCGAAGCTTTCGGGCACTTCAACGTCTACTCGTAACGTGCACAAATAGTAATAAATAAAAAAACAGCAAGCAAACAAGGTTCAGAAATTCAAATAAAATTCACTATTAAATAGAGCTCAATTTTATAAAAATTTAGAAATTGGAATCGTCTCAATCGGAGTTAAAACGCAAAAGTTATAGCCATTTGAAGTTTGAATAAATCAAATAAAAAGAAAAACTGAATTAATTCATTTATTTTTCTATTAGAAAATCCGAATTATGACGTCAGCGTGGATTTTGAATTTGGGCTGAATTATTTTTCTAAAGGAACTTCAATTTATGACGTCAGCTTGGCTTTGGACCAATCAGCGCGTGACACGTGGCCTCGGGTCCATGGACCCGGTCCACGGTCGCGCTCGGTCTACGGTGATCACGGTCCACGCGCGCACGATGACTGACAAGCAGGTCCCGCAGGTGACGTCATGTCGGGACCCCGAATTTGCAAATCCGGACCCTCTGTGTATTCAGCACTAGTCCAGGAACGCGCTAGTGCACACAGTCTTAACATTGGTAAATATCACAATCATACCACTCGATACCAATAAAGTACTTTATTTAAATAACCAGAGTGGTTACTCGACCTTATGGCCAAGTTACAAATATATGCCTCGCAAGGCGAAAACTTATTCAGAGAAAAATAATAGCAGCGGAAAAACAACGAAGGCAACATCGTGGCGCCATCCAGTATACCACAGGCAACTGACTGGGCTCGCATCCCTAAGTAGACGGATCCTCTTGGAGCTCTCCCTCCGAAGCTGGCGTAATCTCCTCTTCAACTGGTGTTGTGTTGAGGCAAGGGTGAGTACTTGGTACTCAGCAAGTCATGCACAGAATGCAAGCTAATATACTATATGCATGGCTTGGTACAAAGGAATAGCTCAAGGTATATTTGCAAGAAATGACTTTGACAAGTAATATAAGTAGATTCGAAAGCAAAGAGAAATAAGTAAAGCGTAAATAACTTTTCAAGAAGTTTAATAAACATTTTTCCCCATCCTAAACCACATTTCCATCATCTTCATTATTAAACCAAACCAACCTTTCAAATCCAAGTTATTTTCAGAAAATCTAACCCTTGACTGTAATCCCCGAGCATTGTCCAGTACCGTGGACTCGGCTATTTAAATAGATTCTACACTCTGCAGAGGTTATGCACTTTACCCACAAGATACAGTCAAACACCACAAAGGCGAGTTCGTAACAAAGCCTTCTAAGCCTCAAACAACACAGGTGGTCCTCTCCTGCTCAGTGCTCTACACCATCCCTTCCCTTAGCCAAGGCGAAGTATGGGACCAACACACCGTTAGATGGGTATCCGGCCACACCCACGATACGCCCCCCGCACAATCACACAAACGGTGTAATTGACACCCCGAGGCTCCACAAGTGAGTCCTTAGCGACTTAGTCAACTAGGGCCGCCCCATTCCACCCATGTGGTTGCAAGTATGACCCAGTTCAAAGGCTTGCAAGGTTAAGTCCTTAGAGTGACCAGGGCAAGACTACCCGAAGAACCAAATCAACATCCCCAATGCCACAATGGCCCACTGATTACTCTTGCCACATGCCCTGGCCGAAACTGTTTATCAAACCCCGCTTGATTACCATGCACCACGTGCCATCAACATCACATGATACTTTTCCAAAACAGGTTCGATATATCATTAAGTCAATATTAACATTTGATTGTCCAAAATCATGTCATGAGCACGTAGCGTGTCTAAGCAAAGATACTACAACGTTCTAAACCCATGTTGGCAATTTAATAATGTCCAACTAGTAATCCACAACTAGGGTGACAAGGGTCATGGCACATACTTAAATAATCAAGGTGTCATACAAAGAAATTGATGTTTATCTAACCCCATGTTTAAACAAAGTATCTTTCTAATTGAACTAGCATGCAATAGTTTAAATCAAAATAAGTTTCAAATAGGATCAACATGGTCAAAGCACAACTTGCCTTCAAACAAGTACTTGCTCTTGGTCTTGAGTTGGATCCCGAGTCAATACTTCTCCTTCGAATCCTTCCCAAGACTTCAACGTCTACTTGTAAAGCGTGCAAATAGCAAAACACAAATAAACAATAGGCAAAAACATCCCAAAACTCCAAATAAAATCCATAAACAGAGAGAACATAATTTTCTGGATTTTTAGAAACTGAATCGCTCAAATCGGAGTTAAAATGCAAAAGTTATGATTTATTAAAGTTTAAATAATCAATTAAATAATATTACAGAGAAAAACTTTAGTCCAAAAATTAAATAAAATTCATATTTGAGTAGATCTGAATTTTATACAAATTTAGAAATTTGAATCACTCAAATCGGAGTTGAAACGCATAAAAGTTATAAGCGTTTGAAGTTTGAATCTAAATTTGAATCAATATTTCGAATTAATAAATCATTTTCTTTTCGGAAATTAATTATTGCGTCAAAGATGGACACGTGGCAGCTCTCGATTGGCTGGTCGACGTCACCGGCTCATGGGCTCACCACGGCGCGGTTTGGTCCACGGTGGACCCGGTCCCACGGCTTCGGGTGAGGTCGACAGTGGGACCCACTGTCGGTCAAGGGTCTCACGCAAACGCGGTGGCGTGTGGGCCCTCGACATGCGGGCCCGGCGTGTCAGTGACACGCTCACACGCCAGCGTCTGGCCGCGTCGGTCCATCTTCCCGACACGTGGCGCGCAATCCCGGCCGTTGGTTTGAAATTCAACCGCGGATTAGATCTAGTGTTGACGCCGTTTGGGTTAACGCATTGATTTCGGACCGCTGGATCTAGATCCGACGGTGGAGATTGGATCTAGGATTTGGAACGGATCTCACCGTGAGATGACGTGGTGTAATCTGGGCCCTTGGATGAAGATCCGACTACCGAGGAAGCTTGAAGTCCGGCGATGGCCTGGCGCGGCCGGGCTTGACGGAGCTGGAGACGATGACCACGGCTACGGCGTTGCGGGACCCTTCCGGCGAAGTGAGAGGTAGCTCCGGGTGCGCCTCGACGCGAGGAGTCCGGTTCTGGACACAACGGCGGCGGAGGACGACGGAGATGGCCGCAATCGGCAAGGAACCGCGGCGGAGGGAAGAGACAACTCCGGCGAGCGATTGCGGCTCAACGGCGGCGGCTCAGGCGACGTTGTCTAGGGTTACGGGTGCGCTAGGTCAAGGCGATCCTCGGGGTGAGCGGTCATTAAATAACCTCGGCGTCCGTCACGGAAACGGAGACCTAGTTCTTCACGGCGGCGCGGCGCGGCGTGAGTCCGGCCGGACTCGGCGGGACGACGACGAGAACCGCCCACGTGGCGCGATCGACGGCCACGATCGCGCGGGCGCGATCGGACTCGATCCGGTTTCGGCCGAAGACGGTCAATTTCGACCGTTGGATCTTGATCCGACGGTCGGGATCGATGGGGTTAGGAGTGGGTTCGGCCGAGTCAATCGGCTCGGTCGGACTCGAACTCGAGTCCGACTCGGGCTCGATCGGATGAACAAGAATCGACTTCGGTTTGATTTTCCAGCGATTTAATATTTAAAATAATTCGATAATTCATTTAAATCATTAAAAATAGAAAAAGACTCAGAAAAATTCAAGAAAAAATCTGTAAAATATTTTGGAACATTTTGGACTCAAATAAAATATTTCCAACAAAATTTTATTTGCAAAATTAAATTCTTTAATTATTTCAAAATGGGATAAATTCAAATAAATTCCAAATAAATCCAAATAAATTCCAGAAAATTCCAAAAATTCACCAAAGTGCCAAATCACACATGAATTCAAGAAAAGCAAAATTTTGGGGTGTTACAAACCTCCCTTAATAGAATCTCGCCCCGAGATTCGTGGCTTACTAAAGGAATAGGTTTGGAAACTCTTTCTTCAAATCCTCTTCGCGCTCCCAAGTCGCTTCGCTTTCTTCATGGTTGCTCCACTGAACTCTACAGAAACGGGTTGACTTGTTTCTAGTTTCTCGATCCATTATGTCTAGAATCCTCACGGGATGCTCCTTATAAGTCCAAGCCTCTTGCTACTCACTTGACTCTAGCTGTCTGCTCCTCAGAACTCTGAGACACTTCTTCAATCGGGACACATGGAATACGTCATGCACTCCTCGCCAACGATCGCGCAACTCCGGTGATAAGCAACTTCGCCTCATGCGGCTCAAAACCTTAAATGGTCCAACATAACGGTGCGAAGTTTCCCTTTGGCATGGAACCTCTTAACTCCCCCGAGAGGCGTAACTCGAGGTATACAAAGTCTTCTCGGTTCAAAACTCAAGTCTCGGCGACGATTGTCAAGATAACTCTTTTGTCGTGATTGGGCTATCTTCAACCTTTCCTAATCATGGCGACCGTTTCTTCACCTCTTGAAGAATATCAAAGCCCAAAGACACGGCGCCACGGCCTCATTCCAATTCAATGGCGTCCGACAGGGTCGACCATACAAAGGCCTCAAAAGGTGACATCTCAGAACTAGCCTGATAACTATTGTTGTAATCGAACTCGGCATACGGTAAACTCTTATCCCAAGAAGTAGCATAAGCTAATGCACAAGCTCTCAACATATCCTCCGTAATCCGGCTGACTCTTTCTGGCCTCGTCCATCCGTCTCAGGATGATAAGTCGCATCAAGTTCAAACGGGTTCCCATGGCTTCATGCAACTTATTCCGTAACCTTGAGGTAAATTGGGTACCTCCGATACATAATCCTCTTTGGCACTCCGTGCAAACAGACAATCTCGATCATGTATAATTCGCTAATTTATCTCCGAGTAAGTGGTCTTCACGGGATAAAATGGCCTACTTTAGTCAAGCGATCCACTATAACCCATATGGAGTCATAACCTCCTTGAGTCTTTGGCAAACCGGTAATGAAATCCATTCCGATTTCCTCCCACTTCCACTCGTATTTTCATCGGTTGTAGCAATCCCGCTGGTCTCTCGATGCATTGCCTTGACTCTCTCGGCATACGCCGCACAATGCAACATGCTCGGCAACTTCACGCTTCATACTCGGCCACCGTAATCTCTCCTTCAGATCCTCGATACATCTTGGCGCTTCCAGTGATGAATTGAGTACTTGAGTCATGGGCTTCTTCCGTAATCGCTTGCTTTAACTCCTTTTTGTTAGGCACACAAATGCGATCCTTCATCCACAACGTGCCTTGCTCATCCAACTTGAAGTCCTCTCGCTTTGCCTTCCTCCTTGATGGACTTAATCCTCGCGGATCTTGTCATCATCCTTCGTCCTTCTCTGACCGATCCTCTAGGGTAGTCTTTACTTCTAATGCGGCCAAGAATCCCATAGGTACTACCTCAATCTTCATTTTCTGAAAATCCTCACATAACTCATCCTGACTTGTGGCTAGCAACGTACTCACTGTATGGCTTTTCCGACTCAGAGCATCGGCCACTACGCTGGCCTTCCCGGATGGTAATGGATTCCAACATTATAGTCTTTGATCAACTCTAACCATCTCCTTTGCCTCATATTCAGTCCGACTGGTGAATATGTACTTAAGGCTCTTATGATCCGTGATATACTTCACATCTGCTTCCAATCGATAGTGACGCCATATCTTCAAGGCATGCACTACTAGCCTAACTCTAGGTCATATGTCGGGTAATTCTCCTCATGCGGCCTCAATCGCCTTGATGCATAAGCAACAACCTTTCTGCTCGCATCAACACACATCCAAGTCCTTGGCGCGATGCGTCACAATAAATATCGAAGCCTTGAGCAACATCAGGTAGAACTAACACCGGCCGATGTCAATCGCTTCTTCACTCCTGAAATCCTTTCTCACATTCTCAAGCGCCCATGCAAACTTCTTCTCCTTCTTCAGCAATTGCGTAAGAGGTTTCGCAATTGTCGAGAAGCCTTCAATGAAACGGCGGTAGTATCCTCGCCATTCCAAGGAAACTCCGAATCTGGGTCACCGCCTTCTACGCTCCCAATGTAACACGCCTTCTACTTTGCTTGGATCTACGGCGACTCCTTCATGGTCATTACATGTCCAAGAAACTCCACCTTGTCCTTCCAAAAATCACACTTGTCGAACTTGGCGAAAAGTTGTCGTTCCTCACTTTTCCAAAACTCGCCTTAAGTGTTCGGCATGTTCATCCTCCTGCCTTGGAGTAGATTAGGATATCGTCTATGAACACGACGACAAACTTGTCCAAATATTCCATGAACACCTTATTCATCATATTCATGAAATAAGCCGGGCGATTCACACCCAAAGGACATAATCAGAAACTCGTAATGTCCATATCTTGACGAGAATGCAGTCTTGAATATCTTACGATCGGATCTTCAATCGATGGTATCCCGATCTCGAGATCAATCTTGGAGAAAACTCCGGCCTCTCAACCGATCAAACAAATCATCAATCCCGGTAGCGGTTACTTATTCTTCACGGTGACTTCATTGAGTGCACTGTAGTCAATGCACATCCTGAAACTCCCGCCCTTCTTCTTGACAAGCAAAACCGGTGCTCCCCACGGCGACGAACTCGGCCTCGATAAATCCTTTCTCCATTAACTCTTCTATTTGCTTCTTCATTTCTACCAACTCCTCGGTGGACATCCGATAGGGTCTCTTTGCTATCGGTCTTGTGCATCGGTACAAGCTCTATCACAAACTCTATGTCCCTCGTCTGGCGGCATACCGTAGATCTTCGGAAAAACATCGGGTACTCACTCACTACCGAGACATCCTCTATGCCGATTGCCTTGGCATTGTTAACCATCAATCGCCCATCTCTAATCTGCAGTGGGCTTGAAATTCTACTTTCTTCCCACACTGCTCTCAATCGAGATAGTCCTCCGTCCACAATCCAATACGGCCTTGTGCTTGGATAACCAATCCATTCCCAATATAACGCCTAGGTCCGGGTTTCCAAAATTATAAGGTTTGCTAGGAACTCTATTCCACCTATCAAGATTCTCACCCTAACATCCTACTTTCGCTCGGAGTTCGAACCAGGGGTTTGAACTAAAAGCATGCATCTAAGTCTTGCAATCCTCAAATCATTTCTAGTAGCAAAGCCTTGCGAAACAAACGAATGCGAAGCTCGAGTCAAACAAAATCCCAGGTGTATCGAGTTAACAAGTAACTTACCCAAGACGACGTCAGTAGCATTCTCGCAGTGCATCTGCGGTGACATGGTTGACTCGGCCTCTCACCACGGCCTGGGTGTGGCTCTCGTGCCGGGCGCCCTAGCTGGGTGGTTCCTAGATTGAAGCGAATCGGGTCACTCTCGCTGTCTTCTTTGGACAATGTTGGCGAAGTGTCTGGCTCGTTGCGCTTGTAGCAAATGCCTCACTGTTCCTTGCCGATCGCCTCGAGTAGTGTTTCTAGCGGGGCTGGGTCCGTAGTTACGATTGATGTGTCTTGGTGCCGGGATGGTGTCCTTGTTGCATTCTCGTGGTTGGAATCAAGAATTGATTTGGTGCAACTCTCAGCGCCGCTATGCGTTCGGCGTGATCCTTCTTGTTGCATCCTCGCGCTTCCTGTTCTCATCCAGTTCCTTGCGCTTGTCCTCAAGAATAAGCGCCTTATTCACCAACTCTTGGAAATCTGGAAAGGTGTGGGTGATCAATCCTACTTGCAATCCCGAGTTAAGTCCCTTCATAAAACGAGACTGCCTGGATTTATCTGTCGCTACATCCTCAAAGCGAGCGCGTGCTAGCTGTGGTGAACTTGTTCGTAGTCGGCCATCGGGCCGATTACCTTGCTTCATGCTCGAACTCCTCCTTCTTAAGGTCCATGATTCCTTCAGGCACGTGATACTGCCGAATGCACCGTGAACTCTTCCCAAGTGATATCTTGAGGGTTCTCTTGCGTGGCACAGGTTCTCCCACCATTCTGGCTGTTTTTCCAAATTGATGAGAAGCGAGAGTACCTTCTCATTTCCTATGCATTGAGCTATGTGTAGCTTCCTCTCGATTGATCTTAACCAATCATCGGCCTCCAATGGATTGGCATTCCCAGATAAAGTGGGTGGGTGAGTTCTCATGAACTCTGATAGTCTCGTATTCTCGCGTGGTCCCCGATTAACTTGATTAGCAGTGGCCTGAGCAAAGGACGTGCTGCATTTGTTGCATCATAGCATGCATCAATCGAGTCTGGGCAGCAAGAAAAGCTCCAAATTCTGCATATCCAGTGGCGTGCCGGTGCTCCATCATTGGGGTTTTCTGGCGAGAACCACTCCCTTGCTTCCAAAGTTTCCACGGGTGTTCACCATCTGTCGATTTGCTCTAGGTTTAGAGATGAGAGGGAAACAAGAATAGACAAGTAATATGGAACTTATGCGGGGCGAAAGGGGTAACTCTAAGGTCCAACTTTATTATTTAATAACTTGGTATGGCTGCTTACAATGCCTAAGGGCCTTGAAACACATACTGCACACTCAGCAAACAAAGCAAATCCAAATCGAACTAACTCTGGAGTCTAACGCCTAAAGGGTGACTCTTTATTCTATGACGCGACTCGGCGAAGAAGTCTCTGAAAGTGCGTCTAGGCACTTATGTTGTTTTGGTGATTAATGACAAACGATTCATGACAAACGCATGTAATGTCAATCAATGTAATTGTATAAATATTAACTTAGTGCTTAACAAATGACAAACCTCTAATATATTTATATTGTTATGAGACTAACATGTTTATTGCCTAGTTGAATATTAGTCTCATCTATTTTAGAGGAAAATCAATCAATGTTAAGCAAAAATGAGGTATGCAATCTCAAGATTCCTTCCATATTTGTCATTGCATTTCTCTTTAGCAAATGCATATTGAACTCTAAGTAACTTGTTGATTTCATATGTGCACATTGATTCATGTCATAATTGCTTGTGCATATATATATTCATTTGAGTTCATTATGTGTTTTGTTTTTAATATGCTTGTGTTAACTAGAGTTAAACTTCATTGCTTCATATTGACTTGGTGCATACATGTCTTAGTTGTATATCTTCTAATGCACCTCTCCTAATGAAGTTTAATCTAGAATTGGATCACTTTATTTACTCTCATTCCAAATATTATTTGCACATGTACAATTCATGTATATTCTATCATGTGTTTCATTTAAGCAAAGTATGTGATCCTTGCCTTGATTTAAATGATTCATCTTATTGGCAATTATCTCTAAGTGCATATAGATCAATCACATATTCATCATGCTGCACTTAGTAGAGAACAATTCTTATGTCAAGTGTTTTCGTTGATATCATGCCTATTTATATGAAACACTTGTTGTATTTCATCTCATTCATTTAATTCTAATTCATATCTTTTGAGCTTGTGGGACTAATGTGTTTGCCGAGTGCTTTGATAAGAATTAGGTCCCAAAGCCGTGTGTATGATGACCAAGTGGTTTGAAGGATGATAAGCGAGTCA